>JAHHUM010001747.1:0-600000 GCA_036173005.1 Crenichthys baileyi
TTACTGTTTACTTTGAAATGACTTAGGGGCCCTTTGGTGTGGACAACTCTTTTAGTTATTTCTTGAAAGAAATGTCAGAAGAAACGCTTGGTCATAGCAAATTTATAGCTTCCAACTTCCGTGATATGGCTCTAATTGTGCTCACTGGAACATTTAGATGTTTGAAAATATGTTTGTAAACAGTGTCTTATAAACAAGATTAAATGCGTTTTGCACTGTATATTGACATTGAGAGATGTTTTTAAAGGCAATTAATTAGAACTAAAGCAGTTGATTTAAATGCTTGTAATTTGTATTTAAATTCTGAATTATTTTAGCTTTTTTTATTTCTATGCTTTTTTGCAGTTTTTCTTCATGTTCTCCAACTGTGGTTGGATGTAATTGACTTGGAATCTGTCTGTATGAATTCATTGAACTGACTTTTTAGTAAAGTGCCTTGATACGTGTGTTTTGAATTGGCAATAAATAAAAAAAACTGAATTTAATTGAAATAAACTAATTTGTTTTTATGTGAGGATTACCTGGGTTATTAGAGACATACAGCATGTTGTGTATTTCATGTTAACAGCTGTCTTAGAAATATACTTACTGATAAAAACACTGGCACACTTGCCAAGCGACAAATCTAAAACTCTTAACTAGTATTCACCGGAAGTGCTGCATTAATGTGCCCACAGTGCTATTCACTGAAGCAAGTCTTTCACAATTTGTACATCACTTAACCCTAGATGCCCTCTGATGCCAGAAGTAATGGGCAAACCTTCAGTAAACTTTGATGCTCTTTGGTTTTCAGGTTTATCAGGTTTGTCAGAGTCACAAAGCTGGAATAGGATTCTCATTAATAATGCACACCTTAAGGGCCGTACGTAGCACAGTGCTGTACTGACATACATTTGGCTTGTGTATACCAGCATACTTAGAACAAAATCAACACGTTTAGAGCAAGATGTTTGGATTGATGTCCTTGCTGTTTCACACCCATAAGCCGAAACACACATGTTGCCGTACAAAACGTCCCACAGGTAACTATTGCAGAATAACATTGTTTCCTGAATGCTGGGCTATTAATCATGGATGAACTCCTGCATCACTGACAAATCAGCCTAATCTCACAGGGAAGGCCTGTGAGTGTGTACACGCAGGCAGAAACCACACAAAAAAAATACACCCATCTGAGTGCCCAGGCACACTTGTGTTTGTGGACATGCACTTGTTCATGCACAGATTCATTTTATCGGTCTAATCTCATAGGAAGGAGCATGCTCTGACTGGCAAACAGAGAATTAATGCAGAGTAGGGGGCTCTCCTTCCTTCTGCCTACTCCTGTCTTTATCTTTACCTCTCTGTCTCAGTTATGTCTTTCAGCTCCCCTCATCTTATCTCTGTCCCTTTCTTGATGCTTTCTGTTAGTGGAAGACAAGGAAACATCATCAGCATCTGTTGACAGTGATGGACTCACAGACACTGATAGTTACTGTTTTTTTTCATGAAACATTCCAGATATCTAATGATAACAAAAATCACAGATTTACTGGTATGGCCACTTATGTCAACAAAAATCCATTTTGCCTTTAGAACTGCGTGAGTTCTTTGAAAAATATAATTAGCAAGTTGTCTGAAATATTCCTCAGAGATTATGGTCTTTATTGACATAATACCATTATACAGCTGTGGCAGATTTGTTGGCTGCACATCCACGATGTCAATCTCCAGTTCCACCACCTTCCAAAGATACTCCAGTGACTGTAGGGGCCACTGGAATACAATCAACTCCTTGTCATTTTCAATAAACCAGTTTGAGATGAGTTGAACATGGTTATAAATGCATTGAACTGTTGTTATCAGAAGATAACACATAAGGCACATTGTGGTCATAAAGGGATGTACATCATCAGTAACACACACAGATAGGCTGTTTAAAAGTTGCTCAATTGGTACTAAAAATATCTTCCACACCCTTATACTACCACCAGTGGCATGGAGTTAGTTTTAATATATGGCAAGGTGGATCCATGCTTAGGTAATGCCAAATTATATCTCTAACATCCAAATGTTGCAGCTAAAATGGGCAGTCATAGGACAAGGCAAAATTTTGGATATTTTTAATCGTCCAATTTGGATCAGCCTATGCGAATTGTTTTCTGTTCTAGCTGCCCACAGTGGCACGATTGAAGTCTTCTACTGCTGTAGCCCATCTACTTTTACGATCTGACGTGTTGTGATTTCAAGGAAGAGTTGCCACAGACCTTGGTTGTAATTTGAGCTATTGGTGCTTTGCTATTATTTTTAACCAGTTTGGCCACCTTCCTCTGACCTCTGACATCATCAAAATGTGTTTTGTCCACACACTGATGCGTATTGGATATTACCCATTTTAAGACCATTCTCTGTGAACACAAGAAATGATTGTGCATTAAAATCCTTTTTGAAATTCCCAGACCAGCAGGTCTAACACCAACATTCATGCCATGTTCAAAGTCACTTAAATCCCCTTTTTTTTATCCCCATTGTAATATATTGCTGAAATGGACTGAGTTGCTGCAATGTTTTTGAATGATTCACCATTTATGTTGGATGAGTAAAGGCGCTGTTTGTACTGTACTTTAATTCAAATAGACAATCTATGACACAAACAGCTCTTTAACTTCAAACGCTCCCTCAGCTGGTATACTTGAAAATCTTCCAGCTCTGTTGGAACACCCAATGACATCCTGTCCCCTGAACACCCACCTCTCTTCCACAATCCCATGTCCCTTGGCCATGTGACTGGCTGCTTTGTACTCTGACAAATACACGGCTCTTGACTGCCCAACAGGGCTTAAGGGAAATGAGAAACAAATGCCACAGTATCTGCTGTATCACAGCCCCAAACCACTGCTTTAGCCCCTGGCAACGAAACTGCAGCAAGAACACAATCACTACAGTGGTTGGAATAAAACAGCTTCATACATGATAAGACAACATCATTTCACACAAACGACAGGAGCAGCCTTGTTTTTAATTCTCAGTTAGTTAGGTGTAGTATATTTAGCTTCCTCTGCCCTTGAGGGTAATCTGAAAGTTTGCATTCTCTGGTGCAGTTGAAGGGGTTAAGCTTTAAAGCAATGCATCATTACAATTGTGAGACATGTTTCTTTTCCACTTCTGGTTGTGTAACCTAAATAGGCTTTTTATCTACAATCCTAACATGGACGTCAAATCGCTGTATATCTTACACAGTGTATCTATGTGTCCTTTAATTTGCTTGGCTAATTCAGCACTCTAGCGTGGTGATAAGAGAGTGTAATCTTCTTAGGTGTGACGAAAGCTTAATCAATATTAACATATTCCTCAGCTCTCTCTCTCCATTGAATAATTGATATCCCCACACAGTCTTGCTGAGAATGAAATAAGATGTAGGAGTATTAAAATAACTTCCCCAAGATAAAAGAAAATTGATTAAAAAAAGATGGCTGAAAATTAAAAAGATGGAAAGGGAGCCTAAGGGATTGGACTTTGCATACAAATGAAGAAATGGGGTTTGTGGGATAGAGAGGGGAAAAAAAGGGAACTTTAGGGAAGTTATGAGACCATTTATCTGACTCTAGTCATTGCACACATGGCTGGCTATGTTTTCACTGAGCCAATCAAAGCGGTTAATCTGAGGAATCTACTCTAGCCATACCAATCCCTGACCCCCTTGTAAAACATGCCGTTATTAATCAATGAGTGCTCATCTGTAATTTCCACATGATTACCTCTTCATTAAAAGTTCCAGCAATGACAACAAGTTCCCCTGGGTAGGTTTTTCTCTTAGAATCTGGGCCTGCAAGCTCTGGACAACCTGGGCAATCATTTCCCGACATGATGGATGATTAGAATAATTTAAGTTTTAACAAACTTATTTCCAGAAGGTCTTCCAATTGAGCAGATGTATCTAAAGTTTAGAGATGTGCCACCTGGCAATAAAATTTTAAATTATCTTAAAGCAGAGTAGGCAAAAAAACCCACACATGCACATGGTGTTTGTTGGATGGAAAACTTATTTTGGTTCTTTATCACTCATGTAAACTATGTATGTCTGTCCTTTATGTGAACTCAGCATGCAGGCTGTGCGAGGCTGAGTTCATTTATCTGCTTTTAAGGAATGCATACTCCCCGAAACCAACTGTATCTTTGGGAAACCAATTGTTCCTTTTTACACTCCCACCTTTGTAATACACACACACACTCAAACTGTTTGTGCTATAAAATAAAGGAGACAAGACGTCTGCTCTTTGGAGTTCTGCACTGCAGAGTGTGGCCTACCCTTGCTTGCAAGAAATTGAACAGATTCTGTGTCGTTCCTCTGAGCTTGACTATTTAATAAATATCTCTATCAGTGTTTATAAGTCTATGGCCCGCAGTTTATATGTTCAGCTCTCACAGCTGCAGGGATAAGGCAAGGGATGGTATCCATGACAGATGAGGTGAAGAGCTCAGGGTTAAGAAGACTGATGCATTTGGACCACCTTGGCACTATCAGATCGCTTCTGACACCCGAAAGGCTACCTCCCCCTTAAAGGCTTTGGCTCAAATCACGTGTTGGCAGGGGGTGGACAGATGCTTGTGAGCTTTTTATGTGTATAGGAGGGCATCCTATATGCTGTGTATGTTAATGTTTGAGAGAAAAAGAGAAAGTCAGATTCGACTATAGCTCATCAGAAACCTGAAGGTTGCTGTATTCATATGGGGAGCTTGCAAAGGACACATGTCTTTGAGGCATCTGTCAGCTGTGTTCAGTCGGACATAAACTGACAGGTGAAAATGAGACTTCGAGGCCAACATGGACAAACGCATCTGCAGCAACCACAGATGCAAAACATACTGTACTGTTGTACACAAAAAATACGAAGGAGATAAACAGCAAATAAGAACAGCTAAAACTCTAATTTAAAAATGTTCATGTAAAACATGATGGCTTGAGAAGAGAAATGCTGGTGGTTTTTGTTAAGCATTTATCTGCTATTGCCAATTAAATCCAATTAAAGGTTCTCTTAAAGAGCTATAAAATGAAGCTAAGTAAAAAAAGGTTTAAGTATTTTATAACAAAGACAAAATGATTAGTTTACATTTTTTTACTGTCCAATGCATCCTACATGAGAAAGTAGTGTGGTTACCATTACTAAAACTGCTTTCTCCATGTGTTTTACCTAGAGAATGCAGATTTTTTCACACTTCATTAAGTGTTCATTAAGAACACTGAAAACAATTCCAAATCCAACATATTGCAACAGAAACCAGGGTTGAAAGCATCAAACAGAGCAGCTTTGCTGTAACCTTCCTTATATCCACTAACATTTTTGCTCTTTCACAGCATGAATGAACAGCATATTTTTTTGAATAGCATCTTACATCTCTATGCTTCCAATGACTAAATGTTAACACCTCACTGATATTGAAAATAGTCAACTTTGAGTTATCGCCAATCAGTGACAACTTTCATTGTTTTGGTTTTGCTAGCTTAAACAGCTTAGGCATGATGTGTTGACAGATCAGAAAATTTTATTTTGGGTTTCTCTTCCTTCAGGTTACCTGTCTTCTTTCTATTAATTTATTTTTATTTAGCTTTTATTTAACCAGGCAGGACAAATTAAGAACAATTTCTTTTTTCCAATCACAGCCTGGGAAAAGGTAGGCCTTTTTGTTAAGGGGCTATAAACCTTTCAACCTATTTCAAGCTGAAATTTGGGTGATTCTCGTTGCCAGCCGATTTAGTGTCACAAATAACCAAATAGATGCATTTGAATTTGTGCACCTTTTTAGGGTTAAGGATTCTTCTATTTCCTTCTTCAAGGCCACGTTTGTTTCTGTGTCTGTGTCATTTACTCAGCTCTGTATCAGATACTCTCCATCTCTATTTGATAGGCAGCTGGCGTGCAATGAGGTGAGATAGCTTCTCTGATCAATGTCTTCGATCTGAACACACTGACAGTTACTAACACACTCACAGACATATCCATCATGATTAACAGTTTTTTTTTTTTGTTCCAGGGGAAAAAAAGAAAAGCTACACTCAGACTGTCTCCCTGTCCCACTCTGAATAAACCATCTGTCACAATTAATGCTTGGAGGATTAACTCTAAATGCCTCCCTTAATTCTTGACAAGCTATGAAAGTAGCCATAATTACAATTTATGACACTGCAATTAAAGGAGGTCTGAATCCTTTGCCACAGCCCTTTTTGTTGCTATGTTTTATTGATATTCTCTTGATAGCACAAATAAAGGTGTTTAATTCACAGGGAGAAACTGCAAATTTATACATTTTTTCCTCTGTTTCCTGGCTCTGCTAATCAAATGCTAGATTGTGAACCAGCTGAAAATCTGCTACTCTGAGCATTTTTGCTTTGCTTCGATGTGTAAAAAAAAAAAAATCCCTTGAGGATTGTTTACTCTTAAACACAATGTATTTGTTAAGGTGCAAGCAGAAGCAAATGTTTTTAGATGGCCTTCATTAAATATGAAGATTTAGATTTGTTAATTTTATGTCTGATTTTATGCGTACTTCAATCTTTGGATGACCAGATTTAGCTGGGCCATAAAACATATTTGCAAAGCCTCCTAGGCCATGTCACAGATGGTGAAGGATGGTTATATCCTTAACTGTTAATTTCAGAGGATGGAAAATTTTATTTTTCCTACTTTTGTTCCACAGTGTGCTGTACATTGTAGTTAATGCTGCTAAGCTCCTTAGACCTTATTTGCCAGGATAACATTTTCAGCTTTAGTAGAAACACGAGTTGAAGAAATAACCTTCCTATTTATGGTTTCAATATTTCCCTATTAGGCTCCTGATCACTCTCTAAAGAAATTACAAGGAGTCACATTTCGTAATTGTGAATTATAACCATGTTTTTAGCAGACTTTCAATGCAAAGATTAGAAACAGAAGAACCTAAATGACAATAGCAAAAAGCCTTTCTGTCTTCGAATGTTGGAGGATTTTTAAGGTGAACATGCAAGCTCCCAAAGTATCTCTGCTACCAAGGCTGGACACAGCTACACTGTCATCCCAATAACCATAAGACAATATTTGCAAAAGAAGAGCTTAAAAAACATACGAACTTCAAAGGCCCAGCTACTTACCAGTTTGAACTTCGCAGGGAAGCACCAACCTCTGGACATTAATAGACTGAAGAAAGTTTTAGTCTCTGACGGGAAAATAAAAAATAAAACTGAATGGACCTGATGGCTTCCAACCATTCTGCCGTGAAGATGTCTCATTGGGGAGATTTTCTACATCCTCATCATGATCTGGGGAGATTTTTCCTTCAGTTGAACAATGGAGCAATAGGTTGTGCAGAGGCTTGACACCATGATCAGCTATCTAGCCATGTTGCCTCAAAAGCATTAAAGAAATATATTTACTGGACTCAAAATCTTCTGGAGAAGGAGGACTGAGAAGTGTGCATGCTGACAGGGGTGGATGTGGGCGGGAGATTTTTGACCATCACAAAGATGCATGAGCTCAACCTTTTTGAGACAGAGGAGAGGGCTTAGGTCCTCTGTAGCAACACAAGCTTGAATCAAAGCCACCAGATCCCTGTTGGAAAGCTGACTGATTACAGGAACCTCCACCCTTGCCGTCACCTGTCTGCCGAGAGCGTTTGGAGATGTGGCAGCCTCCGCCTCCACTTCCTTGTGTATGTTCTAGGAGCACTCACAGATCGACAGTTAAGTGATAATACTCTCTCCACCAGCTGCTGTGAAAACTTGCTTAACTTCAGCCTTGCAAGCATGTAAAGGCCCAGACAGATACATTAAAAACGCCAGCAATTTGCATTAGATAAGCTTTTCTGTTTTTGTCAATGCCTCCAGGGTGAGACCTGCAAATATCTATCCACATCAAAAAAACATTATTCCTCCTCACAAAAAAAATGCCAGCCAAGAAAAAAGGAAAAACAACTTCAACCACAAGATAATTCAATTAGTTCATTTTTATGAACTGATTGACTACCCCAGTTAAATGTTCAGTCTATTCTATAATTGATAGAGTGCAACATTTAATGGATAAAAATAATGTTTCCCGGCCCAGTCCCCAAATCAAACTATAGGAAACCCCTGTTTGCCAAATCACATGGGAATTTATTTGAAAAATGTGAGACTTTCCCAGCTAATGCTACCTTTAACCTACATGAAAATAAACCAAAAGACAATAAGTACACCTAATTCTCCAAACTAGCGCAACGGGGGGAAACTTGATATAAAGAAGTTGGTATTTCAGAGATCCCTTCAGAGATCTGTATACAAAGGTGTATACATGCTCTATACTAACATTCACCATACATACAAATTTGAAAGTTTAAGGAAAAGAACCACCTCTAAGCCAGCTTGCTGTGGACTGATGAAACAAATGGTGCTATCAAAAGCCACCACTGGATGCTGGAACCCTCATCCATTTCAAACACTCAGATGTTTAGAAGGTACCAAAATTGTATACCCACTCAATCCTTCTAGGGTAGCTGGGTCTGGGAGGGGGCAGGTGCCTATCTCAAGTGGTCAAGGGGAGACAGGTGTATTACACCATACACATGCACAATTACACATAACACACATGCACAGGGAGGAAAATGCAAAACTACATGAACAAATGCTCGAACTGATTTGATCCAAGCAGAGCATCTTAACTTGTTCTTGACTATAAATCCCACAGTTTCACAGTATTTACACAAACCAAGAAAATTTAAACAAAAATGTATACCATGATGTAACTGGTGTTTTGAAAACTGAAAAACTGCTATTATTCCTTCTTACGATTAAAATAAAATTATATATTGATTATCCAAAACATAGTAGTAGTTTTCAAGTGCGTATTGGGTGGAATATTAAACAAAAAATAATAATAAAAATCATTGGGTAATTAGTCATCCTTTATGTAAAAGTAAAGCCTGCACTTTACTATGCATGCATGCTCAGCCAGCTGTGTTTTTTAAGCAGCCTTACCCTAGGACATCATATGGATTTAGATTTTTTACTTTCCAAACACCTGTTTGTCAAAGTTGGAGATAACACTGGAATTAATTTTCTTTCAGCCAGCTGACCAGCAGCACACAGCAGCAAGTAGAGGACAGTCAGCACTGTGTCTGTCAAGATGGTGATTCTTGAATTAGGACCCATATGCAGACAGGCAGAAAAGTATGGTGAAATGAAAAAAGTTGTAATGCAAACAAAAAGAAAACTCAGAGCAGGCTGGAGGTAGCAGATGCAGGCATACACATGGGACAGGCTTGGGTTGGTAAACAGGCATGGACAACAGTCTTGACTTGACATAAACCAAGCAGATCAAAATAAAACAGCAGCAAGTGAACAGAACAGAGGAGTATATATGGGGTGGAATGAAGCGGATTACTGGCTGTGACAGGGGTGAAAACAAAACATTGCTGGGACTAAACAGGAATACCAGGACATAATCAAACCTAACCCTAACATCTTACAGATATAACAGAACATAACCTAAAATGCACTATGAACAGAACACAAGGATCATAAAAACCCAAGAAAAGAACCAAAGCACCACCTGGAAAACAATGAACAGATCCAAAAGGTCCAAAACACAACTTGGAGAACATAATCAGGAGCAGAGAAAAACCCAAAACAAAAACTCACACACCCTCAAATCATGACAGTATCATTCTATGCGACATACATCTGGAGAAAACTCAGGCACCTTCTCTGGTATCACATTAAGTGGATTTTCAATTGCAGGAACAGTATGAAAAGTTCCGATTTTAGATTTTATCTCTTAAAATACAGACTCCCGCCTACGGTTATGACTGCGGTGGTAGGTGTTTGTTTTTCTTCTTTTTTTAACATATTATGTAAATCTGAGTGTGCAGTCGCAGTTTCATTTTGTCTTTATGATAAAAATCTTTGTCTGCACAACGTTCAAAGCAATGTCCTGAAAAGTATCTGCTGCTAGAAACAAGTCTTGGAAACTCCTCGATGTCTTTGTATGTCTCTGTATGCGTGTAAGCATTACCTTTGGAGTGCATCAGCTATGAAGCAGTTTTTTTTTCAACCCAAATAAAACAAATAAACAATATGAACCAAAACAGCCTTTTGACTGAATAGCCTGAACAGACATTGAGGGAACAAAAGAGAAGAAAATAGAGCTGAACAGGAACAAGAAAAGGTCTCTAGATAAATCTTTTTGTCAGAAAAGCTTTTTTCTGTTGGTGAGATGTTTACTTTCCTGCAGAGGGTTGCTCTATTGGAGCCTCCTTCAGCTACAGATGATCACACAACAGTGGTGTGGATTAATAGTCTTTCTGTCAATGCACGAACTGGATCCTATTTGCAGCCAACTCTAGTTTGGCTAGGTCTGCCTTCTGGTCTCACAACTAGAGCACCATTATGTCACCCATCTTTGCCTCACAGTTTAGTAATCTCAGAATGTCCTTGTTTTCTGTGTGTCATGCTGCTTTATCAAAGCATTTTATGCTAACAAATATTATTACATCAGCCTTAATTCGATTAATCCTTTAAAAATTTGAAGATATTTTTTGCTTTACTTTTAAAAGAAAACTCTTTATTTCTCAGTACATAATATCTACTATTTGTGGAGCCAGTTGTAGTATACTCGTGATGTTTACCATTCTGTAAGATTTTTTTGTGTCAGAATCTGATCTTTCCAGCAGTATGTCGCATGTTTACAGCTCTCATTTGTTAGATGCGACCATAAAGTGACCATAAACTGCACAAAACAGCCTCCTCCCATCAGTGGTTTAAAGTAAAAGGTCCAAGGTGCAATATCATTTTAACTGAAGAACAGCAGGATTAAAAAGACGTTGCAAAGATTGACACTGGCTGGCGAAAATTGCTGTAGAAAACCAAGATCGACACCAAAAAGTGAATTTGAATGTGATTTCTTGGGTTTACGAAAACCTATACTGGATGAATGACCTTGGACAGATTGTAACATTTCATCTTACCTGATGGAGTTTTTGAGAAATAAAACTCAGATTTATAACAATACCCCAAAGAGGGAGAATTTTAGTTGCAAGGGGTTCATCCTTATATGCCAAAATCAGTTATATGTCTAAATGACAAATCATGATGGATGCTAACATGGAAATGAAGGGTAAAGCAAACAGTGATGAAGATAATAATCGTCTTCGGATCTTAAACAAGTAAAAATCTATTCATCTACCTTATTGGATCTTCCCATTTGATTGCTTCTGTGCATGTTCACAGGTCTTTAATGCATATTCTGCTGGTTTCACATTGACTTGTCTTGTGGCAAACCAGCAAGGCCCTGATGGACACCGAATGTGGACGTTGATTAGTTGTATATTCAGATGAATAGCAAAACAATTTTAAAAAATGGCATTTTGTTTTTTAGAGGTAAGGTTAGTTTGACTAAAACATCATCTGACTGATAAGTTTAAATGCAAAAGTACACATAACATATACAGAAACAGTGGCTGCTTCTAACATAAGATAAATGACAAAACAAAAAAGGAGAGCTTTCTAGTAGGGGTTTTCAGTCTAACAGATGTCCGTATCACATTGTAGCTATTTTTAACTGCCTTTTTTCTGCTCTTTTTACCTGACACTCACCCGAGCCAACTCTTTCCATTTACATTCAGGAAATCATAGAAAGAGAACCTCTTCTACTTCATCTGGTCCATCAGAGCGAGACACTGAGACAGACTTGCAGGAAATGTTTGAAAGCTCAGGAAACAACACCAGAAATTACTCCACCATCACTCATAACATCACTCACTGCACTCCCCACGCACAACCTAAAACATTTATACAGCCATGCCTGTCTGCTGATGGCTCTGCCTGTGAATTATTTACTAGTGGGAATGCAGAATAATTTAATTGCAGAAAAACAAATCTGTTGTGGATGAAACTCTTTTTTCCCCCCTTTTTGAAATGATTGCTAATTTGTTGACATGGCCAGATTCTTCAGCTTTCTGCTTCTATGCACCTTTACTGTAATATTAGTGACTTACATATGGATGTGCTATGCTTGAATATGTCATTTGTGTGAATGTTTGTCAGTTTCATGGTCGCTCTGTATCATCTGTGCAGTCTGAAGTCGTATGCAGCAAATGTATGACTCACAGTAAACATCTGGCCAATTAAAACTGTTTGGTTTTACGGAAAGTAGGATATATATTGATTTTAGCTTTCGTGATCCTATATATACGACTTCTAAGTCTTGTTTTCTAAGGGTGAGTGGGAGCAGAAAGAAAGAGTTCAGACTGTTTTGATATAAGGGTTTTAGTGACATTAGCTTTTATATAGAATCTTGGGAATTAATTAGCTTATTCTTTTTGTTACAGACCTAATTTCTGCTTTATTAGAAAAAAAAAGTAAACCATTGGACAGAATCAACACATTTAAAATTCATGCAAATAAGAAAAGCAAATGTTACTGACCTGAATGCAGCATTAAGTGGGGACAGAGATAAGGGATTCAATATGCATTCTTGTGGCATCCTTCACTTAGTAATCAAACTTGTTGTTCTTGGTCAAGTATATTGATTCACACTTTGCTGCCTGTTTAAAACTGTAACAACATTTGCATTTAATTAGGTATATACATAGGGAAACATCTAATATTATTACCAAGCATTGCAGCTTGGAAGGTAAGCTGAACCCAAGTTGCTAAAAGCAGCATGCAGATTAAAAAAAAGAAACAGTTTGCACACGCTGCAGGATAGATGTCAGCCAGGCAACGCCGTTGTATCCCATGATGAGATTCCCAGTACATTGCAGAAAAATCTCACACTTACACTGCACATGCACACATTCCCACTGTCACCCATGCTCTCCTCCCTCCTTTGATGTGCTGCATCACTTTGCTGTAATACAATTCTATACCTGACTGCTGACTGGAGGCTTTGGAAGAGGGTGGATGGAGAAATGGACGTATGGAGAGAGAAATGTAAGAAGTGGTAAGTAAAGGTGGGAAAGGAGTGACTGAAGTATACTTCAGAACTGTTTTTGTGTTAATACAGTTGAATAAATAAACATCCTGCTTACTTAATCTGTGTCATGTTGCACTACAAATGTGTGTCTTTTTCTTATGCCTGTGTTGAAAACCCCAGCTTACAACCTCCTAACAGCTCTCTGGGGTAAGATTTAAATGACTGCAATACCTTCCATTGCTGGTGCTCAGTTCATGTTTTAGCTTGGACGAAGAGGGTACTGTAAATTACCTTTTAATTCCTCCCATTTTAATTATACAAACAGACTTCATTAAATGCACTGACTCTAAAGCAGAGCTACACAGACTAATGAATATTACTCTGTGTAGCTCAGTAAGAGTGTTCACTAAGGAGTGCTGAAGTGTGCACACTTGTATCTACTCTCCTTCTCATATTTGTGAGTGACAGATTTTTTTCAGAACAATATGCTAAGGCACTGATGCATAAAAAGACTCCATGCTTTTTGCATGCACAAAATGGTTGCAAACTAAGGTTTCATGCATAGATCAAATGGAAAAGGAAGATTGCAATTTCAGCTGGACTGCCAAGAGAATACGGTCACTGAGCTGACACAATTTGCTATTGTGTAAATGAGTCATTATGCATGCATTGACAGGAAATCATAATTAAATAAATATAAAATATTGTCAGTGTAAAACATGTCCTATAAATAACTGTGCTGATTGCAACACACGCTTACCAGGAGGTACTCAATTTGCTGTCTGTTGAATTCTGGTAAGACAAGAAAAGAAAAAAAGAAAAAAGCCTGCTGCAGGTTTCAAAAACAGTATTATTCCTTCTGTTTTCCAGTGATGTGTGTTTGACTTTGTTGTAACTGATTTCTAATCTTGATTTTTCGAATAAAATTTTTCGATTAATTTTTTTTTAACAGATAGTATTATTTAGAAAATTGAGCAATCCTGGTCAACATATTTTTGCATCCTCCACTGGATGTCACAGAAACATAATTGTATAGATTTCATGCAACAGTTGTCTTGGCTGATACATTTTCAACGTTGATGTGTTTTTCTTTTCCCTAAGTAAATTAGTTTAAGGAAATAATCATTCTACTGTAATCATTCTACTACAATCTGAACCTGCACATTAAAGCATCTGCATCTCTAAATTATTTAAAATGCCCTCCTACTGAAATGACCTGATAGTAGAGTTGCCTAAATTTACAGCATGTTATGTAGAAAGTTGTCTGGACTAATAAAGATTCATTCATTTTTGTATGCCATATGCTCATGCTTCACTCTTTGGGGGCAAGGGCAACAGGGCCCGGGTTTGGGCGCTTTTTTGGGCTTCTCCACACCGTAAATCTCACGGATGTGGGGAAAAACAGTAAAGGGGCTCTCAAAAAGAACAATAAATGTTTCACATTGTCCACAAGCTAAAAAATTTTGGCGCTCCTTGCACCAAAATTGAAACCAACGTTTGGCATTGGCATGAGGTGACGAAAAGGTTTGGCTATAGCAGCCCCCGGCCGGGGTATATTGACCTTTTTGGAGCTCCCGACGGACAGTTCTTTGGGGGGGGAAACAGGAGAGGTTTGGGGGCACATTTAAATTTGTGGTGATTTGGGGCAGCCGTGGTTTTATGTTTTTTGGGAAAAAATCCGGGTTAGCCAAACCGAACAGCCCTTTCAGACAGCTTCATTCTTGTGTCCACAGTTAATCCTATTGGAGGGGTTTTTTCGTCCTTTTTTGGTGGTTAGCTGACCTTACCCTGGATACCGTGGCTCTTGATACATCACAAAGACTTGCTGTCTTGGTCACAGATCCGCCAGAAAAGACGTGCCCCAAAAAATTTTGTCCTCCTTGAACTCTGGTTTTGTTTACCATAAGTTGTGTGGCATTTCAATATTTTGGAAAAAACTGTGCTCTTACCCTGCTAATGAAACATTACACTCAGCTCTTTCTGGGGCAAAGTGCCCAAACATTGAAGACTGGCTACCAGGCTGGTCCAATTTTAGCCATGAAACCCCCCACACTAAAATGACAGGTGTTTCCCCAGTTTCTGTGTCTAACCCCCCTTTTAAATATATTCTATATATATATTTATAATATATATAAAATAAAAAAAAAAAAGAGCGGAAGTCTGAATTAATAATAAAAATAGAGTAAATAGGATTAAAAAGCAATTATAAAAAAGCAAAGAATAAGATAAAAAGCGGTAATATAAATTAATAGAAGTGGGAAACCCCTTTAAAAAAAGTTTTCAATAGTAAAAAAAAAGATTAAAAAAAAAAAACTGCGTCCGGAAACAGCCCCCATTAGAAGGAGATGCAAAGTTTATGCACTCAAAAGATCCAGATACCCGTTTAAAAAAACCTCAAAATGGTAGAAAGATTTTAATGTCAAAGGACATCTTTCGGGTTTTCCCGCCGTACCCATTTGGTACAGAGATTGCAACAGAAAAGACCCCAAAATTATTTAGCGGGAAGAAATTTAAGGGTAAAATAATTCTAAAAAGAGCCCATTTTTCCACTTTTTGCCTGTGCGGTTTTCAAGGCGTCCAGCAGGTGGGGACTGTTGGCTTCAAGGGAAATAAGGGAGGTCTCCTGCGTGTGTATGTCACCTTGCCGTGACGTCATTTTGAGAGCAAACAGTTTGGTTTTCCTGTTAATAAAGGACAAAAGATAACGAGGCATATCAGTGGACAATTTCTTAAATTGGTAAAAGGGGACCTAAAAAATACTATTTGGAGTTAGTAGAACAACGCTGGGCTAAGCCTTATACTTAAAGGGTTTATGGTCGATTTATTCTGTAGAAAAAAGGATTTTACTGTGATTTGGGACCTTACGGGGAGGGAAAAGAAATTTTTCCCATTTAAACATACAGGGCTACGTGACGGCGTGAGTGTTTGAACAAAGATTATATGGAAAATTTACTAAAGTTTGAGCCCCGGGTTACTATTTTGTTTTTTTTGTGCAATTCATTTGTTCAGAGGGGAGATAAGACTGTCCAGGGTTCCCCTTGTGCGAGCCCTTTTAACGGGGCCCCTTTTGGGCTGCTGTCAGCCCCTTTTCAAGGGGGTTCAAGTTGCTAATGTAGAAAAAAGGGGTTAAACGGAATGTTCTGTGGTCTTGCACAAATTTTAAGTTTCCCTTGGACTATTAAGTGGTGCTTTTTTTTAATTATAGTACCCCCCAAAATTAGGCACTTTCCCCCCTTGGGAACCCCGGCCCCCCTTAACGTGGTGGAGGGGGGTTTTTGGGGTTCAAAATTTCCCAGAAAAGGCCATTTTTGTCGGGGGCTAAATTTCCCTGGTTAGGGTCTCCCTGGCAAAAAAGGGTCCTAGGTGATGGGCGTCAGAAAAGAGCGGTTCAAGAATCCTTCATGAGGGGACAAATATATCGAAGGGCCACGTGACGTCGCCCGGTTTTAACCGGGGGGTAGCCGGGGGGGCCCACCCTGGAGCCAGGCCTGGGGTCCCGGGAAATCGTCGGAGAGCGCTTGGTGGCAGGGTTTGCTTCGCGGGGACCCGGCCGGGGGCCCCCAAACCCCAAAAAAAGAGACGCGAGGCCATAAACCCAGGGGGCCCACCCCCTGAAAGGCCGGGGAAACCCCTGAGGGAAGGTTTTCAAAAAAGGATTGGGTGGCGGCCCCCGGGAAAGGGGAGGGCCCCAAGGGGGCCCGGGAACCCCGGATGTTAGGCTTTGGGTCTAGGCCATACTGTTGTCCTTTGGTAGATTTTGGGGTTTTTTGGGTCTCTTTCGGGGTTTTTTATTTTGTATTTCGAAAAAAGCCCTTGGGATGGGGTTCTGTGAACCCGGTGTTAAAAGTTTAATTTTCTGATCCTGACAAAAGAGAAACTGTAGTTTTTGTTTTTGGTTTAAAACGCACTATTTGTAGTTTTTTTTTAAAAAAAATATTTTGTGCGAACAAAATTTATAAAACCCCCAAATCAAAACCAAATTTAAGGTTTTTGCCCCCATTCTGATCCTGGTCGAGAAAAAAAACCCCAAACATTATATTTTGGGGGGCTGTCGGGGTCTGTCCCATCTTTCTACACCTTTTGGTAAAACTTAGAAAAAGGAAAAAACCTAGCCAAAATTAAAAAAGGGCCAAAAAAAAGGGCGTGCCGGGAAACTTTTTAAAAGAAAAACAGGAAACGGAATTTGAAAGAGCCAAAGGGGGTTTATATAGCCGGGTTTCCAAGAGGAAAATAAAGACCCCTTGTTGCAGTAAGGGGGGAGGGGCAGGCAGCCACAGCCCGGTGCTGGAGCTGCGATAGTGCCTGAACCCTCAGCGCCAGTGGGACAAATAACTGAAGAGGCACCACCATCGGTCGTTTAACTAAATTACCAAAGCTTCATCTAAACCTTCAACTTGTATGTTAGACCCAATCCCAACCAAATTATTTAAGGAAGTGTTCCCCCTTTATTTACCCCCCCGGAGCCCCATTTTAGATATGATTAATCTATCTTTAGTAAATGGATATGTACCACAGGCTTTTAAGGTAGCTGTAATTAAACCTTTACTTAAGAAACCTTTGCTTGATCGAGATGACTTGAAAAACCTCAGACCTATATCCAATCTTCCATTCTTATCTAAAATTCTTGAGAAAATAGTTTCTAATCAAATGTGTGAGCATTTACACAGCACTGACCTGTTTGAAGCGTTTCAGTCAGGCTTCAGAGCTCATCATAGCACTAAAACAGCTCTGCTGAAAGTCACTAATGATATTCTTATGGCCTCAGATAATGGACTTGTGTCTGTACTGGTTCTGTTAGATCTCAGTGCTGCATTTGATACAGTCGACCATAATATTCTCTTAAAAAGGCTGGAATATGCTGTAGGGATCATGGGAACAGCACTAGGCTGGTTTAAATCTTATTTGTCTGACAGATTCCAGTTTGTTCATGTAAATGATAAATCATCTTTAAAATCTCCAGGGTTAATTTTGGAGTACCACAGGGTTCAGTACTTGGGCTAATTCTCTTTACTATATATATGCTTCCAATAGGTCAAATTATCAGGCAGCATAGGATAAATTTCACTATTACGCTGATGATACTCAGCTTACTTATCCATAAATCTTGATGAACCCAACCAGTTAGATAGACTACAAGCATGTCCTGAAGATATAAAAACTTGGATGACTTTAATTTTTTTTTTTTTCCAAAATTCAGAAAAGACAGAAGTTGTAGTTTTTGGACCGGAGTCTTTAAAAAAGAAACTGCTTAGTCAAGCACTTAAACCCTGGTGGCATTAGGTTGACCTCCGGTAATAAAGGGAAAAAAACCTTGGTGTTACTTTTGACCAGGACATGTCATTTAACCATTTTTAAAAAGGGTTTTCTAGGTTTCCTTCTTTCACTCCGGAACCATTGCCAAAAATATAAATATCCTGTCCCCGGGTCACGCTGAAAAACTTTTCCATGCATTTTTTTTACTTCAAGGCTGGACTATTGTAATTCTTTAATATCAGGATGTCCACAAAATGCAGTTAAAGCCTTCAGCTGATTCAAAATGCTGCAGAAAAGAGTTCTGATGAAAAAATTTAAAAAGAGAGAACATATGTCTCCTAATTTTAGCTTCCCTTCATTGGCTCCCTGTCAAATCCAGAATAGAATTTAAAATTCTCCTCCTCACATATAAAGCCTTAATGATCTAGCTCCATCATACATCAGAGATCTGATTGTTCCATATGTTCCAAAAAGGGCACTTCGTTCTCAGACTGCAGGTTTACTGGTGGTCCTAGAGTCTCTAGAAGTAGAATGGGAGGCAGATCCTTTTAGTTATCAGGCTCCTTTACTCTGGAACCAGCTCCGGTTTTGGCCGTGAGGCGGGAAAAACCCTGTTCCCTTTTAAGGCTAGGCTTAAAATTCCTTTTTGATAAGGCTTATAGTTAGAGGGTTTTTGTTACTGTTGGATGGAGAAGGGGGGGGGTGGGTTTTAGCCTAAACTGGCTCAGTTATGGTTTGGGGTGCAAACACACCCCCCCATTTCTGCTACCTGTAGCCCCCTTCTGTTTCCCCAATGTTTATAATCAGTCTGACAGAGAGGTATCCCAATCTTTGTTTTTAGTAAAACAATGACCATCAGTGGGACCTTTGTGGGGGCCTTGAAACGACATTTTTGAAAATAAGCGCCGTCTAACTAAATAATCTGAACTGAAATTTCTGTGTAGTTATGCTGCTATAGGCTTAGGCTGCTGGAGGACGTAATAGCCCCCTTTTCCCCCCTTCGCTACATTCTCACGCTACTCTCCAAATTTTGCATTATTTGCTGTTATTTCAGCTTCTAACTTTATGTTCTTTTTTTTCTTCCTAGAAGCTACACCTGGCTGACTCTGTGTCTACCTGTGACACCCTTCTGAAGAGGGGCATCGTCCGAGCTTCTGCTGGCAACAACTTAATGCTCACCCTCTACCAATAATCGACATGGCCCTGTCTTTCCAGGGGTTTCACCCTTTCTCTCTCCTAGAACATGGCGATTGGACTGAGCTTTTCTTGTGACTAACTCTAAGTGTTCTCTTTTCCAGACTCTAACCTTGAAAAAACCTGGCTCAGAGTTTATCTGGTTCTTTCTTTCTAGGTGAAAAGGGACTAAAGGAGCTACATCCATTAAAACATTTATTTTTCCTCCCAAAGAAAGTACTCCTGGATCAGTGCTTCTTTGTTCCTTTTTGTGTCTCTGCCTTTTTCTCTCTAACCCCCCGAGTCGGTCGTGGCAGATGGCCGCTCCCCACTGAGCTGGTTCGGGGAGGTTTCTTCCTGTTAAAAAAAGGGATTTTTTCCTCTCCACTGTCGCTACATGCATGCTCAGTATGGGGGTTTGCCGAAAGTCAACCCCAGTGACTGCCCACTGTCTCTACATGCTCAACCCGGGGAGGAGGGAATGCTGCAAGTCACTGACTGGATGCAATCTGCGGGTTTTTTCCCTTAGACAGAAAAAGTTTTTTTATCCCAATTTGAAAAATTTAATAAATCGGACTGCACTGTTCAATGGTTAGGGAAAATTTGGAATGTATGTACCTGACTTTTGTGAAAGGCCCTTGAAACAACATGTGTTTGTGAATTGGCGCTTATAAATAAAACTGAACTGAATTTAATTGAATATTACACCACCATTTTTTTTCGAGTTCACAAACTATGAGAGAGAGATCCCCAAATTTAATAACCAGCTCCCCAGTAACAAAGATACTAGGCGGAGAAAACAGGTAATTAAACTGGATGGCCTCAATGACAATGTTGATGACAGTCCCTATCAACAGCAGTAAAAAAATGCCCTCCAGACAAATGCTTTACCTGAGATTCTTTACTGGGTCACAAAACATAATATTGATCTACCCACCTGCTCGGTTAGCAGTTGGCAGAACTGGGCAATGCATGCTGAAAAGGTGGTCAGTGGAAAGAAAAATCCACCCCCCTACTGATAACTTCTATGCTGAAGATGAGATATTTTATGCAGGACCAGTAAGTAGGGGGAGGGGTAGAATCAGAGGAATTTTCAGAGGAAGAGGAGGCCTTAGGGGGCATGGATGGAGGCAAGTGATAGGGGGAGATGATGGAGGAGAGTATGTATGCTGGACTTGTGGACAACATGGACATTGGGTTACGAACTGTCTAACTGGACAACCCACTGACCTACTGACTGGATAAGGGAGAACAGAATGTTGTTAAAGAAGGAAAAGGGGAAGTTGATGAGAACAGGGAGATGATAGACATTCCAGCAGCATACATGGATAAGCTGAGATCCTCTCCAAGTGCAACCGTATGTGTCAGTCTACATGAGATGCTAATAACTTCACCTACTGGAATGTTTAATGATCTGATTGAATATGTGAAACAACCTGACAAATATAATAATGAAGTTTTCAAACAGTTGATGATCATCCCGGGGAATTCCGGTTTTTTCCTGGGAAATGCAGGGGTCATTTATTAAAAATTTTTCTCCGATAGGTGGAAGCTGGATAAATAACATCAGACTGTGGGGGAGTTTTTTGGAATAATCAACCCCGGGCTGGATTTTCTATGAGACAATTTTTGGACAGACCCCAAATGACCAAACGACCCAAAAAAAGCCCAAAACCCAAGGTTCTGGACTCCCTTATGTACCCCCTGACGTGACAATGATTAACCCCCTGACACCTTTCCAGACTGAACGGACCCCCAAAAACACCACCGCCCTATTGATCCTTGATGCATAAAAAAGAATTTAAGCATTTTTAAAAACACTTGGGGGTAAAAAAAACTTTGGGCAACCCCAAGCCTTTTAAAAAATAAAGAGAAAATTTTTGGAATTTTTTCCAACCCAATTGCTCTGATGGAAATAAAATAAGTTAAGTTAAAAAATTTTTTGTTAAGCCCTTGCAGGCAGGGCAATTCAAACAAACCCCCCCGTGGGCCCCCCCCCCCCCACCCACTTACATTATAAAAAAATTCCAAAATCCTTAAAAAACCCCCCCAAAGCAGATATTCATGACAGCCATGGGGGAAAGTTTTTTACCCCTGTGGGATGTGTGTAAAAAGGGGGGACTGCATTCCTTAAAAGAGCGTTTTTTAGAGGGACCTTAAAAAGCGAAAAAGGTCTGCCCTTGCCAACATTTTACCCAAAAAAGGTTTCCCAGAATTTTTCCAAAAATCATTTTAAAGATAGCAAAGGTTCTCACTGTATTGAAAAAATGATAAAACATAAAAAAAGTTTTTTGGATTTGTGGGTGTTTTTTGGGGTTTTGTTGGTCTTATTTCACAGTTGAAGTTCTGAATCATGTTTTTTTATTATTTGTCTGGTCATGTTTCTATTAGTTTGTATCCTTGGATACTCAAGCCATGTTTTTTCTGTCAAAATTATCATTATTTGGTTTTAAACCGCCCCAAAAAGCTAATCTGTCGCCTTTCGCTCACCTGGTTTTAACTCCATAATATACACACCTGTTTCTGTTTTTTTCCTTGCAGAAAAAATTTTCAAACCCCCCCTAAAAGTCTTGTTTCCTGGATCATGATCATGTCTTGCTTTTTGGATCATGCCATGCCTGTCTCGCCTGCCTGTTTCTGTTTTGTTCCTGCCTCTTCCTTTGAGTGAGTTTTTTGTTAATTAAATTTTTTTCACCTACCGTCATGCTGCCTGCTCGTCTGCATTCTGGGGTCCAACGCTGCACACAGCCTAACAGAATGATTCCGTCAAACACGGACCCCGCGGACGAGCAGAAGGCAGACGCCTTGGATCGCTGGGTTCAGCGTCAAAGGGAGGAGGCAATGAGACATCTGCCCAAGGATTTGGAAGTTCTACCATCACCACTGCTGCTGAAACAGATGGAGACTTCAGGAGGGCTGTTCTGTCCCTTCGCCTCAGCTCCAAGGTTCCCCTCCTACTTCCCTGCCAGCTGACGTGAGGGCTGCAGCAAGTAAGCCCGCATCTTCGTCTGCCACAGCAGTGTCTCCCAGGCTCGCTGCAGCGAGTAATCCCGCATCTTCATCTGCCACAGCACTGTCTCCCAGGCTCGCTGCAGCTCCGCCCATGCCGTCTTCACTCGCTCCAGCCCATGTTCTGAGGCAACACCTGACGAGCTGGAGCAGCGTTTCAAGTTTTATGCACGCCAGATAAAGAGCTTCAGGAAGACCAGTCTCCTGTATTCTTCTCCTGAGCTGATGGAGAGAATCAAGCAGGTGGAACGGCAGTAAGGCAGTTTTACTGCCGTCCACCTTTACCCACACCAAGCCACAAGAGCGCTGCTGCAGCTCAGCCCATGTCAGGTCTCCAGAGAGCTGCTGCAAATCAGCCCACGTCATGTCTCCAGAACGGAGCTGCTACTGAGCAGTCCACATCATATCTTCAGAACGGCGCTGCTACTGAGCAACCCACGCCAGGACTCCAGGGAGCTGCTGCAGAGCAGTCCACGTCAGGTCTCCAGAGCGCTGCTGCAGAGCAGTCCACATCAGGTCTCCAGAGAGCTGCTACAGCTCAGTCCACGTCATGTCTCCAGGGTGCTGCTGCTGCAGAGCAACCCACGCCTGGTCTCCAGAGTGCTTCTGCTGCAGTTGCTGTTGAGCAGTTGACGCCAGGTCTACAGCCTGCTGCAGACTTTCCAGGGGGTTTTCGAGGACAGGCCGCCTCTATTACCTGTTCCAGAGGGGTCCGAGGACCCCTCGTGTTACAGAGGGGTCTGAGGGTGGACTACCTCTGATTCTGGCTCCTGGACTGTCTGACTGTGTTCTAGGGTCCACTGACTGTGTTCCAGGCCGAACCGATGCACAGTCTGTCTCCAAGCCTGACCCAAAGTCTGCCTCAACCTCCTCCACACGCCGCAGAGGCGTCGTAAGAGGGGCGCCTTGGCTCAAGTCATCGGGGGTCCCGGCGACGCCTCAGCTTCTGCTCATGCGACTGAGGGTCTCTGCGACGCCTCAGCGTCTGCTCACGCCACTGAGGGTCTCTGCGACGCCTCAGCTTCTGCTCACGCCACTGAGGGTCCCGGCAACGCCTCAGCTCCTGCCCATGCCACTGAGGGTCCGGGTGACGCCTCAGCTCCTGCTTACGCCACTGAGGGTCCGGGCGACGCCTCAGCTCCTGCTCACCCCCATGAGGGTCCGAGTGACACCTCAGCTCCTGCTCACGCCACTGAGGGTCTCTGCGACGCCTCAGCCTCTGCTCATGCCACTGAGGGTCTCTGTGACGCCTCAGCTTCTGCTCACACCACTGAGGGTCTCTGCGACACCTCAGCTTCTGCTCACCCCACTGAGGGTCCCGGCAACGCCTCAGCTCCTGCCCACGCCACTGAGGGTCTGGGTGACGCCTCAGCTCCTGCTCAAGCCACTGAGGGTCCGGGTGACGCCTCAGCTCCTGCTTACGCCACTGAGGGTCCGGGTGACGCCTCAGCTCCTGCTCATGCCCATGAGGGTCCGAGTGACACCTCAGCTCCTGCTCACGCCACTGAGCGTCTCTGCGACGCCTCAGCCTCTGCTCACGCCACTGAGTGTCTCTGTGACGCCTCAGCTTCTGCTCACACCACTGAGGGTCTCTGCGATGCCTCAGCTTCTGCTCATGCCACTGAGGGTCTCTGCGACGCCTCAGCTTCTGCTCCCGCCATTGAGGGTCCCGGCAACACCTTAGCTCCTGCCCACGCCACTGAGGGTCTGTGTGACGCCTCAGCTCCTGCTCAAGCCACTGAGGGTCCGGGTGACGCCTCAGCTCCTGCTCACCCCCATGAGGGTCCGAGTGACACCTCAGCTCCTGCTCACGCCACTGAGGGTCTCTGCGACGCCTCAGCCTCTGCTCATGCCACTGAGGGTCTCTGTGACGCCTCAGCTTCTGCTCACACCACTGAGGGTCTCTGCGACACCTCAGCTTCTGCTCACGCCACTGAGGGTCCCGGCAACGCCTCAGCTCCTGCCCACGCCACTGAGGGTCTGGGTGACGCCTCAGCTCCTGCTCAAGCCACTGAGGGTCTGGGTGACGCCTCAGCTCCTGCTCACGCCACAGAGGATCCGGGTGACGCCTCAGCTCCTGCTCATGCCCATGAGGGTCCGAGTGACACCTCAGCTCCTGCTCACGCCACTGAGCGTCTCTGCGACGCCTCAGCCTCTGCTCACGCCACTGAGTGTCTCTGTGACGCCTCAGCTTCTGCTCACACCACTGAGGGTCTCTGCGATGCCTCAGCTTCTGCTCATGCCACTGAGGGTCTCTGCGACGCCTCAGCTTCTGCTCACGCCATTGAGGGTCCCGGCAACGCCTTAGCTCCTGCCCACGCCACTGAGGGTCTGTGTGACGCCTCAGCTCCTGCTCAAGCCACTGAGGGTCCGGGTGACGCCTCAGCTCCTGCTTACGCCACTGAGGGTCCGGGCGACGCCTCAGCTCCTGCTCACGCCCATGAGTGTCGGAGTGACACCTGAGCTCCTGCTCACGCCACTGAGGGTCTCTGCGACGCCTCAGCCTCTGCTCACGCCACTGAGGGTCTCTGCGATGCCTCAGCTTCTGCTCACACCACTGAGGGTCCCGGCGACGCCTCAGCATCTGCTTACGCCATTGAGGGTCCCTGCGACGCCTCACCTCCTCCTCACGTCACTGAGGGTCGCCTGAACTCAGTGCCTGCACGGGACGACCTCCTGGTCGCCCGCCTGAACTCCATGCCTGCACGGGATGACCTCCTGGTCGCCCGCCTGAACTCCGTGCCTGCACGGAACAACCACATGGTCGCCCGCGTGAACTTTGTTTTTTTTTTTAATCATGCCATGCCATGCCTGCCGCGCCTGCCTGTTTCTGTTTTGTTCCTGCCTCTTCCTGTGAGTGAGTTTTTTGTTAATGAAATCTTTTTCACCTACCGTCATGCTGCCTGCTCGTCTGCATTCTGGGGTCCAACACTGCACACAGCCTAACAGAAAGCTAATAGACCTGTCTTCAATTTTTCAAAATTCTTTTACAAACAGGGGTAATTAAAATTTTATGTGGCCAATGTCTGACCATTTTGTCTGTTTGTTTTTGTGAAATGTCTGTTTCATGTTATGTAAGAATTAGGGTATATGTGCACAATAATAATTAAAGACTAAAAGAGCAAGTCTGATCCTCAACAGTACCATAATAATATTAGGTTAGACTTTTTCCAGTCAGATTCAGAATGATCAAATGAGATTTGAAATTTAACACAAGATGAAATGTACCTTAACAGAATTACTGGACTGGACTGAAATGGAGGAAACTTGAGTTAATTGAAATAAACTTGAGTTACTTGAAATAAATACAAAGTATAATTAAAAAGGGAAGAGCTGACTGAAACTGTACAGGTGTGTTTATAAAACGGGGTAAGACAAACTAAGATTATAAAATATAATATGCTCTTCATTTTTGTGTTCATCAATTTTATTAAGCCTTCTAAACTGATGTGGACCGAGTTTTTTCAGAACTAATGAAACCTAAACTAAACCAAGCATTATTAAAATAATAGCAACTAACAGAAATAGTGACCTCATTCTTTAATATAATGAGGACTTACTGCATTTAAAAAAAAAAAAAAAAAAAAATTGTTAATTGTTATGGAACCAGATGAGTAAAAGAGAGCAACGTTATCATGGCCAAAGAGAAACTTTTGCAGGAAAGATCAAATTAAATATTATTTAACCTTGTCTATCTTGACACCATACAGGTGTTAATAACATCTTGGACAGCACATATTATGTATGGAAAGAACTAAAAATAAAGGTATAATTGGTAGCACAATGGAAAAATGCAGTTATTACTGAAATTATTAGATGCTGTGCTGTTACCAGCTAAATTAGCTGAGTGTAAATGTGAAGGGATTACTAGATGCCCTGAAGGAAAGCCTATATTACCTAAATCAATGTTTCAATGGGTTGCAAATGTGAGCCATGTGCAGAAGCCATGTCTCAACCGGGGGGATGATTGGCTAAGTGAACAAATAATTTACCACATATGGATTTAATACTTACTAAAAAAGAAACATTTTTTTGTGCATCCTGTTTGATATGTCTGAAACATAACTCCCAAGGAAATCTTTCCCTGCAAAGAACCAGATGCTATAACTGTGGGAAAAGCGCTTTGTAAATATATAATACCCACATTTGGAATTCCAAGAAGGATTTATAGTGATAACGTAATATATTTTAGCAAAGTCATACAAGAACTTGGTAAATGTTTCAAGATTGACCTGAAAACACACTGTAGCTATCACCCCCCGAGTGCAGGGTTGGTAGAAAGAACAAATGGGACAGTTAAAAGGAAGCTTAGGAAGACAATGGAAGAAACAAACAGAAATTGGGTTGAATGTTTAGATATAGTAAAACTTAATATGAGGATAACCCCATCAGCTCAGGGTGGATTAACACCTTTTTGAAATAATACATGGCAGACCTTTTTATATCCCTGATCTAAAAAAAAGACCTAAAAGATCCACAACAAGATGCAACGTTAGCAGACTACATGAGGAAGATATTAGAGTCTAGAGACATACAAAATGTTAATAATCTTCCAAAAGATTTTTCTGAAGCCTCACAGGTTCCTGGTGACGTGAAAGAAGGTGATTGGGTGCTGATTAAGACCATTAAGAAGAAAACGTGGTCTGATCCAAAGTGGGAGGGTCCATTCCAAGTGTTATTGACAACTCCTACCTGTGAAAATTCAAGAGAGGGGGCTACTTACACAAAGCACACTGTAAACAGGTGAGTCTGTCAGTCTTTCCACCCACAGGCTGGAAATGATGAAGTCTGACTACAAAGGGGTTGTCGCCATCTAGTGGAGGCTTTGTCTCAACGTCAGTGAAGAAACCAACGATTCCTAGCCCTTAGGGGTGAGAGAGAGACTGACAGGTAAATCTAAAGGAAGGATGTTGTTGAAACATTTAGTTTTTTATCATGTGTGCCCTGATTGTGTTAATAATATGCCAGACATTTCCACAATCTCATCATTTTCAGAAGTTAAAGAGGTGGATAAATAAAGATTTCCATGGAATGTTTATACAAGATATAAATTATTTTTATGAGACTAACAGCTGGTACCAATATGCAAAAATTGTAACCAAGTCCAGAAACATTCTTGGTTGTTATGTATTTACTAAACTTCCTATCTCTTCCAACCAGCCCAGGTTGACAGCTAGACCAGTACCAGCGCCAAGAGATGAGTGTTTTATCAGAAATAGTTTCTGGTGCCAGTACCAGCTTCCGCGTGGTAATGGGTAATGTAACATTTTACAACTGTGATGTTACAGAGTTTACAGTTTACAATTTAATGTTACAACTCCTGTGTTCAACTATGTGGAGCTTCTTTTGGGTCCCATTTTTTTTTCCCTTGTTTTTGGGCCCCGGTTTTCCCTCCCTTGGGGCATTTTCCCAAGCGTATGTGTAACATGACTTACTATTGTCGTTCCCACCAAGCTGAACCAGGGGGAAAGGTCCATGATCTAAAGGGTACTTATGCAATAGATGGATTTCACTGGATGTGTGGAAATGCCATTTATTTGCAGTAGCCTCCAAGCTGGAGTGGTGTTTGTGCACCTGTTTATGTCATTGATCACACATCATTTCAGTTCAACCTACCCTAAAGAGGGAACTCATCCGTGTGAAACCACATGAGGAATCCAAGCATAGATCAACAGGAAATAAGATTTTGCTAAGTTTATTCCAATGGTTGGGAGTAGGAAACAACATGTTTAGATTAGAAACTATAGATTATCGACTGGGACTGTTGGTTAATGCAACCACAAAAGCTCTTACAGGACTGTCCACAGAAGTCACAGCTCTTCGAACCGTGGTGTTGCAGAACAGGATGGTGTTGGACCTGCTGACGGCTTTGTTTGGGGGAGTTTGCGGTCTCCTGAACGAGACCTGCTGCACCTACATTCCTGATGAGACCAACGGCAAAGATGGACACAGAGTGAGCGATGCTATACACCAATTAAATGAAATTAAAAGGGGTATGTAGCAGGATGTCCATCCCGGCCGAGGAAGCTTTTTTCGTGGCTTACTTCTGGACCATGGTGGCAACTGCTTTTGAAAATCATGACAACCCGTTTTTGCTGTGTTATTGTTGTTCTGCCTTTATACTCTGTGTGTTATTCCCTGTATCAGAGCAATGATATTAAGGATGGTTGGAGGAAGTTTTGATACACTGTTGTCCCAGGAGTACCAACCTCTGGATGAGAACCAGGACTTTGATGACACTATGGAGGAGAAGTCGCTAAACTTAACAATAGCTTGATGTTTAATGAAGTGTCTGCATAAAGCCTTTTTAAGTGTATTTTGGGTTGTATTTAAATAATCAAAAAACAGGAGGAATTGTGAAAAAAATATAAAAGTTATCAGTTTTTTTAAACAATTGTTTGAAGTTCTACTATAGTGGAGATGATTCCTGTGATTGGTTTTAGTGTGGAAAAAGGGTTTTTTGGGGAAAGTTAAAGGAAAATGTGGTCTGGAGTGGATCAATCCCTGGACATGACATGCTTATACCATATATGGGAATGACCACTCTTCTAAGTTGAAATCTCTATAAGAATTGGCTGAACCAATTCCCGCTTTGTACTTGTAGGAATGTGAGTTGTAAATAAAAGGCTGGTGCAAGGACTTCTCCCTTTGTGAGAAGGAAGTTGCTGTGCTGGCAGAGGACTGCCTCACCCTTGCAAGTCAAACTTACTTGGTTCACTTGTGTCTTATTTTACACTTGTCTGTATTTATCAGCTTTCTAACTCTAACATGATGTCTGAATAAGAAAGGATGAAGTTGAAGTAATGGTTTTAAACTGTAAATTAAGTAAAGGCTGTAAAAGTTTGAGCAGCTCCGATGTAAGATTTAAAGCCTTTGTTTAAGAGGAACTGTAATGTTGAGTGAGACAGGAATAGAGCAGATGTTGAGGAATTAGGGAAGTGAGAGCTGTAATTTACAGTACAAGGCTGATGACTGAGGTGAAGGAGCAGGTCAGAGGAGAGGTCAGCAGACGGCTCAGAACTGAGGTGATTATGGCAGAAATAGTGACCTTTACAAGAAGAGGGTGTGTTCCAACTATAGAGGGATCACACTCCTCAGCCTCCCTGGTAAGGCCTACCCCAGGGTATTGTAGAGGAGAGTCTGGTCAACATTGGCTTCAGGAGGAGCAGTTTGGTTTTCATTCCAGCCGTGGAACACTGGACCAGCTCTACACACTCTACCGGGTTGCTTGAGGGTTTATGGGAGTTTGCCAACCAGTCCACATGTGTTTTGTGGACCTGGAGAAGGCATTCGACCATGTCCCTTGTGGTGCCCTGTGGGGGGCGCTCCAGGAGTATGGAGTTGGAGGCCCTTTATTAGGGGCAATCCGGTCTCTGTACAAGTGGAGCAGGAGTTTGGTCCGCATTGCCGGCACTGGACCTGTTCCTGGTGCATGTTGGACTCCGGCGAGGCTTGCCCTTTGTTTATAATTTTCATGGACAGATTTTCTAGGCGCTGCCAAGGGCCGGAGGGAGTCTGGTTTGGAGACCAATGGATTTTGTCTCTTCTATAAGTCCTCTAACCAAGACCTACAGCATGCACTGGGGTGGTTCACAGCCGAGTGTGAAGCAGCAGGGATGAGGATCAGCTTCGCCGAGTCAGACGCCATGGTTCTCGACCACAAAAGGGTGGCTTGCCCTTTTCAGTTTGGAGGGAGGTCCTGCCTCAAGTTGAGGAGTTCAAGTATATTGTAGTTTTGTTCATGAGTTTGGGGAGAATGGACCGGGAGATTGACAGACGAAGCAGTGCAGCTGCCACAGTAATGAGGACACTGTGCCAATCTGTTGTGGTGAAGAGAGAGCTTAGCCGAAAAGTGAAGCTCTCAACCTACGGGTCAGTCTACGTTCCTACCCTCACCTATGAAAATTGGGTCATGACTGAAAAAACGAGATCCCGGATACAAGCGGCTGAAATGAGGTTCCTCCGCAGGGTGGCCGGGCACTCCCTTAGACATAGGTTAAGGAGCTCAGCTATCTGGGAGGAGCTCAGAGTAGAGCCGATGCTCCTCCACATTGAGAGGACTCTGTTGATGTATCTGGTTCGGCATCTGTATCGGATCCTTCCTTGACGCCTACCCCGGGAGGTATTCAAGGCACGACCCACCTGTAGGAGGCCCAGGGGATGGGCCAGGGCACGCTGGAGGTACTATGTCTCTTAGCTGGCCTTGGAACGCCTTGCGGTCCCTCTGGCGAAGCTGGAGGAGGTGTCTGGGGAGAGGGAAGTTTGGGGCTTTCTACTAAGTCTGCTGCCCCTGCTACCCGCTTACAGTCTGCAGATTTACCCGTCTCCGTGCGATTTCACTTCTTCTGCTCGGAAAGAAACATTGAATTTACATCAGGTGTAAGAGATGTGATTGGGCTAGCCCACTGTCAGAAAATTATCGAATGAGGCGTTTATGGACTGCCACACAACATAAAAAAATACATTGGCCCAAAAGAGCGGCAGCCTAATTGGCGAATGCCCGGTATGCCAGATAACCAGTCCAGACCTGGCAGTGGAACTGCAGTCAGTATATTACAGATAAATGGTTTTTCTACCATGCTGACTCGACATCTTGCTTCACCAATGCATAATTACCTTCTGGGATAAATTTTTTTATCCCCAGAAATTGACTGAAAAAATCTGTGTACAGACAGAGCTTTTATAACTTTCATGAGCCAGATCTATTAAAACAGAAATGTGTGTTTTCATTACACCGTCAAACATTTCATAATAGTTCAGTGACCATCAGAGACCTAAGAGAAGAGGGAAATAGAGCAAGCTGAAACTTCAAAAAAGGTCAACTAAGCTATTTCTTCTAATAAAAATAACAAATCTGGCAGAGACAGAAGGTTACAGAAGAAGAAAGGAAATGCAACCAGATATTTAGAGAGAATTGGGTACCTGAAGAAAACAAAGTATTAATGCCTTCCTCCTTTTCCTTATCAGCAAACCTTTTTATACAAGGTCTTTAGCTAAAAATCTCAGTGTGTTCCTCGCTTAGAACTGAGATGGCTGTATTACTTATAGGCTGATTTTTAACAAAATAAATTTTTACAGACAACATAGCAATTTTCCTTTGAAGTGATGAAAATTATTTACTCTGCATTGGAATAGCACTAATAAAACAGCAGCTGTGTGTTGCATCTTCAATCTAATAAGTATGGTTAAAAAATTATCAGAAACCATTAAATTGCCCCAGAATTACATGCAGCTACAACATTACAAGCCTTTTTAAGATGGTAATACCTTACTCACTGGTAGTATTTCAAGTTTTAGAATAATGTCCCCCTGGCAAACACAGGGTAATTTTTATGTAAATCCATTGCATAGGTTAAGAAGGAGAAATTTGCTAGCCTAAATGTGCAACTCCAGCTAAAGTTAAGAAAGCTACTATAATTTTCTTACAACACATCAACCAAAACACTTATAGCTTTCTTTCAAAACAAATAGTATATATGACTTCACACATATAGCTACAGTCTTCAATAACGTAGGACTTGCTTCTCCTGATAATGTTTACATCTGCGGCCCTTTGCATGGTAAGCTAACATTGTTTATACTCAAAATATAATGTTGGCTGTTGACTAGTGCATACTTGAGCAGGTCAAATAAGACAGACATACTGGAGCAGAAGGCCTAGATTGGATCAACAAAACAATGTGCATGGCTTAAAATGCAGTTTTGCAAGCTCTGCACGAAAACGTTGGCCCTGATTGTTAAAAATTGGATGCACTGAAGGTGCCTACACATATTGAGGTTATGGCTGTTGTACCTACATACAGTAAGTCATTAACAGGTATGGAGCTCCGTTTCATCAGTGATTTACTAATATGGATCATTGAAATGAATCGTAACATCAATAGTGAAAACTAGTGAGAAAAATAACACATTTGCTGTTGTATAATTTACAGTAGTACTTGTCCCAATGAAGTACAAGTACAAGTAGTTACAAGTACTTGTAATTAATTAATTACTTTATGTTCTGAACTTTATTTCATTATTCTTTACTGGTGTCTAAAAGCATATTTAAACTAATTTCAAAGTAATGTCATTTGTCAATGAGGAATGTATTAAATCAGTTAGGCAGTCTTAATCAGTATCAGTAGATATCTGTGTTAGATATTGCTACAATGGCTATTTCTTGCACCATTGTAATCTCCTAACACATATACATGAGTTTAAATCTCTAAACCACAAACTCAGGTCTGCTTTGATTGAGCTTATATTTACAACAGAAAGTCCTCTGGGTTTCCAGCACAAACTGCATGTGACTGCAATTATGCAAATTAGGTCATTAAACTAATAAACAGCATCTGTAAACAACAACACAAAGACATGGTTTCCCCGTCTCCTACCTTTCTTCTCTCTCTTTCTCCATCTCAATTAACTTTGTCTGTCTTTCCCTCTATTGCTTGTCTCTCTTTTTGTCTTTTCAAATTTAACTCTGTGGTCTCTTAGTCTATGTGATGAGTGTCTGAATTTGTGAGAACCTTCTGAAGTCAAGAGAAGAAAACATCCGCTCCATCGCAATAGCTAAATAAACAGCTGATGGCGCATCATGGGAGCTGAATGGGTTTAATGAATAGACTCTGGCAACATGACCCAGATCTAGTTTCAAGACTGTCACCAAGCGCTTGCAACAAAACCAAGCTGACAATAACAATCATCACCAACAAGTCTCATTAATTACAGCAGTGACACTCCCATTCTCCCTTCTCAAAATCGACCCAAACCAACTCCCCTGTGTCAGCTGTGGGTGTGTGAGAGATACCAGAGTCAGTCTCCTGCTAAATCCCTTTGCTTCTCCACACCCCTCTATCTCCTTCATGTCTGTAATGCTCTTACTCTAACTTGGCATTGTCGTACCCTCTCATCCTTAGTGCTCTACACTAAATGTCAACAACTGAATATTCATCACAGTGCTAAAGCCCTTTGCTTCTGCCCTATTAAATCTCATCACAGACAGAGAAAAAAAAAATGTCATCCCCTTTTGCAGACAGATTAGTTGCAGATTTCAATATTACTAATTACCAACATTACACTAGTATTTTGCTAGTTCTTCACCTTATTTTCAATCCAACGTGATTGGAAAGACTTTTCCTTGTGTAACTAAGTAAAGCTGAAAAGTAAAAAGGGAGTACAGAAAAGAAACGAGGGGATGACTAATGAGATACGAACTGCCACAGACATTGGAGATTCTCAAATAGGTAAAACAGGACTATCTACCTGCTATACAATTCATAAAAACGGTCCCTAACTGTGTCTAAAAACTTTAATATATTGTTAACATAGTTGTCACACAGCAAAACAACATCCAGCAGGCTACAATGATAAATACAGTTGGACTATGCAGGTTTCTGTCTGAAGTAACAGAAAGAGCTAAATTTTTACAATGAGCTGTAGAGTCTTGTTAAAATGGACAAGAAAAAAAAAGCTGAACAAAAAAATGAAAAAACAACAACTGTTATTTGCCTAAAGTTTGAGTGAAAACAAATGAAAAGTTATATATTGTGAATAAATAATGAAAACACTTGAGAAACATTTTACTACTCTCATAGAATCTAGATTTTTTTTAAAATAAAATACACTGCTCAAAAAAATAAAGGGAACACTCAAATAACCCATCCTAGATCTGAATGAATGAAATATTCTCATTGAATACTTTGTTCTGTACAAAGTTGAATCTGCTGGCAACAAAATCACACAAAAATCAGAATCAGAATCAGAATCAGCTTTATTGCCAAGTTCGTACATACAACCAACAAGGAATTTGACTCCGGTAGACTTTGCTCTCTGGGTTTCCTTTTTTTTTTGTTTTGTTTTTTTGTTTTTTGTTTTTTGCATTATAAGATATATTCTGCAAATATCTTTATGTCCTTAAATACATATATATAATATAAACATAAACAAGGTGGAATTGCCACTTCAGTATGAGGTTGTTTGGTACTCTATTAAATGTTCATCAGAGAAACAGCCTGGGGGAAGAAACTGTCTTTGTGGTGGCTGGTTTTAGTAAACAGTGCTCTGTAGTGACGGCCTGAAGGTACAACTCTGAACAGTTTTTGTGCAGGGTGTGTGGGGTCTGCAGAGATTTTAGCAGCTATTTTCCTGATTCTAGACCTGAATAAGTCCTGGATGGAGGGAAGGTCAGCCCTGATTATTCTCTCTGCAGACCTGATTATTCGTTGCAGTCTGGACCTGTCCTTGTTTTGTGGATGAGCCAAACCACACTGAGATGGATGAAGACAGGACAGACTGACTGATGGCAGTGTAGAAGATGATCAGCAGCTCCTGTGGAAGGTTGTACTTCTTGAGTTGCCTCAGGAAGTACAGTCTCTGCTGGGCCTTCTTCCGAACAGTGTCTATGTGTGACGACCATCTCAGGTCCTCAGAGATGGTGGTTCCTAGGAACCTGAAGTGGTCCACTGCTGACACTGTGTTGTTGAGGATGGTGAGGGGGATGTATGGGGATGGTGTTCTCCAAAGGTCCACCACCATTTCCACAGTCTTGAGTGGATTGAGTTCCAGGTAGTTCTGACGACACCAGTGTACCAGCCGATCCACCTCCTGTCTGTATGCAGACTCATCACCGTCCTGGATCAGACCAATGACAGTGGTGTCGTCTGCAAACTTCAGGAGTTTCACGGACGAGTCCAATGAGGTGCAGTCATTTGTGAACAGGGAAAAGAGGAGTGGAGATAGGACACACCCCTGGGGGGCACCAGTACTTATCGATCTGCTGCGGGAGAAGATGCTTCCCAGTCTCTGCTGCTGGCGGTCTGTCAGGAAGCTGTTGATCCACTGACAAGTAGAGGCTGGGACGTTGGGCTGGGTGGGCTTCTGATGCAGAATTTCTGGTATGATGGTGTTGAAGGCCGAGCTGAAGTCTACAAACAGGATCCTGGCATACGTCCCTGGACGGTCGAGGTGTTGCAGAATGAAGTGTAGACCTAAATTAACAGCATCATCTGCCGACCTGTTTGCTCGGTAAGCAAACTGCAGGGGGTTCCAACAGGGGGCCTGCGATATCTTTCAGGTGCTTCAACACCAGCCGCTCAAAGGATTTCATGACCACAGACGTCAGGGCTACAGACCTGTAGTCATTTAATCCTAGGATGGTGGGTTTCTTGGGCACTGGGATGATGGTGGATCGTTTGAAGAAGGAGGGGACCTCACACGTTTCCAGTGACTTGTTGAAGATCCGGGTGAAAATCAGAGCGAGTTGATATGCACAGGTTTTCAGGCATGATGGGGAGACGTTATGAGGTCCTCCAGCTTTCTTTGTTTTCATGCGTTGAGAGAGCCTATTTACATCTTCCTTGGGGATCTTTATAGGAACCTGCAAGAATCTCCACATAGTTGGACACAGGAGTTGTAACATTAAACTGTTTAAATTCTGTAACATCACAGTTGTAAAATGTTACATTACCCATTACCACGCGGAAACTGGTACTGGTACCAGAAACACTATTTCTGATCATTTAGCTGGGAATTTGTGGTTGCAAAATGTCAGTGAGAAGGGAACTGAAGCTTCTTTCCTGAGTAAAACCATGCTTGAGCTCTGCTCATTTCTCTCTTATTGTTTACAGGATTATGATGACCCTGACTCATGAAGCCTGCTCCTGCCTCCTTTGCTTCAAAGTCTATGCGGCTATGTCTAACCACATGAGAAGGTCACACTTCATTACTAATCTTCACGAGAGGAGGCTGCTCCATGACCTCTCTTCAGGACGTGTGAATGTGCTGAAATAAGATGAATCCTACTGAAATAAGCAGAAATTTTACATCTGCAGATGGAGGTCACACCTAACAGAACAGGGAAAAAAGCTCAGTAATATTATCTTTTATTTGGCCAATGTTTACCAGTACTCGACGTACATGAAGGAGACTCCCCCAGTAACCTGCTGGCTCTCCAAGTTCCAGTTTATTGGGGTGATCCGAGCCATACAGTGCTGCATAAAGGAGGTCAAAAAAAAGATTGTCAGCCACCAGATTATAGTTAAGACCGCAAAGCAAGAGCAGGCCTTGCCTGTGGAGACCCTGGCCAGGCCACAGAAAAAGTCCAATAGCTTCTGGATAAGAATCACTATGTGATCGCAGAGGCTGAATAATGAATTGAACTGCATTGTTTAAGATCAGGTCTGTGCTATTGTTCCCCAACTCTAGAGGAGATGGGGGAACGATTAGTCATATCAGATAAGGGACATATATATATATATATATATATATATATATATATATATATATATAATATATATATATATATATATATATATATACACATATATATATTATGTATATGTATTTATATATATGTATGTCCTGAATCCGATATATGTTATATATGCCCTCACAAACATGACCATGAAAGAGTTGATGGAAGCCAAGGACAAATCCAAGTCTCCTGATGAGGGCTATGTGATTAATGTAAACCTGATAAATAAGACACATGTCAATGAGATTTTTCCAGCATCCCTTCCTAACAAACTTTTCATTGTTTTTGTCTATAATTACACTACCTGTCAAATGTTTGAGAACCACTTTCTCATTTAATAGTTTTCTTTATGTTTATGACTATTTACATTGCACATACTGTAGATTCTCACTGAAGGCATCAAAAGTGTGAATGAACACATATGGAAATATGTAGCAAATGAAAAATTGCAAATTAAATTTAAAAAATGTTTTATATTTTAGATTCCTTAAGCCCTTTGCTGTGATGAAATCTTTGCCCGTCCCTCAATGCACCTTTGGGAAGTTCTTTCAAGACTCTTTGGGAAATTATTTCAGGTGACCACCTCATGAAGCTCATGGAGAGAATGCTAACAGAGCAAAGCAGTAAAAAGAGCAAAGGGTGGCTATTTTGAAGAATCTAAAATATAAAAATATTTAGAGTTATTTAACACTTTTTGTTTATTACATAATTCCATGTGTGTTCATTCATAGTTTTGTTGCCTTTGGTGAGAATCTACAATGCAAATAGTTATCAAAATAAAGAGACCCATTGAGGGAGTGAAGTTTTAAACTTTTGACCGGTAGTGTACATAACCAGAAGACAAATAAGTCCTGCAGTCATCCTGCAGGCTGTCGACCTACGTGTTCCCACAGCACCTCCACAGCGAACAGGTTCTACATCCTCAGCCTCGATGCAACTGAAGCAGGAGGGGTCTTCGAGCAATGCATGGTTCCTTCCACTTTGAGCAGTGGATCTCCAGCTGAAGGCAGAGCCTTGCCTTCCGAATTCTGAACCCTCACCTCCTCCTGAGAACATAGGGTAAGGGAAGGAAAAGAGAGCCACGGGGGAGTCTTTGGGTAAAACAAGCACCAGTGTGTCAGTGGAGGATGTGTACCAGACAATGACCAAGCTTCGGAAGAGGATGGTGGTGTCACACAGTCATTTGTTGCCACAAACTTAATATTACCAGCAGAAACATGCCAGGAAGGATCTCAAGTAGGCTGTGTGAAGGAGGCAGCTGATATTTGAAAACAAAGTGAATAAAAGTTTTTTTTTTATAAAACAGACTTGTCAGAATAATGTACTTTTGTTTGATATAATAAAAATTGCTCCGGACCAGGGGATTTGTGAAAAAGTTGGTTCCAAGAATGAATTCCTGGGTAAAAACTGACCAGACTACCCCCTTTGTTCTTTCCTTAAAAGAGTCAAGGGCCCAAAAAATGACACTGTTTCATATGGATAGAATAAGGCAAGAGTAGCCTATTGAGCATGTTCTTTCACCAGAGTCAGAAAAATGACTAACTGTTGAGCTCTCATTACCAGGAGCACACAAATACTGGATACTGCACAGGTTGGATAGCCTATTGGTGTTGTGTAGTGTGGAGGGATCCTGGGAGCGGCCCAGTCCCACCTGAATCTAGAGAATCTGTTTGGGGGGACTAAAGGTCAGGGTGATGACATGAGGGACTCCCAACTTCAAAGACTTGGAGCTCATTAACAAGGATAAATTATCAAAATAACAGGAGAAACAGACAAAAATCTCATCAGCAAGGTTAAATGGTCAGCAGTAATAGGAGTTTGATTTGTTGAAATGCCAAAAAAGAGTCCTCCTCTGAATATTATATATATATATATATATATATATATTATATTATAATAACTATATGTATTTATATATTTTTATATATATTATATTAAAATATAATATATTATATATATATTATATATATATATATATATATTTTATTGACACTCCTTTTAAATTGTTTTATTACATTACTTATTTCCTACCATAATATCTTGGTTGAATTATAATTATCTTAAAACTAAATCAGCCAGGGGCATGAATTATATTCAGTAAATTTGAATATCATTGAAAAGTTCTTTAATTTCTTAGCTGAGTCTTATCCAAAAAGATTTCAATGGACACTGTGGGAAAGATTTAGCTGCAGATGATACTGAGGAACTCCAATAAATAAAAGTAGGCCTACTTACTGTTAGCATGACCTTCAATCATTGGTTTGTACTGCCCAAGTGTCAGTTTGTCTTTAATTTGTAAATGCATCTTGAGCCAGGCAACAATAATCAAAAAGCGTTGGTCGGCTTTGTGAGGACATGCCTTGGTGTGTGTGGACAGGATTTCCCCGAAACTAACTTTTAAGTGTAGATTTTATGAAAATGAATATCAAGACCATACGAATGGCAAGTATAGATTAGAGGTCAGCTTGTCTCTGTGAGTCATCACTGCAACTTTAATCACTGTGCCTCATATTTAATGCTCATTGAGAAGTGGCCAGAATAGAAATGGAGGCAAGTACCTGATTTTCAGGGTTCCAGTGGCAATGAATGACACAGTCGGGGTTGGGGTCATCTGACTTGTGTGTGTGAGTGTGGTTAGCAGGAGGTGTGTTTGAGGAAAATGAAAGGTTGAGACCGCCATGTAAAGACCCTTGGGCTTGTGCGGCTTATCAGTCCCGCACACAAATTCTGTTCTTTTTCACACACTATCTGCCTCCCACACAGACCCACATGCACACTCTATGGAGTTATATGCCACTCTGGTCTTTTGAGTTCATCTGTAACCTGCTCCAATCTGCTTTGTTCTCTGACAGAAGCCACTTTATTTTTAGGTCATTACTTTGTGCTAGCACCACAAGACTCTTCTCTAATTTATTTCTTTATACCACCTTCTCTCTTTATTTGCTATCCTCTCATGTCAGGATGAGTGGAACTAAATGGCCGGCCTTCAAAGTGCAAAGACTGGACGTATAATACATTGCTGGAAGCTGGGAATAGGAAATAGGAAATGTTTGAGACATTACTTAAATGTCAGTATGCAAAGGATATAGCAAGGTACAAAGGCTTTTATAGGACATCGACACTTTATGGCTTCAATTAAAACTTTTATGTTTTAATTTATGATCTGAAGTGGCATTTATGCATTTTTACTGACATCAATATTTCAAATTTTTTATTCAAGCTGCTTTCCTAAAAATGCACAGGCAAAACATTGCTATTTACATTACAACTGTAACTGTAGCAAAATTGTATTTTTTTTTTAAATCTTTGTAGTTTCCCAAGTGTATTCAAAGTACCGCTGCAGCTACATAATATTTTTATAACCAAGCAGTCCATAAATTAATCCGTCCATTAAATCTACAAGAAGATTTTTGCTTCCCCTCATCCCCTTCAGAACTCTTCCTGGTCCATTTTCCGTATATACATAATATTGCCAAAAAGTATTGGATCATTTCCCTTTACAGACACATAAAACTTTAATGACATCATTCTTAATTCAAATATGGCAATGTCCCATTCTTTACAGCAACAACAGCTTAAATTATTTTAGGAAGGCTTCCTATAAGGTTTAGGAGTTTGTTTATGAGAATATTTCATCATTCTTCCAGGAGAGCATGTGTGAGGTCAGACACTGATGTCGGATGAGAAAATCTGGTTTGCAGTCTCTGTTCTTATCCGTTCTGTCAGTTGAGATCATGGGTGTATGCAGTCCAAGCAAGTTCCTCCATACCAAACTCACTCATTTATGTCCATATGGACCTTGCTTTGTGCACTGGTGTTTAGTCATTTTCGATCTGAAGGGGCCACCTCCTAACAGTTCCCACAGAGTCAGGAGCGTAAAATTATCCAAAATGCTTTGGTATGCTGCAGCATTAAGAGTACCTGCATGTCATTGGAACTAAGGGGCCTAGTTTAGCCTCTCTGCATCAGACTTTGCACTTGAAACATTACAATCAGGCAAGTCCCATTCTCTTTGAGCTAATCTGAAAGACACATTAAGTATGTAGGGCCATTTCTATTGACTGCAGGTAGATGGCGACCTCTCTGCTCCCTAATGTATGTGTCACATGCATAAACTTCCTAAAAAAACTGAAAATCTGTTTGAAAAGACATACAGTAAGAGGCACTGGACTGTTCTGCATCTAAGATGTGCATTATCACCAGTGCGACTGCTTGGTGTTGTAGTGGTTAGCACTGTTGTGCTGTGCAGCAAGAAGGTCCCCGGTGCAAATAGCAATTTTGAGCCTTTCTGTACAGAGTTTATATGTGTTGGTTTTAGGTAAGCCAAGCAAAAAGAGCCAGTTTTCTAAAAGGAGCCATAGTTCCCATCACTAGGAAAAACTAGCTTTTTTAGCTAACACTCACTTTTCCTATCTAATATTGTAGTAGAAGCAGTTGGAACACCAGCCAATTTACCAAAGTTTTTTATAGAGGTTTTAAAAAAAGATTGCTATGGCATGAATGCTGTAAACCTGCGACTGATTTCCATAATCACGATTAATCCAGGGTTTATCCAAATGCAGCTCTAACTCCATAGCAGGGGACCAACAATAACAATACTTAATATTGTTCTAAGCAGTATAGAAAGATTTACTCTCCTCAGCATGCTCAGCAGTTGACAACAGCTTGTCACAACTTGTACGAAGTAAAGGTAATGTCCACCTTAAAGGATGTGCTGTGTAATTTAGGATGAAATTAGTCACACCTTTTATAACATGGGGAATAATCATTAAGTGTTAGTTCACACACACCACAACATATTAATACAAGAATAGCTTATTTTAATAGTCAGATCCTTCCAATTGAGGAAGTTGAGTAAAGCAACGCTGTGTAGATGTTTTTGACATACACTTATGAAATTCTGGTGTAAACAAGAACAGGTTTTTAAGCAGTTTGTGTCTTGCATTGTGACAAATTGGAGAACAAAGGCACTCTCACCTAAGATTAAGACCAGCCTTGCTAATGTAAAATGTATGTTGGGAAAGGTTACAGCTGTCAAGAAACATGACAGAAAAAGAACATGATCTTTACTCTGAATATAAATATTGGCTCATTCTGCTTGGATTTGACCATCCATCTTTTAAAACTTTGAAAATGCAGGGACAAATGAATTAAAATATTTGCAAATGCAAAATGTGTCCAAGCCTGATTACTCTATTGCACAACACAGTTTGTCCACATTTAAATGAGGTATTACGTATGCATTAATAGAAAAGTGTATCCATATTTTTGTAAACTTAGGCAAAGTACGGTCAGAGCAAATTGCATTCTCTGAGACTAAAGCTGTCTGTGTAAAGCCTATTAGATGGGAAAAAAATACTGCTGAAAGCTGAGAGAAAACGCACCTGCTGGCCCCTACATGAATCAGTTATTAACATGCATCATTCCACTGTCTTTTACAACCTGTGCATTAATTACTTATTTAGAAACACCCGTTTGACATTTTCAATGTCAGAATTGTGATAAAATTCGAATCAGATCAAATCAGATGTTGTCCTTGAAGTTTGGCGAAATGCCTTTTCAAGGCAAAACAAAAGTTATATTTTATTTACAACAACAATAAAAAAGAACACTGCACCTGCTGTGTTTGTGAGTATAGAGAGGACATCTGTGACCTAAACATAAAAATAGGTATAAATTGGTCAAATTCGCTGGCCTAAATGAGTTTGCTTCCTTATGTATTTCATGCAATCTGCTTTGTGAATCATATGAAATAAAGGAAAACGCAACAGCAGAACAGTTGCAAAGATGGAAGAAGACTGCAGTGCTGCATGACCTCCTCTCTCAGTCTTATTTTAGAGCTTTGCCAAAACTGTCATTGTGTATTTAAAAATCTCAGCAGGCTGGTTATTGTAACACTTACATGACATACAATCATAGTTCAGCATATCATTCAGCTCTTGATTTATTATTTTCCTCTGGTCATTGTTCTTTCTGTAATGCATCCAAATACTGTAGCAGCTCATGGCTTTTGCTGGATGCAACATCTGCTCTGGCATCTGTTGTTAGCAGCAACTGTTTCATCACCAATAACCAGAGAGCACACTGAGTAATTTCAACATCATGTTGATTTTTTGATGATAGTCACAGATGATTAAATTTATGCCCCACAACAGAGCAGATGACATATTTGTTAGACTGCTATGTCTGAGCTGCACCTGATGCCTCGTTTCAGCACTGGTGGTAAACGACTTTGTGTAACTTCATTCAGCGCAGAGAGAAGCAAACTGTGGAACTGTGCTGTGGAAGAATTTTTAAATGGCTCACATGACTGACTTGTGATTGGATTCATATGAATACTGAAAAACACCTTGTTAACAGTTAACATGAAAGCTCTAACCCTGAAGCTGTCATACCATGATGTAAAAACTATTTTCACACATTTTACTTTGATTATAGCTGTCTCTTACATGCTCACTTCTTATTTCTTTCCACCTGTTAGTGCATGTGTGAGAATCCTTATTTGGAATTTATTCTCGCTAATCATTTAACCACAGATATTAATGACATGCTGCTGAAAAGAGATCACACACACACAAAATGCAGAAACTTCTAAACCAAAAATATTTACAGTTATTGTGCATATATAAAGGCTATATTTGCACTGGTGTTTTGCTTAGAGAATAGATATCGTTAAGCACATCACGTGATTGCATTTTCTTTGAGCATATTACCATACTTTATCTCTATAAGCACCTACAAGCATTTATTTTGGGTACTGCTTGCAGGGTGACACATATTTGTGTTTCTTTGAACTATTGACAAATTATGTTGTACAGTCACTTCATCCTATCTAAGACAAAACCTAACCTTATGGGGGGAACAGTTTCTGATCAATTCCAAACACTTGATAGGCTTAGTCCACATATCGACTAAGCCTATCAAGTGTGACTGGACAGCCGATATCCATGAGTTTTTTGTTCTTCATCCGAACACGAGGGTAAGCACCAGTAATGGTCCTATGATCGTTTGTTGGTGATGCATTAAAGTGTTAATGACTGTTGTGTTCTGGATCAGAATGATGTAGAAAATTTGTTCATGCGAAGAATTATATTTATTTTTTTGCTGGATACCACAGCTTTCAAGGCTTTCTTATTCCTGCTTTAAAGCTACAACAGGCTTATGCATTTGTTTCCAAGTCTGTGTTTAGGTTTGCTTTAAAGCCTAATAAAAATAGCCTGGAGTGTGAAGGTGATGTTGACTATTAGGGTTTGAAGATCTAAAGTGGATGCAGAGAAGGAAAGTGGCACACACCAAGTACCCCTCAGCACTAGCCATAATCAGTCCCTCAACCCACTCCTCCACTCATGGAGATCCCCATGTAGCGCTGCTGAGGTAATGCTGCCAAGGATACGTGAGTTTTTTCAATAGCTGCTTTCAGTTTGTCTACTTCATTGGTACTGGTGACAACCATGCACAAAGATACCATAGTCAATAACCAGGTAGTCATACTTTTGGCAGTGTGGGCAAGTGCCTGCAGAAAATAAGACTTGACAGCAGTGAAAAGCATAAAGTGCTCTAACATTTCTTGATAGATGACTGCTCTTGCTTTGATAAAACACAGTGGACCAACACAGCAGATAACATGATGCTCCAAATGACTGACTGTGGAAACATTCCTTTGGACCTCAAGCAACTTGGATTCTGTGAATCTCCTACAAACTCTTGAATTTTACTTTACAATTCTATGAAAGCTGCAACTATCCCTTTTGCTTGTGCACCGTTTTCTACTACTCTTTTTTCTTCCACTCAACTTTCTTTGAACCTGCTTGGATACAACTCTGAAGTCCATCTTCTTTAGCAATGACCTTTCGTGGCTTACACTTGTGTTGACTATCTGATGGACAACATTGAAGTCAGCAGTCTTCCCAACAACTATGTAGGTCATAAAATAATGTTTCTGTATTTACAATCCTTTTTTTTATTGGTCTTGTGTAATATTCATTTTCTGAGAAACTGAATTGGATGTAAGCCAAAATAATCAAAATGACCAGAAATATATGCTTTAAATATGTTTTGCTCTTTTGTGAGGTATCTGTATAATATATAAGTTTCAGTTTATAAAAATATGAAATTAAAAATAAACTTTACTGAGATGCACCTATATGTGTTGCATGTTAAATAGATGTACATAATGTTAGGAAAAAACTTGCCATACAGTACATCTTTTAGATATCATCCATATCTTCAGCTACACTTATGCACTATTATGCTGGCAACCATAAAACAACTCTAATAGTCATTGTGAAAAAACCTCACTTGCTGGCTCAATTACATAAAAAAGGAAAATAAAGTTCAGTCACAATCTCTTGCAACAAGTTCTGTTTACCAGCCTAATTAGTCCTCTGGGACTGTGCTGCAAACATTTTCTTCTTCACCTGCTTGAAAACATCTGAAATTATAAACACAGTTTATGTTCAGTTCCACTCTCCCAAAAATAAGCCACAGATAAATAAGTTCTCAGTAACACATCACAGATAATCCTTGAGGAAAGAGATATTTCAGCTTGTTTGCAGCAACATGATGAAATAAGAGGTTAACCAAAAAGTAATTACCAGTTTAATTAGTAATTAAGTTCTTTTACTTCAGGTTTTCTGCAGAAACAAATTAATTCAACACAAATAATCTAATCAAAATACAATTGATCTATTGGGAAACAATTGCAGTGGTATGACACTTTATCAGCATGGAATAAAATACAAAGAGTCCTTTTTTGAAAGGTTTTATTCATTTCATATAATACTGACACATGTACTCAATAGCAGTTGACAGGCGTTTTTAAAAACACAGATATTAAAATCATTAGAGCATCAATTTATTTTTAGCCCCATTAATTTCATTCATTCCATACTTTCTTTTTTGATTTTCATATGTTTACATGTTTTAATATACCATAACATCTAGTTTGTATTAGTCTAACCTCGCCTCTGAAAGGATTTTGTTCATCGTAAAAATAAAAAGCAGAAAAAAGACAAACCTTGCATTTAAAAACAATGGCATGTGGTAAGCCACAACCCGCTCACGGCAAAATGTTGTTACAGTGTAGAAAAATAACAGAAAAAAAGAAAAGAGATGGAAGAATATTTTTTGACAGCGATAAGCAGGTTTTATGTGGCACACGTAAATTTGAAAATGTCACCAATACTACATGAGGCAAGTATTATGAATTAATAGCCTTTTTTTGTGATGTTTGTATTGATGGGCTTTGTTAAAAGGGTTCTTTATAGTTGTTCCAACAATGTATATGGACTAAAACGTATCCAGAAAAGTCAGTTAAAGAATAGGAGCTTCTGGAAATAATTTGTTTGACTGTTATCTAACTATATTTAAATCATATATCTTGATACTTTTTTTGTAGCATTAAAGGATTTTGGGTAACATAGTCCTTTGCTGTAAATGATCCAGGAAAGTCAGCCATGTTTTACATGATGGCAAGCAGTCCTGTTTCTCCAGCCACCAATTCCCGGCCACCGTTGGAAAAATTGAACAATTGCTGGTTCCCCATAGAAATCCATTTGAGTGCACTTCCTCAAAGGTTGATGAGTCCATTGTGCTATGTAAATAGTTTTGCCGCCATCCTTCACTTTTTGACTTGGGATGAGCAGGACTATCGTGTCACCTGCAACAGGAAACAAGGAAGATGGTAAAAATCAAAAGGAACTGAATAGAGGAGGGATTTCATCATAAATTAAGGACTGGTGGTTAACACAGAACTAAGAACAAACTGGAGTTCAAACTATTGGATTTTAATCCCTCTATGTCATTGATTTCATAATCTATTTCTGAATTCAAATAAAATCTGTTTGTGTTTCAAGTGCCTTAAGATTGCATTATTTATATTTTCGCAACATGTGTGTGTGTTTTGTGAAGAAAATTAAAGAAAAAAGATGAATCTGCATATTTAGAGCAGCCTTGACTGTCATGAATCTAGTGCACAAACAATGCTAAATGTGTAAAACATTGATCAAATTGCATGATTTTGTGAATTGGACCCAGGGTTTTCACTAAAGGCTCACCACTCTTTTTAGAAACGGCCAATTCTGGATTTGTTTTTTTTTGTTTTTTTGTTTTTTTTACTTTTTGGCTGTTTATAAAATTATAGCCTTGGTTTTTGCCTAATCCTTTTGTGAAGTACATCTGTGCACAACAGATGCATGGCATGTTAGTTTTTTGTTTTTTCAAACTGCTTATGATATTTAACAATATGTGAGACCGTGGTCTTTTTGCCACTTGGCAAGCAAAACCTCAGAGCAAGATGTATCTGACCTCACTCATAACCTCAAATCAGCTATGTGGTTACAGCAGTCAATAGGCATGGCTGGTGCAGGACTGATACCAGAGGGTCTCTGTCTTCTGGCAAGAAACTAAACAACACACAGCTTGAGTTATGGCAGCCAGCCCACGGTACCTCACTTTCAACACCTGGCCACCTGCCACATCATTACGTCTATTTGGCTGCCCTAATCATTATGTCTCCTTATCTCATCGGTCCATCTGTCCAATTTCTTGCGTCGTACTTTCACTTTTGGTCCATTTCAAGCAATTTGTTGGCAAACAAACACAGGCCGCTGTGCTGGAGCATGTAATAGCCCAAACTCTATAAGTATCTGAGAACTGCATCTCTTTCTTTTCTCTGTTTGAGTTGCACATAGGGCTACCCCTTTCAGTCTCATCACATGCTGGTCCCCTTTTCCTACTTCTTCAGGGAGTCTCTCTTTTGTTCAGTGATCTAACCACGAGGCAGCTAACAAAGTGCAAGGACCAGCCTTTGCTGAGAGAGCTCAGAGTCCGGTTTCCTGCGAGATGACACCTGAAAGTATTCTTCTGCTCTACATGACTTCAGGCCACCTTTCCTGGGTCCATTGCCGTTGCCTTCAGGCATCCACCCCACTCCTGATGAAAGAGTCTTCAGGAGTTTGTTAGTTTCATGTCAGTTCATGCTTACTTCCAAAGCACAGGGCATTTTCTTTTTTTAACACATTTTTTCTTGTCTGTTTTAAAAGCCATTGCACCCTACGCTAGGAGATGTTACACCTGCAACTGTTAGATTCCTCACACTTTTTAAGAATTAGTGAAACAAGTATATTTTAATACTTCACTGCAGATTACAGTATGACTTTGCCATGTGGGAAATTTCTTAAAACTACATTGACAAAGTAAAAGTATGTGAGATGGAGATGGCCCTGAGAAAGAAAAATACTGAACAAAATATCTCAGAAGGAAAAAATTTCAATGGAATGACTGTTAAAATGAACCTACTAAATCACATTTGTTTTATTTTGACCTTTAATGATTGTATCGTTATCTTTGACATAACCTTTTTGCTTGAGTTGCAACTCAGTGTTTGTGTTTAAAGTGAAAAAAGTCTTATGAGCAGATAACAGAAACCACATCCATAATAAGCTAAATGCTCAATTAATTTTTTAAACAGTAGCACAATAATATGAAGTTCTTAAATGTACCCCAAGCATAATGGTAATTACTCATTGTGTGCGAGAAGAGGTTTAAATTTTAAGCACAAAGCTGTTAAGAAAGATACTAAAAAACAAACCTCACCAAACTAAATTTGTGTATCATAGTTACCTATCAAATAAACACCTGTAACAATTTAGTTTTCCTATTATTGATTGACTGCACCAGTTCTGCTACTTGTAAAACTTACCTGTTTTCTCCTGTCTTTTGCCAGATAATCATAGCCCTGTCTCAGCTTTCCAACCTGTTCTCTTGTCATGTAATTGCTCTGATTCATGTGCTTCACTCCTGGAATGTTCTTTGACCCTGTCTCTTCCTTGGTGGACTAGTAAGTTGAATTTGATAATCTGCTCTTTTTGGTGCTTGACCCCTGCTCCCTCTGGCTAGCAATTTTGATTTTTGGATTTGATCTGTTGTTCGACTCTGAGACTCTGGAATTAAAAATCAAGGAGTTTGGACCTGTCCTCTACCCTGTTCACCTTGGTATAACCACTCTTTAGGCAACTTCAAGAAGATAAAGTCTAAAATTTCCTGATTCTGAAAGACATTCTGAAAAAAGTGGACTTAACGTTCTCATCTCCCTGCCACAATCTGGAACCCTATAGGCAGTTAGAAGAGGATTCTACCTGAGAACTTTAATAAAGCTTGTTTACTTTCCTCTTTGAGTTGCCATTTGGGTCCATTAAGTTGTTGTTTAATAAGACATTACAACACCATCGTTTGGTATAAATGCTGTAAGCCTTTCACCTGAAATGGTTTTAATGTACTGTTTCTCCTCATTTATGCAGGCCTGGTTACTGGCATACATACATACAGAGCAATCTGGATATACATAAATCAGACATAGTATTATGACTTAATAGCGCACCCTTTTGGTGTCAAAATAGCTGAGGCAAAAACTCCTTTAGAAGCAGTGCTGTTGTATCTGGGAGAAAAATGTTAGCAAAAGATTCTTTAAGTCATGTAAGCTGCAAGTTGGGGCCTTCATGAATAAGACTAGTTTGTCCAGAAAATCCCACAGACGCTCGTTTTGAATAAGATCTGGAAAATATGGAGGCCAAGTCAACATCTCAAACTCGTAATTCTGTTCCTCAAACCATTCCTGAACCATATCTGCTGTGTAGCAGAGGCAGACATCATGTCGTACTGTCTTCATGAAAGGGTAGACGTGATATGCAACAGGGCTCAGGAAAATGGTATGTGTAAAAGTAACATTAACAAAGATGGCAGGACCTAAGGTTTCCCAGTGAGACCGCTGCCCAAACCATCATTTCTGCCTCCGCCAATTTGCCTTTTTCCCATAGTGCATCATGGTGCCATGTATTCCCAAGGTAAGCAACTCACATACACTCAGCCATCCATGTGATGGTAAAGAAAATGTGATTACTCAGACCAGCCCGCTTTCTTCTATTGTCCTTAAGTCCAGATCTGATGCTGAGATGCCTAAACTAATTGTGATGAACTGTGTTTTCTGGTGCCTTTTTTACGTGCATTTATTTCTTTGGCAATTTGAAATAGAGTAGCTCATTGGTTGGATTCAAACACAAGGGCCAGCCTTTACCGCCAGGGTTGGTTTACAACAAATTCCGTCCTTAGACCACTTTTGAAGATTATTGAGCCCTACAGTTGAAGAACATCACACCAGAATTACCGTTTTGGAGATGTTCTGACCCAGTCCTCTGGCTATCACAATTTGGTTTCTGTTAAACTCCCTTAAATCCTTACACAGGATGTTTTCCCTGATTCTAACATGTCAGCTTTGAGGACAAAGTGTTCACTTGCGATAGTTATTTTACACTGCCAGAAAGAACAGAAAAAAGGACATCCTGTTAATAGTGACACAATTTTTGGATCTGTTTGTTTCTTTTTCTTCTTTTGCACACCCTTGCCTTGCATTCTGAAACACCTTTGTGGCTTGGCACTGTGGCCATGTCTGCATGCTCATCAATATGATATTATTTGGCATCGATCAAGCTGTCTCTTGTCCCCTCCTTTGTCTCCTCCTTTTCCCCTCCTCCTCTCCACCTTTCCTCTGCCAGGGACACAGGTACAAACACAGAGAGATGTCAATTTTGAGGAGTTTTAAACTATGCAGTAAGCCTGTCATTGTCACTGATTTCTTCTTGTTATTTTACTCTCATTTGTCTCTAAGTTGCATTTTTTTCATTTTTGTTTTGCTGCACACCACCTCTCCCTCTTTCTTTCACTTGTGAGCTATCGTCAATTTCAATTTACGAGGGGGTCTTAATGGGACTATAAGAGATCGTTCGATGCTATTGATCTGGATGCCAGTGCATCTTGACCTCACCATACAACAGCAAAGCAAAAGTGAAAAAAAAAACACTCTTTTCATCACTGGGGCAAACACAAACGCTAACACTTCCAAATAATGTAGACACAAGTGCACAAAAACACCACCACAGATCATTGATCAAAGACCTGAAATCAGGAGACAGCAAATATTTGTGATCTTTTAAGCTACAGCAGCATCAACAATAAAGCAAGACCTGGTTTGCTTTGATCTTGTTTAAGGAATTATGACTGCACACCTTGGGGCTGATAAAACTAAATGTGTGAGTTCAGATATATGAAGCAACTTTTTAATGACCTTCATAAAGTCAGGATTTACATCTGTTTCATATCTGGTCAATTGATATTTGACTCTTTTTGAAATCTACCGTGCCTTGCAAAAATATTTCTACCCCATAAACGCATTCAAAATTCGTCAATTTAAACCAAAATCACCTGATAGTCTATCACATATAAGTGCAGAAATGTAAGAAACATTTTTTCAACTGAAAATCGGAATAATGTGACATGCATTCATCTTTGCAAAAATAGCTTATGCTCAGCCAGATTGAATGCAGAGCATCTATGAACATTTTCAAATCTTGCCACACATTCTCAATTGGATTCATGTCTGGACTTCGACTGGGCCATTCTAACATATGAATGTGATTTGATCAAAACCATTATGTTGAAGCTATAAGCTTAGGGTTGTTGTCCTGGTCTAAGGTGTTCCCCCACCCTAGCCACAAGTCTTTCGCAGCCTCTAACTGTTTTTTTTTTTGTTTTTCGGGCTTGCCTTGCATTTAGTTCTTTTCATCTTCCTATCAATTTTGACCAGCTTAAGTTTCCCTGCTAAAAAAATCATTCCAACATCACAAGTTGGAATGGTGTGTTCAGATTGATGTAAATTGTTAGTTTACCACCACAAATAGTGTTTTGAATGTAGGCCTAAATGTTTAGCTTGGGCTGGTGGCAAACTGTGAATGGGACTTCTTATGGGTTTCTTTCATTATTGGCTTTGTTCTTGCCAGTCTTCCAAAAAAGCTTTGTAAAGAGTCATGGTTTTCCTGTTGACAGATTCTCCCACCCGAGCTTTGGATTTTTGCTGCTCCTCCAATGTTACCATGGTCCTTTAGGCTGATTCTCGGATTAATGCTCTCCTTACCTGGCCTTTGCCATACTATCATAAAGTTTTGGATGATGGACGGAATAGCACTCCACGAGCTTGGGATATCATTTTATGATCTAACTCTAACTTTTCCACAACATTATCCCTAACCAGTATGGTGTGTTTCATGGTTTTCATTATCCTGTTTGCACATCAATGTTAAATGACACACAGGTGGACTACACTGGTTCACTAATTATGCCACTTCTAAAGGCAATTGGTTGCACTAGATTTTATTTAGTTGAATCAAGGTAAATGGGGCCAAATTCAAACACATGCCACACTTATCAGATTTTTATTCGTAAAAAAGATTTGATAACCATGTTTCATTTTCTTTCTACTTCACAGTTTTGTATGACTTTGTGTTGTTGTGTTGTTTACAATAACATCTCAACAAAATACATTTGATATTAGTTGCTGCAATGTCACAAAATGTAAAAAAGGGTATGGAAACCTTTTAAAGTAAGTGTACAAGTTAACCTAGAGTAACACATGGTCCTTGTGCATATCTATCTTGACCAGGTTTACACTAATATTCATGGAGCTTATAAAGCTACCTCATCTCCACACCTGGGATTATCTGACAACATATATCAACAACTAACTCCATCCTACAGACCTCTGGCCAGCACGACCCGTCCGGCTATCAAAACCATCCAAACCTAGAGTGAGGAAGCCACAGGACTGTATTGAAAATACAGACTGGAAGTTAATTGCAAAGGGTATTGACTTAGAAGAGTACACCTCCACTCCACACTTCCTAGCCTACACAACCTTCTGCACTGATAATGTTACGACCAACAGGACCATCAGAGTGCTCCCCAACAATAGCAATGGCTGAACTGCAAAATGCAGTCCGCTCTCTTGGTATGAGACTCCGCCTACAGAAGTAATGTTGCAGCAGCCTACCGATGCGCCAATAGTGAGTCGAGGAGGGGTATCAAAGAGCTAAAGCACAGTTACCAACAGCGCATCCAATGCCACTTTGACACCGATGACAAAAGCAGTGTGTGGAGAGCCATCAAAGCCATAACAGACTACTACGAAAGCAAACCAATAATCAATCAGGATTTTTCCAGATGGCCTGAATGCATTCTTCGCTCGCTTTGACCACTTCAGTAGCCAGGCATCATCAGGTTATGTCTGCTCTGCAAAAGATCAACAGCACCAAAGCAGCATGACCTGGCAGAGTTCCAGGCCAGACCCTAAAGTCTTGTGCTGACCAGCTTGCAGGGGTGTTCACAGATATCCTTAATCTCTCATTACAGCAGGCCGTAGTCCCCGCATGCCTGAAATCAACCACCATAGTAGTGCCTGTGCCAAAGAAACAGACAGTGTCATGTTTGAAGGACCATCACCCAGAGGCCCAGACACCAATCATAATAAAATGCTTTGAGAGACTGGTCTTGCACCACATCAAAGGCAAAATCCAAGCTGACCTGGACAATCACCAGCTTGCTCACAGAGTGAACATTGTCGGAAGATGCTATCTCAACAGCATTAAAAGCCCACTTGGAACATCCCAATACTTACAGTAGAATGCTATTTGTAGACTTCACGTCAGCATTTAATACAATTTCACCCCATAAACTGACAGCAAAGGTCAGCCATCTAGTACTGGACACATTACTCTGCAACTGGATACACAATCAGACATCCTCCACTGTCACATTGAGCACTGCCACATCACAAAGGTGTGTGCTCAGCCCAGTTTTATTCATCCTCTTCATGCATGACTGCGCTTCCTCCAACATAACAATGAAGTGTACCGATGACACCACCATAATGAGTCTAATCTCAAAAAATGATAAGACCCACTACAGGGAGAAGGCTCAGCAACTGAACTGGTGGTGTACAGAGAGAGACCTGATCCTCAACACCAGTAAGACTAAGGAGATCATTGTGGACTTCAGGAAAGTGTGGAAAACACACCCTCCACATCTCTTCATAAATAGGAAAGAAGTGGAGAGGGTAAACAACATCAAATTCCTTGGTCTTCACATCACCAGTGATCTCTCGTGGTCCATCAACAGTTCCCATCTGGTCAAAAAGGCACAACACAGACTATTTTCCTAAGGAATCTGGAGAAGGGCCAAGTTACCCGCACAGTTTCTTGTGGTTCTCAAACTGTTCTGCTGAGAACAGGAGAAACTTAGCCCGTGTCCTGAAAACAGCACAGAGGATTGTGGAGATTAAGCTTCCCAGGTTGGACTCAGTCTATCAGGGATGGCTCGAAAAAAGGGCAAACAATATCGCAAAAGCCACCCAAGACATGGACTGTTTGTGCCCCTCCCATCAAAGACAAAATACAGAGCCCTCAAAGTGTGCACAGACTACAAAACATCTTCTATCGCCTAGCTGTCACCTCCATAATCCCCCACCAGTTCCGCCCCCACCCCTCTATCTCCACCAATTATAACAAACTACCTCACATGACAGCCCCCAGAGGCAGAATGAACACACACTTTTGTACAGAGTCTGGTTGACTGTGCCTGATATATCACCATTTAAATATGGGCAATTGTGTCTATTGTATATAATTCACTGTTAATGTCTTAATACTTTATTGGATACTTACTTCTTATTGCTCTTGGTAGAAATGTGTGTGTAACTGCTTCTTGTGTGCTGCTAATGCTGGGAGCCACCATGTGTATTTTGATGTAGGGTACATACAATGACAATTATCTTATCTTATCTTATCTTATCTTATCTTATCTTATCTTATCTTATCTTATCTTATCTTATCTTATCTTATCTTATCTTATCTTATCTTATCTTATCTTATCTTATCTCATCTTATCTTATCTTATCTTAGGCATGATTGTACACAAAAGGAAAATTCTGTTTTGGAGAAACTTTTTTGGAGTGGCATAATTTCCTTCGCTGAATAAAAAGTTGGCTTAGAAAAAAAGTATGTGTGGCATTTCATCATATAGGAACAGGGTCCAAGTCTCCTGAAACTGTCTCTGAGTGTTTTAGAGAAAGTCAGAAATGGAAAGACAGGGCATATTATGTATCTCAAGCTCTTCCCATCAATCTGTTTTGCCCAAAGAGACGCAACTCTACTGCTTTCCTCTGACCACGCCTTCGATCAATTATTTAGGCAGAAAACAAAGGGCTGCACCCAGCCATTAATAATGGAGGGTGCAAAGGCATAGAAGAGGATGGAGGTTAGAAACAGAAGCGTGCAGTTACAGGAGGTGATTCTCACACACATTTTCTTCCTATGACAGAAGAACACTGTAGGAGGCAGCTTGGGTCTAGCCAGTGAAACCACTGAGGTGCTGATGGATGCTGAGCTGAATGTACACCCACAGGTGTTCACAATCTCACAAAGACACAGATAAATGGACATAACTTCGTAGTAGATAGGGCTTGCACATGCCACACAAACTGTATCATGGAAACACTTTCAGGACATTCTCTGCTGTTGTGTATCCAGTATGACAAGATTTTTTTGCATCAAGTCAGATGGCATGCCAGGGCGGCGTGCGGGAAAACAGGGCAAGTGAGAGCGAGGGGATTTGTGATTTTCATGTTCAATAAGTGTGTTAGATCGCTTTTTCTAGATGGCCTAATAATTTTTTTTACTGAAAATATTTGATGCTCAATCCAAATGGAGAAAGCAGAGAGACAAAAAACAGAGTGATGTTGGAATAAAAAAGAAAGAAGCAGTGGAAGTGTTGAAGAAGAGGAACATGCTCTAAATTAAGAGAGGTGTTCAAGGGTGAGAAAAAGACAAAAAGCAAACGTGTATTTGAAAAACAATACCTTTTCTGTACACCCACCTTTGTGGTCTTGACTTTGTTTCCCGTGCTGCAGCTCCATCCCGTGAGGTCTGGTAAAACCTTGCACTCCTCACCTTCCATACAAGGCTGCATCTGACACCACCACTTTTGGGCTACAATGGAGGCTGGAAGATGAGAGAGGTGTGGATTGTTTCAATCTTTGAGGTTTTGTTTTTCAGTCATGTGCTTTCATGTGTATTTTTATTTTTTTGACAGCCCATTTGTGAATTTGGACACCATGCTCTCCAGAGCCATGTTTCTATCTAATCTTCACAAAGCAAAGCTGTTTCTAGAAAATAAACTTGCATTCCAACTGGGAATACTAAGAGTTTGGCATGATGAGATAAACAGTTGGTGGCTCTAATTCTTTACTGATTAAAATAACATGAAAGATTATGCAGTTGAGAGTGCAACTGAAACCCCAAATGAACCAACCCGAATGTGAAATACTGGATATGAAAAATTCAGCCTTTCTGTTTGTTTCATATATTCATGTAAGAAATGTTCTAGTGCCTTCATCACTAAGGACATGTCTATACACACTTTATGTCTGAAACATTATTTTCTCTCAACTGCAGCCAACTTCAGCTTTTGAAATAAACAAACCAGAAATTTCTGGAAAAACTGCATGCATGCAAAACGAAGTCCACCCTAAGCACAGACTGGTGTCTGGTATCAATAAAAACAAGTTTTCAAAAAGTTAGATTTAAAACCTCAAAAAATAAGTGAGTCGTACAATTTCTACAGTATAAACATTTTAAAATAAATGTTGAATAAAGCTGTGGGGTCTCCAGGGAAAATAGAGTAACGCAGCACTGCCCCTCCACCACTGCAGACTGCTGGTCAGCTGACTGAAAGAATACTACACCTAATCCAAGATTACTTGAGGAAGGCAACTTCAGTGAACATTTTGACAAGCATTACTGTAATCATACTAACATAATTGTTGCTGCAAATATTTTAAGAAAATCTACCTTTCACAGCTTATTAGCAGGATAATATTTAATGAGGCTCCAAACAAACAGGTTGCACTGGTGTGTCTAGCACTTTGACTTTGGTGGACTGTCACATTTAGGACATCCTCAACTACATGCAACTTGTCCAGTAAATCTGACAAGCTGGTAACAAGTTAAACAAACATGCAAGTACATCTCAGTATATTGTAATATGTGTTGCGATCAGACTCGTTTGTCAGATTAGAAGTACCGTTTGAAAATAACAATTTTTAGTCTGATGTAATATTTGTATGGAAGTAATAAGAATCAGACATTTTTTAGACATTGAATTTAAAACACTGAATTTTTATCCTGTGCAATTATGTATGCACATTTTTTTTGTAGTTAAAATTTATCAGCAAAAATTCACCTGCAAGAATTCGCCTGCAAAAATTCGCCTGCAAAAATTCGCCTGCAAATGTGTTGACCTTCTGGTGACTCAAGCCAAAGCAATCAGCACTTGATCGAGTCGAGCGTCTTTTAGCCAATCAGATTACGCTTATTTGATCACGTGACACACCATTGCCTTGGGCAGAGGTGAGTCTCTTAACAGTTTGCTGGATAGTGGCTTAATGAAGATCAGTGATGAGATTTTTCTGCCAAAAATATATTATTACAAAACGCCAGGTAATTAACACCCATTTGAGATTCGGTATTTTTTTTTTCCATCTAATGGAACTGAATGAAATGTTTGACTGACCTGTTGACAGCTAGTGCCCCAACCCTGTCCACAGATGCTGTTGTTTTGAAGTGACCGGAAGAAGCGGCAACACATTTGCAGGCGAATTTTTGCAGGCGAATTTTTGCAGGTGAATTTTTGCAGGCGAATTTCTGCAGGTGAATTTCTGCAGGTGAATTTTTTCAGGCGAATTCTTGCAGGTGAATTTTTGCTGGCAAATTTTATTTACAAAAACAAATTCACATATATAATTGCACAGGATAAAAATTCAGTGTTGTAAATTCAATGTCTAAAAAATGTCTGATTCTAATGAGACTATTTTACTTCCATATATTTGTATCTTAAATGTAATCTATTAATTAGCTGTAAGTGGAAAATCATAATAGTTAACAGAAATAAAGGCTTTAAACCTCAGTCTGTGTGTAATTCATCTTTGTAAGGTGTTTCACTTCGTGAATTGAGTTACTGGAATAAATAATAATATTATAATTTATTAAGATGTACCTGTACAAGACAATTGTGATGATACTTCTGGCTAAATGTTGACTGACTAAGCATTAGTTCGAGGTGGAGGGTGTTGTGGCATCAGGGGGAAGTAAAGAACTTAACTCACTTAGCGTTCTTTCTCTGCATGTTATATAGACAGAAAAACATCCATATATTTCCACTGAAAAACTGTTTCTGCCTCTTGTTTTCTTACTCCTCTTATCTTCTTGTCTTGTCTGGCACGTAGAGACACAAATGACAATGCTGACATTTTTAAAGTGAAAAACTTTATTGGTTGCATTTCATGTAGCTAATAGTTTCAGACTAAGTTTTTATTAAAAAATATATGCTGTAGGTCTTGAGGGAAAATTCAAAGAAAAGACTTTGAAAATATGGTCTCAAGACCGGCCTTGGGACCGAGACCAATACCAGTACCACAATACTAGATAACACGAGAGAAAAAAAATGGCTGGAGATTGTGGTCAATTATTTGGTGGAAACTAAAAAGCACCATCCATCTGTTTTACTGAGGTAAAGGTGCTGTGAAACTACAGTTTGCAAGCTACGAGTGGGATGTTATACAGACGACTACAGGCTGGCTACACAACCAGACAGCAGATCAATTAACCAGCTAACTCAAAGTAAACAAAAGGTTTGAGAAAGAAGGACAATATGAAAACCATGTATTCATGAAGTCATTGCAAACCTTGTCAAACAATCTTAAATAATTTTAGGAACAATTAAAAAATGCAGGAATGGTGAAATACTTGCCTTCTGTTATTCACAGCAACAAAACTGTGGGTTTGAACTGTTTAAGCCACTTTGTTTCCACACTATTTACACAGATTTTCTTCCAGGATTCAAAGCCCACTTATAAAATATTTGGTTATGCAATGGTTTTTATAGAAGAAGTATGTATATTTCTTCATAGATGTCTGCCTTTTAACAGGAAAGCTTTTCATGGGACCAAAAATATACATATACATAAAAACTGCCCCTAGGTGTGAATGTGTTCATGCAATGTTGTTTGTCCTGTGTGTCTCTGGATGGATGGATGGATGGATGGATGGATGGATGGATGGATGGATGGATGGATGGATGGATGGATGGATGGATGGATGGATGGATGGATGGATGGATGGATGGATGGATGGATGGATGGATGGATGGATGGATGGATGGATGTTTTCTAAATGTAGTACTGAATGTCAAAATTTCATCATATGGTTAAGAATATCTAAATGTTGTTGCATGTGATTATCAGGAACTAGGATGTTTCTAGAAAATACTCAAACATGTCTACAGAATGGCAATCTCCTGCATCATAAAGGCTTTTTCTGTTGTTTTTTCTTTTTATTATTTAATTGTGGCAGCTTATCTTGTTATTTTGTTAAGACATGAGGAAAGCCATAGCTAAAATATTTCAATAATAATGCTCCTTCAACACATAAATGATCTTTGGGCAAATTAGCCTTTTCCTGCACTTGTGACAAAAGGCTGACTTTACAGTACTCTAGACAAAAAACGAACTTCTATCTTTGTCATATCCTATCAAAATATAATGTTCTTAGTTTGGAGAATATGATCAAATTAATGATTGCTTGCTAGTATTTAAAATTCTCAATGGAATGGCTCCACCTCCCTTGCAAGAAAAGGGAGGTGAGAAGGTGAGAAACAGCGTGGGCACTCGAGCCCAGAGCAGAGGAGATTTTGACGTTCCTTTTTAGAAAAAGCTATTTGGGCAGTTGTCTTATCATCTCGTCACTAAAAAATTTCTCTAAATCAGTAAAAAAGTGGCTCCTGGACAATCAAATATGCACACATAATCTAAATTAGCTTTTTATTTACATTTTATTATTAATAATGTGTCTATCATATATTGTTTATATTGATTGTGTCTTTCAAAAATATATATTTTATAGTTTGTTTCTGTGTTCATTTTATGACCGTTTTTACTAACATTTTCTTTAGGTATTTTTGTAATTGCTTGTTTTAAATGTTCCTTTTGTCATGTTTTTATACCAACCTGCTATTGGACTGCAGATGAAAATTTGCCTTTATGGCTAAATCTGTCATACTCACATGTGAACCTCTGCTCATGTTATTAATATGCATTGTCCCATTTTAAATAAATAAAAACAGTACTAACCTGTGAGTGGCAGCTGAAAGTGTTTTTTTCTGTCTAAATGGTGGCCTCAAGTTTTTCAACATTTGGCTGGTTAATATTTGTCATTACATGGATGAGGTTAGCAAAAACCGTAACATCCTAGCACATCTTATCCACTGTGTGATGTTTTCCAGACTACGACGGCAGAGCAAAGGTGAAAATCATGGCTCAAACAATCCAGGTATTTTCTGGCTTAATTGATTTGGTGGTATCTTTGGATGATGTATTTGAGAAGCATCTAAAGACAACTATTTTTAGGGCAAACTGATGGTACTGTATGCAAAGCAAGCATTGGAAAACATATATCATCTCTGCTAAGTTTGTTGTCTACATAGCTTTTATTCAAGCTATGTAGACAACATGTCAATGCAGACAAATTTTTGCAGACTTAAACGAACATGCACCATGAAGTGCAAGAACATCCTATTACTTCATTGATTGCACATTGCACCAGAAAGAGCAGAGCGCGAAGGTTCAATTAGCAGGGTAAGAGCACAGTTTTGCTCAAAATATTGAAATGCACACAACAATATGGGTGACATACCAGAGTTCAAAAGAGGACAAATTGTTGGTGCACGTCTTGCTGGCGCATCTGTGACCAAGACAGCAAGTCTTTTTGATGTATTAAGAGCCACGGCATCCAGGGTAATGTCAGCATACCACCAAGAAGGACGAACCACATCCAACAGGATTAACTGTGGACGCAAGAGGAAGCTGTCTGAAAGCGATGTTCGGGTGCTAACCCGGATTGTATCCAAAAAACATAAAACCACGGCTGCTCAAATCACGGCAGAATTAAATGTGCACCTCAACTCTCCTGTTTCCACCAGAACTGTCCGTCGGGAGCTCCACAGGGTCAATATTCACGGCCGGGCTGCTATAGCCAAACCTTTGGTCACTCATGCAATGCCAAACGTCGGTTTTTCAATGGTGGCAAGGAGCGCAAATCTTGGGCTGTGGACAATGTGAAACATGTATTGTTCTCTGATGAGTCCACCTTTACTGTTTTCCCCACATCCGGGAGAGTTACAGTGTGGAGAAGCCCCAAAGAAGCGTACCACCCAGACTGTTGCATGCCCAGAGTGAAGCATGGGGGTGGGTCAGTGATGGTTTGGGCTGCCATATCATGGCATTCCCTTGGCCCAATACTTGTGCTAGATGGGCGCGTCACTGCCAAGGACTACCGAACCATTCTTGAGGACCATGGGCATCCAATGGTTCAAACATTGTATCCTGAAGGCGGTGCCGTGTATCAGGATGACAATGCACCAATACACACAGCAAGACTGGTGAAAGATTGGTTTGATGAACATGAAAGTGAAGTTGAACATCTCCCATGGCCTGCTCAGTTACCAGATCTAAATATTATTGAGCCACTTTGGGGTGTTTTGGAGGAGCAAGTCAGAAAACGTTTTCCTCCACCAGTATCACGTAGTGACCTGGCCACTATCCTGCAAGAAGAATGGCTTAAAATCCCTCTGACCACTGTGCAGGACTTGTATATGTCATTCCCAAGACGAATTGACGCTGTATTGGCCGCAAAAGGAGGCCCTACACCATACTAATAAATTATTGTGTTCTAAAATCAGGTGTTTCAGTTTCATTGTCGAACCCCTGTATATAAGGGAGTCTGATATTTAGGTGTACTAATAATATTTGTTAGTCTGCTCCCTGGGGCTCATCTCAACAGCTCCGGAAAGGAGCAATAGGCACCACAATACCAGAGAGTGCCTTGGAAGAAGAGGAGAACCAAAGAGATTTGCGACAGATTTCTTGTCAAAGAAAAGTTGTTCTTCTCTGACCACCTGGTTGAGTGCAACAGAACAAGCAGACTGAACACCATTGTAATATCCTTCCCACTGAAATGAATGTCACTGTCAGATCTCATATAAAGCAAGTCAAAGCTTATGAGATAACTCTCTGCTTTAAGAAAACACTGAAATGAAGAGCTCCTTTAGCATTTTGTTCCAGAAAACAGTTTGTGATCCATTAATCATCCTGAGTGGTGTGTGTAAATCAGCATACCTGCTCTAACAATGAGTCATTGATTTTTTATTCTATGTTCTCCGACAGCCTCGGAGTAAATTTTTCGTGTTTAATCTGCATTGAAATGGAAAACCCAGAATGGGAACTCGATTATAGACTTCTGTTTCCCATTTTGGAAATAATTTTCTTCACTAACCAAATTAGCCAATGTTACTCCACTTAAATGAGAACGTAATTGATTTGTATCAATTTGCATTAATGTTTACTATTTTCAAACCTTAACCAACCTTTGTTTGTACCAAAATAGAACAATAAAAAGATGAATAATGAATTGCCAAAAAAAAAAATAAATAGCTACATAAATTAGGCAGCTGAAAGCTCCAGAAAGCAATACTGAACACTAAAGTAGCACTAACTCCTCTGTAGCTTTACTGCCAACGCATACATGGGATGCATAAATAGACAGCTGCTAATGCAGGGTAAATGTCAGGCAGTACTGTATACATTAGTTCAGTAATTCTCCCAGAGTCATAATGCTAGCATGGCCTCTGTGCAGTGCTCCACATGAAATAACCAAACAGGAGCTCTAACTGTAAAAATCACAAATAGTATTTTTGAACAGCAGTGCTCCAATCATGTGTCTGTCAGGCAGATGGAATGTACAGATTCATTAAAAACATGCAAAAAACCTCAATGTTTAGTCTTACTTACCATCAACACAGGAGGGCATCGCCCGAGTGGTGCCAGCAACTTGGCCAGGGAAACAGGAGCATTTGACAGTTTGAGATCTCTCCTCAATCTTGTTCTTGTTGCAGCAGCGGTGGGCAGCGATTACTTCACATGTTCCTGCCTTTACATGCACTGTGAGAGAAAAAAGAAAAGGTGCAAAACGTAGTTATTTTACCTACCAAATTTTATCATCCAATATGCAATATAATTAAAAATGTATGTGAATGGACTGTTAGACTTTATGGTAGTGATATTAAGACATCACCTCCCCTCATCATACTGAATAACAAAATGAATTTGCCACAAGACGAATATTGAAAAGACATTTATAAAAAGTGGACACTTGAGCCAGCCAACCACAGAAAATAATCTCAGTCATTACGCACAAGTATGCCAACATGAAGATGGTGTTCGATTGATTAACAGAATAAAGCCCAATGGCAGAAGAGTTCAAATTTTAGGGATGTTCACAGTAACCCATGAGCCCAAAAGCTGGTTTATATTCTGAATCATCATATTATGCATGTTTATAAAAGAATATTCATGCAAAAATATTTGTATTCATGAAGTCATTGCAAACCTTAAACCACCAGTCTTTCCTATTTGTCTCCAGAGCAACAACAATGATTTTGGTTGGTGAATTCGTCATAAAACTATAAGTTAACTCCCTTGGAGCTCTGCACCATACACATAATATTTACTAACATTTGCATGAAATTAAATGCTTTGTTTAGAGTTCCTCTAAAATATCTGTGCAATGCAAGCATAGGTCGGATGTGAAAAGCCTCTTTACAGCTTCTGCGGCTGCCAATTTCAGTTTTTATTTATGTGCGCACACATTTGAAACAGGTTGGCGTGTGTTTAATTAACAACCAGTCCACCCCAAGCGCAAAAGTCCCTTGAGTGAGACATGAGAGAGGGGTACAAAGAAAGGCACTCTATATTTGAAGATTTGTGATGTCAACATATGGCCCTTTCATATAAGCCTTTCATGAAATATATGAAAATGTCAAGGACAAACAATAAGGCTTTTTAGGAGTATGCAGTGTGCAACATTTTACACATGTTGTATGGTACATTCTCCTATTGAATGGTGTGTTCAGTTGGCCTTGACTTTGTTTCCGTATGTATCTAAGAAATGACCATGTATGTTCAGGCTCACTGATGCAAAACTACTTGTTTTATGTAAGTTTTGGCATTTTCAAACAGTTGTTAGAAGTCATTGTCATTTCCATTACAAAGTGTGTGCCCACGGTGGGACAACGGGTGCATGCTGCAGTGAGAACTAAAACAAAAAACAGATGCCTGCGCCCTGTCTGAAGAGTATTTAACAGTGAGGCATGCTCAACTGAAAGGCCCCCACATGAATATGTTACCTCAGCTAACAAAGATTTGAAAAGTTCACTAATTTGTACTGGAAATGAGAAAAAGACAAAGGCACAGAACTGTAATGTCCAGTCCAATTAAAGTAACAGTGAAACACTCTGTGACTGAATCTCACCCACAGTATGTCTGTTTGACATTGTTCTGTTGGATTTTCCTTTTTGTTTCATAAGCACCATGGCCAAAAGATTCTTTCCATCTGGAAATCCAATCCAGCTAACACTTTAAAATAAAACATCAAGAGCTATTGTAGAGTTTGATTTACATAGAAATTTTAATATACAAAATATCCATGCAAATTTAGGACATTTTCCTGCAGCATATCAAACGAAATTTATGTTAGAAGAAGATATGGCCATTTTCAATTTTGACCTTTAACTCTTCACATTTTTCTCCAACAACAGGCATAGATTAACTGTTAAAATAGAATAAAATAGACCTGCAAGGTAGCAAGAACATCACTTGTTAGAATCCAGGCTAAGTATCAGTTTGCATTTTCTGTTTTTGCATGTGTTGGGTTTTTCTGCAAACAATTTGGTTTAATCGGTGGCTCTGAATACTCTTTATTAGTGAGTTTGTGCATGCATGTTTACTCGTATTTTGTTGGCTCTATGAGGGACTGGCAATGAGTCAAAGGTGCCCGTTAACTGCAGTGATAGGCTCCAACCCTATCCCTGTAGGGTTGAAGCCTACAGCGATAGGGTGTTTTTTTCTCTGCTTCTAAATATGTTCTTCAAGTTGTGTTTTGGATCTTGTTTCTGATCATTTTCCATGTGGTGCTTCAGTTCAATTCAATTCAATTCAATTCAATTTTATTTATATAGCGCCAATTCACAACACATGTCGCCTCAAGGCACTTTACAAAGGGCTTGGAATTTTGTAGGGTTGTTGGGAGGTTAGATTAAACTACTGAATGTTGGAGTTTGGCCATTTTAGAATGGCCTAGAATCTCTCTGTCAGACTGGAAGGTGATGGAAATGGAGGGTGTGTTTGTACCTCAACCATAACTGAGCAGGTTTAGGCTAAACCTGACTCCCCTTACTCCATCCAACGGGGACGGATGAAGGCAGAGGTAAAAATAATTGGCGAGTGTTGATTTCTGTTGCATTGTGTGAAAGGTGGGTAACTTTAAAATGGGCTAAGTCAATTCAATCGAATCATATAGATTTCAAGTCAGGGACATACATTCCAATTAATCTTAACTATCAAACGATGCAGTCAGATTCAGTTATTTATTCAAATTGGATAAAAAGTTTTTCTATCTAAGGAAACCCAGCAGATTGCATTGAGTCAGTGACTTGTAGCAGTCACTCCTCCTGGATGAGCATGTAGCAACAGTGGACATTCACTGGCGTTGACTTTGAAGCAATCCCTCATACTGAGCATGCATGTAGCGACAGTGGAGAGGAAAAACTCTCTTTTAACAGGAAGAAACCTCCAGCAGAACCAGGCTGAGTGTGAACGGCCATCTGCCGCCACCGACTGGGGATTTGAGAGAACAGGGCAGAGAAGGAAAAAGAACACAGAAGCAGAACACAGAAGCACTGATCCAGGAGTACTTTCTATGGGAAGGAAAAGTAAATGTTAATGGATGTATCTCCTTTAGTGGTTTCATCTAGGAAGAAAGAACAGATAAACACTGAGCCAGTTTTCAAGGTTAAGGTATGAAAGAGAGCACATACAGTTAGTCACAGTAAAAAGAACACAAACGTTTTTATTATTACCGGAGGTCAATTTAGTGCCATCCAGGTTAACTGATTGACTAAGCAGTTTGTGTTTCAAAGACTCCGGTCCAAAGACGACAACTTCTGTCTTGTCTGAATTTAGAAGCAGAAAATATAAAGTCATCCAACTTTTTATGTGTTCAAGACATGCTTATAGTCTATCTAACTTCTTTCCTAAGGTTTAGTTTCTCATGATTCTTGTATTCTGTTTTGAGTGCATTTAAGTTTATGTTCTGTTATGGCTATGTTTCGCTTGATTTTGTCCTTGTATTCCTGTTTTAGTTCCAGCATTGCTTTGTATTTACTCCTGCCACAGCCTGTAATCAGCTTCATTTGGTCCACCTGCACCATGCCACCAGTCTCCCTGCTTCTCCTTTGCCAAGCCAGTTTATACATTTATACACTGGTATTCTGTTCATCTTTGCGGAAACATTCTCTGTTGTAACAGGTCTCTCTCTCATGCCAGGCCTGTCCTTGTCCTCGCTTGTTTGCCATACCTGTCCAGTTGTCATGCCTGCCTTTGTTACCACCTGCCTGAGTGAGTTTCAGTTTAATTACAGCCCCTAATCACCACCGTTCTGCCTGCCTGTCTGCATTCTGGGGTCCACCTGTAAACCACACCCTTATTAGGAGAGGGTCTTACTAGTGATTTGTCTTGCCTTGATAAGCTCAACATCACTATTTGTATTAGCACAGCTCTGGAAAATCAACACACATGGCGAAAACACCTTAATTGAGCCTCCCACAGATATACACTCACCCCACCCTATTTTTAGGCTTAGCACCTACAGTAGTAATTGACTGAGCATTAGCAAGAGCAGCAGCACACTGAGCTCAGCAGGAGGAGCGCAGTAATAAGGAGGCAGGGGTGGGGGATTTTATTAGAGGAATGATTTGATTACCATATTAGGGTTAATAGATGGCAGTATTTTCTTTCCAATATGGGCCATATGGTAAATTAACAGTGTGCGAAAGTTTCTTGACAGAATGGCTGAGTGATTATTTCAGCACTGCTTTGCACAAAGGAAGTTAAACAGTCTTTCAGTGTGGCTGAAATGATGTAACTGCTGAATGCTCAATAAAGCCAGTGCATGGATGTACAGATTGCATAGCTGAGAATTGAACCAGATACCATCTTGTATTGAGTTGACAGGACTAACCACTATACCACATGTCCTTTGTCCAATAACCAAATTCAACTAAGAGGCTGAAAATAACAGCTGTGAGACAAAAACTCTGTTTCTTGTGATTCTAGCTAAAACTTTATCTTTCAATTTCTGTTCTCCTCTCTGCTATGCTGCTTTCACCCTTCCATCCTCACCTTTTTGATTTACCTCATCCTCCTGCTATTTTAAAAAATGACCCCTCTTTTCTCTCTCAGCTAATGCAGCAACCCATTTTTTTCCTCTGCTCTCGCTGTTGGCTGGGTGCAAAGCAGCTCAGCGGGGTAAAAAACTATTATCCTCAATCAGAGACCCTAAAATCTGAGAGTTTTTACACTTTCTATAATGGGTCCTCTTTTCCTTACTGTGAGTATCTCTCTGCTTCTCCTAGCTCGATCCTAGTTTGTCTTCTTGCCCCTCTTAACACAGCAGTGGCTGTTAACCCCATTTACTAAAGATGACATGCAACTGACAGACTGACAGATGGACACATCGCCTGTACAACCAAGAGGGACTGAGTGAGTGTGTGAGTCTCTCTGTGTGAAATAAATCACTTGATTTCACCAGGGTGCTTTTTCAAATGCCATCCCTGCCACTGGGGGCCTTTCTCTCACTTGTAGACAGACAAAATTAAAATATATTTAACTGTGAACCAAACAGCTGGAAAACCTGATGGCAAAGGGAAAATAAAAAATAGGAGTGAAAATATTTTTAGCGATCACTGTAGATAAAAAAGTTTTTCGTCTAATTATTTCTGTTGATGAAATCGTAATGTATGAATACTGTTATTAATGTCTTGCTACTTTGCTGCAAGAGAAATGTTCCTTGTAGTCTTTTAAGGCAATTGTACCTTAGGCTGCCTGAAGACCATTCAAAGATTTTCTTTGTACTTTGGCTTCTTTTTACTCATATATGTCAAGCTCTTGTAGCAGAATTGTTTTAGAGGATGTGTCAAATCACAAAACGATCTACAGCAGAAAGACAGTTTATGGAAGTCAGTGCTCAGGCTTCTCATTCAGGTCAGAGTCAAATAGCTAAAAAAATGTTTTTTCTGAAAATGGTCAAGTGAAAAAGCAGACATATAAAATAAATATAAAAAACTCCTACATGTACTGTAAAAAGCCAGAAAGAAAATAATTGGCCAAGATCCTTTGCGAATATTACAGCAATGTCTAATTATTGGAAGAATACATGAAAGAAAAAAAGGATGACTTCAGACTTTTGCACAAGTCTGTATGCTCTTGGGTTCTAATTTGCAGGAGTCTGTTCGATGACTTTTATGTTACAGAAATAAACTTTGACTTTGATTTGTTATTTATTACATCTACAAAATAGGCACAAAGACGCAGATCAGCTACATTAATACTGTAGCAGCATCCACTTAGACTTTACAGTATATTCTCGTTATTTACACAGCTGTGTAATTGGAAGTCAGAAGATAGACTAAATGTGTGCCTAAATAATTCACTGTTTTCCAAGTTTGTTTTCTGATGAGTGTCATCGGCAATAAAGCTCCCCTCTGCAGCCGCATACCAGCAGAGCTCACTGAAGAACCTGCAAGCAGTCACATGTCATCAAGCTTCCAGCATCGCATGCCTGTGACAACATGCTTTATAAATTTTGCTCTGCCTTTTTCTGTTCTGACTGAGCGTTAGGCCCATCTTGGGCTTCTCAGCTCTGCCAGCACAAATTTGGGTGTAATTCCAGATCACAAATAGTAAAAGAATATGGAAAATGACACCTTACATATTTCATGCCTCTAGCAACAGACCTGAAATACCAGGCTGAAACTGACAATGTGGTTTCAGTTAATACTTATGAATTAGTACAAAGCTGTAAATATGATAAATAAATCTGTTACGTACTGAACAATGTCATGTTGTGTGCGGCGGTGGCGCAGGGGTAAAGTGCGCAACCCATGTACAGAGACCACAGTCCTCGACGCAGCCATCATAAGTTCGAGTTCCAGCCTGTTGAGCTTTACTGCATGTCTCCCCCTCTCTGTCTCTCTACCCCATTTCCTGTTGGTCAACTTGCAAAATAAAGGCCACTATTGCCACAAGTTAAAAAACTGACCAGCCCAATATCACAAAAGCTCTTTTGAAATGTATTATATTTTATGCTAGTTTTGCTATTTTTGACTCGATGCTGGGTTTTCTCAGATAGAAAACGTTTTAACAAATTTAAATAATAAACTGAATTTGACTGCATTGTTTGATGACTAGGATCAGTTGGAATGTATGTACATGACTTGGAATCTATTTGATTTGATTGAATTGATTTTGCAAAGTGCCTTGTAATGAGTTGCGTTTTGAATTGGCGCTATATGAATTAACTGAATTGAAAATGGACTGAAACCAATTTCTAAGCTTGGCTTGCATGGCGGAAAGTGGCGGTGGTGCTTGGTCAAGTGGCTCCATGCCCCAAGTCCCTTTCTGGGCCTTAAGCCCAGGGGCTGCTCCTCCTGTGCTTCACTGACAAACTACCTCTGTGTAGGGCATATGGCTGCTCTCAAGTGGTGCCCTCTGTCTCTGCTTGCATATTTCCCTATTTAAATATACAGTACTTTCACCAAAACAAAAACACAAAGTTTGCAATGATGTCTAGTTGATGAATTTAAAATGAATTGCCTTTGGTATTATAATGTTGTTCCTCCCGAACAAAAGCAGCATTTCATCCCCTTCTTTAATTAAATGCTAAAGGACGCAGGAGAGGGGAATGGAAGAGGCATGAACAATAGTAGGGAGTGGAATTTAGCATTTAGTTTGCAGAGGGAGGAACACAGTAGTGGGGCTATGTAGCCCTTCAAATGGAGATTTTTCACAGCCTCGCTTCATATGAAGGTTACAACATCAGTCATTTTCTACCGCTTATTCCATAGTGGGTCGCGGAGGAGCTGGTGCCTATCTCCAGCAGTCTATGGGCGAGAGGCAGGGTACACCCTGGACAGGCTGCCAGTCCATCGCAGGGCAACACACAAACAACCATGCACACACTCATTCATACACCTAAGGGCAATTTAGAGAGACCAATTAACCTAACAGGCATGTCTTTGGACTGTGGGAGGAAGCCGGAGTACCCGGTGAGAACCCACGCATGCACGGGGAGAACATGCAAACTCCATGCAGAAAGACCCCCGGCCGGGAATCAAACCCAGGACCTTCTTGCTGCAAGGCAACAGTGCTACCAGGGTTACAACGTGCAAAACCAATATACTCAAACAATGAAAAGGAATCTTCTCAGATATTAATAATTAACTGTCACAGAAGCCATTAGAATGTCCAGTTTTGTGAATTTTTATGTATTACTTATATCAGTTTCAAACAAATAAATCAAATCAAATTCAAATAATAAATAATTAAAAATGAAGAATACAAAATATGTCACTGTCACAAAAACCATTATCTGCAGTTTAATGCATTACAATAAATTACTTTTTTTAACTTTTGTTTACCTTCCTCAGCAAGTATAGAATAAATATTATTATAAATAAACATTTAAATGAGTTCACTTGCTTAGGCATTTGTTTTCTTCCTATTTTGATGTCCTTCTGTTCTGCCATGGATGTGACACATCTTCCTCTTTAAATAACTGATAAAGAAATTATTACAACTGAGATTACTTTAAATATCCACAGTTGTTTATACACATCACATATTCCGTGGGTTTAAATATTTAAGCATTTCCTTTAGCAGCATAGTGTTATATTCATAAAGAGCCTATTTAGAAATTGAAATGAAGTTCAGAGTGCGTGCTAGGTTAATTAGATTACAATATACATTTTCCACTGCATGTTTGTGTGCCCATCATGCTGTGCTAATTAGATTACATTGGCCTCTGAGATGGCACCATTTGTTCTGAATCATAAACAGAGCAAATTATAATTCTGTTTCAAAATGTGCCAAGAAAATGAGCGTGGAGAGATAGAGGGAAAGCCCACTCGTCCACTGTTGTCTTTTCTTTCCTCAGTGTTGCTTTCATTTCTTTGCAGTGTCTGAAATCTTTCTGCATGTGTTTAACTTCGGCCCCAATCTCCCCTAATCTGTTGCCGTAGCCTCACTGTGCAGTGGTCAATGCTAGAAGATTATAAGAGGTGCATAACAAGCACAGAAGTAATTAGTTTACTAAAAATGAGGAAGAGGTAAAGAGTTGTTTTTTTTTTCGTTTTTTGTGTGTAAATATGTATTTCTTATTGCTGAAATCAGAAATACATGTTACTAAGTGAGTATATTCATGTATGTATGTGACATTTATTGTAAACTCTAAGAAAATACACAGTGCTTATATTTGTGTCTTACATCTGTTGCACATTCTTTCACATTTTCTTTAATAGTCAACTTTGGGCCTTTGCTTTTAAATTAAGCTGTAAAGCTACTGGGCATTCACAACTCAAAAAGGTTATATTTTGCTTCTACCTTACTTTTTTGCTGTCAGACTGCTGACAAAAAATATTTTAAGCATTGATCTGTTGCCTGTCAATAGAGTTAAGCTGAGAACTAATTCTAAGCACCATTTAAGGCACATCCCTTACCCCTGTACTGTATCATTTTGATGTGTTTAGTGGGTAGGAAGGAAAACTTGTCCCAAATGTTCCTTGTTTTTCATTACTCTTTGCAACAGAAATATAAATGCCTCAACCAGCTCATGTACAAAAATACACTGTGACACATCCTTTCTAGTTGTCCGTGTACTTTCTGCAAAGGTATATAAAAAGTGCGTGAGATGGAGCTTGAACACATTTAAACTCTGAATGTAAATATGGCTTACACAATATTGAAATCACCTGTCTAAACAATCTAAGTCTCTGATACTCTGTTAGGCCCTGAGGACCTGTCCCCTAATATTAATTAGGGTGTGTCCACCATCTGCAACTAGCAAGTTTAACAGGTTGTTAGACAAAAAGAGACACTAACACATATGTGTGTTATTAAGTTTATCCTTTGCTTAAACCTTTATGCCTCATATAGTATACTCTCAGCGAATTGTCCTGCAAATCTACAGTTTTGATGTTACAAGAAGCTATGGCTCCCAAACAAGAGATAATCAGTAAAGATCCAATTGACAAATAAAATGGAACAAAAGCCAGACTTGTGGAGACATACATATAATTGTGCATATTGCATGGATTTAAAGGAATCTCTTCTAAGTAGAAGAAAATGCCTCTAGACACAATAAATATTTTCTTTTTTCTCATCGGCTTTGGAATTAGAATGGAAGACAGTGACAATTTGAAAGTGGTTTGCACACCTTAATGAACATATTCCACTTAATTAATACTATACTGCTTTATTTTTAAAGCACTTTAACCAATGCATAAAAGCTGACCAAAGTGCCGTACAAAAAATGTATGAGAGAGAACAAAAAAGAACAATAAAACTTCTATAAGTTGCCACACAGCTATAAAAAAATCAAAAATGGCACAGGTACATACAAAGAATAAAAGATAAAGACACAGATCACAAGTCATACTGTGCTAAAAACCAAGGAGAAAAAGTGTGTATTTAAGCATGCTTTAAAAACAGCAAGAGATAGAGCCTGCTTGCTATGCAGTGGCAGCTCATTCCACATTTCATGAACCAAAACTAAAAACGTTCTGTCTGACAATTTAATTTCCCCCTTGGGAGATGAAAAAAGTCTTATCTTGTCGTATCTTATCTTATCTTATCTTATCTTATCTCATCTTATTGTAAGGGAGAAGCAGCTCAGAAAAATAAGAAAGAGCAAGACCACTAAGAGACTTAAAAACAAACAAAAAAAACAAGTTTTAAAATAATTTAGAAACTGAAAATGAAGTTAAAACCAAAGTTATGTGCTCCCCTTTGCTTGTACCAATTAAACAATGTGCTGCAGGGTTTGGTACCAGCTGTGGACGTGAGAGGGAAACCTGGCTTATTCAAATCTAAAGAAAGTTACAGTAATCAAGGCGTGAGGTGATAAAAACATGGATCACTGTTTTAGACGGCATCTAGATGAGGGGGTTTGATCTCTGACACCCACCGTTTTCACACCTAAATTAGTAGAGCTGGAGCCACAAGATTTAAAAAGCATGACTTAGTCTTTTATAATTTGAATTAAGGAAATTCAGTGTCATCCATCCTCTTATGTAACAGAGACAAACAAGAAGAGGCTGAACAGAACCAATTTGTTTTAAACTTGACAGTTATGAGCATATAAATGAAATGGCATGTGCTGATTTCTAAAAATAGCCACAGTGGAAGTAAATAAAGACAGCAAGAAGGGAGCCCTGAGGTACCTCACTGGAAAGCGCAGCAGAAGCAGAGGTAAAATCATGGTAAAACCATTGATGAGCTGAGCCAGTGATGCCCACCCACTGCTCTAGTCTGGAGATGAGAATGGCCATTGTGTCGAAACCAGATGTTAAATCTACATGCACAAGTAAAACATTCTTCCCGTCATAAAAACCCTACTAACTAATGGATCTGCAGAAGTTACAACTGTCAATAGTTCAGTTATTTTTGCTGCTATGTTACAATGTCCTTGTTTTTTATACCAGTATGAAGTCCACAATAAAACATGATGATTTTCAATACTGAAGAACTTCTCTGTAAGCTGAAATCAGTTAATATAGAGAAAGAGGAGCAACTGCAGCTATGTTGTTTATCCTTTCTAAAGTACATTGATTAAGCAAAATTGTCATGCCATTGTCATTCATGTGTTGGGAGATTAAACATCTCCAGTAACAGAAGCAGGTTTACTTGCCTACAAAATCAGCATGATTTCTTAGATAGCAATGTCTATGTATCTGCCTGGATTTAGTCTCCATGGTAACCAACTGCTGGGTGGCAGTCCTCACCAGTCTTATTACTGCTTAGGTTATGGTTGACATAAGCACCATGACTTTAGAATACAGGTTTCGCAAAGGTTCCACCATTTAGTTGCTTGCAGAGGAGGATGTAAGCTTTCAGCACAGCTAGCACATTTAGTTGCATTCTAAGACATCGCTTTGGGGCCGTGCGAAAACAAAATCACAGCATTTTCTTACTTCCACATGTACATGTTGCATGTGTACCTTCAACTAAAAATAATCCATCCTGTTATCCAGGAGTCAACTATTGGCAAGAAAACACTTTAGTGTAGGTGCTTCACATACGTTAGCTCACAGATGTCCATAACTAATGACTTATGACTCCTGGCCTCCATCTCCATGCACACTGCTTTCTGTGTGTCCTGTCTTGGCCAGATTGGTCAACTGGTTGCCTCTTCACTGAAGTTTATTCTAATTAAAATGTTATCCTGATCCTAAAAAAACAAAAACAAAAAAACCTGACATAGAACAAAAATAGGCATAAGTATGCAAACAGTGAACACTTCTCATAAAATAGGCCAAAAAGATTTTGGACCTCATTTTGGTTGCATCAGTGTCTGCTTATCAACCTAAAATGAGATTGGGGTGATTCTTTCCATGGACTGTAGAATAACAAAACTATAAAACAGCCCTCCTTCCCAAGCCCCACAAATATCTTTGGTAGTCTTGCCAACCAATACACGGTCAGCTTGTGCCAGATTGTCCTGCACACAGCAAGATGGTGCTCCTAGTTCCAGCGCCACAGATTTCCTGCACTTTTATTGCAGCTTAGACAAAAGAACTATCTCTCCACACTAGCAGCCTGCTAAATCATAGAGGATATTAGTTAATGCGACAGGGTGAGCCTGGTGACACATGGCATGTCCTGACTTATTAGCAAGCCCATCAGCACCACCGTTACTACCCCATAGCAGACGATTTGTACTAATTTGTGCTGGAGGCAAGATATTAGAGCAGTGAATTGGATATAAATTGTTAATATGTTCAGATGAATTAACACAGCATTACCACTCAACCATCGACCTGAAGTAGCATATGTGTGTGCGCATGTGTGTGTGTGCGTGTGTGTGTGTGTGTGTGTGTCTATGTATGAGGGCCTCATGCTTTAAACCCTGTTTTCATTTTTCCTTGCTGACTAATGATGTCCTTTCAGGAGCATACTTACATTTCCTCACTCATACTTATTTCTGTTGCCTTCTTTCCTGTCTCCTCTCCCTCCCACTTTGTCTCAGTACAGGAGTATTTGCAATCTTTTTTCACATTCCAGTAGCAGGTTTCTCCCCTTTACATTGTTGTTAGCAGACTCAAAGACATGACCTATTTTTTGTAATTTCCATGTTGGTGTCTCCTTTCTTTCTGTGCGTCCTTCAGCTTGTCCTTCTGTGTATAACTGGCAGACCAGCAGAGAGAGAGACACATGATTGTGTTGAGTCCAAACACCCCCTCCGGGGTTTTCTCTTTGTCAGACAGTGAACAGAGATGGATCTATACCACAACAGCTTTGTTGATGAGGATTTCATTCTGCCTGAACTCTGCCGCCATCAAAGGAATAAAGATGGACACTCGTAAATGTCAACCTGTGTATTTCACTTTCTGTTTATATGTGCATGTGTGAGTGCACAGAAACTGAGTTATGATTGTTGGTTATATGACTCTGAAGCCACTTCATTTCACAGATCGTGATAAATGGCTTTCTATCAGCCGATTTACTCTCACTGAGAAGACAATCCCATAATTTGCAGCATACATTGCCAATGTAGTCAAAGCACACAATGGTGCTGCCACCTGCACGTCTCCTAAATCCAACACTACAGACCGTTGCATGGCATGAAGTACAAGCTTAGAACTTGAGCTTGAACTCGTTGTCTTCTGCTTATTTTGGGACTGGGTCGTGGGGGCAGCAGAATAAGCAGAGAGGCACAGACTTCCCGCATCCCAGACGCCTCCTCCAGCTTCTTTGGGGGGAGCCCAAGGCATTTCCAGGCTAGCCGAGAGACATATGCCCCTTTTCCACTGGCTCGATTTGGCCAGCCCAGACCAGCTCCGCACGGCTCCGCACGGCTCTGCACGGCTCTGCACGTTGCGTGTTGCATTTCCATAGACCCGCTTTCGCTGCGTTGAAGGGAACACCTCCTGGAGGCACGGCTTTAAAGCATAATGTGTCGTATTTGTGAGCTTGATTGGGGTTCTTCTTCAATTCCAAGAAGATATAAACCGAAATCCTATGATCGCCAGAAAAGGTTGCACCTTGTTGTTGCTCCAAGGGGTGACTTTTCCGGATAAATGTGCGGACTCCATCATATGTTTCTCTCATTTGCTTGAATGCACATTTGAAAATGGCAGTTGTTTTTTTTTACGCTGGTCGACTCTGACAGCTGGCCACGACCACATCCAATCAGTGAACAGCCGTTTGCTCACGTCACGTACAGTACCGACTCGATTTCGCTTAGCCCTGCTAAAAAGGAGGTACCAAAAAAGTAGGAGGAGGTACTGAAATAACAGTAATGGAAATGCTCACGAAGCCAGCCAAGTGGAGCCAAGTCGGGCCAAATAGAGCCAGTGGAAAAGGGGCAATAGTCCCTCCAGCCTGTCCTGGGTCATCAGCTAGGTCTCCTACCAATGGGACATGCCTGGAAGACCTTCCAGGGGAGGTATCCAGGAGGCATCCAAAACAGATGCCAGAGCCAGCTCAACTGGCTCCTCTTTATGTGGAGGAGCTGTGTCTACTCTGAGCTCCTCCCTGATGGCTGAACTCCTTACCCTATCTCTAAGGGAGTGCCGGGCAACAAGCTCATTTTAGCCACTTGTATCCGGGATCTCATTCATTTGGTCATGACCCAAAGTTCATACCCATAGGTGAGGGTAGGAACGTAAATCGACTGGTAAATCAAAGGCTTTGCCTTTTGGCTCAGCTCTCTCTTCACCACAACGTACCAGCACAGCATCCTCATTACTGCGGCAGCTGCACCAATCCGTCTGTCTGCAGGACTTAAGCTTGAAAGATAATACAGCAAGTCATCAACGTAAAAAGAAGCAAGTTCAATATGTTATGTTATTTGGATCAAAAAGAAAATCTTCAGCTAGCCCTTTATGCTGCAATTTTATACCTATACAGTTCCACTTCTTCCCTTCCCACTTATACTTTAAATATCCAAGCAAACGATTTTATACCCATGTAATTGAATCATGACATATACAGTACTGTGCAAAAGTTTTAGGCAGGTGTGAAAAAATGCTGTAAACAAAGAATACTTTCAGAAATATAAATGATTAATTTTTATCAATTTACAAACTGCTAAATGAGCGAACCCAAACATACAGCCAAAGTCATTAAGAACTATTTTCAGCGTAAAGAAGAACAAGAATTACTGGAAGTGATGGTATGGCCCCCACAGAGCCCTGATCTCAACAGGACTGGAGTTGCAGATTTATAGCCTTCTAAAAATCATTGGAAAAACATTTCTGACATTCCAGCAATTACACCCATCTTATATTTGCTGACCAGCTTTTTGTATGTCTCCACTGGTATTTTGGCAATTTATCTTTGGTGATTTCGTTGTAATTGAAAGACATTCCTGCCATCGCCCTCATCTTTAGCTTGCTCTACAGATTCATATTCAAGTCAGGACTCTGGCTGGACCACTCCAAAAAGTTAATATAACTTCCAATCAGAAGAAACATTGTTAAATAAAAGGATCACATTAATAAACATGGCTAAGGTGTAGGTAAGAAATAAATCCTCCTTATATAGTTAGGTAATGCACTGAAAACATTAAAATAGCTTTAGAAACAGCTGAAGAAACATAAATTAAGACCAATCAAAAAATATACATACCAAAAAGGTTTGGGTCCTTTGAAGCAAATCAGCAAGAAATAAGGGTGATGGATGTTTTAGGTTAATACCAAAAACATTTAACTGCAGAGGAAACTGTTGCTAATACTAAATTTACACTTTTTGAATCAATTTGAAAAATTTTAAAAGAAATAAATTAAAGCTAATTTGACTTCCTTTGCTACAAATTTTGTCGTTATTGTTTTATTTTCCTTTACAAACAAACCACCTGACATTTTAATGACTACCCCTGACACTTTGAAAGCTACACAAACACATCTCAAGGTTCATTCAAATGATGCTGGAACATAATGACATAATGAGTTTCTTAGATGAAAGTGCTTTATTCATAATTCAAAAACTTCCATTGGCTGTTGGACATTGACAGGTCATCTGATGAGTTTTGTGATTGGTGCTCTGAGCCCATCTCCTCCAAACGCTTCCCTTCTGTTGTGTCAGCACTTTCTAACTGCATTCATCAGGACAGATCATTACATCCCTCCTCTCCTTGGGTCTCTTGCTTCTTTCTGTCTCTCATCCTATCCCCTCACTACGAAATGAAAGGGAAACCCTGGTGTGTATGAGCCTGGCTTGCAGCAGAGCCAGAGGTGGAAAGATGAGAAGAGTGAGAGAGAGGAGAGATGAAGGCAAAGAAAAGGGAATAGAAAAGACAGGCAGATGAGAAAAGCACAGCCTGCACTGACTGTAAATGCTGTGAGGGACAGGGAGAGTTTGTGTTGGAGGGCGGATTGGTCTCTGTTAGAACTCCGTGGGGAAGAAATTGAAGAACCAGCAGTGCTGGGTTATTAATGCAATGAAATTAAAGCCTATAGACATGCCTTGTCTTACAGCCACACTAGGTGAGTTCTATGAAAGAGGTGTGCTCTATACATGAGAGGATTTTTTTATTCCATTATGCAAAATGAAAAATAATCCCTGCATCTTCTATGCCGACTTAATCCTTGAAGGGTCAAAGTAGCCTGGTGCCTGTCTCCAGTGGTCAAAGGGCAAGAGATGGGATAAACCCTGGATGGATCACCAATCCATCACAAGGCAACATAGGACAGATATTAATGAATACTGACATGCAGTGACACCTAGTTACTTTGTGAAACATTCTTCAGAATCTTTTGTTTGGGTCCATTTCTGTGTCACATGCAGGAGGATGCAGTGACAGCACAAATTAAACAGATCAGATGAGATGAACAAAGCTTGGCAGCGGACGGAAATGCAGGAAATGCATAGATGTTCTTGTCATCTAGCTGTTCTGCTGGTTCACTGTCAATGTTTACAGGGTCAAAAAAAGAAAACTGATCTGTCATCGATTTTCTTAATGCCACCTGTTTTTTCCTGTTGTGAGGAAGTCCTAATAACCTCAACGAAAAAGGTTCAGTTGCCTTACAAATATTGACTTATGAGAGATCTTTAGAGAAAGCGGGGTTGACGTTCCCTCTGTTGTGCAGTTAGTTGTGCTGTGCCTGTAGACCTTTGTCAAAGCAAGCCTTCAAATATTGCACAGGAGGAGTGACATTAACAACAGTTGTTACTGCTGGACTGCTGCACCTCTGCACTGTTATGGTTTATTAAGGTACATTGCTAATGCAACACTTCTAAACAAAATTGACTGAAACTGTTCTTTTCTTACTGTGAAAAGAACAAATCAGTTACGTTACCAGTTAGTTAAATAAAGGACAACTTTTACATTCTTAACGAAACAAAACTACACAAACATGTCATTTTCGACTTGCTCCATTCAGCTCCAGCAGGGGTCTAATTGGCTAGGGGAACTGAAAACACCTGAGTGGGTGAACAGGCCATTAAAAGGCCCTTAGTGTTGTCTGTGCACCGACGCTGATGTTTTCACCTACCTTTGCCTGAGGTAGCCTCAGATCTTTTCTCAGGACTGTGTGGGCACATGTAGACGGACATCTTCCTGACTCACCTTTTGTATTTTAACGAGAAACATCTTTAATTTTAGCATAGTTCTGCCCATTTGGAGCAGGAGGCAAATTAGGAAAATAACATCACCTGTGTGGGTGAGCACAACTTAAAAAAGAAGGCAATCTTGTCTTTTTGCTTTTTTCCTGCACCCCTTCTATCTGTGTGGTTCTCTTACTTCAAATTTCAGTAATATTTACTTTTTTTGTTGAAGAAAATAATATCCTAGCCAGTGCTGCGCAGCTAATATTCAGTATTTTCTTTGGACTGATTGTATATTTCACCTGAAACACACTTGGGGAGACATTAAAGAGCTCAGCTGCAGAGTCTTTTAGAAAATAGGGGGAATTGAAAGTGCAGCGATTTTTTTTTAATGCATATTTCATCTTTTCCACAGATTCATTAAAAAACACATTGTAATATTATCAGAGTGGTTGAAAACATTAGGCTATGAGTGTACACACTTAAATGGAGGGTACATATTTTAATTTTTAATTCCACAATTTAAGAATTTTGTTATTTTCTTCACACACAAGCAATTAGTTGATGTAACATTCAATGCAACCTTGTTAAAAAAGGACAACTACAGTTAGATCGGCTTTAAATTCTGTAAGAGTAAGAGACTATACCTGAAACAGTTTCATACATTAACATTCAGTACAAATACGCACAAAGTAATCTAAAATGTGAGCATATTTTGTGAAAAAGAGACAACAGGTGGCTAATAAAAAGGCAAACTACAAAGACAAATATCTTATTTTGTGATTTCTTAGATGAACTCAATCCACTAGTAAGTATTTGTGAGGTATAAAGGAAAGATGGTTAAAATAGAAAAAGGCCAAGGAAATTGCTGAGGGCTGCATTGTGGAGAGTTGGTCATGGTTAGATGCCTCAAATGTGGCATGATATAATTACCATGAAGAAAGGCATATTTTTGACACGCACCACTCTGCTGATATGTTTTATCCTGAAGTTTTAGTAATATTTATAAAAAAGGACCTAATGAAGAACGGTTGCTAAGCAAATGTTTGCTAATTTGTTAGCAGCAGTGGTACGTAAATGAGTGAATGAGACATCTCTGAAGTTCCCAACTGATTCAGGGCACTTCAGTTAAGAGCTGTTTCACAGCTTTTAAGGGATCTTGGCAATCATTATTTAGCTTTAGTCCAAAATCAGAACTTAGATTGATCGAATATGGACTGAACTAGTCAGTACCAACTGGAACTTCATCAAAATGTTTGATTTCTGAAACTATGCTGTTTAGGAAAAAGAGTTCAGGATAGGATAATCCATTTTAGCTTCAGTCTTTATGTAGCTTTCATTCCTAATGTAATCTAAATGGTCAGCATCCCAAACTGAAATTTTAGGTGCCCCAAAGAAGCATTGTTGTATTTAAGGTTATAGTTGAGTAATTGGAAAAAAGCATTAAAAGAATAGTCAACAACAAAAACAATAATTGGTTATGTCCTTTGTGTTATGCCCAGATGTCACACTTTGAGGAGGTAATGGACACAAATGCAGAGAGTAGGACAGCAGTCTTATATGGATGATAAGGTTTTAATAAACGAAGAACTTACATTTTTCTTTTATGTTATAAGAGGAGACATGAGGGAACAGGAAACCAATGGTAAAACAGGTGAAGCAATAGACGGTTGGGTAAACAGGGGTAACAACTTATGTAAGGATCTGACAAGGAACTCATGAAATTGTCTGGCATTTACCTGCTGGGGAGGTGATTGAGTGGCATGAGAACCAGCTGAGACTATTCAGTAGAATACAGTGCAGCTGGGTATTTGGAATAAACTGAAAGGCTGAGGTAAATGACTAATGAAAAGAGAATTGAACATATGGAGATATAAGCAGGACACAATGAGATCTCACTATAATAAATACTAGACAAACAGTAAAATAAGAATCTCAACCAATACACAAAGAACAAAGAAGACAAGACAGATCTAGGAATTTCAACACAAAGCAGTGCACTCAGTACTGAACACTGATAGTGACAAAAAAAAAACTAAAAAACAACAACCAACCTAAATTGTTCCAAATACAAAACTAAAGTGAGTATTAACAAAAAAAAAATCCAAGAATCATGAAACCAGATTTATATAGATTACTATTTTTAAATAAAACAGAACAATCAGCCAACTGCCATCAAATGAATTTCTAGCACAATATCATTCAATTTATCATTCAGTCATGCCTATCATCATAAGGAAAAGGTTTACATGCAAACCTAGATACCACTGCACTACAGTTTCAATTAGCCCACCAAAGCATTAAAATAGAAGGTACCAACAGTGTTGTGATTGCTCTTTTTGAGAGTGTAAACCATACATAAGTCACATCCATTTTTAAGACTGTTTGACTCAAGGATACATAGTCCTGTATTGATTCACTGCCAACACAGTGCAGACTTTAGCACAAAGATACTTTAGAAAGACACAAATATACACACACAGAGAAAACAACATAAAATGGAGCAACAGAAGGCCAGCAAGGGGGTCCTGTTATTCCAGAATATCTCTCTTAGAGATGAAAAATAATAAGAGTTTCTATTAATCTGAACCAAAATAAGCATAAAGCACTCAGTGAGGGATTGAGTGATTGGGGCTTTAATGCAACCCACAGAGTATTTACAGTGGTGTTCTGCTAGGATTAGTTGTGTGAGAGGATTAGTGAAGCTGCATTACTGCTGTTGTATTTAACTCACAACAGGAAAAGACTAAAAATGAAAGCCTCTTAAACACATTTAGACTACATGAGAGGCCTGCCCAAACATTTAGATAAATCCAATGTTTTCTACCTCTTTAAAGACTGGCGCCAGAAGGGAATGTGCAAACATGAACATGCTTTTTCACATACTTAATTTCCTATTTTTAATCTATAATCTAGTTATTTTCTTAAAATTACCCCATTGCAGCATGTGCAACACTTGGAAACACTGTGGTCCATTAGTTTAGGCATTAATGTTAGTGATAGTGCAGCATATGCAGATACCAACAAGATGAACAAAGTGGGAAATTTACTGAAAGAGGAAAGGATTAATGCAAGCAGATTGGGGGAGAGAGAGGAAGGACACAGAAAAAACAAAATAAGGGAGATTTGCAGAGGCAGCACAATAATGCTCTTTTTCTTTTTTCAATCACACTCTTTCCTTGCATCAGCATTGATCACAGTGCATCAGTAAAGTAAAGAGCAAGACATCCATCAATGCATGGCTCCGGAGCTGCTGTTAAGAATACTGAAACGATTTTCCATGGCAAGCTCTGATTTGTGCAAAATGGCAATCAAATACTCATGGTTTACCACATCAGTATTAGCCTTACCCCATCCAGACTAAAGGGACTGTTAATCCAGGGCAGCACATGGGATCACTTCAGTGCTTTATTTTATTTAAATGTTAAATCATTTTATTTACAATCTATCACATGTAGTGGAGGGCACCAGAACAGTTAGCTGCATTAAGCTCCTTCAGATTATCATTTTCAATTTGACAAATGCCTTTTGAATTAGTTTCTTATTTTCAGTGCAGTTACCATAGTAAATCACTGCATTTTTATGTTCTGAAAATCCATTTATAGAGTATGTGTCCTTTCTTTAATGTCAGTGTGTCACAGTGTGGCACTTTCTAAGGTGTGAACAGGGCTTTAAAAGGCTGCATTTTTCTTTTTTTTTTTAATAAACATGAGTCTCCCGCCACCAGGCAAAACAAAAGAAAATAAAAGATGTCCAAGGTCATTTTGTTTTGACATAAGGGTTTTGCTAAGCATATCTCTACTTTTTCTTGCTGTTGTTGTTGTGTTGTGCTTTGCAGGTAAGAAACATTGAATAGATTTTTTTTATTTTTTGCAAATGTCTTTTATACGCTTTCTGCTTTGTTTTCTACACCAGATTCACATAGGAGACTGCACTAAATTCATGGAGATGTAGACCTGAAGTCCAGCAGATATGTACAAATGACACTTATTTTTGCATAATATTACACTTGTCTAAAGTTGCAATAACAGCAGGCGCAGAGAGCAGAGAAAGAGAGAAAAACAGTCAACTTTATAACCTTAATGTTCATAGAGCTCCAGGTCCTACCTAACACCTCAGGAGATATCCACACACTTGTAACAACCAGAAGATAGTGGTATGATAAAAATAGAAAAAAACAGCAGATTGCTTTTTTCTTCTCCTGCATAGAATTTACCACCCCCTTTTAGCCGACAGTAACCTCCATGCAAAGTGTAGCTATAGTCTTTGAGAATGCAACGATATTTACTCTGGCTGTAAATAACATTTACAGAAATTGTCCTAAATGCATGCAAAGTAGGAGGCCTCAAGGCTAGCCCTCTTTTATAATAATCCAAGCCAAACAAATCTGAGTAGTTCCTTTCTTTTTTTTTTAGATGACTTAGTAAATCAAACATTGCACCATCTTCTGTCGGATCTACTGCTTTTAAACTTTTGAACTGGTTATCATTCTGTCTTTTTCCCTGTTGTATTTCAGGAAGTATAATTCAGAGCAAATAAATATTGTGAAAATAAGACTAGGACATTCTTTTTATTCTCACTAAATGCAAGCAGAAACAGGATATGGTTCAACAAGCCAAGTATAGTGCTGGTATTACTGTAAGCTAAGGATTATATCAATATTTCAGGCTTTTTTAGGTATATTTTTACAAGCTTGAATTTTCAGCATAGTTTATTTTCACATATTAAAGAAAACAACACAAAAACACAACAGGAAATACACGCAGAAGGATATGAAAGACAGGCCAAGTACCTGCCATGGATGGAAACAACTACCATTCTTAAAACTCTGATATTAAGGTGTTTCACTGGGTATCATTATGTTGTCATTTGTTTGCTCTCCAAAGATAGAAAGGGTGGAAAAAAGGAGAGAGAAATAGGGGTAAATGGACCACTTAAAGTGCAACTATTAAACTATATTTAGTTATTAATTTGAAATGGTTTCAATGCTCAAAGAATGAGGGCTTCTTCACACCTGATTAAATACATATTGTAGGTCATTAGCAAAGCTCTTTAGAAGATGACTGCACGCTAAGGCAGCAATTCACCCACTTTATTGAGGTGTGTTGGGCCAGGGACCCTTCTAAACATTGAAAAAAACCAGCCCTAACGGACTAGAGTTTGAGACCCCTGCTTTAAACTAAAAGAACCTCTAGAAGAACCAGACTAAGTATGAGTGGCTATGTGCCCCACCGACGCGGGGTTCATGATTTGTTTGGATTTGTTCTGGATGTGAATGATGTTTTATACAGCCAATGAAGAGTATAATCTCTCCTCTTTAATCTTATCTGAACTCCCTCGTTTCAGCATTTTGCGTGGGCTGAAGGTCTTTTACGGATCACCAAAGAACAAAAAAAAAAAATTAATAGTCCAGTAAAGTAATGTCCTGGCCAAAGGTAACACCAATGTTCTTTATGTTAGCACTAGACAAAACTAGAAAATGAAAATTCATGAACACTTTTATGTTGGAACCCTAAGCCATGGATTTCAACATTAAAACTCCGGTACAAACTCTTCTGGAGTTTTCAAAATAAATTGCATTTAACAGACTTTCAGCACAACTTCAGAAGGGGAAAAGGGGGGTAACAGCAGACTTCCCATGATGCCACTGGCTGTATAAAAGCACCCCCTTTCCAATGCCCCGACCTCTCCAAGCCGGTTGACCATTGGAGCAGGAGCAGACACAGCGCGCTGAAGTCTTTTTGCTGGCAAAAAGACTTAAACTCTTCAAACTGGATCCAAGAGTCTCATATGATCACCGATCATATGCAAAAGTTGAGTATTGAATGAATTGCTGTTTGTGTATCCGGTATTCATTCACGAATGGGGAATTAAGGCATCAGCATTGTTTGACTTTCTCTCCGCGCCCTGCAGATGCACACGGTGTTCGAGAAAAGTCCCCAGCAGAGACGCAGTCTCTACAAGCCGAGTGAATCGGTTTTCCTTGCCTGAGAGGAGGAAAAAACGTCCCGCATCACCGTGGTTATGGTAATGAACAGCTGGTAGACGGACCGAACGGGCCCCCACCCACAGCTTCGTTAGGTTAGCCAAAGGCTAACCGCTTGTTGACTGTGGACGTTTCTTCAAACTTCGCCGCCCCAGACATCTTTTCCTCAGCATGGTCAGAGGTTAGGTTTGGGCAGAATAACGGTTGGGATGAAATGATCTAAACGTTTTTCATTTCATGAAGTTTGGTTTTGTTTGTGTGAAACGCTATCTTAGTGCTAGCCGGCTATCTGCACATGTGATCAGCTTTGTGTTCTGTGTTTATGTGTTTTAAAAGTTAAGACAAACTTTATTTAAAGGGTGATTTTAAACACAGAAGGTTGCTCATAACGCGCCGTCCGCGCTTACGCATTTTAACCCTTTTATTGACCCTGGTATTTTAAAGGTATGTGTTTGATTCTGGTGCTAAGCTATCGGCCTCCTTTGTTAGCTTAACTACTAACAGCTTTAGAACACGTGCTTAATACAGAATATTTAACAGAAAGGTTGTTAGTTTTCAAGTTAGTGAATAATAGTCTCTAAACATTATTCTACTAAATCTGATAACTAAGTAAACACCATTAAGCCCCATTTCTACAGAAAGATTTGGCTCTTTTCCAAATATTCCCTTAATGATATTTCTTCAAATATTATTTTAATAAATAAAGGCAACTAATTAGACACCATTGAGAATTTATTCATCCAGAAGGTTGGTTTTATTCAGCAGTTCATTCTTGAAAACATTATTTTGATAAAATAACATTTTATCTGATCTTGCATTGTGAATGGTTGTCTAAACATTTGCTAAATATTGTCTAAGTTGGTTCCAAGACTAACTTAACTTCATTACCAGATTCTTCAAGATAATCCTTGGTTCTCAAACATAAACATTGCATGGTAATGTTGCATCACTCTTCTGGTCATGATTTTCAATCATCTTTAATCAACTTGTTTATATTGTAAATAGCCCATTAGTCTTCCTTTTTCTTTAATTCTGCTTGGTAGTTTAGTTGGATTGTTTTAGCATAGTAAAGAGTTTGTTGATTGAAATATGTTTGACTTTGAGTTGACTTATTTTTGTTAATAAATTCTTGTATTTTAAGAAATTGTGTGAATTCATTCCATGTGTGTGCAGAGTTTATGCTGTTCAATAATGTCAGAGCTTGGCTCACACCTTTCAACTTTGTCCTAATACCATCACCTTACTGGGCTGGTATTCACAGGACAACCCTTAACGGACCGAAATATTATTTGATAAAATATTAAAATTAAATAATGTCAGATTAATAATCACAACATGTATGTATTCAAGACAAGCTTGAAGTCTAATTTACTGATTGGATTGATTAGTAATTATGGATAAATATAACATGCATTAATAACAAAACGGGAATTTATTCCATGCATTGTAGCAGTATTTCCAAAGTAAAACACACGCTTAGAAATGTTAAGAACTGTAAACTTTTTTGCCCTAAAATAAGCTTCTCTAGTTCCCTTGACCATAATGATGGCAAATTGCATATATTTATTACACACACTGCAGCGCATGTCAGCTGAAAGGGGGATCCCTATCTCAATGTGACTTTCTCAAGAAACATAGCCAAGAGCACTGCAAATGTAAAGTTAGAAATTTTAATGCATACGTCTGTAAGCCTGTGTTCCAATGAATACCAAAGGCGAGTATTGTACAAACACATAAGAACAAAAGCGCCGTGCCACCCACCAGGCAAATACCTCCAGAGAACAAATTGGAAATTGAATCATAAACTATAAAGAGCCAGGGTTGAGTTCAGCTGCGGAAGAAAAGAGCGACGAGATAGAGGTGGAGAGGGGGGAGGAAAGAATGCCAGCATTAAATAAAAGTTCAGTCTTTTTCTCCTGCTCCTGCAGAAATTCACGCTGTGCTACCTGATTGAAATTTCCTGGTTTAAGAGCTGTGAAATAAAGCAAAAGTTAGGAAGAGGAGGAAAGGGAGGATATGAAACAGTGGGAAAAGAAGAGGGAAGGAGAACAACATAGGAAAGTGTGGAAGCCTTGAAAACTTAAAAGACCAGCTGAGAAATAAAAGGAGTTACACTCTTCTTTGTTATAAACAACTGTTCAAACCGAAAATTAGAATGAAGAAGACAGGGGATTTAAGTGACTTTAAAGGTGGTTACTTTAAACTGCTGGGGCTAGACAGGCTGGTCTGAGTACTTCGTTAACAGCTGATGTATTGAGACTACAGAGAATGGTCGGAAAACTCCAGTGAGCAGATGTTGTGTGGATGAAAATGTGTTGTTTGATGTGAGACATTAGAAAAGAACAAGCAGGCTAGTTCAACATGATAAAAAGGCCACGGGAGCTCAAATAAGTACTCGTTACAGCCAAGGTATACAGATATCACTCCTTTCAGGTAAAAAGATTAAACCGAGGCCATGACTCACAAAGGTCTACCAATACAGTCTACAACAACAGACTGAGATAATATATTTCTGGTGCAGCATTTGGAAGCTTGAGAATTTGAAGTAAAACAAAAAAAAAAAAAAACTAGAAACTGGAATCTATCCTGCTTGTACCATTGTTCAAGGGTCATGTGGACGGGGGGTGTTAGCAAACCTTTGGCCCCTTAGTAACTGCGCTTTGTTTAAACACCACAGCCTACCTGTGTGCTGTTGCTGACCATGTCCAGTACATTGTACCCATCATCTAACAGCATCTTCCAATAGGATAATGCAACATATCACATAGTTTAAATGATCTCAAACTGGTTTCTTAAACATGACAATAACTTCAATCTAATAGAATGTGGTGAAATGGGAAAAAAGCATTTTGAATGGAAAGCCAAGAAATATGCATTAACTGACTGATGAGAAAAAATTAATATGTACCAAATCTCTGAGGAATGTTTGAGGCACATAAAAAATCTGTTCCAATGGCAAAATGGGGGTCCAGCTTGGTATCAACAAGGTGTACCTTTCAAAGTGGCCTATGAGGGCACACCTGTCACTCACCCAGTGATCACCCTCCACCGATACTTATATGTCCCCTAGATTTGACATCAGAGCTCCCGATTCCTTGTAGACATCCTGATTCCTGCTCATTGCTGTTGAGTTACTTGATTTTAGTCCTGCTCCCCTTTTCACCTTGGGTTTTGTAATTTGGGCTTTTAGTATATATATATATATATATATATATCATTACAAGTCTTCATTTAAGTCGAACTTACCTTCTTCGTGCATCCTATTGGGTCATTAAAACATTTTGACAGAGTCTAGATTTTCTGAAAAAAAATCAAAATAGAAAATTTTCAAGAAGGTTAGACAATAAATAAATGCTTTCCTTTTGCTACAGATTTACAAGACTACATCTATGCAGAGTTCACTTGCAAGCTAAACGGTAATGATTCTCACTAATAAATCCAATCAGAATACCCCAATGTGGTAATCTCCCTGTGCACTCAAAGGAACCTTTTAATTTACACCAATTAGCCAGTGACTAGGGCTTTAGACTCAGGGTGCTGCAAATTATTAGTGTTTTTCTTTTTTAACACTTTACAGCCACAAAACACCCCAAAACTTTAAAGGTTTATACAGTACAGTTCAATACTGATGGCAAACTGTGGGGCAGTGTGTATTTGGGTTTGTCTTTTCATGCAAAATTAATCTATTAATAGGAAGTAGCAGTGTAACTTAATTTGGCTTGCTTTGATTGAGGCTTGGGTTCTTAAGATAAATCCTTTTTTTAAATTTTGTGACACTAGTGGCCTTTATTTTGCAGTATATAGACAGGAAATGGGGAGAGAGATAAAAGGGGAAAGACATGCATTAAAAGGTCCAAGGGTCGGGAATTAAACCCCAGGCAACTGCGTCAAGGACTGATTCCCTTTGTACATGGTACGCATGCTCTACCTCTACACCACATGCTGGCCCTTGAGATAAATACTTGGCAGATTTAAATAAATAGGTTGTCACATAAAGGTGTGCTTTCTGTAAGACATTAGCACTCCAATCATAATAGAAGCCTTGTTTTCTTCAGGATAAGTATATATATAGCTCACAGTAAAGAGTCATGTTTACTGGTTTAAAGTAAATGCTTGGGGGTAAAAGATCTCCCTCCAACAGGACAAGATAGGGTGTTTTTAAAAAAAAAAAAAACAAGGGCTGGATTGTGGTTTAGACATCTTGACACTTCTTGTGTGCTGGGTTAACTATTTATTTTCCCTGTATTTTACTATAGTTATGCATTAATTTATTAGTAATTTATTAGTTTATTAATAGTAATAGTTAATAATTTCAAATATTTAACCAGCATACAATACAAGAAAAAAGATTTTCTAAAAATAAAGGCAACTGGTGCCACAAAAAATAAATAAAAATAAGAAAGCCAGTTAGAGCTCTGCATTGTATTAGCTAGTTTAAGATCTGGAGTTTAAAGATAAAATATACATGATAAAACATCACATTTCCTGTTTTATCATAATTTCCTAAATTAAAAACACAGTCCTTAAAGAAAAAGGTATAGCATTTACTCATTTCTAAACGCATTTTTTTGGCTTAACTCAGCAATTTGCAGTCTGTGGCTGTGGTACCCCTCTGCTGTGGCTGTTCAAGTTTGGTTAAAATTAACAAACTCTAATAGTGTTTCAATCTAAACCATATTTCAATCTAAACTATATTTCGAATAGGAAAAGATTATTTAACTGTCTAATTTTTTGCATAAATTTTATGCCGTTTTCCCAGATGAATGCCGCCAAAAATACCCAAAGAAGATAGGGTTGGGCTGCAGGTGTGTCTGCGTTCCTAAATTTATAAAACACAGTGTTGCCTGACATGTAAAGTACTCTAAAGCCATCGTTTATCCAGCTGTCCCGTTTATCCTTAATGGATGCATGACTGTCAAGTTTTCACACAAATCTCTTTAAATTAAAAGATCAGTTTAAAAAAACAAGCTAATATTTCAAACCAACTGGTAATTGCTACAATTTTAGACAGAAAATGTACAAAAGTCATTGTTATAATAGCGACAAATAGGGATAGACTAAGATTTGCTCTTAATGAAAGCAGTGTTAAAAATAAGGAAACTGTGTTGAAATAATAGCAGACCCTCAATGCATTTTGTTTATTTTCAAAAACACCATACTTTGTTTTTTGTTAATCTAAAGAGATCTTTGAAAGTTTAATCAGGTTCTGGGCCCAGTGAAAAAGACAAAGGTTATTCTTTAGATCGTAAACGATGGAGGCCCCTGCATAACTCAAAAATCAAATCAATTTTTTACATTACAAGTTAAATAAAACCAATGCTCAGGTGAAGTGTGCTCTTATACAACAAATACTGATAAAACTAAATGGAAAAAGGAAAAAACAAAACTCACATGTCTGCATAAGAGCCTAGAAAATCAATGGCCAGCTTGTGCCAAAACATTCTAATCATTTGCAGTCAAATATCTCCCACCTCTAATGAATGAACTATTTTACATGTTGCTATGTCAAATCCTTTATCTTAAATTGATTGGGACTCTGAGCACATTGAATTGTGATTCTGAATGCATTATACATAATTGGATGTATGTAAATCTTCCTGTTTACCCTCTGTATACCAGTCACACCAGCACATTCTTCTTTTGTTTATTTTGTACAGTGGTTTTTCAGGCAGAGGCCTTGAATCCTACTCCCTGCAACCAGAGTGCATCTTAGTGTCTGGCTTCACCCTTCTACTTTCACAGACATGCATTTTCTATGCTGGCTTAAAAAACCCTAGCAGGAAATACATTCCCTCTCTGCACTAGATATAGAACATTTTTGCAGCTTTGTCAACTTCCTGTTCAATATTTCAGCGAAAAGCCAGCCATCCTGATAGACAGACAGAAAAATGTGTTTTTCCATCTCTACATTTTTTTTAAATATGTGACAGAATCATGTCTGAGAAGAAATGAGCACAGATTATCTTGTTTTTCACCTCAGAAGGTCGCAGAGCTAGTTACCAGATGCACTCCTGGCACATTATTAACTACATGGTTGAACACTACCAAGGACACACTGATTGGTGAAGGTGTAAATATGCAAATTCAGTTATACTGACACTTGTAAACACGAAAAAAGACAGACTGTGAGCCCAGGAGAGTGAAAGCTTGAGGCGATCTAACACACATAATTAGGATTAAGAAATGGACAGAACATAAATAAAATGTTTCTGTGTTGAGTAACAAAAGAGGGTTCTCAAAGTCAGTGTTGGCTGGAAACCAGTATGGCAAAATGTAAAGGCCTTAAAACAAATGGCTGAGAAGGTGCAAACTCCACACAGAAATGCCTGCATAGCCATGACTGGAATATGTAAACTTGTGTGATGACCTTGCTAACCACCAAACACCACATCAGCAAACCTAACGAGAAGTTTTTATCTTGGAAAAAAACATTCAAAAAATAATCTTAAAGCATACATTGAAATGGCTACCATTAATTTTTTATATTTGACAAAGTCCAATAAAAACTAGGAGCTAGGAGTCAAGTTGTGACAGAGGGCTTCTAGCCTCTAGCCATTTTTAAAGAAATTACTAATTCAAAAGCTAATGAGCACCACTTTCTTTTGTCTCCAGTGGCATGAGTAAACATCAACCACTATATCATATAAGTAGGTAACATTTTTAAACATGCAAAAGTATTTACAATATTCAACTGCCAGCTTTCTGCTATGTTTTGAGGCGATCTTCTGACCCACATGCGAGAAAACTCTCAGGAGACAGTGATCAAAGTTTAACTGTTTTTTTCTGAAATACAAGAGAATTGGTCTGGTCCATTTGTTGAGCTGAGTTTTGGTATGGAGTAGATGGTGAAGCATTGGAGGGCAGACCGGATATGCTTGAAGGTTCCGATAGAGAGAGGCTTGAGGTTGCCAGTCATAGAGGAAGTTGTCCATGAGATTATGTCTTAAGGAGGTTTGAACAGCAAATCCAGGAAGCTTTACTTAGAAGAGGATCCAGCGGAAAACGTAGGAGGTTACCTTGGCAAGATTCAGAAAGTGTGGTCAGCATAAAGCCAGGTAATTTATAGGAGACACTGGGCTAGAGGTACCACATAGGCTGACATTCAGATGTCAAATGACCGACAGCCAGGTTCTCTTAAACTCTAGTTGATGAGCCTGATGGAAAGCAGATGTGCAGGAGCAAACCGCTCAGTCTCGCCACCAGGTAAACCTGCAGCTGAGTGGGAGAAAAATACTACCCAAACACAACACCATCCAGAACCTCGACACTTTTATCTAATTTCTTAACAGATTACAGAACTTTAAAACCCTATGTCCTGCAGATGGGAAACAAATGTAGAGAACCTTTCTCCAATTAAAATGAAAATAAAACAATGTGACTGTAATGGCAATAAAACTTAAGAAACCTTGTTATTTTTTCTATTACAAAATATAGACTGGTGTTTATCCTACGTATATGTGTTAAAGGTAAAACATGATATTGATTTCTAATATGGCAACACCACAGAGAACACAAAATTACACTGTGTGTATGAATGGGTGGATGACTGAATTTAGTGTAAAGTGCTTTGGGGTCTCTGGGGACTTGAAAAAACGTGTCAAAATGAGGTGAGATCCTTCCATGTATCCATGCAGAAATTATTTAAACCCTCATAATTAGATCAATGAAATACACAGCAGTGAATGTTCACATTTTAAAGCTATGAAGTCTGGGGGGCCCATTTGGTGTGTATGTTTTAATTCTTCTTTCTTTTGCAGAAGTGTATCACTATGATTGAGTTTAACAACAATCACATATGATGAAATGAGAGCCTAATCAAATAAATAATGATCATATTACATGGATAAGATGTCATGAAACAGTAAAATGAGTATATCTTCGCACTCTGGAACTGAGGACTGAAGAGGCCTGTATGGAGTTACACATTAATTGTGACTGTTTTATCTTTTTCAGAAAACTACAAGTATAATCAAAGAAAATGTAAGATGATTTTCTGTTTTTCTACAATTATTACATGTAATGAAGAGGGGTAATGTTAATCAATTGTGAAAATTAAGTGATGGTTTTTTAGCTGTAACTGGTTTGAGAGCAAAAAGCAGAGAAATACTGTTAGAAAGCTTGAGGCGAAGCAGATAAGGAGGGCACCATGGCCTGGGAGCCAGAGGCAGAGTCATAACATTAGGACGGGAGGGGCAGAGGAGAGCCATCTTCACGGGAACTGGGCATGGATGGAAGGTCAACGAGCAAGCTCAAGTCATAACAAGCATGGGAGCGAGAAACGAGAAGCCAGGTGCACGCTGTTTTTAGTCCGTCTGAAGTTCGAAAAACAGGCAAAAGTCATGGCACCAGGATGGGAGCGGGAGTCGTGAAGGTCGAAAAACAGGCAAAAGTCATAACACGGGGAGCCAGCTGGGGGGTGGTTACGACTCTGTCTCCCGGAGGGGGGGAGACAGCCCCGAAAAAGGAAAGGGGACTGCATAACTCAATGATGGGAAAAGCTTGCCTAACAGGGGATGAGCAGTGAGGCTATCTGCAATAAAAAAAACTGTCCCAAAAAAAAACCGGGTTGTTTCCTCGCAGAAGACCAGCGAACAAGATCGGACGGAAAAAAGAAGCTACAATGAATCAGAAACTGGAGACGCAGCCCTGCTGACAAATTCTGCTTATAAAGAGGATCAACCCGTGTGCCCTGAGAAAGGCTTAAAAAATTGGGGAAATCTGAATTTTTTGTTGCATTTTTTACCAAGAAAACTGAAGTGAACTTGGTCAGTGAACAACTGATTGCTCTAAGTTTCAGGCTACTGGAAAGTCCTGAACCAAACCTCAATTCACCTCAGGGGTTTCCTTCACTATTCAGCCTCTGGAAAAAGCTACCATTTTTGAAACATATGCCAAAAAGTTTCTGTTTTTTAATTTTTTTTTTTATTTTTTTTTTTTTTTCCAAACTTGAAAAATCGAAACCCCAAGCATCAGCGCCCCCCACTTAGAGTAAGAAAACTGAAGATTTGCTTTTTACCCAAAAAAAAATCCTCTGCCTACTAAAGAAATCATTCCATTCGGACCATGTGAGCCTCCTCTCCAAAAACCTTTCAGCCTTACCAGTTTTGCATTAGGGGAAAAATAGGTTTTGGTGGGTTTATTTTTTCTATTTTTCAAATTAAATTAAAAATTTTTCTGATTTTTAAGCTGTTTTGCCCCTCAAACCTTACTTTTTTAAAAAGATATAAATTTAGATTTTTGTGGGGCATTCAATTTTTTTAGTCACCTTATTTTTGGGTTTTTTATTGGTGGTAAAAAGTCTTGTTGCCTGGTTCCAAATGATTTTAGGAGGTTTTTTTTTAAAGGTTTCCTTTAACCAGACTTTTTTTAAAATATTTCCCTTGGGCTCGGGCCGAGCACTAAAATAGCCTAACCCATATACCAATTTTCAAGTTGTAAAGTAGGGGAAAAGCACCCTAACAGAAGGATGTCAGGAGTGGTGGACTCTGGGGCTTTTCTAGGTCGTCCACCCACCGTTAAGAAGGGCGAGACGTTTGGGGTCAGGCTGTTAGGGTTAGGCGGTCATTTCCCAACACCACTTAAACAGATTTTCCAGTAAACCTGCTTAGTAAGACCTTTTCCCGTTTAGGGGAAGTCCGGACCCATTGGATGGGACTGGACTGAGCACTCTATAGTACTCATACTCGTACCGCGTCTTTCCCCCATCCGGGGCCGGGTCCGGGTTGCGAGATAAGCAGGAAAACCCGACGTCCCTCTCCCCAAAACCCCCTCCAGCTGCTCCCGGGGGAGCCCAAAGGGGTTCCCATCCAGCCGAAGACTAGTCCCTCCGCGTGTCCTGGGCCTCCCTGGGCCTCCCCCCCGGTGGGACGTGCCGGAAAAACCCCCCAGGGAAAGGGGTGCCCGGCCACCCCACGGGGGAAGCTCATTTTCAGCCGCTTTTACCGGACTCGTTCTTTGGTCATGACCCCAAAAATTATGGCCATAGGGGAGGGGGGAACGTAAAACCCCCGGGGGATCGAAGCTTCGCTTTTCAGCTCAGCTCTCTCTTCACCACAACGGACTGGCACCGCCTCTCTATTGCTGCGGCAGCCGCACCGATCCGTCTGTCGATCTCCCGCTCCACTCTTCCCTCACTCGTGAACAAGACCCCGAGATACTTGAACTCCTCCACTTGAGGCAGGAACTCTCCTCCAACCTGAAGAGGACAAGCCACCCTTTTCCAGTCGAAAAGGCTGGATTGAGCAGTCCCCTTAGAAATAGGGAAATAGGAGGGAGTGGTTAGCTCATCGGACAACGAAAGGCACTATACAAGTGCAGGCCATTTACACGTTACATGCCAGGCTGTAGTTATTGGAAAATGTTTTACATAAGAGACTACAAGATTTAAAAGTCAATAACCTGCTCAAAGTGATGTTTATTTATTAATTTGTTCATCCATCCAGTAACTCATTGTCTTCCTCTATCTGACATTAGGTTACAGTGGTAACAATTCCAGGATTTGAACCCAGACATTTCCAACACTCCAACCCAGTTCATTCTGGAGGATCCCAAAGTGTTCCCAGAAGAGATGCATACTTCCTCCAATGAGTTCTGGAGTTGCTCTGTGTATTCCCCCAGTGGATCTTCCCCTAGATACATTATTTCTACATGCCCCAATCAACTCATCAGACTTCTCTGGATGCAAAGAAGACAAGGCAAGTTTATTTGTATAGCACATTTCAGCAACGAGACAATTCAAAGTGCTTTACATGATGAAAACAGAAAAAAGGAAAACACATTAAAAAAGCACACTGCAGTGGCATAATAAACAAAAGTTAAGAAAAATTACGTTTCAGTCAATAGTTTAAATAGAATAATAGCAACTCTAAAGAAATATGTTTTTTAACCTTGATTTAGTTTTCATGGAAGTTTGATTCTGATTCTGGGGATGCAGAGTAGGATTAAACCAGAGGACCTGAGTGGTCTATAAGGTTGATACAATGACAACAAATCTTTAATGTATTTTGGTGCTAAGCCATTCAGTGATTTCTAAACTAATATATTTATTTTGAAAGTCCACTCTCTTAGATACAGGGAGCCAGTGGAAGGGCTTCAGAACTGGGGTGATGTGCTTTACTTTCTTAGTTGTAGCGAGGACATGCGCAGCAGCGTTCTGGATCATACTGTTGCAGTTCTCAATTTGACTAAAGATAAATGCATTGAGGAGTCCTTTAATCTTGGAAATGTTCTTCAGGTGATAGGAGGCAGTTTAGTAATTGTCTTTATGTGCCTCTGAAGGTTCAGAATTGAGTCCATCGCTACACCCAGATTTTGTGCCTAATCAGTGGTTTCTAGCTGATAATAACTGAAGCTGTGCGCTGACTCTTGATCGCTCCTCCTTTTATCCAAAAATAATTACTTAAGTCTTGTCTTGTTCAGCTGAAGAAAGTTATGGCACATCCAGGCATTGATTTGTTCTAGGCATCTACCCAGTGCTTGAATAGGTTCATACTCAACTTCTAACATCGCAATGTAGAGCTGTGTGTCATCTGCAGAGTTACGGTAGCTTCTCTTGTTGTGTGTTATAATCTGAGCTAGTGAAGCATAGCAGCAATAGCAGGGGCCCAAAATGGAAACTTGGGGAATCCCACATGTGATTTTTGTCAACTATATAAAGTTACCTATTGACATAAAAAGTCCTTGCCCTTCAAGTAGAACTCAAACCACCCAAGCGTTTTACCAGAAAGGCCAACTCAGTTCTCTAGTAGCTCCAGTAACATTGTCAAATGCTGCGCTGAGGTCCAATATTACCAGCACTGTGGTTCTTTCACGGTCTGCATTTATGTGGAGGTCACTGAACACCTTGACAAGAGAAGTCTCGGTACGGTAGTGAGCACAGAAACTTGACAAGAAGTGATGAAGTGGCTGGTCAATGTGGCTGGTTAAGAAGATATTGTTAAAACACAACTTTTCCAATAACCTTAAAGATGAATAGAAGACGCTGCGACTCCACTCTACAGTACCCCTGGAGCTCCTTACCCTATCTCTAAGGGTGAGGCCATTTACTTGAAAGTCAATTTCAGTCACATATTATTGGACTCTCAGTCTTTAATTTATATGTCATTTACGTTTTGGCTTATTATTGTGTGCGCGTATATAAGTGCAATTGGGTGAATGGGGCTTTTGTGTAAAGCACTTTGAGCGGTCAGTATGACTAGTAAAGTGCTATATAAACTCAGTCCATTTCAGCTTTGCTTTTTGGCTCAGCTCTTTCTTCACCTCAACTGACTGAAGCAGCATCTGCTGCAAAATAGGTCCCAATCTACTTGTCCATGTCCTGCTCTCATCACTCATAAACAAGACTCCTAGATACTTGAACTATACATGAGGCAGAGACTGAAGACTTGGAGTTAGTAGACCCTCTTTTTCTCGGTTGGGAAATAATGGCCTCAGACTTTGCTGTGAACCATTTCAGTGTACCCCAAAGATCATGGCTTAAAGAAGCCAACAGAACCACAACTGCTGCAAAAAGCAGAAATTATTTTCCCAAACAATACTCCCTCCTTAGACACTATACCTTGAGACCCTCTACAAGGACACAATGGATAGAATCTGTGACCAGGGGAAGCCCTGGCAGTGTCCAGCTCACAATAAGAACAAGCTGAATTTTATACCGAGAATGTAGACCTCGCTTATGCTTTGGTTAGACACATTAGCTCTTAATTTTTTTTGCCATCACCTGATAGTCCTGCAGCACCTCCCACTAAGTGCCTCGGGGCACAGGGTTCTAAGCCATTTTAATTTTCACTGAACACATATAGGGTGGAGTGGTTAAACATTTGGTCATAGCCTCCCTGCCAACACCCTATGGTTAACATTTCCGGGTGAGGGTGAGAAGTGTGATCCCTCAGTAGTTTAAATAAACCCTCTCTGGTCAGCCACAGGTGTTGTCCCAATCCTCCATGTGTCATTGAAAAAGCATGTCAAGCCTCACAATGACCGGAGACTTAGAAAATATCTGGATGAATCTCATACGCTCCTATTGTACCTGCAGCAATAGTTGTTAACATTGAGTTCTAATTCAGTCAGTCAGTCAGTCATTTTCTACCGCTTATTCCATAGTGGGCCGCGGGGGAGCTGGTGCCTATCTCCAGCAGTCTATGGGCGAGAGGCGGGGTACACTCTGGACAGGTCGCCAGTCCATCGCAGGGCAGCACACAAACAACCAAGCACACACTCATTTATACACCTAAGGGCAATTTAGAGAGACCAATTAACCTAACAGTCATGTTTTGGAACTGTGGGAGGAAGCCGGAGTACCCGGTGAGACAACCACACGACGCATGCACGGGGAGAACATGCAAACTCCATGCAGAAAAGACCCCCGGCCGGGAATCGAACGCCAGGACCTTCTTGTGCAAGGCAACAAAAGGGCTACCCACTGCGCGAGTTCTAATTCAATTCATTCATTCAGTTTTTATTTATATAGCGCCAATTCACAACACATGTTGTCTCAAGGCCTTCACAACAGTCGGTCCATACATTCCAATTAATCCTAACCACTGAACAGTCAGTTCCAGAGTTAGTTATTGATTCAAATTTGGATAAACGTTTTTTTCTGTCTAAAGGAAACCCACAGATTGCATCCAGTCAGTGACTTGCAGCATTCCCCTTCCCTCCCGGATGAGCATGTAGAGACAGTGGACAGTCACTGGCGTTGACTTTTGCAGCAATCCCTCATACTGAGCATGCATGTAGCGACAGTGGAGAGGAAAAACTCTCCCTTTTAACAGGAAGAAACCTCCAGCAGAACCAGGCTCAGTGTGAGCCAGCCATCTGCCCGACCGACTGACTGGGGGTTAAGAGAACAAGGCAGAGACACAAAGAGAACAAAGAAGCACTGATCCAGGAGTACTTTTCTATTGGGAAGGAAAAGAATGTTATGGATGTAGCTCCTTTAGTCGTTTCACCTAGAAAGAAAGAACAGATAAACTCTGAGCCAGTTTTCAAGGTTAGAGTCTGAAAGAGAGCACATATAATTAGTTACAGTAAAAGCTCAGTCAATTGCCATGTCGAGGAGAGAGAAAGGGTTAACACTAAAAGACAGGGCCATGTGGATCATCGGTAGAGGGTGAGCATTAAGTTGTTGCCAGCAGAAGCTCGGACGATTCCCCTCTCCAGAAAGGTGTCACAGGTAGACACAGAGCCAGGCCAGGTGTAGCTTCTAGGAAGAGAAAAGAGAGAACAAAGTTGAAAGCTAAAATAACAGCAAATAAAGCAAAATTGGAGAGTAGTGTGAAAATGTAGCGAAGAGGGTGAAAGTGGTCATTATGTCCTCTAGCAGCCTTAGCCCATAGCAGCATAACTACACAGATAGCTTCAGTTCAGATTATTTAGTAAAACGGCACTTATTTACAACAATGTCGTCTCAAGGCACCCCACAAAGGGTCCCACTGATGGTCATTGTTATACTAAAAACCACAAGGATTGGGATACCTCTCTCTGTCAGACTGATTATAACCATTGGGAAACAGAAGGGGTCATACAGGTAGCAGAAATGGAGGGTGTGTTGCACCTCCAACCATAACTGAAAGACCGGTTTTAGGCTAACCCTGACTCCCCCTTACTCCATCCAACAGGGAGGGAGGAAGGCTCCCTCCCTGATAAACTAAGGCCACTCTAACTATAAGCTTAATCAAAAAGGAAAGTTTTAAGCCTAGCCTTAAAAGTAGACAGGGTGTCCTGCCTCACCGGACTAAAACTGGGAGCTGGTTCCACAGAGGGAGCCTGATAACTTGGATCTGCCTCCCATTCCTACTTCTAGAGACTCTAGGAAATTACCAGTAACCCTGCAGTCCTGAGAACGAAGTGCCCTGTTAGGAACATATGGAACAATCAGATCTCTGATGTATGATGGAGCTAGATCATTAAGGGTCTTTATATGTGAGGAGGAGAATTTAAATTCTATTCTGATTTAACAGGGAGCCAATGAAGGGAAGCTAAAATAGGAGAAATATGATCTCTCTTTTTAATTTCATCAGAACTCTTGCTGCAGATTTTGAATCAGCTGAAGGCTTTTAACTGCATTTTGTGGACATCCTGATAGTAAAGAATTACAATAGTCCAGCCTTGAAGTAACAAATGCATGGACTAGTTTTTTCAGGTCACTCCTGGATAGGATAATTTCTAAATTTTGGCAATGTTCTGAGGTGAAATAAAGAAATCCTAGAAACTGTTTAATATGGGATTTAAATGACATGTCCTGGTCAAAGTAAAACAAGGTGTTTTACTTTATTACCGGAGGTCAATTTAATGCCATCCAGGTTAAATGATTGACTAAGCAGTTCTTTTTTTAAAAGACTTGTCCTGTCCAAATACGACAACTTCCCTTACTTCTGTCATGTCTGAATTTAGAAGCAAAAAATTTTAAAGTCATCCCAAGTTTTATATCTTCAAGACATGCTTGTAGTCTATCTAACTGTTGGGTCATCAAGATTTTTACATAAGTAAAGCTGAGTATCATCAGCGTAACAGTGAAAATGTATCCTATGCTGCCTGATAATTTGACCTATTGGAAGCATATATATATAAAGTAAAGGGAATTGGCCCAAGTACTGAACCCTGTGGTGCTCCACGATTAACCCTGGAGTTTAAAGATGATTTATCATTTACATGAACAAACTGGAATCTGTCAGACAAAATAAGATTTAAACACAGCCTAGCGCTTTCCCCTGATCCTACAGCATATTCCTAGCCTTTAAGAGAATATTATGGTCGATTGTATCAAATGCAGGCACTGAGATCTAAGAAGGACAGGTACAGACACAAGTCCATTATCTGGAGGCCATAAGAATATCATTAGTGACTTTCAGCAGAGCTGTTTCAGTGCTATGATGAGCTCTGAAGCCTGACTAAACTCTTCAAACAGGTCATTGCTGTGTAAATGCTCACACATTTGATTAGCAACTATTTTCTCAAGAATTTTAGATAAGAATGGAAGACTGGATATAGGTCTGTAATTTTTCAAATCTCGATCAAGCGAAGGTTTCTTAAGTAAAGGTTTAATTACAGCTAACTTAAAAGTCTGTGGTACATATCCATTTACTAAAGATAGATTAATCATATCTAAAATGGGGCTTTTTAATAGAATCAATTTTATTTAAGAAGAATCCCATAAAGTCTTGCCTGCTAAGAGCTAAGGGAATGGATGGCTCAACAGAGCTATGACTCTGTGTAAGGGTAGAAACTGTACTAAATAGAAACCTAGGATTATTCTTGTTCTCTTCTATTAATGATGAGAAATAAGCTGTTCTGGCTTGGCGAAGTGTCTTTTTATACAACAGTAGGCTATTTTCCCAGATTAAGTAGGAATCCTCCAGGTGTGTAGGGCGCCATTTTCTCTCCAATTTTCACACATTGTGCTTTAAAGTACGCAGATCTAAATTAAACCAAGGAGCCTGCCTCCTATGAATGATTACCTTCTTTTTCAAGGGGGCTGCATTCTCTAATGCATCACGCAATGATGAAGAAACACTATGAACAAAAGAATCAATTTGTGAAGGGGCAGAAACAGAATTATTGCCCTCCACTGTGCTTTTCAGTGATAATGAGGAAATTAAAAGTGGAACAGATTCTTTAAAGGTTGTTACATCATCGTCTGATAATGATCTACTATAATGAAATTTTCTTTCAGGTGTGGAGTACTCGGTTAAATTAAACTCAAAGGTTATTAAGAAATGGTCAGACAGGACAGGGTTATGAGAAAATATTGTTATGTCTTTACACTCAATGCCATATGTCAGCACAAGGTCCAGAGAATGAAGACAAAGGTTGGGTAGGTTTGCTAATGTTTTGAGCAAAGCCCATTGAGTCTGAGATAGCATCATTAATCTATTCAATTTTGGCCGTGGGCGAGACACTGTCTTAATAGGGTAATGGGTGGGTAGCAGTATAGAAGCTGCAGAGAGGAGTATTAAACTACGACCCTGCTTCCTGGTCTGAACCCTGGTTGTCAGAGTTTAGGAGATAAAAATTCGGTCAGATTCCTAGAAAGAAGAGCTGCTCCATCAAAAGGGGGGTGCCGTCTCTCCGGATCAGACCAGGTTTTCCCCAAAATGTTCGCCAGTTATCAATGTAGCCCACATCGTTTTCTGGACACCACCTAGACAGCCAGCGGCTAAACATGTCGTCACTGGTCAGATCGGGGAGGGGACCAGACAAAATTATGGAGTGCGACATTGTTTTGGCAAACTTACACACCGAAGCAACACTGACTTTGGTGACCTCCGATTGACGTAACCGGGTGTCATTACCACCAGCGTGAATAACAATCTTACTGTATTTACGCTTATCCTTAGCCAGCAGTTTCAGGTGTGATTTGATGTCGCCCGTTCTGGCCCCTGGCACACACTTGACTATGGTCGCTGGTGTCTCTAGTGCCACGTTTCTGACTATGGAGCTGCCAATTACCAGAGTTGGCTTCTCAGCGGGTGTATCGCTGAGTGGGGAAAATCTGTTAGAAACGCAGACGGGTTGGTGGTGATCTGTGGGCTGGAATCTAGGACTATGCTTTCAACGTACCGTCACCCAGCCGGCCTGAGCCCCGGGTGCGCAGGCTCTGCTGGAGGACTGCTACGGGGGAGCTACCCCGGGGTCCGCGCTGGCTAAGCGGCCTCGGCTATCTGCTTTTTTCAACAGCGCGGAGCCGGGCCTCCAATTCCCACCCCCGCCTCCAAAGCTACAAAAATGCTACATTTATTACACGTACCATTATCACTAAGGGAGGCAGAGGATAAAATAAATTTTGACACAGAGAGCAGGAGAGAGGAGACTCAGAGAGAGAAACAGCAGAACAGGTAGCCATGGTGGAGCTAAAGCTAACGCTAAGCTAGCGACCCCTTACCACTACTAGAAAAACAGTGTAAGACACGGAGAGTCCCCCAAACGTTAAATACAGCAACAGAAAGTATTGTTTTAACGCACTTATGTATTATAACAAGTAAGAGATATCACAGTAGAGAGAAATCAGATCAAACGAGAGAGCCTTCACACACCAAACAATTCACCAAGTGCAATAGCGAAAACAAGAATTGACGTTACCCAGAGCTCCAGCCAACATCCACAGAGGTTTTATAGTGTGAAGAGTTCAAATGTGTGCATTACAAACACACACATCAAAATAAATAAGTTCATTAAAATATCAAACATGAAAAACATAAATAGTTTAGTGTTGATCACAAATTATGCACTTTATTATTATTATATGCACATTTTAATACCAAAAAGTACTGGATCAAGATCATTAAGCGTCTTTCACTCTTTCTGTCTCACATACATAACTACGCACATGTTCTCTGTCTCTTGACCATTAAAGTGAATCTGTAAGGGATTGTTCTGATGTTTGTCAGCATGAAAAACTTTAACTTGTGGCTTGTGAATTTTTCACAAGCCATATGGAGACATGTTATTATCAGGCATGGAGTTCAGTTTCTCTGTGGAACAGTAACTAAAGAGGGCAGACAGCATTTCTTCACACATCACATTGGTAGAGAGCCTCTTAGCCATCCATGCATGTAGACATGTGTGTGTAACTGCGTATGCATGTGGGCTGGTGGGTGTATGGTTTTGCATGTGCAATCACTGCATGCTTGTCGGCATTTTGGACTGAATGCACATGTTCTTCTGAGCTTGTGTGAGGGTGGTGTAGCACCCGTAGCCCCATATGTCTCTGTCCTTAAATCTCTTTTTCACCTTCTTGGCAGTCACAATGCCTTTCAGAGCAAGTTCTCACTGGGCTCTAATCACAGGCGATGTATAATGGTGGCAGGCCATAGACTGAGAATCAATGTCTTGACAGTGTGTGGTGAAATTATCATCGTAATTGTTGTTCCGCTTTGCTTCAAAGTCCAAGCCAAGCTGTTTTGCCAAGACTATTGGCAAAGCCACTAAGGCATTTAACCAAGGACTAGCCTTCAACTTCTAATAAGATCTCTTCATTGAAGACAATCTATAGTACTCAAAGGTTTTTAGAGCTCTAAATACAATGCATTGAATTCCTGACATACAGTATATAGTGAGGTTTAAAATAAACAGATGGAGCAGCAACTTAAAAAGGCAAGATGTATTTTTCTATTCAATCTTAATAGCTAAATATTTGGAGGTTGAAAGAGGAACAGAGGCTATACACGTGTTTTTATTCATAAATGTAGATATGCTGAGAGTTAACCACACTGCCTCTTTTTTCCATTTTCCATAATTTGATGCAGGTTTAATATATCCAGGTGTCCTTTGTTGGGACCCACAGCCATGGTTACAACATGAAAGATGCGGTACAAACTTTTCTGGAACTTTCAATATAATTTGACTTTAACCGACTTCCAGCACAACTTCAGTTGGGGAAAGGGGGTAACAGCAGACTTCCCATGATGCCACTGTCCGTATAAAACCCCCACCTTCCCAATGGTCCGATCTCTACCACCCAGACTCTGCTGCAAGACTGGCCGGAGAGGGAGCGCGCTAATGTCTCTTTGCTGGCAAACAGACATAAACTCTTCAAACTGGATCCAAGGGTGTCATAAGATCACGCGATCATATGCACAAGTTAAGTACGAATGAATCACTGTTTGTGTATCTGGTATTCATTCATAAAAAGGGGAAATTAAGGTATAAGCATTGCTTGACTTTCTCTCTGAGGCCTGCAGAAGCAAACTGCGTTCCAGAGAAGTCCCCAGTAGAGACGCTGTCTCTACGAAGCTGAGCGGAGCAGTTTTCCCAGTCTGACAGGAGGACAACAGCACCGTGGTTACAGTAACTGTGCAGTTTTGGTCGGCTGGCGGACAGCGAGCCGATTAGTACTTTAGTTGGATTGTTTTAGCATAGTAAAGAGTTTGTTGACTGAAATATGTGTGACTTTGAGTTGACTTATTTTTGTTAATAAATTCTTGTATTTTAAGAAATTGTGTGAATTCATTCCATGTGTGTGCAGAGTTTTGCTGTTCAATAATGTCAGAGCTTGGCTCACACCTTTCTATCTTGTTCTAATACCATCGCCTTACTGGGCTGGTATTCACAGGATAACCCTTAACGGACCGAAATATTATTTGATAAAATATTAAAATATTCATATTAAATATTAAATAATATTTTCAGATTCAAAGTCACAACACCTTTGAGAGAGCCAACTGAACTAAACCGTACATTGAAGATAGCCGATTTTCAATTTGGAAAGTCAGAACAGGGCTACTGCCTCTGGACATTTGCACATTCATGTAAAACTGTTTGGCGCTGGAATAAGAGGAATGACTCACAACTTATTAAAGCTGGCATATACATAAATGCATGTGTGAAGGTATCAAATGTATTTTCATTAGAAGAGTTATTGTTTTAAACAACGATGGTGTCATTTATTGGACATTAGAGAAAACATTATTCTTAATTTTTTTGCAACTGTTTTAAATGCTCTTTGCACTAAATGATTTGCAAGGAAATAAACGATTAAGTCTAGTAGGTTAAGTTATCATTCAAGTTCATTTTCCATTTAGATTATATAATGTACTTTCAAATGTGTCATGATTCATTTGTGATTAAACAGTCTAATAAAAAAACGATGTGATGTGATGCGATGTGAGCATGAATATAAATGTAAAACAACATACATAGTTTCAAGAGTATATTGCTCTCCTGCACTCTTGATAAATGATTAGGATATTGGAGGTAGACTTTTTAATTAAGAAACACAATTAACGTTATTTTCTAATCTTTGCCTTCTAACAGGAACAAACTTTGAAGTAATTAGTCTCTGTATTAGGTACATAAGGATCAACTTTGCCAAGATATCTCTCACCAAGTTTTCCTGCTGAAATTAAGGCCCTGGCAACACTTTTCCAGACAATTGTCCTAAACACACAGCCAAGGAAACTCTTAATTGGTTTCAGAGAAAGAAAGTAAAACTGCTAGAATGGCCCAATCAATCACCTGTCTTGTTTCCAAGTGAAAATCTATAAAAAAAATCTAAAGATCAGAGTGCAGAGATTTAAAGACCGTTTTGTGGTCCAAAAAGGTTTTTCATGAAGCATTTAATACATTTCTGTGTTTTCAATATTTATTCCTCGTATCGTATTTTTTGCCCATAACTTCTGATTTCCCTGTATATATTCAATTCAGTTTTTATTTTCAATTCAGTTTTATTTATATAGCGCCAATTCACAACACATGTCGTCTCAAGGCACTTCACAAAAGTCAGGTACATACATTCCAATTAATCCTAACCATTGAACAGTGCAGTCAGTGTTAGTTATTTGTTCAAATTGGATAAAAAGTTTTTCTGTCTAAGGAAACCCAGCAGATTGCATCCAGTCAGTGACTTGCAGCATTCCCTCCTCCCAGATGAGCTTGTACACACAGTGGACAGTCACTGGTGTTGACTTTGCAGCAATCCCTCCTACTGAGCATGCATGTAGCGACAGTGGAGAGGAAAAACTCCCTTTTAACAGGAAGAAACCGCCAGCAGAACCAAGGCTCAGTGTGAGCGGCCATCTGCCACGACCGACTGGGGGTTAGAGAGAACAGAGCAGAGACACAAAGAAAACAAAGACGCACTAATCCAGGAGTACTTTCTATGGGAAGGAAAAGTAAATATATGGATTATTTGGTTTGCTGCCAACATCTAGGGTGAATTTTAGGTCAAAAGAACAATTAAAGGGACATTTGCTATGAAAAATGTGCTCAATACTTTTTTTACTTAATGGACATGATATGTGGAGTTCCAACCAACACCAGCACATCTGCTGCAGTAATATGTAGCGATAATGTCAACATCAACAACAGAAAGATTTAAAGGAAGATCCTGAATTTAGCTAAAGCAATGCTAAGCTAACAATTTCCCCAAAACAGTGGTAGCTCATGCCTTTGACACAAGTAACCCTTTCTTGTCCATCATTAACTTTTTAGTTTATATTTAAAGTTTGAGGGAAACAGTCAGGACAATGAGACAAGAGTATTAAAAAAATCTGTAAAAATGGCTCCACTATTGTGCTTTGTAGCTCATTAAGTGGTAAGCTAAGTGAATGTTACCTCATTGCTTTTAATAATCTGCAGATAGACAATCCACACAAATAGACGCACAAATGGATCTTTGAAAAAAAATCCAGTTTTTCTCACCCAAAACCCTGCTTGCATGTGGATAAAAAGGGCAGAAGCCACAGAAAATCTCTGTTTTACTCTACTGAAGGACCTAAAGATGTGAATCAGTTTTTTGAGAAGGCAAATTCTAAGCCTGAAGTTACCTGGATAAGCCACTATTTGTGGTTGGCATACAGGCCCCTGGTGTAATTCCCTTAAAACGAGAGGATTTTAAAGTGAGCCTATCAGCAATGATCAATCGAAAATGGAGGGATAAATGTACCTTGTAACTTTCTGTGCTATATCTTCAGCCTTTTGTCCATTTTAGTCTCGGTCTGAATATTTTTTGGCATTTCTTATCTAATCTATCTGTAAGATTTGATACCAAACTGTCCATGACCAATTACATGATCAATCTAATCATTGGTTAAAGTAAATGCAAACTATCATTGTTAAATTCAATACATTTCCTCATTTGAGGGGTGTGTTTTTCCGTATTTGCTTTGCGTATTTGTGTCAGTGTGTGCTTTGGTGCTGTATGAGTGAAGGCTTTGACCTTGAGGTGAATCAAGGGTGTGTTCCATAATTATTTGATCACTTGCCTGTTTTTCTCTGCTCAAACAACCTGCACCTGGATAGTGTTGTAACTCCCTGATTACCAATTACTCTACAATCAATCAACCATTAACAGGAGGACAAACACATCACTGTAGATGTTGTTACAAAATCAGGTTGAAGCTCCATTTTTTAATAGCCCTGCACAAAATTACTGAAAAACAAACACTAAAACATCAGTTGAATTTAAAAAAGAATTGAAATAACACAAAATTATGATCAAAGACATGAACTGTCTATGCTTTGTTTTATCAGTGGCATCTTTCAAAGGGTTGAACCAAATAAGTCACAAACTTATTCCATACAGCTGGGCAGGAGGCGTGTAACTCAGCACGGTGGAAAGAAAACGCTACGCCTACAGTGTATGTCGGACATCTGCCACTTAACTGAATAAGACATCGTTAAGTCTAAAATCATTCACATCCCAGGCAGATTCAGATTTAAAACTATTTTCAGTCAAACAAGAAGTTTGCTTTTGATAGGAAGTGAGACATATCTAAAAAAAGATAATAAAACAATTAAAACGTAGCAACAATTTTGTGAAAATAAAGAGTAGAGGTTTGAAGGCCTCTTTGCGATCACAGTAATCTTTAGCTCTCTCCACAGATTCTCTGTCTGGGCCACCCCATAACTCTAATAATACTTCTAGTCAGAGGAAACATCTTTGGTAAAAATTAAAAGATCACTTTTAACCCAAGTTTTATAATTAATAATAAAGTTTCTGCATGTGATTCGTTTCAAAAAATACACCTCACTACCAAAGACCTCGAGCCAATGACTGCCGCTCCACGATACGTTTGATTCTGCCCTCTCAGAAATAACAAATGCATAAAAAAAAAATGCAATGTTTCTAATTTGTGTCAAAAAGCATAACCAATGCATAGTATTAGAAGCCACCACTGACAAATCATTTTGTAAAAAATATTTAAGAAAGTATAAGCAATATATGGTTTCAAATGTCTGTCTGGAACATCAGGGCTCTAATTTAGGGCTTTGCTTTTGCTACCTACAATAAAATGGTAACAAAGTCAAACAAAAAACATCTTTGCTAATTTTGTTTTCATTTCATGTTCTATAACTAGCCAACCACACTGTATTACATTTTACCCTAAAAAATTATGCAGCTTTTGGATGAAAATCTTAAGATTGCTGTTCTGAACTTCTCCTATTTTCTCCAGATCCTCTGCACCAAACACATGCTCGTGCACATAAATGTGTCCAGAAGTAACAATATTTCAGGATTAGGAAACCATTTTTTGTCTTATCCTATCACTTTTATAAATCTCACACCTCCTGTTCTCAGTTTTCACCTGCTTTGTGCAGACATCAGCACCTCACTAAAAAAGCTTGGTGAAGCGCCCCACTATGAGAAAGGCTCTCCCTCTTTCCATGTCTTTTCAAAATCCTTCCTTTTATGAAAATATTTGCCTTTGGCTTGTCAAGAATCTCTCTTTGAGAGCAAATGATAATCCCTGACAGCTAGAGAGCAGGAGAGTCGATCTCAATCACAAACAGACACTAAACACACACACAAACACAGAAGCACGGTTATCGCATTCCAGCAAGGACACAAATACACTGTACAGACGCATAAACTCTCATAAAGAATCATGTTACTAAGCAGTGATAACATTATGAGAAATTCTCAATTTCCTCACAGGACATCAAATGACTCGCACATGTCTCTCTGAAATTGATTCTTTTTAAAGAATTCAAGAAAGAGTCAGACAAGTAATATCCTATTTCAGGAAGCCACTAATGGACAAACTGGACAAGTTAGAGTTTGGGATATAAAATATACTGACAGGACTACAGAAGATTTTGTTATTAAATTGCCTGGTAAATGCCATTAGTTATTTTTATTTAAAAAAAGATAGATAGAAGACATATATATATATGTACTCCACTAGTCTTTCAATGTTCAATGTAGTACAGTTAATGTTCCTTCAATTAGCTTAAAAGTTCTATTCTATTTTTTTGTCCTAACTTCTGAAACAGACTCAAACCACATTGAGTGCAGAGCTAAAAGGGGGAATCGTAAAAAGATGCATGGTGCTAGATCAGATAAACAGTGAAGGGGTATTATCTTTCCAATGACAGATAACACCACAGTTGTTGATTAGCCACATAAGTATATTTCCCTTTGTGGAAGCATAAAGCTTTGTTTGTTAGATTAAAAGTGTTATTATTGTTTTTACCATTACAAGATGAATTCTGTGAAGAATTGTTCACTCTGAGTAAACATGCAAGCCTTCTGGAAATAGATTACATTAGGGAAAAGTTATTGGGGTGAGAAATGATTAATGGGCCTGTTGTTGCAGTCCAGCCAGGAAATCTTGTGATACGCTGACCCCTGCCAGGTCAGTGTGACATCAATTCAGCGGTTCAGTTTAGCTCAGGAATGAGGAGTTGATCAAAATCCTGAGAATGTTATTGTGAACTGTCATGTAGGCCAATCTGATTTTTTCCAGATGTCTGGCTGGAGTGTATTCCCGGGAAAAGTGATAGAGAATCAATGTTGTAGGTGCCAAGAAGTTTTACGTAAATGAGTATGATTATTTCAATTGGTCAAGAGGACCCCAATACACACCAATGCTTTGTATCTGTATAAAACTGACTTTCAAGGACTGAAAAGTTGGGATTCTTTGGGATTTTGAATGAAGATGTATTCAGAGATGTTTTCTGAATAAAAGGTCCCCCGCGTCGGCTCTTGAGAGGAAACCAGTTGTCTCATCATCATTTTTAAATTAGTAAACTTTCTTCTCCTAAATATTGGCGCCCAACGTGGTCTGGCATTTTTTAATGAGGGAGAAGGAAGAAGTGGCTGGTCCAGGCGGAGGGGCATGAACTGCTGAAACAGCCCCGTTGAACCAGAAGGGGTAAGATCGTCTGTCTCTTCTGTTACACTTTAGAAATACGGCTGTCCATAGGTCCTCCGCTCTGGTTATTAATTCAAGTGAACGAAATCTGATGTATCCCTTTCAAATTAAACAGGATATCTGGTTTACCTTAGTGTGCCGACATGTGCTTGCGCGCGCAAGGAGGCTGTCAATTAAAAAACAAAAAGTTGGAATTGGCAAACCTGGCAGTCTTGAAGTAATGTTTATGTCCTGGCTAAAGTCGTGGTTCCAAGACAGGTATATTCCTATATGATAGAGTGCTTGGAGTTATACAGATTTCTCCTTGTGTAGAGACAGCTATTTCATATATTAAAAAAAGACGTTATAAAAGGCACGTAGTGGCCTTGAAAATAAGTAGCCGGTGGACTGAGTAGAGGTAAGTTGAAACCTCTTTAAAAAATGCCCGAGAGGCAGAGATTTTATGCGCTGAGTAATATTTGCCTGAACGAGGAACTGCAGTTAAGTGCACGTGCCCAAGTTTTTTCTTTCTTTCATGGGGGCATTCAAAGATGACCCCTTGGAGAGTCAAAGACTGAAACTGAGAAAGCTGTTTGTGATCTCTGTGGTGATTGGCGTCCTGCAGACATGTTAAATTAATCCTGTTAAAGGGATTAGAGTCAATAATCTAATAATTATAAATGTGTGCACATATAAAACTTTTGAAACTGACTCGGCTGACCATCAACAAACTATTAATCAGGTCAGTGGACCCCCTGGGGGATGAAAGAGTGTGAAAAAGGATGAAAAAGTGTGGATGAGATGTATGAACGAAAAGGCTTGGATCCGCAGCGTATGGCAGATAGATGAATGGGTGAATCTCTGAATGATGTATGAATGATGGTGTTTTGCATTTATGTGAGCTGTATGCGATGTCAGACTGAAATCTGTATGAGTGTGGCCATTGAAACAAGTTGCACGTGATGAGAGACTAAAACTGCATGTTTTGATTTTGATTACCTTAAATGCTTTCTAAGTTTCATTTGCTGTGTTAAAACAACAAATGAGCTTTTGTGGTGCGCACCAGAAGCTTTGCTTTGATATGTTTAATGGTTCCTATGGGTTAAGTGTTGAGTTATGCCCAAGTCAAATGTAGATATAGCTGTGTTACTGGTTAAAATTAGTGCTTGAATTTTTTGTTCACTCTTGAGGGATAGACCTAAAGAAACCTGTGCCCTTTGATTAGAATGGACGTATACTTTAAATAGGAAAGGAGTTTCTGGTAGAAACTGACTGAAAGCTAGAAAAAAAAAAAAAAAAGTAAAAGGCTCTCTGCAGGCTCGAGGAATGGAATTTCCGGTTGCAAGTTGTGTGTGTGTGTGCCTGCACACACACTGTGTCTTGCTTTCCACCAGCGTATGACGAAAAGAGTGCTTTTGTGACACACAGCACCCACGCACGAACACGTACACATGCATAGCACACAAACATACAACACATATACACGAGCGCACACACAGAAACAAAGAACAGACACACAAATGTGGGGTGCAAAAAGTATGAATGTCAAATGCCGGCATATGTCTGTCTAAGGGTTTGTCTAAATGTCTGACCATGTGTCTGTGTCTGTGTTCATCTAACTGTTGAATCCGTCTGTCATAAATGTGGGATTATTGTCACTAACATTTGTTTATCCAATTTTTTCTTTATTTATGGCAATTTATTCACAGAAGTAAGACAGGTTTTAAGGAACTCCATGGCTGTATGCCTCTCAGTGCTCACAAAGTCCGGACTTATGATTGAACAACTAAATAGTTTAAATTCAAGTGAGCACGGAGTGGTCTGCAGTTACCTTGGAGTCTAAATTAACTTCAAAAATGCGCAAGAAATCGATAGAATGTCAATAATTGAAGTGAGAATCCAGGTTTTATCTAATTTTTTTTCTTTTCTAGTCGAAGCTCAAATGTTAACTGCCTGATGCAGGCAGACTCTTGTGTAAATACAAAGTAAATACAAAGTAAGGTGTTTATATTGTCTTAACCATCAAAGGACAACTGGTATGTTTAAGTCTTTATGGGGTTTAACTGAATGGTTAAACGAAGAACGTTTCTGAAATGGAGGAAAGTGTTGCACAACTGTGAAAGTCGGTATGTGATTCAACATGTGAGTGTGTTTGGGAGCAGAGCAGAAGGGAGCCTCCCAGTTCCCCTCCACAGGGACGGTTCTCAAAGGGGGCCGGGCCCAGAGCTTCTACTGTCTACTTTTCATTTTACTGTAGTTCATTAATGTTTTACTGATAAAATGGGTCACATATCATTTTGGTTAGCCTTCTATAAAGAATAATGAAAGCTTAACCATGCAATTTAATACATATTTTGGAAAAATTTGATGGAAATAAATTCTCTAAATGTATAGAATCAGAAAATAATCTTTATCAAGGTATATGCCTTATTTTTTTGCATATTTCGAGTTCTTAGATTTTAAAAACACCAGAGAAAGCATCAACTTCAAAAAATATTCTTGTGGGTGGAACAAATTCTTGGATCAGGTTCAAACTGTTTCATTAACCTGAATGGTGGGATAATACAATATGACAGTCTATGCTTTATCCTTGCTTGGTTAGTATGTAAATGTGTTTTTAGTGTAATATGAGTTTCTGTTATTTTATTTTGTTGAACAATGTAAAAGTCAGAAAGTGAGAGGTATAACAAACCAAGAGGAAGAAATGAAAAACAGGGAATACAGCTTGATTTAATGTTCAATATCAGATGAACAGGTGAAGAGAAATGACTTGTGATTTGAAAGGAATCAATTTATTGTAGGAAGAAAAAGAATTTACTAGAGATTTGAGTTGGTTCATGCCAGAATTATTGTTTCTTTAGATTAAACATAAGGGGACAGAATGATACAATGACTTAATGAAAAAACAAAACAAAAAATGAAAAGTTAAAAAGGAATATGAATAGCAAGTTACTGGCTTATGATATATACTACATCGACTTATCATTTAAAAATTACAATGGTAATGTCATGGATTTTACTATTGGGAGAACTTTGCCAATTTTTGCCAAGTACCTCAACAAAATTAATATTAGACAGATGAAAATTTAATGTGTTTCTCAAAGTTTTACAAACAGTGGCATGATAATAATTTACAATACAAAGTTTTATGCTTAAAAATAAATAAATAAACAAATGAACTCATCTTGCAGAAAAAATAATGCAGCAATTAAAGAATGAAAATTTTTGGTTATGGCAGAAGAGTTGAAAATATTGTGTCTGTCGTATGGAGGCAAAGTCTCATAAAGGAAGCTGCCTGGTGTTTTGTGACTTACTGACTGATTACTCAGCCGATTACAACCTGTTAACATGGAGAACCAAACTGAACATCCACAGCAGAGCCTGCGTGGACAACAGAGCACCGGCGCAAGGCCTGCTCAGACATCAGATGACAGAGAAGAATGCTGGAGCCGACAAAATAAAAGGAATGGTCTCCAGGCACATTAACAACACTTTGGACAGAGCAGCACAAAGCCTCACAGAACAGCCCAGCCAGATCAGACCAAAGGCTGAAGAGATAAGTGCAAGATGTGCTAAAAAGATTCACGTAGATAAATGAAATTCATTTTTCTGTTTATAAAACATAAAATAACCAAATATCTCTCAATCAAAACATTGATGGCCACGATGAGTTCTTTCCTTAGCAACATAATTAATTGCCTTTTGAGCTCCAACTAGATGATAAATACAGTTTCACTTTATAAAGGTATATAAGATATTCAAGACGTTAAAATGTGACAAATTAAAAAGCTCAGAGTAACCAGACATTTTAAACAAATTTATACTGCATTTGAGCAAATACTGTAATGGGAATTAGGAGTCTAACAAAGTCAAAACTTGCAAGATCACTCACGCCCTACTCACTAAGACATGTTTAAAAGGGGGTGGAGGAGAGCCTGAGAAGATCTATATATAATATATATATATAATATATATATATATATATAATGTTTATAGACAGGTTAGGTTACTACTACAAAACACACTCGGTATTTAACAGAAATGTTTCACTGTTGATGCTTTGACCTTAAAAAGCTGAAGAACTGGTATTAGAACAGTCTCTATGAGTTCAGAAGCAGCTTTAGTGATCAGACTAGGGAAACTAGTGAAAACTGTGAAAATAATCAAATAAGTAACCATACGGGATCAGAAACAGATTACCTGTTGGTTGGAAATTTAATATATATCTTTGCATTTGATTTTAAGCTACTATTTTCATTTTAATTTGAATCCTTTATTGTTTGTGTAATTTTTAATTTATGGGAATCTTATTTTAATATAAAAAGAAATGTGAATTTCAGCAAAGCTTCGTTGTTAATTAATTTCTTTACTTTGTTCTTTCTGCATATAAATATGTACATGTCCGACGTTAACATGATCTCTTTTGAAACTGTCAACTATGAAACGTGCAGCACACAGATGAACATTATGGAACCAGAGATATTTCATAGTGGAACAGATTCAGCCTCACTATTAAGTGACACAAACAGGCCCAGGGTTTGATTGGATGAGTTGCATTGAAAATCTGACTAACAAATAACTAACTGTATTGCTTTAAGTTTAAGCTGCTAATCTTTCCCATTCTACGCACCTTGTTCCAATGGAAGACATACAAATGTTATCAAATGGTCTGTTACATAGGGGAAGGCAAGGTCCAGAAACAACCGTAATGTCGCTTCGTGATTTATCTAATTGAAACTGGAGGTGGCCATAGGGATACCAGTGAGTCATTCATACAATACAATCCATATGTCGAATACATTTGAACAGTAAAGTATTCACATACTTAGGACAACAAGTGAATGAAGGGATATTTACAAACGAGTTTCAGTTGCTAAGCAGACTAAATACCAAACTAGGCATGGATCACTTGAAATATTTGACTTATTGTAAGCAGTTTACTAAGTTGCTTCAAAGAATTATACTTTTGAATATTCTTCCTTCTCTAGCTTTTAAGTATTTGTGCTGATTGTAAAATTGCTGAAAAACATCAGTGTTAGCAAACTGTAGTTTTCCTAAGGATTAGAGGCATCAAAAAAATGTGTTGAGGAATAGAATTGTGGAACATTGAGAAACATTTCACAACTTCAGATAGTTGTTTATGATGTTAGACTGGAGGTGACTTGCGTAAAAGTACGCTTTTAGTGGATAAAATTCAACAGAACATTTTTTTCAAACGACAGAACTGGCAGTTCTGAGTCTTTGGTCGAAGGAGTATTTATTATTTAGTTATTATTTATTTGGTTTGTTGAGGATTTCTGGAAAAGGAATTTGGCTTCTTTATCTTTATATATTGTAGAAGTCCAATAAACAGTATTTTAGAACCAATATGATTAATATGCAATTTAATTTGAGAAATGAATGAACTGGAAAACAGCTAAAGGAACGATAATTTATGCACAAAATCAAACAAACGGTTAGTGATTATAAGATTTCTTCAAGGATAATGATCAGAGACAGACAGTTAGAACTCTAAGGAATCCTGAACATTCTTGTGATAAAAGTCGTCCAAAAACAACTGGAAGCAGACAGCATTTGGCTTAATTTCATGTGTTGTAGGACAGAAAGTATGAAATATGTCAAGGAATTAGAACTCTTTAATACCGTTGCATAGGAAACAACCTTATTTTTTTCATAATGACAACAAAACAATATTTCTAGAAATCTGGAAGTAGAACCATGAGCCACGATTATAGCAAAACGACTGATAAGGGACAATAACTTGATCCTAATCCTCTTGCATGAATACATTTTAAATTAGTTAATAAAATTAAGGAGATTAGACGTTATACACTACATGTTAAGGACTAACGGATGACAAAATAAAAGAATTTAGGGATAGGAAGACAAATGCACAACAAAGTTCAAATAAAATTAATATAACAGTAATGGCAAATTAAGACAGTTTTAATGACTGGATGTGTTACCCTAGATCCCAAGAAAACTCTGTGGGAAGTTTAACCTCTAACATATTAGCTGAGAATGTAAGTCCAGGAAACGAGTAGGGTCAGGAAGTGGTTTTTGGATTAGATCCCAGAGCAGAAATAGAGATAAAAGCACATAAAGAACAAGGCTTTGACTTATGGGTGCAAAGAAATAAAGCATCAACAGGAGAATATTAACCTATATTCAGAGGTGAGACTCATACAAAACAAACATTAATAGTGGATTTAATTGCATTGAATGTACTTTAAATGTAAAACACTTGAATTAGCAGAAAATTAGAACAGGAAGAGGGCGAAAGTGCTTAGAGAATCTAAAACAGGAACTTGAACAGATTTACAATCCTGCATGACTGAAAGGTTTTTACAGTATAGGATACTGGATTCTAAGTCTTCGCAAGTAAGTCTTTCACAGATAAATTAGTGTTTGGGATGCACAATGGCAGTCTATATGTACATAATAAAATAGGTTTGTTCTCTTTAAACGATGAATTTTAATAAATGTTCGTCACCGAAAGGAAGGTCTTAGGAAAAAGCAATGTTCCCTTTAAGGCAAAATATAGTTTTGACATCTCTCTCGCAAATAGAGCAAGTACAATACACCTATATGGAGAACTTTTTGACTGTGTGTACAGACAATTATAAATTAACATAATATTTGTTAGTGAAAACACCAGGAATGAACTGCCTCCCTTTGGAATAGGTTATCTTCTGTTTTGAGAACTTCCAGGCGTTGTCTCTCCAACACCAAACATCACATTCCTTGCACAAAGCACAAAATTGCAGACTCCATTAAGTATTCGCACCCCGAATATAGACGAATAAGGGCTAAACACTTGGCATAGAAGTTAAAACTAATCTTTTAGATAAGAGAATGTCTGGAGGAACAAACCCTAACGGAGCTGTGATCTCTGGTACTGGATGCCAGCTTTTAACTGAAAGAAAACCGATAATACTGGCAGGAGAGACAAAGTATTGTATAATTTGAATATTAGTAAAGAAGCAGTGGTTAAATTAAGTTAGTATCATGGAGATACAATATCATTCAAACATCCAATGACACAGAATGTAAACAAACATGAAAACTTTGAGTGTTGAAAGCTGACTTCTCCAGCTGAAAGCTTACAGTAAGAAGATGAAGTTGACTATAGAATATCAGCTGAAATCTGATAAATTAACAAAATAGCAGAAACATTAGCAAAGTTAAATTGTCATCTGACCTGTTTAAAAAGGAAGACTATGAGTGGAAAATATGTGTCTTTCTGATCAAAGGGGGTTAAGTCAGAAGTTTATGAGATCGATGTAAAAGTAGAATAACACATGAGGTGAGGTCACACACGGTTTTATAAGATGACTAATTTCTGTAGGGTAATAAAATGTGCACTAGACATACTATTTTCAGGCACTGGATCAAATTGAAGACTTTTCAACTTATTTTGACTTAATGTACAAAAAACAAAGTAGTTAGCAATGTCAATCTATCTCTTTTCAGGATAATGTCTGAGAAATACATAGTTTAGAACAATATCTGTGCTAACAGGGTGAGGTAAAATGACACTAAGCATGCTTCCAGGGGAAAAGGTGATTGCTTAAACTATCCTTGCTAACTTCTGTTTCTTTCTTTTGCATGCAAACCCTGAGTGAATATAATTGATTACCACAGCTAAAAGGAGCAGTTCATATCTCTCTATCAGTACAGGTGATGAGAGGGAACCAAATTGACCTACAGAACGTTACCCTTCGTTGATGTGGAGGCTGGACCTGGGTTCTCGTTAAGAGAGCTTTTAGAAGAATGTTTTTTCTGAATGGAAAATGGTTTGACCATTTATTCTATTTCTACAGAACCTTATGTATTGTATATTTGCTGTAGCACAATTATAATCTAGAATATTTACATTGTTAAATTTGGTTTTAAATTTTCATTTCTACTCATAATTATTTTGTTTTCTGAGATTCCTATGTACTCGGGGCTGGAGTTTGAGCACTACTGTGAAAGTCGTCACACCCCGTTTCATATCATCATCGCATTGGACTATGATAAAGGAGGACGTTGAGGAAATACAGGAAAAAGGACACAAAGGAAATACACAAAAGGTGATGCTAACGATGCAACAATACCCAATTTACATATGACACTTCTGTTACGACTATGATCTGAACAAGGCCCCAGACGTCTAATGGTTGGATAATATGTATGATGTAGTAACTAGGAGGAGATTAGTAAGGGTTTAACTGCCATTTTTGTTGAACAACGTTTTCTCCTGTTTCTGTTAACTTAGAAAGGTAAGATGAATGTATTTGGTTTCAATTTCTTTTATCAGGTAAGTTTTATCCATAAAAGGCAGATCTGTTTTGGTTGTTATTTTGGCCTGGGTTAACCCTGAAGTTACAACAATCTCCTTTTTGCAAAACTTAAGTTTTGATACTAGATACATTAGTTGGTTTCATATTCTTTTTTTGAGTTTTGTATGATTTAGAAGAGAATATGTGGAGCAGTTAATCGGACGTGAAAGTGGACACAAATAGGAATCGGACTGTGGAGACATCAAGAAAGGATGTTTAATTAGACATGTGGTACATTAATGTCCTGGGTTAGCAAGATACTGGTCAGTATTCTCTGTCTTCTCAGAATGACACCAATCCGGAGACTGGTTGTACAAGTAGCCTTTTTGGGCGTTGGACTCAGAGACCTGTGGACACATGAAGACTTTGTGGGACCCTGAAACAGGATAAATGCGATGGCGGAACAATAAAGTTGAAAAGAACCAATCTAAGAGACTAAAGAATGTTCCAGGAAGACCAAAGACAGAGACTGAACTACACTGTTTTGCTGCTGAGAATTTAACTGATGTTTTTCTATTTTCTGTTATAACTTCAAGCTTGTGTGCCCTGCGATGGACTGGCGACCTGTCCAGGGTGTACCCCGCCTCTCGCCCATAGACTGCTGGAGATAGGCACCAGCTCCCCCGTGACCCACTATGGAATAAGCGGTAGAAAATGACTGACTGACTGACTTCAAGCTTGTCTTTATGTCGTTTTAATGTTCTGAATTGTTTCAAGCTGTTTATGCACTCTGATAGAATGGGAGCATCCATTCTTGTGATATTCATCTCCAGAGGTTCAACAACGTCAATGTTTTTTGTTACAAATATTGTGGTGAATAGGAATGATGAGACAGGACCTGATTGGCATTAAAGGTCCTTAAAATAGATGATAATGATACGTATTAGATTCAAAAGAGATCTCTTCTTCAGATTGGCTGAGAATGAGATTTCTCTGAGGCCTCCAGACCTTTTTTCCTGCCTTTTAGGACGAGTAGGTTTTTTCGACTGGAGGTCCTAAGCTGACCTGAAGGTTCCCTTCTTCAACACGTAGTTTGTGAGTTTGACAGACATGGATGCTTGTCCATGGGTGAGTTGATGAGATGTGTTCCTGAAGGAGACTTTTGGGAAGAGCTGCAGAGTAGCCGGATTTGGTCTAATTAGTGAATAGGTTTAGTTTACAGGGGGATCACACTCCTCAGCCTCCCTGGTAAGGCCTACGCCAGGGTATTGTAGAGGAGAGTCCGGCCGATAGTCGAACCTCGGCTTCAGGAGGAGCAGAGTGGTTTTCGTTCCGGCCGTGGAACACTGGACCAGCTCTATACCCTCTACAGGGTACTCGAGGGCTCATGGGAGTTTGCCCAACCGGTTCACATGCGTTTTACCTTGTGGGGGGTGCTCCAGGAGTATGGAATCGGGGGCCCTTTATTAGGGGCCATCTGGTCCCTGTACGAGCGGAGCAGGAGTTTGGTCCGCATTGCCGGCACTAAGTCGGACCTGTTCCCGGTGCATGTTGGACTCTGGCAGGGCTGCCCTTTGTCACCGGTCCTGTTCATAACTTTTATGGACAGGATTTCTAGACGCAGCCAAGGGCCGGAGGGGGTCTGGTTTGGGGACCAGTGGATTTCGTCTCTTCTTTTTGCAGATGACGTGGTCCTGCTGGCCCCCTCTAGCCAAGACCTACAACATGCGCTGGGGCGGTTCACAGCCGAGTGTGAAGCGGCTGGGATGAAGATCAGCTCCTCCAAGTCAGAGGCCTATGGTACTCAACCGGAAAAGGGTGGCTTGTCCTCTTCAGGTTGGAGGGGAGTTCCTGCCTCAAGTGGAGGAGTTCAAGTATCTTGGGGTCTTGTTCACGAGTGAGTGAAGAATGGAGCGGGAGATCGACAGACGGATCTGAGCTGAGCCGAAAAGCGATGCTCTCGATTTACCGGTCGGTCTACGTTCCTACCCTCACCTATGGCCATGAACTTTGGGTCATGACCGAAAGAACGAGATCCCGGATACAAGCGGCTGAAATGAGCTTCCTCCGTAGGGTGACCGGGCACTCCCTTAGAGATAGGGTGAGGAGCTCGGCCATTCGGGAGGGGCTCGGAGTAGAGCCGCTGCTCCTCCACATCGAGAGGGAGCAGTTGAGGTGGCTCGGGCATCTATACCGGATGCCTTCTGGACGCCTTCCTCGGGAGGTGTTCCAGGCACGTCCCACCGGGAGGAGGCCCAGGGGATGGCCCAGGACACGCTGGAGGGACTATGTCTCTCGGCTGGCCTGGGAACGCCTTGGGCTCCCCCCTGAGGAGCTGGAGGAGGTGTCTTGGGAGAGGGACGTCTGGGTGTCTCTGCTGAGTCTGCTGCCCCCGCGACCCGGTTCCGGATAAGCGGAAGACGACGAGTACGAGTAATTTCACTACTTTCAATAATCGTTTACATTTTAATTCATTTTACTCACTCAAATACATCACATATACTCACAGGATATTTACAATATGAATATAAAACCTCTCTCAGCTGTTAATTAGATTGAAAATCTAATTAAAGGGGGGAATGTGGAAGCATAAAGCTTTGTTTGTTAGATTAAAACTGTTATTGTTTTTACCATTACAAGATGAATTCTGTGAAGAATTGTTCACTCTGAGTAAACATGCAAGCCTTCTGGAAATAGATTACATTAGGGAAAAGTTATTGGTGTGAGAAATCATTAATGGGCCTGTTGTTGCAGTCCAGCCAGGAAATCTTGTGATACGCTGACCCCTGCCAGGTCAGTGTGACATCAATTCAGCGGTTCAGTTTAGCTCAGGAATGAGGAGTTGATCAAAATCCTGAGAATGTTATTGTAAACTGTCATGTAGGCCAAACTGATTTTTTCCAGATGTCTGGCTGGAGTGTATTCCCGGAAAAGTGATAGAGAAGCAATGTTGTAGGTGCCAAGAAGTTTTACGTAAATGAGTATGGTGATTTCAAATGGTCAAGAGGACCCCAATACACACCAATGCTTTGTATCTGTATAAAACTGACTTTCAAGGACTGAAAAGTTGGGATTCTTTGGGATTTTGAATGAAGATGTATTCAGAGATGTTTTCTGAATAAAAGGTCCCCCGCGTCGGCTCTTGAGAGGAAACCAGTTGTCTCTTCATCATTTTTAAATTAGTAAACTTTCTTCTCCTAAACCTTCAGTAGTATTTCATGCACAATGGTTATCAGGAGAAGGCAATAGTTTTGAAACATCAAACAGTCTTTAAAGCATTTGAATAAAAGGTTGCAATGTGCAAAGTATTTTTCCCAACCACTGTAATGCTTTTCTATATTCATCTAAGAGCAAAACCACTGACATCCACCATCATAGTTTCATTTGGAAAGAATTACAAAGTTGAAACTATATTTACCTCTGAGTTACAGTTGTACTCTCAGAATGCTTACAATCCCACCCCTCCTTATCAATCCATTGAACTAGTAAAACATGACGAAATACAATTATCCCCAAGCAGCAGAATTAGCAAAGCCACACATTCACGTGACCACAACCTCTGCTCCACTAGAGATGATGGTTTCAGCAACAGTTGATGGAAATAAACTATAGCAATGTAAAATCTTGACATCAGCTCTAATTATGATGAGATTCATAACTTTTTTTTACATTAGTTTTGCCTTTGCTTAAATTTGTTTGACTTTTTCTGTGGTCAGAATGTTAAAATAGTTAATATTCTTTTGTGTCGTAAGAAACTGTTCTTGTGGTGACATTTTGAAAAACAATAAAAAGCACTGCACCACTCTTGTATTGGCTAGAAAGGCTGTTTCTGAACCAACAGACAAGCCTCTGTAGCTCAGTTTGCTAAAAAAGTTATTTCTGGTTCTGAGAGAAAGCTGTCAGAATATGCAATACATCTCGATCTGGCTGCATAGCCGCAGACCGGTCAACGGCCACAACAACGGCCATTTGGGGATCGGAATTGGACCACTGAGCAAAAAAGGAATATGGCCAAGTCTGATGAAATACTTTTTTTATTACATCATAACATGGAGAACATGCCACAAGAATACAACCTAGAAAAACGGCAAGTAGGTAGATGCAAATTGTCGCTTTGAGCAATGTTCTGCTGGGACTCCTTGGTTCCTGCTTTACATGCCGATCTTACAAGTTGCACCCACATAAGAATTGCTGCAGACCATTTCAACGCTTGAATGGAAACTGTAAGTCTTTCTGGCTGTAACCTCTTTCAGCAGGATAATGTGGCCTGCCACAAAGCAACAATGTTTAAGGACTCATTTACGGTGAGCTTGAGATGTTGACTTGGCCTCCAAATTCCTCAAAATTCAGTCCAATCAATCATTTGTAGTATCTGCTAGGCAAATAAATCCAATCTGTAGGGGCCCACTTCACAACTTGCAGATCTTAAAGAACTTGCAGCTAACATAATGGCGCTAGATGCCACAGCACAGCTTCAGAGGTCTAGTGTAGTAGATGCCTTGATGAGGAAAGGCTGTTTTGGCAGCAAAGAGTTTATCAGCACAACTAGTTTGATGGTCAAAATATTATGCCCATTCACTGTAAATAAGGATGTCCATCTTGCATGTATGTGTATGGTGAGAAGAGTAGTTGCCTTGAGTGATAACTTTATATTTATGCATTTGTATTTTAGGGTGATATAATAGATTTGAATTACATTTGAATTTAACTGGGTTTTAAATAACTGGACATGAACTGGTTCAATTTGTTTTCTAAAGGTGCCTTAACCTGTTGAGCCTTAAGGGGTTTTAGAGCAATTTCCGCCTGAAATTACATACCTTAAATAAATCAAGTATAGCTCTAAAGTTATAAGGCCTACATGCAAACTTTTAGTATCTGTGTAAAGGTAAAACATAAAAAAAAAAATGTTTCCAGTGGAACCTCTATTGCAACTGTTACTATGTCTGATTCATTTGTGAATAAACAAAGAAAAAATGAACATTTTTGAGCCTTGCAATTGCAAAACACTATGGAAATTCCCTTTTAATCCCTTAGAATTCCTAGGAGAACCTCCAGGTTGCATTCATCCACATCTTCACTACAACTGCAGCAACTGTAGACTGAATAAGTTGATGCATATATGTTCCACAAAAGTTTTAGAGGGCAATGTGCCAAGTGGAAATGGCAGATAGGCAAAGGATGCCAAAACTTTCCCAAATGTCTTTTTCACCTCATAAAAAGGAAATAAAGGGGAATCTGGTCAAATAAAAGTGCTGATTACCATTGTAGGAGTCCTTCTGTATATGACATAGCCTTTGGTTATGACATTTACCTTGTGTATCATCAAAATGTACAGTTGTAAACATAACTGCAAGCTAACAGAGCAGAGGGCAAGCTAGCAGCCGGCGGACAGCAACCAGCAGACTGTAATGTGCAAGCAAATTACATCACCAGAGAAGGTGCTAGAAAGACAAGTTATGCCTTGTTAGAAATGTGAATGTCTCTAGTTTGCTATAATATGAGACATGTGGGGGTGCTGCAAAGCGAAAAGTGCTTTTTGTACCATTTTGTTTACAAAGTCAGCAATATCTGAGGGACCTTAAAATGTTATCGCCTGTGTTTAAGTTTTTGTAAAACTCATTTGGGGAATTGTTTTGTGAAGATTAAATCCTCCTCTTGCAATATATAAAAAAAAAAAAATGGGGAAGTTTTACCTAGTTTTATAGACCGCCTGAAAGGGGCGTGGCCTAGCGGGCCCGCCGGCAGAGCCGTCAGGCTTAAGAGGTTAACAGAATGTTTGCTGTGTATAAGTGCTATGTAAATAAACTGAGCAAAAACAAAATGAAATATTTACTTGAATATGTCTTTTCATCTGTATGCAGATGACCTGCAAATCTATCTACTGGTCACTCCCAGTTCTCCACCCAGTTTAGATCCCACTGACAGCTGCCTTAAGAACATTAAGCAATGGCTCTCTCAAAACTTTCTCCACATAAATAATGATAAACAGAAATGGATTTTTTTTTGCCTCCAGTAAATCATGCTTTGTTTCACCCAGCCTAGGTCCTTCGCCCCCCACTTCAATCAGGTGGTAAAAAAACTTGTGAAACTTGTCTGTTGTTTTAAACCTGGCAAACAGGTTGATTCTTATGTGAAAACAAGCGTTTTCCAGCTTTGTCTACTGCCTAAAGTAAAGCCCTTCCTTAGCCGCAGCAATCTGGAGAAGGCCATCCACGCCTTTGTCAGTTCTAGACTTGATTACTGTACTGCTTTATATGTCGGTATCAATCAGTTTTCCATTTCCCGTTTACAGCTTGTACAAAATTCTGCTGCTTACTTATTGACTAACTCACATCAACATGAACATATCCCTCATATCCTTCTATTTCTGCACTGGCTTCTGGTTCAATTCAGGATACAGTTTAAACTGCTACTGTTTGTTTTTGAAGCACTGAATGGCCTTGCACCGCCCTACCTAGCTTTTAAAAACCCACCAGCCTAGCAGAGCCTTACACTCTGCAGGTCAACATCTGCTGGAGGTGCGTCACTCTAGGTGTAAGCAATGGGTGGGCTGGTCATTTTCAGTGGCTGGCCCAGCATCCTGGAATAGTCTTACCTATGAGCTGCGTGCCATCTCTAACCTGTTTTTATTTTTTCAAAGCTCACCTTACGACCTATTTATTTTAAAAAGCTTTTGACATTTATTTTGTAGTATTTAAACTTTTCTTTTGATGTGTTTGTGTTTCTAATTTTTATTTGATACAACTTTTTGTTTCATTGTGTTCTGTATTTATTAGTTTTATTTTGTAAAGCACCTTGGCCAATGCAAGGCATCATTGGAAGGTGCTATATAAATATAGTTTGATTTGGTTTGATAAACACATTGAATCACAGTGGCCTGACTAACAGGAGGCTTACGATGAACAAATTTGCAGAGTGTAGATGAAGGGAAAATGCAACAAAGTAATTACTACAATATGAATGTGTAACATTTTTAAACCATCTCTACCTGTCAGATGTAGTAAAATTTGAGACTACAGCAGCAAACCCCCCTCAAATAAAATCAGTTTATAATGCCTTTAAAGTTTTTAATCAGACAAGTACCTAGTAAATTTAAGTCAAGAATACTATACAGTGACATCCTAAATATGTCACATAGGTAAATAAGCTTATACAAAAGACATACTTAAGTTTCAACTATTAATTCACTTTGAATCCTAAAAAGAACCGTATCTTAATCCTTGATTGTAAGCTCTGTTTTCAAGGAAACAGCAGGCTCATACAGTAAAAAACTCCAATTGATATACAAATGGCAAATAAAGTAGTTCCTGAGTAAACTTTTTACTCTTGACGTTTTTGGTTGTCAGCATAATGAGGGTGATCCCTAAGTAAACATACACAACACATTAACCAAGTAGTTGTAAAGAAGCCTCTCGGCTCAGTCGTGTAGTGATACAACCATCTTACCCATAGAAGAAGATTATCACACATTCGGAAATCACAAATGAAAAAAGCTCACTGTAACCCATGTGTATTTTTGAGCGTCACCCTGCGGCATCTTGAACTAGGAAGGCCATTTAGCTGGTCAAAATGCATTCCCTTTCCTCCTATTAAATAACTTTTTACTTTGTGTTCATTGTGGCAAACGGCCCCTGTGATCCCACGTTTCATTGGGGATCTGACCTTGACATTCCCTCAGGTGGAACACAGTCTATTCATTCCACCTTTACAACACTTAAAAAGAAATTGGCCCGAGGGGATCCCTGCAGAGGTAATATACAAAAGCTCCAGTACGGTAGGTCCTGTAAACGTATGCTCACTGGCTGACAGGAATGTTTACAATAAAGACTCACACAAACAGATATAAAGGCAGGAATTCACTTACCTGTATGACTTCTGTGTGCATGTGTGAGGGAGGCCAGACAAAGTGAAAACAGAAGACTCCATACACCTACTCCACAAATCCAAAGACCCCGCTCCCGCATTCTGTAAGAACCAGATAAAAACAGATAATCAGAAAACAAACAGGATTTTTTTCTGTGTTTATTGCATGTAAAAATATACATCTGCAAGTGGAACATTGGTTAGTCTGTGATAGACTGTTGACCGATTTAAAGAGAGTAGGTGAATGGATGTTGGCTTGTCCCCAAGTTTTGGTCAAATTAAGATTCTGAGTCTGTAACTAACAGCCCTGACTGAAATCATACAAATCATATTGCATACTTTCACATTGCCATTTTGTTTCTTCCCTCCAACATTTCATTCCTGTAAGAAACCCATTTTGTACCCATGTATGTAAACTGCTTCGAATACATCATCCAAAATAAATCTGGGTTAATTGTTTCATTAGATGCATAGAAGGTCAATTGGAAATTTCTATTTGTTACCTTACATACATTTGGATTTGGACATACTTTTTTGTCAAGGATCAGATTACAATATAGCTTGTCCACTGCTTGTGTGAAAACCAATGACTGGAATTCTCAGAGCTTCAGTCTTGAAAGAGGCATAAGATAGGGTTGTCCACTCTCCCTCTGACTGTTTGCTATATTCGTTAAAGGGGACACATCATGCAAAATCCAGTTTTTTAGCCCTTAAATGCATTTTGTTGTAGAGTCTGTAGGATTGCAGAAAAGTTTCAATTAGTCTCTCCAGGTGCTGCGTAGATATCTATATTCTGTCAGGGTCATATTTTTCAATCCGTTCAGTTGCTCTAACCTCTATTACATTTTTTTAATTCTTACGTGACAGTTTTTGCTGTGGAACAGCTAAATTAGGTCATGGACTTGTGGCTAACCAATATCACGTATCCGCCATTTTTGTTTCTTGCTGCAATTTTGTAGTCCAAGCTCAAGTATGCCTACGCTGAAAGAGGGTAAGTTGGGTTCGGTTGTTGGGTTTATTGACCCGCACAGTTCATTACACTGCCCCCCAGCATCAGAACCTCTTTGTAGTGTCTTGTTAAATTTTATTTTTCATGGAAATGTACCCAGATAAGTGGGGAAATTCCACAGCGTTAACTGTGAAGCATGGGGGTACAAGTGTCATGGTTAGGTGTGCTTTTCTGCAGCAGGGCCTGAACATCTCACCATCATAGAAACCATCATGAATTCTACCGTGTATCAGAGGGTGTTTAAGAAAAATGTGAGACAATTTGTAAAAAAATAAAGCTGAGAACTGGACCTTGTAACATGACAATGAACCAAGTCATACCATGCAAACATCTCACAGTGAAGAAAGGGGCAAACATTTTAGGCTGTAGGATGTTCTAACTTTTTCCTCTGCTAGATAACACATTTTTATTTATATCTTTTTTAGAGTAAAAGAATGTTATCTTAATTTTTTAAGTGTAATTAAATAACTTTTTTTCCAGGTATAAATCAAAAATTAAATTAGACAACAACATGTGAGCGTTTTGTGTTAAAGAAATAGTTAAGTTTTTGAAAGAATTGAATATTTAATAGGGTGTCCAGATGGCTCTATATAAAGATCTATCCTAGGGTGGGAGGGGTTTTGTTTTTGCTTTAAAAAAAAAAAAAACTTTCAACACAAACATTTTAAGCAAAAACTATATGGGATAAGATTAGAGGCGGTCTCAGTTGTGGTAGTCATTTTAATACATTACATTTATTTTTAAACATGTTAAACAATGACTACCATTATTATTTTAAAAAGCAAAATATTTACAAATGTGAATGCAGCATGAACATGTTGTTCAAGCTACCCTCTAGCATACTGAAGCTAATTCAGTATCAGTAAGGTTTGCGAGAGAGCAAATACAATATAGTGTAAAGACAATGATCGGAGGAAAAAAAAATTTGATTAAGAAAAGCTGTTTTAAACTTCCCAGGTAACAAATATTAGCCTAAAGTTTCAGCAATAACAATATTTGCCAACTAGTCCCAAACTTATTTTATCCAAAGCCATTTTAGCCTGATATCTACCGAAAACACATAACAGCTGAAAAGAAAGCAGCAACTCATACTCTAACCACTAATAAAATCCAAACCAACAATATTGTTTTTGTAATTATTCAGCAATATTGTTGTTTAAAAAAGATATTGTTTTTGTATTATATTTTATTGTGGGTAATACAGAATGATAAGTACAAACCTTCAAACACTTGCCAACCTAAATCTTGTCCTATGTTTACCCTGAGCAAGGCCATGCATAGAAATAAAGCACTTTATATTCTGGGCACCAACTAGCACATAAACTTCAACAGGCAAACTCTCTGTCTGCTCCACCAGGAGGGTCATTTAGTCCATATCCCTGTGTACATTTAACACAAGGAACAACAGAACAAAGCAAATATAGGCAAAAAATAAAACATACAATGTGACGAGCGGCTTACCATCTGCTGTCAGTTCAACATGATTTATTCTTCCAAACAAGCAAAAACAAAACACTGAAGTAGTGCTGGAAGGATGTAAATCTCCATTTAACAGGCATCACAGAAAATCCCAATAATAATCCCAATCCCATTGAAGTTTTTGGTTGTAACAGAAGAAAAGGGTAACAGGTTTAGGGATATTAATACTTCAGCTAGACACTGTATATTGTCACTGTTCAAATATCTTTCCTAGTGTTGATTTACTTTCCTTGTAAAAACTGAAGGTGTATCACAGGAAAATAAGAGCACATTTCAGGAAAAACTCTGGGAAGAATTTGTGACAATGTAAGAAAACTAAACTTTTTGGGTTTGCTAAAGTGAGCAGATTAACTCTGTTGTGGATAAGATTACACACACCTGGTGGGACTCAAGTGTGAGAGTATTATGAGTTAATCTGTGTACATGCACCACGTTCAGCCACACGTCTGTCTATGTGGGTGCGTGTCTCTTTGCCCTGAGGAAGTGTGTGCTAAGCCCTGGGTTGAGTTCTGAGCCTGGTGTATGACTCATCTGCCCGTTACAGCTGGGCATTTTTTCTTTTGAGGAATAAGAAGATGCAAAGCTAGAGGGACAAGGCCAAGGCTTTCTTTAGTTATAGGCCATCACACATTCACCAACACACATGCAGAATAAAAAATTTGCCACCACACAAAAACCTCTGGCACATGAAGTGATTAACATCATTCATCTCTTGTAGGTTTTGTCGAATAACAATGTGGATGTTTTGACATTTCAGACCCAGCTGAGGAGTGTTGCAGGTGCCACGGCCAATCAGTTTCCATAAACTGAATGTATTGTCAGTTTTCCTCTCCTCTCTCATTTGTCTCCCCTTGTCTCCTTCGTTTGTCCCGTATATCTCCCTCCTCCCCTCGCCCTCTTCTTACCGCTCTCACCTATGCTCTACAAGAAGTAAATAATTAGGAAACAAAGCAGAAACGCTGAAAACTTCCTCTCCAGCTCATTTAGACACACAGCGGTGTTTGTGATCATGCAGTGCCACTTCATTATGGCTGGTTTTGGGTCTGTCTGCCGCAGAACGAGTGGGTGTGAGATGCAGAAATGGATTCAGAAAGCAGGGCGCAGGAAAAAAATGGGGGAGAAAAAGAGAGAAAGAGATGTGTGTGTGTGTTTGTGTGTGTGACTGCACAGGAACAAGAGATTTCTAATCAATAGCATCTAAACCGCTTGAGTCTTCATCAGTATCAGACTCTGCAGCCAATGGTGACTCACTCATCAGCAAACACACACAAATCAGCACCAGCTCCAAAAAGCACTTTTCTGCACTGACAAACAAATACAAAGAGAATTTGGGAATCCAATTTTACGGTAAGTGCTTGTAAACAATTGTGTTCCACTTGTTTACATCTAGTAGCGCCTTCAGATGCTGCAGTCACCACAGTTCCCAAACTGCTCTGATCGCATCCTGTGGTATGAATGCAAGCAAAGAAAGCAGCGTTGGATGTTATGACCATCTATAATGTTGCTTTCATCAACTGAACACAGAGAAGCAAAAGAGAAAGGTAGAGCGAGAAAAGAGAGGGAAACACTGTTGCAGGAAGAGTTGTGCTCTCCAATGATTTCTGCAGTCTGTTCCATCTCTTTAATTAGTCCCATTGGAGTGCCCTCCATGCGGCTGATCAGTTTCCCCCTTCATACTTTCGGTCTGTATTTGAGTGTGTGCACATGTTGTTATGTGTGTATGTATGCATCTTAGCTAAAACCAGACTGACATCTTTGGGGCATTTGGGCTCTGGTTGAGTTCCCTATGGTCGAGGATAAAATGTACTGGAAACATTAATATTCAAGGAGATTTTAGTTTCAGAAACATTTGTAAAAATGGGATGCCTGCTTTCTCTGCCTCTGTAGCAATTAGCAAAAAATGATTCATGTCACACAACATACAGTACATAGTGGCAAGATAAGACCCTGTGTAGGGCTGCAGTGATTCATCTGGTAACTCAAATAGCTTGCTTACAAAAAAAATCAAGGCAAAAGGCTTAATTCAATGTACTGCTCAGAAGTTATATTACAAGGACAATGATGCCAACCATTGGCTCAAAACTTAAGAGTCCCTTCTTATTCAGCCTCAGATTGTTCATAAATGACAAACTGAGCAACATATGTCCCATCAAGATGTGAGTTTTTGAAATAATAAAGCAGGGATTACAAAACCAAAGAGGGCATGGAGTTGAGCAAAATGCCCTTCACCTCTAAGCCTCTCAGTCAGTTAGTTGAACCGTCTGTCATAATATGACTTACCATTCAGACTTAGAGCCATAACAGCGACGAGTGGACTTCAAACTCCCATTCTGCTTGTGCATGTGGATGGGAATTATGGATAATAAGACCAACCAATCCACACTGATGGGCGGACGTGCAAATGCAAGATGCAGAGCATCTGTGAAAAGATGCAGTTTTGGCATTAAATCTAGATGTGTCGGTTTTCACATCCAAGTATCAATAACATTTTATCCATCAAACAATGAAATCCCCCCTCCTTGAACCGTCACCTTAACGTGGTGGAGGGGTTTGAGTGCTCGAATGATCCTAGAGGCTATGTTGTCTGGGGCTTAAATACCCCTGGTAGGGTGTCCAATGATAAAACAGGCTCTGGGTGACGGGTCAGACAAAGAGTAGTTCAAGACGCCTTCATGAGGTCCACAAAATCGAGGCATGTGACGTCGCCTTAGGCTGGCTTAGGCTGCTTAGCCTGGCTGTAGGGACGTGGAATGTCACCTTGCTGGGGTGGAAGGAGCCTGAGGTTGTGTGGGAGGTTGAGAGATATCAACTAGAAATAGTCGGGGTTACCTCCACGCACAGCATGGGCTCTGGAACCCAGCTCCACGAGAGGGGCTGGACTCTCTTGTACTCTGAAGTGGCCCGCGGGGAGAGGTGGTGAGCTGGGGATGGTTTGCTTGTTGCCCCCCAGCTCAGCCGTCTAGCGTTGGGGTTTACCCCGGTGGATGAGAGGGATGAGAGAGAGTCGTTTTGGCCTACAGGCCGAGCCATAGTGCTGAGTACCCGGCCTCCTTGGCGTCCCTGTCGGGGTTGCTCGATAGTGCCCCTCCTGGGGACTCCATTATTCTGCTGTGGGACTTCAACGCCCATGTGGGAAACGACAGTGATACATGGAGAGGCGTGATTGGGAGGAATGGCCTCCCTGTTCTGAATCCGAGTGGTGTTTTATTATTGGACTTTTGTGCTAGTCATGGATTGTCCATAATGAACACCATGTTCAAGCATAAGGGTGTTAATCAGTGCACTTGGCACCAGGACACCCCAGGCAGGAGGTTGATGATCGACTTTGTTGTCGTCTCTTCAGACCTTTGGCCACATGTTTTGGACACTTGGGTGAAGAGAGGAGCTGAGCTGTCCATTGATCACCACCTGGTGGTGAGTTGGATCCATTGGAAGAGGAAAAAGCTGGACAGACTTGGCAGGTCCAAGCGTATAGTGAGGGTCTCCTGGGAACGTCTGGCAGAGTCCTCGCCCAGGGATGTATTCAACTCCCACCTCCGGGAGAGCTTGACTGAATTCTGTGGAAGGTTGGAGACACCATGGTGTCCACGTCTATTGTCGATGCTGCCACCCGTAGCTGTGGCCATAAGGTCTGCGGTGCCTGTCGCAGACTCCTGAGGCGGCTGCGGGTACCGTGAGGCCAAGCGTGTCACGGCCGGGGCTGTGGCAGAGGCAAAAATTCGGGCCTGGGAGGAGTTCGGTGAGGCCATGGAAAAGGACTACCAGTTGGCCTTGAAGCGATTCTGGCAAAATGTCGCCTCAATAGGGGGACGCAGTGCTTGGCCAACACTGTTTACAGTGGGGGTGGGGAGCTGCTGACCTCGACTGGGGACATTATCGGGCGGTGGAAGGAGTACTTCGAGGATCTCCTCAGTCCTGCTGTCACGCATGCCCTGGTGGAAGCAGAGGCTGGGGACTCGAGGTTGGACTCTTTTATCACCCAGGCTGAAGTCACCGAGGTGGTTAAAAAGCTCCACGATGACAGGGCTACGGCAGTGGATGAGATCTGCCCTGAGTGCCTCAAGTCTCTGGATGTTGTGTGAAAATTTTTATGTTAGTAAGATATAATCCTATGTTGGTGGATATCAACGGTCTACACAAGTCACCTTTGGTACATTTGGAGCTGTTTTGCTCATTTGTGTGTGTTTCTATGTGGAGTAATTTTGTTCCAGCTCTGCCAACATTGGAGTAACCTTTTGTATTTTTTTATCAACTGTACAGCAGCTTTAGAGATGATATGTTCCTATGCTTTCTATATGTTGTAGCTGATTGAATACTATTGATGAGGCGGATTGATATGGCGTACATTTGCTTAGTCAGTTAGCTTCCCTCAGGCTGAGGATAGGTCATCCTGTCTAATCATAAAAAAAATTTGACCACAGAGGTAGAAAACTGTCAAACTGGAAGCTGTAACAATTCACACAACAGAATGGTCACCCAGCCCTGATTGGTTATTTTTGCACCCTGATCTGCAATATACTTCAAGAGGGAAAAAAAGTAAATTTTTCCAATGCTGATGTGTTTCTAAAAATTATTCATACAGTATATTGTTAGATTGCTACATTTTCAACATAGATGACACAGTTTATAGCAGGAAAATAGGAAGCTTAGATGCCTTCAGACTGACTCAGTATCAAAAATAATACCAAAAAAGAACAAACATTTTGGCTTGCAAAAGGACATGTTGTAGCACCCATGCAGGCCAGACAAAGACATTTAGGTTATTCTCCCATTCAGCTACACACACCTGTCTGATGAATCAGCAGTTTGTTGCAATAAAAACAAAAATCTGGAACACGGTGTCATGGATATGCTGACATCTTCAGACCAAGGAAAGCAAGATCAAGGCAACTGGAAGCTTTTTCATGGAAAGATACAATAATCCCAACATTTAGGTAATCGATTATTCGATTTGTAAAATATTCATCAACAAAATGTCTATAGATCAACTGCTATTAAAGACAATATATCTGGTCAATGTGGTCTGAAGAATATGTATTGTACATTTTGTTATGTGCTTAATAATCCTTTGTTTTAATGGGAAATATAAACCTTATTAGGCATTTAAAAATATATTTCATGAGTATTATGGCTACCATAAGCAGCCACTGGGTGGCTAGTTGGTCCAACAGTTATACAAAATAAAAAAATATGTTCAGAAATAAGTGAGTGAAACATATCAGCAAAAGTATAACAGAAAATTGTGATTCATACAATTTGCCTGCAGATCTGCTTGTCTAGATTCAAGTGCTTTTAACATTTTGCTCAAGCTGAAGGAACTCCATGCGTAAATGTTACGCATGGAGATTATTGACAGACAAAAGCCAGTTTGCCATCTGTTAGAGACAAGAGGCCTTTGCAAAGGCTAAGTGGCCAGTTGGGAAAAAAAAGATGACTCCAACAGACCACTTGAAGTCCCACTTTATTTGTGGTGCATAGACAGCCAAGCAGATACACTCACCTGGTGACATGACAGCACTGTAACAGATAATCTCAGTGTACTTTGACTTCAGGTGTTTTACAGCTTCCTTAAAGTTTGTGTATGGGGCAATTGTAGTGAAATCCATGTTCTACTTACTAATTTTAACTCTGTGTATCTTCTTTATACAGATATATTAAGGAATGTCCTGTAGACCGATGCAGATTTGTTTGGGATGCTGTTTCACTATACTCATACAGAGACAGCTGGTAGCAATATGGTTGTGTAGTTGTTCTTATTATAGTAGCTGCTTGGAGTCTGGGGGACATGTTCCATAAATACTCAGTAGGCTGGCAGCTGAAGACATAACTTTTCCAGTCAAAAAAACTGGCGCTTATGCAGGCATCCTCCAAGTAAAACCGCAGATTTATACCCACAGATTCACTCATAGCTGAAATTGAGCGACACAAACAAACACTACTCAATCCATGTTGAAATGGTAAAAATGCTTGGCAAGTACTTTAAAAGGAGAAAAAGGGGGTATGTGTGCATGTATATGTTTGTCTCCTGGATTTTATTTCAAATACAATGAACATGGAGATTGAAAGGAAAGGGAAAAAAGATGCACAAGTTGGGGCAAAAAGGTAAAGCGGAGAGGAGATAAGAATAGAGAAGAGAAAGAGGGATAGGAAGAATAGAAGATAACACCCTATAGAAGACTGCTTCTTCACCTGCAGAAACACAAAAATAACAACGTTTCTGAAAAGTACACGGTACTAATAAATGCAAGATGTATTTAGTGGCAGCGGCAGCCCAATATAGAGTATATCTGTGTATCTGAGTATCTGTAAACACCTGAATCCAAACATCTGCGGGTGTATGTGTGAGCATGCTTGTGTATATAAGGTTTTTCCATAAGAATATTTAATTGCGGGTGTGAGGACCCACCGACCTGCCCCCTAGAACCCGAGACTGACCTGGAGGAGTTCAGAGCCACAGACATCCAAAGAGCCGCAACAGAGCCAGTGAGCTCAGGCCCCACCAAGCAGCCACCAGGAGTGAGCCCACACACACCAGAGCACCCAGCTCTGGACACCAAAAACCACCAACACACTCCAACACACACACACATATATATATATATATGTGTGTATATATATATATATATATATATATATATATATATATATATATACAGGTCACTACGTGATACTGGTGGAGGAAAACGTTTCCTGACTCGCTCCTCCAAAACACCCCAAAGTGGCTCAATAATATTTAGATCTGGTGACTGTGCAGGCCATGGGAGATGTTCAACTTCACTTTCATGTTCATCAAACCAATCTTTCAACAGTCTTGCTGTGTGTATTGGTGCATTGTCATCCTGATACACGGCACCGCCTTCAGGATACAATGTTTAAACCATTGGATGCACATGGTCCTCAAGAATGGTTCGGTAGTCCTTGGCAGTGACGCGCCCATCTAGCACAAGTATTGGGCCAAGGGAATGCCATGATATGGCAGCCCAAACCATCACTGATCCACCTCCATGCTTCACTCTGGGCATGCAACAGTCTGGGTGGTATGCTTCTTTGGGGCTTCTCCACACCGTAACTCTCCCGGATGTGGGGAAAACAGTAAAGGTGGACTCATCAGAGAACAATACATGTTTCACATTGTCCACAGCCCAAGATTTGCGCTCCTTGCACCATTGAAACTGACGTTTGGCATTGGCATGAGTGACCAAAGGTTTGGCTATAGCAGCCCGGCCGTGTATATTGACCCTGTGGAGCTCCAGACGGACAGTTCTGGTGGAAACAGGAGAGTTGAGGTGCACATTTAATTCTGCCGTGATTTGGGAAGCCGTGGTTTTATGTTTTTTGGGTACAATCAGGGTTGGCACCCGAACATCCCTTTCAGACAGCTTCCTCTTGCGTCCACAGTTAATCCTGTTGGATGTGGTTCGTCCTTCTTGGTGGTATGCTGACATTACCCTGGATACCGTGGGTCTTGATACATCACAAAAACTTGCTGTCTTGGTCACAGATGCGCCAGCAAGACGTGCACCAACAATTTGTCCTCTTTTGAACTCTGGTATGTCACCCATAATGTTGTGTGCATTTCAATATTTTGTGCAAAACTGTGCTCTTACCCTGCTAATTGAACCTTCACACTCTGTTCTTACTGGTGCAATGTGCAATTAATGAAGACTGGCTACCAGGCTAGTCCAATTTAGCTATGAAACCTCCCACACTAAAATGACAGGTGTTTCATTGCCTAACGCCTGTATGTATTTGGTTTTTGGTTTTGATAAATTTTCATTATTTTTTGTTCAAGCATTTATTCTGACCAATTTTTTATCTTCACCACATTCAAAAATATAAAAGTTGACATTTTCAATGAATTTCAGAACCAGGGAATTAAGAAAATAAATCAATAATTAATTAATAAAAATAAAAAAAATCAAATTGCAATAGTAGTGTATTCAGAAACTGCATTTTGGATGAGAGTCAATGACTAGTTTATAAAGCGTATATATTAGACTTGCAGAAAAAAATGAAAATTTTAAGCAAAAATACAGAACTTGGCCAAGTTTTATGGAATTATGAATAAACCGAAACAAAAGCCACCACCACCATATAATTTGACACGTTAAAAAAAAAAAAAAAAAAATTAACATATGGACTCATTAAACTTGGTCTGGGACATTTTCCACTGAATTCAGATTCTTTAAAACAGTTTGTGATTTACTCATTTTGTGGAAACCAAAATGATTGGTATTATAGTCTTCACATCATTACTGCTAAAGCCTCATTCTTGTGAATCCAATATTATGTTTCGTTTTGTATACTGGATGTATCATTACACCTACAAACATGTAAGTAAATGACAAGCTTGTTCACAACATGACATGAAAATGGAAAGAAAAATCTTTCTCTGAGAAATCTCTGGATTCCTCTAAATTAATGGACAGGCTTGTTTGGGAGGCAGAGTTAGGACTCCAAGGACTCTCCAAATCTAATTGCAACCTCGAGAGATTTCGCTTGATTAGGCTTCCCTGATCCTGCCAGAAGCATGTCCATGTGTTTCATTAATCAAACCACAGTTTGGCTTTTGTGGATAAATTGACTCAATGTGACCTGTAGAGAAAGCCAGTGGCTCCAAATTAAGCCTCCAATTTAACCAGAATTGTGGGATCTCAACACTAACATGGTGTGGTGTGTTTGTGTGTGTGTGTGTGTGGGTGTGTGTGTGTGTGTGTGTGTGTGTGTAAGGTAGATGGAAAAAAGATAAGAAAAAATGTAGAGTGGGAAGATTTCAGCCATTTACCCTTTCGATTCCTCAAACTTTTATCTCTTTCTTACTAGTTAACAACACTCCATGACTTGAGTGCTCGTCACAGTCTTCATGTTCTCATCTTTCAAATCAGCTTTTGCTGCTGCCACTTCAAGTGTGTTCCCAGCACATCCCCGAAGCCTGCTTCGACCCAAGGGTGTCACACTCCATTCATCTCACCCCTCTCTCCTTCTCTTTCCCCCATCTGTGTCCACTGATCGCTGTGCTAACCTGAAGTACTCACTGCACCGGAAGGTACAATTCTGATGTCACCACCAATCATTTGTGTACGCGCGACATAGCTACCCCTACAAAATCCTCGGGTCAATAGCTCAGAGGTTGTGCACTCATGTAGTAGCAAGTCTCTGCTGCAGCATGTCTGCTGACTGTGCAAATCCAGGTTGTAAACGCAGTCACGCTGTCTGAGCCTTTCCCTCACCAACGAGTCCAACAACATCCAACAATAAAGGAGGAAAAATGGGAATTGCCATCTCTCACCTATGACCATGAGTTACACCATAGCTGTAGGCTGACTTAACTCTGTGAAAATAACATCAAAGTCCCTTTCTCTGTAGAATACACAGCACACCACTTTATTTTCATATGCATCTATTACATTTTTGACTATACTTTAATTTTTTTCAAGGTTCTTGAGCAATGACAGGAAACAAATCTTTGAAGTAAATAAACAAATGCACAAAGGAATCTCTGAAGCTTTGAATGTGAAGAAATATATTAAAGGAAAATGCAAATAACCCTTCTTACACTCCCTGTTGAGGAGAGGAGTGAAGTGTCTGCCATGAGAGAACACAGATTTACAAAAAAAATAATAATAAAAAGAATCCAAGAGGGTAAAATGACTCATTTTAATTTAATTTCAGTTGAGGTTTCCATGCCTTCAAGCCAAGTGACAGACATAAGTATTATGCTTTCAGGATGTCCATCAGTCCCATCCATGAAAATGTAATTTCTCAGGAACACCTTGAAAGATTTTCCTCAAGAAGGTAATTTTTGCCCCTGTGTATTTTTAACTCTCTTTACTCCTTTTCAGTTGAATCCCCTGTGGTTCATACTTTATCACTCTTCCAAAAATGTCTCTTTTTAACAACTCTTTAATCATGGGATATTGGTGAAGTGAACTTCAAAAGGTAAAACCCATTATACTTACAACCAAAAAGGAGGGAATTTTACAGATACAATAGAAATGCTGTTGCATTATAATCTAGACACTGGTATGGCAACCAGGCTGCAGTGCAAACAGCTGACGAGAAAAGTGACTAACACAGTAAACAAAATAAATCTTTGCCTAACCTTTTTATTGCTTGACTAACAAATATACATAACTTCATTTCTGATGCCTCTTTCACTGGTTTTACAGCTTAAGGGATGACATATGACTCCTAATGAGCGAATTAAAGTGAAACGTCAGATAAAATGATTAAATGAGCCCAAACAAATTTTGGTCGGCTATAAACTATATGGTATAGTTTGATTTTAGATGCTGGAAAGATAAAGGAAAGAATAAATGTAAAACAGGTTTATAACCGCTCCAATGTATTAGTTCACTAGATTTGTTTGGGCGAGAATTAGTCGTATAAAGCAGCCTCAAGAGATTTATCATCATTATAAGCCTACAACACCAAGACAGTCTTGATAATGTCCAGGGGAGGGGTGACCAGATAACTGGTAATAGCCATCAGTATTTGACATTGCTACAGCAAACACATTGGTCCTCTACTGGGGCCTGATGCCTTTCTGATCTGCAATGATTTCAGCCATTTGCTGTATGGTGGCACAATTTTTAGCACTGTGGCCTTAAAGCTAGGTTTATCATTCGATTCCTGGCTAGAGCAAAATAGGAGTTTGCACGTTCATCATGTGCATGTGTCAGTTCTCTCTGGGTACTCCGGCTTCCTCCCACATTAAACAAAACAATAACTTTAGGTTGATTGCCCTCATGTTTTAATACATTGTTGTTTGTCAGGTCTGTCTGTGTGATGCTCTGTTATGGAAATAAGCACCAGCCTCCGAGCAACCCAGCAAGAATTAAGTGGGTATAGAAAGTGGATAAATGGATTTCATTCATAGTTTTTGGAAATAGATACAAACACAAGAAAAACTGCTACTTTTTAACAAATAAGAGAGCAGAGGCTGTGGTGTAAAAATGCCAATTAGGCAGAAGTAAAACCACAAATATATGCATGAAGTACCAGTGGGCAGCATGTGGATGGTGGTGCAAGACAAGTACTCCGCTGGACATTTTATGAACACATGTACCTGCACTAATTTAAAGTATTGTCCGGAGGAGTTTTCAGTACATTGAGGCTCATAGGGATTCACTAATGCACAACTCTCTAAGGTCTCACCACAGCACCATTCTGTTGCAGATTTGCTGCTGTGTTTGGGCTCATAATCCTGTTAATAATCCCAGTTTTGGTAATCTTTTGGAAAGATTACTTCACATTTGACTCTAGAATACTTTGTTCTACAGTTTTGTAAATCTAATGATTGCAGGTACCTAAGTACTGTGGCTGCAAAACAATCTGAAGTTGTCATTACCCCAGAAAAGTGCTTGACAGCTGGTATGAGGTGGTTGTGCTGCTATGCTGTGTGTGGTTTTTATCAAACATGAAACTGTGCAATATAACCAAACATCTTTACTTTAGTCTCCTTTGTCCAAAGGACATTGGAAAAAAAAAGTATTGTGGTTCCTTTAGATGCAACTTTGCAAACCTGAGCCTTGAGGCATATTCTTTATAGAGATAAGAAGCTTTTTCCTGTCAACCATTCCATATGAGCATACCTTTTCAGTCTTTTTTCTAATCTCAAATCACTGTTATTTTATTTTAACTCTACATATCAATAGATCACATAAAATATATACATTTTTATATTTGTCAGTTTAATAAAAAATGTGATGTGAGCAGACTGTTGGTCACTGATTGGCCATGGACATAATCAGCTGTATGTGTTCAAAAGCAGACAAAAAAATGCTATTTTCCAAACTTGCTACACTAGAGGCAAGCCATGGAGTCCTCAGAAGCAGGACTCCGTCTGGAGGAAGGGCTTACAGTCCCACCCACAGGCGTCAGTGAGTGGGTATGTCCCAATTCAGAGGCTGGATCTTTCGAACGACCCGGTCTTCGTGGGCTGGGTCCTTCGTCGACCGCTAAAACCAGGGAGGCCGGAAGTGACCATTTTGGTCGGGCAGTTCGACATGCGCAGCCCAACAGACCTCGCAGCTCTGATGTCACCGGGATTATAAAACCCGCGGGACATAAACTTTCGTTGCCATTTCCAGCGTGTCTCATGGGACGACGCATCGGAGGCTCATATCTAGAGAGAGAGAAGCTCGCAGGCAAACTTTTCCTACACAAGGCCATTCCCGGAAGAGCTTGAAAGCTGGAAATCTGTCTAATACAAGAAGTTTAGAAGATTCATCTACCGATTGAAGACCACGCCGACACCCAGCACAGGTGAAAACCCACAGAGGTTTTATTTCCAAGGAGATGAGTTTTCCTCCTGGTTGATCCAGTCGACTAAACGGTTCTTCATATTTTCCCCTCCTGGACGGATGAGAAGTTTACCGCTTTTTTTTTTTGAGTTGATCATGGACGAGGTGATCCCCCTCTCGTTTTTCTACAGACCTGACCCATCCTCAACCGGTGGAGAGAAGAAGTCAACGTCAAACTAATTTCGTCCTTTTCTTTGAAATTAAATTGGATAGGTGCATTTAGAAGTCTGGGCAGGATGAGGCATAGTTAAGGTGATCTAGAATCACCAGTAGTTAATCCAAGGTATCAACTTGTTGCATGCGATACCGATTGAAGTGTTTTATGCTGAGCTGTTTTGATTTGCTGTGCAAGGTGCGTGTTCATGTTTTTGTCTGGCTGATCCCAAATCAGCCAGGAGTTAGAAGTTGGACTTTTAAAGTTTTCCTTTCAAAGCAGCTGCGGTCTGGGTGTCGCCTGACCACTCCTTTGTTCCAGTTTTATTACTGGAGTTTTTCCACTGTATTCCCGCTTTAGAGTTTTATGACTCATTGTTCAAGATTCGGGGCAATCAGCTGCTAGTGGCTAAGAGCACAGCCAACCATCTAGCAGCCGATCGCCGCTATCGAGACATCAGCACAACAGGAGGGCTTCACTTTCCAAGTTAACCCAAATTGCACATTTTGTCCATAAAACTGCTTTTTTGATCTTTATAGACACTCAATGCGCATATATTTTCTTTTATTATTATTCTTAGGTAGTCATTTTTATCCCTTTGTGTAGAATGGTGCTTGTTAGTTAGGTGAAGGTTTTTGGACCAGAATAATGGTATGTCAAAATTATATGGCTTCAATAAATCTTCATATATATAATTAAGAAAAGCGTTCATGATTATTTCGTGCAAGAGTGATTTATCCATCAAAACAAGGTCAAAGTTCCCCCACCTTCGGTGAAGCGGTTGAATAAACAGTGACATTTTGTGGTTCTGGTTAATAATTTAACAATTATTAATGATGAATAGCTAATTGTAATTATTAAGAGCTTTGAGCCCATAATCACAACACCAGGACATCTCCGACTTTTTATTCGTAAGTAATGATTTTTGGTTAAGACATTCTTTTCCTGAATTATCATTTGTATAATTATATATTCATAATTTTTGAGAAATATCAATTAATCAATAATCATAATCCTTACAACATCGCATGAGGAAGCTGGCATGAAATCCACAAGTTTCTGATTGCTAAAGAATTATTCTTTTCAATGAGCCAAAAATGGGCCTGTTTTGGTCATACTAAAATGCTTTCAAATTTAGTTGATACTGTAATGCTACTTGGCATTGTATTTTTTTATGTATCTAAAGAACCGTAGCTGTAAATCACTTCTTCTGGGGAAGCAAGTGGTGACAGTGATAAGGAACAACCCCCTTTGAACAAATGAAATCTCCAGCAGAACTGTGCCCAATATAAGCAGCTATGTGCTGCAAATCACTGGGGGTCATAATGACATGAAGCAGACATTAAAGTTTGAGTGTTCAATAAGGTTAGTGGACTGAAAAGATACATTTGGGCTGTCTTTTTTTGGAGCTAGATGATAGAAAAATTTTTTTCTGTAAAGGAAACATCAGGTTGATTGGTCATATGAGTTAGTAAGTCAGGAAGTAATACATTGTGCCCAGGCTACACCCTATTCCTGAATACCTAAAAACTGGCATCGGATTAACAGAAATGGGTACTGGTACATCTTATCTTTCTTTCCACATTATGCTTCACCTAACAAGAAACAATACAAGAACACAAATGAGTCGCCTCACTGAAGGCTGCAGTCCTCTCTGGTCTCATTCTGTAACTATAATCTCCTCCAGTTCAGACCTATTTCTCTGCCCTACATGCATAATTTTGTAAATAAGGCATCTGCTTGGGTGGTCCCTGTAGGCCAATGTGTATCAGGCCCAGCTGACACACACAGGAGTACACAGTGCCATTTAAAATTAGTTCTAACAGACGTTCCCAAAATATGTAGAACATGGCAGCTACGCTTGTGAAACTGCCAAATTCAAACTAAATGTCAATCTTTAAATACACAACCTCGGTAAAAAAGTGGTTAGGAGCATATGAATGAGTTAAATAAAAATGTGAAAGCAGTTTTGATAAAAATGTATGAAGCTTGATAGCAGAAACAAATATTTATTTATTTATTAAATAAAAACACATTCAACATATGCGCTGTACAGATGAGCAATACATAGAGAAGTAGTAAGATAGATACAATGGATTAAAAACTAATAGCCACTGGAGCAAAATATTTAAAATATCAGTTTAAAAATAACCAACATGGAATCTGTCTTTACACAGTTATACTGTATATTAAATTATTATTGGAGTGATTTTATGTTGCAGCTATGCTAAAAACAAAGTTGTGTGGAAAGTTTCAACTCTGTCTTTTATATACGGTTCATGATTGAAAACCTTAAAATTGTGCAGATCAAGAATTTGGTAATTTAACATGTCTCAATGACAATTTTCAAGCTCTGACTGGTAGAGCAAAAGATGAGTAGTGATCAATAAGGCTAATAGACTGTTTTTTGGAGCTAGATAATAGAAATTTTTTTTCTTTGAAGGAAACATCAGGTTGATAAGTGAGTTGGTACGAGCTAGGAAGTAATAAATAGTGCCCAAGCTGCACTGTGCCGTGCCTCTATAAACGTTACTGTGTGGCATTGTCTCATTAAATTAATCTGTGGAAACCACAAAAAAATTAATAAATAGAAAATAAAAACATAAATAAATGAAATACTAATAACGCTTGTATTATCGTATATGCAAGAATGTCTTATACAGTATATGTTTGTTCATATATAAAATGATTCACTGGGATAATTGTGTGGAACACAGCCCAGCCAGAACTTATAAAATAAGGCTAAATGGTTCTGATGTGAGGGAGTGTGGCAGGAGAAGCGGAGAGGAGAGATGCTGCTGTCTGGACAGGTGAAGCTCCAAACTTTGCCTGAAGAAGTTACAACATTGGGCTTTATGGAAAAGTTTTTGTCTCAACCATGGCAATAACAAAGACAAGAACATCAGTTTGTGATGTTAAGGAGTTTTGGGTCGTATATTGAATAGTCGTGCTCTGTGGATTCAGCTGAGTTTTCTTCCCATTTTACCCGATGCAGGCAGTCTGCTTACGGGCAGCTGCTCCTGCCTGCTCCCTCCTCCTGCAGACGGTGGTTCGTTTACAAGCCGTCAAAAAATGTTCGAACCGAACAAACTGTTTCATGTTGGTATTGTTTTGTGTCTTTTGGGGAAAATGTTTGTGCAACCGCTGATTTTATGTATTATCAACTGATGTAGGATGTTATTAAATACAGCGCCTGACAGTGTGTAATTCAAAAAACTGACATGGTGTCCTTTTTCATTTCTTTCAGCCTTCAGGCATGGTTTATGATTAGTAAAAAGTTAAATTATATTTTGGTTTGACCCGCTCCGGTCATTGTAGTCAATTTCTTTTTCTTTTCCCTTTACTACCTCTTCAAAAACCTTCTCACTTCTCCTGGTTCCATGGCCAATCAGTGAACAGCAATCTGCTCATGTCACATGTAGTCCATACTCAGGCCCGATTATACCTGCTCAGGAGCAGAGACATAAAAAGTAGATATCGGTATGGAAAAAACACTAATGGAAATGCTCGCAAAGAGGGGCGAATGGAGGGGAGCCACTCTAAATAGAGCCAGGGGAAAGGGGCATAGGTTTCCCTCTTGGAGTGGTTACCCCCGTGACCTGATCTGGTATAAAGGCAGTGAAAACACTGTAAAAGTAGATCCATTAAACACTTTAAGTTGCCTTGAAGTATTTTAGCTTCGCTTTCATTTCCATTTCAGAAAATAAGTGTTGTTTTTCAACATATGCCAAATTACTAACTTATATTGTTAGAGGTAGCTCACTCGCTAGTGAAGACTTGACAGCAGCAAAGTTTATTTGTTTAAAAAGTGTGGGATTCTTCATGATTTATAGTTGGTGGTCCAAGAAAATTAGGCTCAACTTTAGTGTCAAATTCAGTTCATCCTCACTTTGAGACAGATTAAAAGGGAAGCACCGATTAAAGTTGCACTAACAGAACGACCTGCTGTCAACTCCATTAATGTTTTCTTTTCTACACACCTTCTCTGCCCATGTCTTTACCTCTCACTCACAGTTTATGTAGCTTTGTCTCCCCACCACAGATAACTCCACGGGCTCTGTTTCTCCTCACAGTCTGGTGCATATAACTTATGCATGTTGTTTTTATACAGGTTGCCAGAATTAGGTGTGTTATCGGTGTGCAAGCTCCTTAAATGTGTGTGCGTTTTTATGTACAACAGTGTGATGCATTTTACAACCAGCAGCTGTAGATCACAGGAGATAAGTAATGGTGTATAACTCATGGTAATAATACAGCAGGAAGCTGCAGATAAGGTCAAAACATGAAACTGTGGTGGATGGCAAACTGCCCAGACACATAAATGAATGAATTCAGACTCATACCCACGCACCCCACTAATCTGTATATCATTCCTCATCCAGTATCTACCATGTTTTACCGCAGCCATTATTTTGTTGCTTGTTTACCTGAATGCATCCCTCCATCCCTGCTCATCACCTCTCTTTTGCAATTGTCACTTCGTCACTGTCTTCTGTATTTGTCCCTCCATCGTATGCTGATATTGTTAGAGGTCAGTTGAGATGGATCTATGATAATTTGGTGTAATTATAGTGTTAACTGAAGTGTTAGCTGACCACTATGTGCAGATTTTATGTGTGTGTGTGTTCTTTTAGTAATGTGCAAGTCAGCTCCCCACAGATGGAGCTGCCACATCAGCATCCCCAACAACAGATGGACTCCAGTTACACACACATGCACTAAAAGCCCCATCACACTTTCATTACACCCTGAAGTAACACAAATTAAGGAGCATGTAACACAATTTTGAAAATTGAACTCATCAACTGTGCATCTTTCTTGATCCAAGAAGAGCTGTTTTACTGTTTACCATACTGTTTCTAACAGTATGGGATGGCATGGTAACTGAACTTCAAACGACAATCTATCCTGTCACAGCAAATTCCACTCAGCGGGAGCCTCTTTATGCTGCCAGTATCTCTGGCAGATGTGGGGACTGGCACAAAACTCCCATCATAACTTATTGCCAGCAGATCTGTATGAGCTATTGACTTTTTTACACGCTGCTCCATTAGTCATAATAATGGAGAACCAGAGCTACAGGGGCAGGCAGATCAGCAGGTGGGCTGAAAAGAATGAGATGCAGGCAGATGGGCAAATAAATAAAAAATGTTGTTTTGTGTAACTTTTAAAATTATTATTGTTGTATGTCTTTTTGACTTCTATAGTGTTTTTGTAAATTATATTTTACTCGGATTTTGCTCGGATATTGTACCTGGTCAAACACTGTTGAAACACATAACCATTTGTCGTTCAGTCTGACATGAAATCAGACAAGTTTTTTTCTGTTTTGGTTGGTTTTAATTACCAATATTAATATATTAATATTTTCAAAACATATTAATATAATATATTACTATTTTCTAAATCATAGAATAATATGAGAATTTTTACATATTTTTTTCTGACTTTCTTCTCAATTTTATACATGCCAAGATTAATGTGTCTCTAAACAATTTGAGAAACACCAGATGATAATGCTAAGTATCTGTAAGCTTCTGGGTTACCTCCCAGCAGTTTAGTTTATTTGACGCACAGCTGTGAAAGTATTTTAAGGCAAACACATCTCAAACGAAGTTTCCTTGTGTAACATAATCAACACCAAGATATCAAGAGAATTGTGGACCTCCACAAGCCTGATTCATCCTTGCGTACTATTTCCACATGCATGAAGATCTCACGTATATCAGTTCCAACAAATATATCCCACCAAATACTAAGGAAATATATGTAAACCTCTGAATTTGAGAACAATAAAAATATTTTTATAAAAAATTGTATTAATAAAGTAAAATGGTTTCCATTTTCAGCATTAAGTAAAATTAGATTAGCATTAAAAGCAAGCAAACACACAGTTTTAGGTGTCTGCTTCAGGAAAAACAAACAAAAAATCAAATGTGATATTTTCAAGATGTTCCATGACAGGTAGAGGTTGAAAGCTCAAAAGGAAATAACAGAGCAACCTTGCTGTAATAGGTCGAGCTTTCCTGTTATCTGATGAAAGTCTAGCATTGTTGTTTTACATGGAAGATTCAGCTTACTTTTAAATTTGCTCCTCACAGGATTTATTCTTTCCCTAACTCCATGAATAAACAGCTTAGAACAGTTTTGAGTTTCTTTTCTCAGCAGCAACTTCTACACCAAAGACTGTTATCATCGGAGTTACAGGACATTTGCCTTTCCAACCAACACAGTGAAGGGCCAATCAAGCTGAAACTCATCGGATTCTGGTCACCAGCTGATTTATCTGCAAACTTATGGCTTTTAAAAAGATATAAGATAAAAATGTGCCTTTAGGAATCCTTTTTTAGTTTCACTTGTTTTGTGAAAATCATCTCATGACTTACCACTTTGTATTTCAAAACCCACAGACATGTCTTGAGCACAGCTTTAGGAACTACTGTTTTAAACTCAATATAAAGCCAGGTGAAATTATATATTAATGACATGGTGCTCTGTGTTTGGCAAAATGAGCCACCCATTTTGTAGTGTAATATTTTTTAAAAGCTTCTGTGTTCTGCTTTTTTTGGCAACATGTGTGACAGGTGTGGTAATAACACCTTTTGAGTTAAATCATTTCTGTGCCTCAGTCTGAGAGTAATTTAGTTTGCAACATCCTACTAATCGAAGCAGATGTTCCAGCACCATCACTGTAAGTTGACTAAATCATTCATAAAGCATGGGCTTCTGCATTGCATGCCTACAAAACACAACAACACACTGCCTGTTCCCATGGATGCGTTATATATTGGAAGAAATAAAGTTAAGATTCACAAATCAAATTCTGGGGTACTTCTAAAAGAAGGCTGGACATCAATACACATCTTGTGCATGTATAAATGTGTCTTAATGGTTTTTTTTCTCCTGTGTTTGTGAGAGTGTGTGTGTGCCAGAAAGAACGACAGATCCATTCAGAAGATGTGTGCGTGGGTGTGTGCGTGTGTGTGTGTGTGTGTGTGTGTGTGTGTGTGTGTGTCTACTTGATATTCCAGGGTGGCTTGTTGTGACTGTGGTTTTCCACAATTCTTATCAGAGCTGTGATCACAGAAAACTGGTCTGGTCTAATAGAACACATCCCTCCCTCATGCTATCAGGGACACTCACACAAACACACACACATACACACAGGCACACACACTCTCTCTGATGGCTAGTCCCTTCCTGCAATCATTTAGTCTATAGAATATCAAAGAACATGCATGCCATTTGGAACAATCTGAGGTGAGGTGAGTCTTCTTATGAATAAATAACAGTATTTGTTTTTCTTGGTAGTCCTGCTTGTAGCCAGCAGAGAGAGATCTGCCTGGGGATGGATAAAACAATGGTTGGCATAGAAAAATTGAAAACAAAGTCTAAAAATTGCTGTTGCAAGCACAACACAAAGCACCAGGGAGTGAAAGACATGCAATATTCAGTGGAGGAAGTAAAAAGGTCGACATTTTGAGGATCGGTGGTGGGGGGGAAAAAAGCAAATGGCTGCCAGGTCCGGCTTGAGCTCCCCTCTTTTAGCTTGTGGTTTCACCTCTGAGATAGAAACACTCTTCTAACAGCTTTTATCGAGAAATAGGCTAACTGGCATGCCAGTGATGCAGCATGGTAGGTTAACATACATATCCTGGGTACTCTTGGCTAAGGCCACACTGAACTTGTTTAACAGTGATGCCGATGTTCATGCTGAAGAATGCATCAAATATGAGGAACAAAGTGATGAAAGAAACACGTTGAATCTGGCTTTGCTTCATTCTGGGAGATGTGTCCTAGTTAGTACCCAACACGCAACAGCAGCAGTATTCAGGCTTGATACAAACACACAAACATTCCTACACTGCTAATGAACAGAGTGCTTTCTCTCTTGGGATTTCTCTCCCCATATGTTTCTTTTTCTCCTTATATACCTTTAACAGATCCTTCTACCCCGTTCTATTGCCGTTCTCCTGTGTTCCCGTGACAGCTTCTCCTCTCCTGGGAATAGACATTTGACGTATTTCACTCCCTTACACATACATACACAGACACACACACACACACACACAGACAGACACACACACACAGGTTGGCAAGTTTAGAAACTAAACACACAGGCACAGGAGAATGTGATATAAGAAATGTGCAAAGTCAAGTGTCTTTTTTTCAAAAACAACCCAACAGAAACGTAATGAATAAAATGCAATGCAGATGAATCAAACTAGGAAAAAATCAACTCAAACTGCAGATACAAACACCACGTCAGCTGCATTTATAAATGCTGAGGAGATACGAAAGCACATCTATAATTGTTATGTGAACTCACAATAATGTGTGAGTAATGTTTAATAATTATTTACAAAGCAAAATATGCCATTTTTCCTATAAATACAATGGAGTGTATAATCTACTATAGGACATAATCTCAAAAGAATAATCATAAATTATGCACAAAGAACATTACTATTTTTAGGTTTTTCTATCTGTGAAGAAAAAAAATTGCAATAGTTTTGGGGTGGAAAAGCCTGGAGGAAATGTCGAAACATCATCTGTTAAAAAAAATCCGATATAAAAATATAACTTTCATACAGCTGGCATTTTGCTCCACATGAGGGAAAATACTTAATGCTGACATTTGCATATTTTCTCAAAATCCACAAGAACCCAATACCAAATAAAGCCTAATTTGACAAACATTAGCTCACCCTATGATTCACAGTTGTATGCTCATACCTGATACAGCTTTAATCAGTGCTACCTCTTCTGTGATCTCAGGCAGCTTTTAGTCTGTAAGAAGATTCGCATGAACAAGTCTGACACTCCCTATGAGTGCCTCTGTTTTCACTTCTGAATCTGCAAATTAGGTACACAGATATAGCTATAATTCCCAGACATCACACATGATATAAAATGCATCAGCTCTCTGATCCATAACACATTTATGTTATTCCTTTTCATGCCTGCCATGCACAGCCACTGCTCCACAAATGTGTTTTATTAATCCTTTCAAATTTCCATGGTCTAATTTAGATGATGGTTAAAGTGTTTAAAATTGGCTGTGTATAAATAGCTTGGTAATATGTTAGAATGAGATACAGTTAGATCATAGCCTGGAATGTTAAAAGTGGTAATTAGGGAAAGTAGCTACCAATCATCTTTTGTTGCAGGTTACAGTTTCATTAAAACATGAATACCTGCTAGTGACCTGGCTATGATAAAACAAAACTATTTTTGACTTTTCTAATGCCAATCTGAGAACAGAAGTTCGTTAAAACACCACTTTCTAAAAAATATTTGGTCCAAAAATCAAGGTTTTTTTTTATCCTGCACAATTCTACTGCTGACTGAACCACAGAGGAGATGCACTGGCCTGCTTGAAGCTGACCTAAACAGAAAAAGTGTATCCAAGCAAACAAATTTCAATCATTCCACGGCTGTGCAACTGTAACTACAGCACAATAAACCCATAACCTTCAGAGACATGTGCTTGTCAGGATCAACTAATTCACTGTAAAACATAAAACAAAGACAGAAATCTGTCTACTGCTTTGTTCTTAGAAGGCACCATTGACCAGGAATCAAAATACAATTAACAACTAAATAATGGGTGTGTCCTGATAATTCCTATTTTCAACTTGTGTTTCGACCAAATCTATCAATTAGGTGGAATTCATAAACTAAAAGAAGAAATCTTCAATTTTATAATGATATACACTATGCTGCCAAAGTATTTGTCTGTCTACTTTTACATGTACATGAACTTGAAAACCAGAACTGCAGCCTCCACTTTAATTCATCCCAATGGTGTTCAAGAAGGTTGAGATCAGGACTCTGAGCAGGTGAGTCAAGTTTCTCCACACCAAACTTTATACACCTGCAACCATGAAAGTGATGCCATGATTGAGTGTGTAACTGATTATATAAACTTCTGTTTATACCCATCCCCACCAGAACGGTGAGATGCTTCCCCCATAACAAACTCTGGATTACCAGTGACTTGAAAAACCTGCTTAACAAGAAAAAAGACCCTTCGGAGAGGAAGACTGACATTAATGAAGACTGTACAGATAAGAGACAGCAGGGAGGTGTACAAGCAGAACAGTGGCGGATGCTGGTCTTTCAAGGAGGGGAAGCTCAATTTCAAGATCGCTGATTCACTGATTCACTCATTTCGCTGTCAATCAAAAAGGGATTCAGCCTCAGACAGATCATCCAATCATCATGCAGAAGCTGAGCGTCCGGCCCAGCCGAGGCCAGCCCACTGCCCCATAGACCCCCAGAGACGCCGAGCGTCCGATGGGCGGGACAAAGCCCAGCATTTATCGAATGACTCGTCTCGTTTCGCTGCAGCCGAGGCTGCCCCATAGACCCCCAGAGATGCTGAGAGTCTGATGGGCGGGACAAAGCCCAGCATTTTTGCTTCTCTATTGAACTCACTGTTTAAAGCACTGTGAAGCTGCGAGAATGAGTGAGAGGAAAGCGTGTCGTTACCAGTGATAAGAAGCTGATTGTGAACAAAAGTTGAACGCGTTGTAGCGCATATTTAGTCATTGACATGTACACACAACAGTATATATTTGATCACTTATTTTTTTGAAATTTTAGGGGAAGCTGAGCTTCCCTTGCAGTCTTAGAGCAATCGCCACTGAAGCAGAAGCTGGAGAGCAAGCTCCAGCAAAACAATATCAGAGAGGGGCTGTCAGGGATGAAGAAGATCACAGGCTTCAAGCACAAGGATGATTGGACCAATGAATGTCTGGACAGAGCCATTGAACTAAACACATTATTCAATAGGTTCAGTTCAGGAGCAAGCTCAGCATCCTACCCTCCTTTGACCCACAGCCTTCCTGTCACACCTCAAATCCTTATCTTCCACCTCAACCATGGAGCCCTCTGCTTCTACATGTTTGTCTTCAACCAAATCAGAAGATGCTGATGTTACCTGTGCCTCCCCCTTCCACCTGTGTGTCTCTAGAAGACATTTGAAGAGACAACTAGAGACTGAACCAAAATAGGGCTGCAGGTTTAGATGGTGTCAGCCCTAAAGTCCTAAAGGCTTGTGCAGAGCAGCTCTGTTGGATTCTGCAGCAACTCTTCAACCTTAGCCTGGCCCAGAAGAAAGTTCCAATGTTGTAGACGACCTCCTGTCTTGTTCTTGTACCAGAGAAAACTTGCCCATCAGTCCTCAAAGATTATAGAACTGTTGCCCTGACATCCCACATCGGTCCTAGAGAGACTGTTTTTAAGCCACTTGAGTGAGCAAACAATAAATAAAACCACTTCAGTTTGCTTTTCACTGTGAAGCTGGAGTTGACGATGCCATTGTACACCTGCTTCAACAAACCTACTGTCATCTGGACATAGCCAGCAGCACTGCAAGGATCATGTTCTTTCATTTCTCCAATGCATTTGATACAAATTAGCTTCACAATTCCTCTCTCTGTATGGTCTAATGTCATGAAATGTTATATGTGAACACTGAGTACTGTTCTACTGGATAAATGGGGTTGTATGAGGTTTTGAATACATGGCACAATAATTGTCCACATTTTTCAGTGTGCACTTTTGCTGCTGTAATACAGATTCATTTATTTTCAGGATTCTTAAACACATTTGTCAGAGGTGTGAACAAGTGCAAAGGGCTCGGTAGGTTTGCTTAAGGATTTCTTTGTTAAGTTTTTTTTTTACATCTCCTTGACACTGATGGTGACTGGTAATGGGACTTCTTACCCAAGAGAAAGATTTTGTGGAAGACAATGTGACTTGACATAAGATCTGGCTTAGGTGTGCTAAAGACAGCTGCATTCTACATTGCTTCAGCATTTGTGCACAGATGCATGCACAAAACTAGAACTAGAAATGCCTCTAAGTGGAATGCAAAGCTCATTACTGTTATTACCTGAGTTAGTCTTACTGGTTCTAGTCAGAACAACTGCATAAAAATGGGTCTAGTGCATTCTCCTAATGACATATCAAGAAGCAGACATGTATTAGTGCAATCATCTTTTTATATGTAATCTGTAAAGCACTGTGGAAAAATCTGAACTTCCTTTACACAGATTCTTTCAATGGCTTTTTAAACAAAAGCATTTTATTTTAAGTGGCCTTTTCAAAATATATGTACAGGCTTGTGCAGCAGAAACTCCCTGCAGAGACAGTTTTGCATTTACCCCTTGCTGATTTTCTACTGTCTTAATAGTTGTAGTTATCTGGGGGGTTCTTCTCTATACTCTCTAAAAATAACAGTAATAAACAATTAGGAAATCACTGAGATGTGCGAAATACCAGAGCAGGGAAAATAGAAATGCTGGTGTGCACCTGCATTAGAAATCTGCAGTTTTGGAAAAGGTGTGTGCGTGTTTGTAAAAGTGGGTCCATAATTAAACCTGATTCCTGCTGAGCTTTTCAAGAATAACACACTCAGACTTAACCCATTGATTCACCTCACCTGATTAAGCCTGATTACAAACTGTTATCCTCTAGACAACAGCAACTCAGATGTGCAACTGAGCACTCACACATCTCACTCACTCACTCACTCACTCACTCACAGATCTCACACAGCCAGCTCCTGATAGCATATTGCCAAAATAAACAGCATCACCCGTGCCAACACATAAATCTCTCACTGCAAGCACAAGACTCCGACTCACACCTTATTGTCACACCTACACAAACATAAATTCACGCACAAACACACGCAGACACACAGAGAGCTTGTCTCTCTCTGTAAACACAATCTGGCAGCCAGAGGTGTGCAGAGACCCACAGCGGGGAAAAGAGGATCAGTGGGGTATTGATATTACAAGCACACATGCACGTATCTAGTTTTTCTTTCCACTTTTCGTCGCTCACTCACACAAACCCAAAGTCTCCCCCCTGACAGAGATGCAGACTGTTTCTGACAGCCTGATTTCCTGGCAGCCTTCGTCTCCTCGCCTCTTAATCCGGGGTGTAGGAGGTGGGCTGAGTTGACTTCTGAGACCAGAGTCTGAGATCCTCTCATATCTGACCTTTAACATAGCCAGACTAGAGCAGGTAAAGGTCTACAGCTCCCCGGTGACACGCATGGATTTGATATAGCACACACAACCAAGCAAGAGAGGAAAAGAAAAAGAAAACAGTGCACAGGCACAAAAGGAGAGTCCTTGAATAGAAACCTATTAGCTTCTGATAAAAGTAGATTTATTTCCCTTTTTTTCATTTAATAACAGATTTTTATAACCATGAGACACCATTACTAAAATTCTAAAATGCTTTGACAAACTTAGAGTAATCACACAGATTTTTATGTATATTTCTGAAGTTATATTCATAAACAGAACAAAATCTTGAGCTCAGCTGTAGGGCTCTTTCAGGTCCCATTTATGGACTGATTTTAAAGAAAATCCTTAATAACCTGCACATTCATTTTTTTTTAAATGATAGAAGAAATATTTGGAAAAAAATAGGTTAGGGGTAGGCACTCTTTTGGTAGAAGACACATGGTAAAAAAGAACAAAGTTAGCTTTAGACAGCATTAGGGATATATTGTTACTGCCTAAGCTTATGAGAGTTGTGAGAGACCAGCTGTTGGCACCAACAGACCCGGTGGTTTGCGGCTCCCTGAAGCCAATATGCAAGAACTCTTTCATTGCACCTTAATATATTCCATACAATAAAAACAGCTCTGCTGTTTCTTGCGTCTGACATTTTGATATTGTATCGTGTTTTCTGTTATTACTTCTCGTAAATGTTCTTTATAGCGTTTAAAAATGTTATGCCTCAGGAAGTGCTGTCTCCACCTTCCTATATTGTTCTTTCACCATCAATATAACAGTTAAGGAAATAACACTATAACAGCCATGGGAAAAAGAAAGCTTCTGTGACTATAGGTACAGTAATAGAACAAAAAACTAAATACAGCTTTGCTGTTTCCATGAAATTTAAGAGCAAAAGTAGCAGGCAGGTGCTTCTAATCAAAGGATGTAAATTAACTGATCATTAGCGAATGTGACTACCTCTGTAAAAGCGGGAGGTTTGGAGTTCCAGGTGTCTGTTAACAAAGAGCCAGTAATTACTTTTCAAAAGTTATGGTTTTCAGAAGTTATGGTTGCTGCCCGTCAACATGGAATGGGTTATAAGACTATAATGCGGTGCAGAAGTTAGGGCCAATATTTCTCCATAACAGTACGAGAGACTGATGAAGTCCTAAGGAGAAGGACTATCTCACAGGCTTATGTGAGTACACAGTACTTATGTACTTTTTTGTGTTTTTTTTTTTTTTCCATGACTGTACATTAGCATTGGTATGACTGAGTTGTTGAGGTATTAGTTTGTATACTATAAATGAAGCAAAATGTTATTCACATTCGGAAATGGAATTATAACACAAAGGAAATGTGTTTATGGTGTTTCTTGTTGCTGCCAGGAGTTTAAAATAAGTACATTTCATACATGAACACATGCAGAATGTTTAAGTACTGAACTAGGTCAACAGCAATAAGGTATGTAACTTGCTCTGCACTGCACTGAATTACTCACCTGAAACAACGTCAACATGCATATCCCAGAGATTTCAGCTGATAAGAGGGGATTCTCACTGTCCGTCTTTCTGTCTGTCTAAAAAAAACATTTTTTATATTTATTTTTCTTGATTGAAGCATACCAGACCCTGACTTTAAACCCGAATATGTACTGAACCCACATTTTGTGTACATTACACCCCTTGCAGAAAAGCATTATGATATGCACTATATTTTAAGCTTATTAGAATAATAGTAGATTAATAGTAGATTAATGCATAAACAAAACAGCTTTAGGGAAAATTTTTCAACCAGTTTTCATTATTGTTTTGGTTGTGTAATCAGTACCAGTGCTGTGTTGTGTGCTGTTGTTCCGGGCTGTTTGTATGTTTGCTTATTGTTTAATTTTGCTCAATACTTACCTCTGTAATTTCCCCTGAATGTATTGCTTTTGCCACATAGTATTATTTTTTCTGATTTTGTTGTCCTCATTTATGCTTTGGATTTTTTTTATCTTCTATCTGCTCTTTGCCCTTTTGTTCTGTTTTGTCTGCCTCTCATAACAAGGTAAATTTTTGTAAATCCTGCTGCGGAGATTGACTATTGTGCATGTTTTGCAAAGCAAGTACTATTACAACATACCTCAAATAGAACAGAAAACAACGACTTCTTAATTCATTCCCCTTTTAACTAGAATCATCTGACATTGTAGCTGGTACACAACCACCTTTTATCTCTGTAAAAGTCTATTACAGATCAAAATTATTGCAATTATTGAAATGCAATGCAATTTGCAATAAGTGTAACTACTGCAAATTCTATGGCAATGGCAGCTACACTTTGGTAAATGAGTATATGTTGATTATGAACATGCAAAATAACGTCCAGAGAAAAATATTAATATTTGCTGTTTCAGTTTTACTGCCCTTTAAAATAGCCAGTTATGTGTTGCACCACAATAACAAAAAATAAAATATATGTAAAAAAATTAAACTGAGATTCTAACATATGTTTTGCTAAATTTTTCTGATATTTATGGACCAGAAAGCAGTCGCCCTTTCTATAAATAATTTCTATGTGGCTTTCTAGAGATAAAAATATGTTTGCTTGGGGGGAATGCTGTTTTTTATGTTCCCAACATTAATATGCTGCCAAAATAACCAGATCCAATATTTCACCTAGTTTAATCTTTCAGTATTATTCCAGGATTTGTGACCGTTTGTGGTTTCCAAGTTGTTTGACTGAGTATTTGTTTTAATAAAATGATGAAATCTGACCAGTCAGAACCCAGTCTGTTGAGCACTGATAACTTTTCAAAGTTTTTAATAATGACATTCTTGTCAACAAACGTCGCTGCAGTCTCCTTTCAGATTTGTACAAGAACAAACAAAAAGGCGAAAATTGAATTTTCACAGCAGCATTTTACATTCAGCTGCAGGCAGTGAAGTAAGCTACTTGAACAGTCTAACAAAGAAAACACAATATCTAAACCCTGAAATAAGAAATGCATTGGTGAGGATTGATGTCTCCACATGTAGTCGTTGTTTTGGGGTAATATATTATTTATTATAAAAATAACTTTAATTATAGGTCACACATTTTTGTAGTATTAAAGGTTTCATGGCAGTCTGCCCTCACAATGAATCAAGCTACTGACCTTTTGTTCAAGGAGCATAGACTGAACCAACAATGATTATCTATCATCTACCACAGACTTGGGCAAATATAAGGCCTTGTGGGCCAGATGTGGACTGTGGTCACAAGAAAATCCAAAATTAAACATACATTAAATGTTAACTGCACATGTAAATCTAAATGTGTTGCTTTTATGCCTGCCAGCAGGGGATAAAAAACATATTTACAGTTAATTATCAAATAAATATTTTGAAGTTCAGCCCATCACTTGTATTTGCCTGTTTATTTAGGCTCAGATTTATCTTCCTGAACAAATTAGTTTTGTACCGCTTTGTGGTCAGTGCTACTCTCTGGCCTGCCACATCTCCAAAGTTGTCTTTGACCTGGATAAGGGAGATAAGCACAAGCTTCGACTTACCCTTGACACTTGCCACACAGGTCCACAAGCCAGGGGTGTCAGTCCGTCAGGGCAACAGTGAGTCAGGTAGCTGGTGACCGAGCAGTTTAATCTCCAACAGATTCCCACCACCTGTCTCTGCTGGCATTGCACCAAGGCCCACAGCCCGACAGTCTGCCAGCTACTGTTGTCACGTTGCAGAGGATTCAAGCAGAAGATCCAAACCAGAGATGAATGGATGAATGGATGGATAAAGCACAAAGGGCATGCTGCTATTTTTGTAATATCTGCTCTTAAAGTTGTTTGAACCCTTTATCTACTGTTTCCACTCCGCTTTGTTCAGTGTACAATTGTAACTTGGATGACCCGCAGGCTGTACTGCTGTGTAAGTGTGTGTGAATACATGAATGTTTGCCTCGGGGGGGCTTTGCTTCAGGGTCTTTGATTAGACGCTCGCAGCCAGGCTCTCAAAAGCAGCATAAATGCTAGATTTCCTTGCAGCAGTATTATATAAGGCTTTGATTTAAATCTCCCCACCTACTGCGTGAGGATTGACTTTCAAGTCTTTTGTTATAAGGGAATCCAAAAGGCTGTAGTCAAAAGTGAATCTCATTCATCCTGTTATTTTTTCGCTACTTTGAAAAACATTTAAAAAATTAATATAAAGAGATAAAGTTGACTTAGACACATTGTGTTCTTGTATCAAAAATAGGATGTCATTAAGGGTTTTTTGCTATTTAGAGTCACTTAAGTGCTTCCCTGTTTCCACATGAATACCTGTTAGATGTGTGTTCATACTCACTGAATGACACTATAAATCCAATGTATAAAAATGCTTTCAATTCGTCTCTCACTACAGTAACAAGATTGTACACTATTTTTTTAAAGTTCCTCCCTTCAATTCCACTCCATTTCAGAAGGGATACATTTCAAAGTCGGGAAATAAATGTTTTTTACAAAACTGAGTAAACAAGGGCATGCACTCTTAATATTTTCTACACGTCTCTTTTGCCAGTAGGAAAGCATTTAGTCTTTTATATCATTTTACACTGTTCAAACACAGCGAGAGGGATCATTAATCATTCCTCTAATCTCTCTAGAACTTCCAGAGTCCGAGGCTCTCTCTTATGCTCTCTTCTCTTCAGTGACCCCAGAGCTGGAGTTATGCCTGGGGACTGAGATACCCATGTAAGATGGTTGATTTTACCATGCACCCTAACAAGGTTTGCACTTTTCTTTGAAAGCGAAAAAGGCCCACAGAATTACAGATCCTCCACTATGCTTACCGATCACCATAAGGTGCTTTTTCCACACATGCATCCTCTGTTCAAGCCAGAATCACCTCGAATGTTGGTGCCCAAAAGTCTTTACATTAATCTGATTCGACTAAGCTCAGAGTCACAGTTAAAGCTCAACAAAGTTTAAGGGAGAGATTATGCCGCAGCAATGAAAAGTATATTCATTGTTATTCACACTATATATATATATATATATATATATATTATATATATATATATATATATATATATATAGATAGATAGATATTTTACAACTCCAATCAGTAAAAAACTTTAAAAAGGCTAACAGATATGAATAATAGGGATTCACAAAACATCTCACAGTATAATCGGAAACCTATTTTGAAGCTTTGTAAAGCTCCTTCATTAACTTTTATGGCTCTTAATCCCCTTAAATTTCAATTAGAGTAAATTGAGCTGACTTAAAGGGAGACACGTGTGGATTAGAAACCAGAGAGAGACAGGCACGTCTTTGAAGACTAATAACACACACCTCACTCTCTGATCGAACCACTTTTCACAGTGACTAATAATAGCCCACGGTGATATTAAGCTGAGCAACAGAAACGTTTTTTTTCACTCTGGTGGATGTTTATCTTTCACACTCTCACTGAGTGGTAAAAGTTACCAGACATGCATACCAGAACACTGTCCCATTGCCAGCAGAGCATCATCGCCCTGACTCAACAGTATCACACTGTGAAGTAAATGAAAAGCCCATGTTTGTGCTGCACTCATCCAACATTTGAAAACAGAAGGGCAGAGTTAGACAATCGGAGAAGGCGGATTAAAATAGATGAGTGTAAGACAAGAACAACAGCCAAAAAGAACAGAGCCGTGGGGAGAGGAAGACAGACAGAGGAAGACAGCGGAATGCTTAGTAGGTGGGGACCACGAAAAGCTTTTGTTCTCTCAACACGGGAGGGTTAGTGAGGCAGCACTTGGCAGATGCTTCAAAGCAACAACTCTAAATCAATCTTTTATGGCTTGTCCAAACAGACTCACAGAGACACGTACACACGGACACAGGAAAGGGCAGGCACACAATAGAAGACATTTTGTATCATCTAAGATGTGTGTTGTTGGAAACAAGAAAACTTTTCTCCTCCTATATAATGTGCCTGAAATCGGAACATATCTGGTTTGATGCTGACAGTGTGCTAGTGTGTGACTGTGTTTATGAAAGTGTGTGTGACCAATGCCATGTTTCTTTAATGAGCTCGGTTTACACACTTCGTTAATTGGTTGGCACGGCAGAGGACTGTCGACGATCCACAGAACTGTCTCCACACACACACATCTCCATTTCACTGTGCTTATTTATTCATGCATTAGTTAGTTTGTTCCACTAGGTTCACTTACAGACTGCTGTAGTAATTGCCACTATATTCTCTGCATTGATTTGTTCAGTTGACATCAGCTCTGTGCTGAGTGAATATGCTTGCATGCGTACATACTCACAAACAACATGGAAGCTCTTTATTTTATTTAATTATTAATTTTTTTGGTCAAATTTCTTTGAGAAAAAACAACGCCTGCAAAAATGTTTTTCTCAGTCAATTTATCAATCCATTTATCCATTAACCTGCTTCTCCTGAAAATGTCTTATTTTCTGTAACAAAGAGACAGGTGAGAGAGCAAGAAGTGCAAGCACTCTTATTAAAGTGTCTGGTGGGTGTAAGGGCAGGAGTGAAGGGGGGATTCTAAGATTTCTCCAAGCACATCCCTCATCTCGCTGGCTGCAAAAATAGCATCAGCCCCACAATCCCAGGCAATGTTCTGTGTGCTCACAGCTCAGGCCTTTTTTCTGATGAGCCATAGGAGGTACGGTGGAGAGATTCTGCTGTTGCTGCACAACAAACACAGCCGGCAAGCCTGCAGACTCAATCTGCGTAGCCATTTTGTTACAGCTGGATGTAATAATTCCATTTAGACAGGACTTGGGTTGTGCATAAGGAAGCCACGCTAAAAAATGATTACAGATGAGGAAACTCATGGTAAATATGCATGTATTGGTTTATACAGTGCTGTGTGTGTGTGTGTGTGTGTGTGTGTGTGTGTGTGTGTGTGTGTGTGTGTGTGTGTGTTCCTGTCTTGGCATCACAGTGAGAACCATTTTCCCGATTTCACCATCAAATTGAGGACCGTTGGTACCAAAGTGAGGACATTTTGCTGGTCCTCACGACCTATTTTGCTAACGGTTAGGTTTAGGACTAAGGTGTGAATTGAGTTTAGGTTAAGGTTAGGGTTAGGCATCCACTGGTAATGGTTAGGTTTAGGGTTATTGTCAGGGTTAGGGCATAGAAAGGGTTGAAAATGAATGGAAGTCAATGGGAATCAACCCATGGTCCTCACTACATATAGCAAAACAAGAGTTTGTGTGTGTGTGTGTGTGTGTGTGTGTGTGTTTATGTTTGTGTTTGTGTGGGGAGGCTGGACAGGAGGTCTGCAGGGAAAGATAACTGCTTAAATCTGTCTTCTCCTTCTCACTCACACCCTTCTGCTTAGATCCTAAAAGCTTTCCCCTAAGCTTAACCTGCTTGCACACACCCACAGCAACCCCATCGCCAACTCCCATTTCATTCCCTTGCGAAACCTCCCAAGTCAAAAACCGTTTGGGGTTAATTTGAGAGATACCAAAATGCATTAGCGCAGCTTCATCCAGTGAGGGAAAGTGTCCATTAATAGGGCAGAACGTTAGTTTGCAAATACATGCACATACAGGGGTTGGACAATGAAACTGAAACACCTGGTTTTAGACCACAATAATTTATTAGTATGGTGCAGGGCCTCCTTTTGCGGCCAATACAGCGTCAATTCGTCTTGGGAATGACATATACAAATCATGCACAGTGGTCAGAGGGATTTTAAGCCATTCTTCTTGCAGGATAGTGGCCAGGTCACTACGTGATACTGGTGGAGGAAAACGTTTCCTGACTCGCTCCTCCAAAACATCCCAAAGTGGCTCAATAATATTTAGATCTGGTGACTGTGCAGGCCATGGGAGATGTTCAACTTCACTTTCATGTTCATCAAACCAATCTTTCACCAATCTTGCTGTGTGTATTGGTGCATTGTCATCCTGATACACGGCACCGCCTTCAGGATACAATGTTTGAACCATTGGATGCACATGGTCCTCAAGAATGGTTCGGTAGTCCTTGGCAGTGACGCGCCCATCTAGCACAAGTATTGGGCCAAGGGAATGCCATGATATGGCAGCCCAAAACCATCACTGATCCACCCCCATCCTTCACTCTGGCATGCAACAGTCTGGGTGGTACGCTTCTTTGGGGCTTCTCCACACCGTAACTCTCCCGGATGTGGGGAAAACAGTAAAGGTGGACTCATCAGAGAGCAATACATGTTTCACATTGTCCACAGCCCAAGATTTGCGCTCCTTGCACCATTGAAACCGACGTTTGACATTGGCATGAGTGACCAAAGGTTTGGCTATAGCAGCCCGGCCGTTTATATTGACCCTGTGGAGCTCCCGACGGACAGTTCTGGTGGAAACAGGAGAGTTGAGGTGCATATTTAATTCTGCCGTGATTTGGGCAGCCGTGGTTTTATGTTTTTTGGATACAATCCGGGTTAGCACCTAAACATCCCTTTCAGACAGCTTCCTCTTGCGTCCACAGTTAATCCTGTTGGATTTGGTTCGTCCTTCTTGGTGGTATGCTGACATTACCCTGGATACCGTGGCTCTTGATACATCACAAAGACTTGCTGTCTTGGTCACAGATGCGCCAGCAAGACGTGCACCAACAATTTGTCCTCTTTTGAACTCTGGTATGTCACCCATAATGTTGCGTGCATTTCAATATTTTTAGCAAAACTGTGCTCTTACCCTGCTAATTGAACCTTCACACTCTGCTCTTACTGGTGCAATGTGCAATCAATGAAGACTGGCTACCAGGCTGGTACAATTTAGCCATGAAACCTCCCACACTAAAATGACAGGTGTTTCAGTTTCATTGTCCAACCCCTGTACATTATATATACTGTAGCAAATATATACACACAATCACAATCATCACCAGATTCAAATAGATATCAAGTTGAACTATTTAATATTAAAGCTGAACAAAAGTAATATAATTTGACTTGGTCTCCAAAGAGAGGGAGTGACTTTAACGAAAACAAAATTCACGTTTTATTATTTGTACCTGCAATCTTTCCTGCATGAATAATCGTTCGTGTTCTCACTTTTAAAAATTGTTTTTTGCTTCTTTCTGCTATGGTTCCTTTTTTGCACTGCCCTGTTGCCCTACTGTCTCCTCTTTCTCAGCGTAAACAAACAACTCTCTGATGGATTTTCACAACACCGTGTCACTGAGTATTTTCTCCTCTTCTCCAAACACGTTTGGGGTGAAGAAAGATCATGCCATGTCAGGGAGATACTTGAAAGCGCAATGTTTCCATTATGGTTAAGTGTACGAGTCTGAAAAAGAAATCAGACATTTTAACAACTGAACTCTAAAACCTGAGCCTTAGACATTAGGGCACTATCTTCGTCATGTGGCTTGAGACGTTCGGATCCATGACACAAATTGCGATCTGGTAAACTGATGTCATGCATGACAAGTGGATTAAAGTAACTGATGTCTTTATCCTTGTTTCCTGTTACTTGTTCTTGGCAACGTGTTTGGCGTGCAGCACCACAGACAGATCTCTCAGAGCACAGTGCTGAACTGGTCAGGAACCATGGACAGCTCCTTAAGTCTGGTTGCACCCAGTTTTAAGAAAAGCAGTCCCAGAACCTGTAGGGCCCTCGTTAATGCAGTCAGGAGGTATGCAGAAAATTCCCACCTCAAAGATCGCTATTTTAAAGAATTCCCCAGCTCACATTAAGATCAGTCCCCCAGATACATAGCATTAATTAAGATTCTCTAATTGTCTCACAAGATGATATTCCATTCACACACTATGTAGTTGCTAGATAACAAGTTGGTGGTTGGATTTTACTAAGAAAAATGGTTATTCTCCATAATAAGCAAAGAGATTTTGATTTAATTAATGTCATAAGTAACACAGACTTTAACCAAAAGTCAGAGTATATGTATGCTTTAGAATAGAATAGAATAGAATAGAATAGAATAGAAAAGAAAAGAAATTCAGGTGTACCAGGAGCAAAGTGAAAGGCAAATGGAAGGCCGATTTACATAAATGTAAAAATAAAAAAAACAAAAAATAAGAACAAGAGACTTTACAGTAAGGGCAAATTTACAGTGACTCCAAGCTTACATCTAAATCAACATCAGGATAACTTTGTCAGAAGAAAGTCAAAATATGTGTTATGGTATGGCCTCGCTAAGTCAAAAACTAAAGCTAATAGAAAATCTATGAAGTCTACTGAAACCGGCTGTGGCAAAAGATGTTCATAGAATCTGATTGATTTGGAGTAATTTGCAAGGCAGAACAGGAAAATATTGCCAATTAATGATGTGGTTTGCTAATACACCTACCAAAGTGTACTTAAAGCAGAAACTGAATCAAAATTTGGGCTGACAAAGTATTAATTTAGTATGTGCACACTTTTGCAACCAGTTTTATTTTTTTATTTTATTTTATTTTTTACCCAATTGATTTTGTCTCTCATTTGAAATGCGTAATGAATTACATTAAAGGTGAAAAAAAAGTTTAAATGTTTTTTTCATGGTCTCATTTTCTTACTTTACTAAAAAGGGGCAGTTTAACAGGGTTGAGTACACTTTTGAAACCCACTGTAGCTCTATTTTCTTCTAGGAATGGGCAATGTGACAAATATATCGTATGATTTCCTTATAATAAAATCATGATCAGGATTTTATCCAAGGAAAAAACATAAAAAACAGAGAAAAACTTAACATTGATTCCACTGATGTCATTTTGGATTGTTATAAGTTAACATCATGGTATTGAGGTTGTTATTATCCATCTGACCAGCTGTTGGGCCTCCTACTGCTCCGAGGGTTTCAGGTAAGTCACAGTTAGCAAATATTTTTTTCTTAGCTGCAGGTCATCAAGATATTCTAATTTTTAATGATCTAACATTGTCACACTGCTTACCTCCACTTCTTTCCTACTTCCATTTAAACATTATCTAAACAAAAATCAGAGCAACATGACTCCTGGGAACTATTACAGTTTCCAACCAAAGGACATGAGCTACTTTTTATTACAGTTCATATTTTCAGTATAGGATTGTATGAATCTAAAACCATAATTGTGTATGTAACCACGGGATCTTGGAGTTTCATTCGCTCCCATATCCTGACTGAAATAGAGTTTGCCAACACAACAAAAGTTAAAAAACCGCCCCCAACTACGTAAGACAAATATATTAGGGATACCTGAGTCTGCTACAATGTAGAAAACTTTGCTGTAAAAAATACTTGCTGTAAATATTGTCGAGGCACCATTAACTGGAACCCAAACTGAATTAGCAACAAGTGAACATAAAAAATAATACTGTACAGTTATTAAAAATAGCAGACTCAAATTAAAGAAATATGCAATTGAAAAGAGAAATTAATTTATTCCTTACTTTACAGATGGAAGTAAAAGACTTAAAAAATCATATAAAATAAGAGAAATATGCAAATGATAAACATGGTAATATAATAATATAGCACCCTCAACCGGTTTTTCTCAATCATTTGGTTTGACAATGGTTTTAAAATATCTTATTGGAGCCTTTTCACAAATTCTACACTCCTGGGACATGTTTATCGTTTCATCACAAGGGAATTTATTTTTTAAATTCATATAGTAAGTTTAAAGCTCTGAATAAACTACTGCCTAATTATTGCTATATAAACATTACAGATCTGGTAAACATATTATTTTATTTTAAACACATATATTTTCCATTATTTAGAGAATCGTGTCCAGCTGATAAACATAATTTCAAAGAAATCGCTGAAATACTCTAGCCAAGCCACTAGATGGCACTAATGCAGACAGCAAACAGCAAATCAAAACGCAAAAGAAGTGAATTCTGACCTTCCTTCAACAAGACTTCCCACAAAATTTGTTAAAGCAACTGTAAACATAATGCAGCATTACTGTAAAACAAAGCTGTAAAAAGTAATTATTAAATATGTTTTTAAAAGTTGCCAAATAAGTGGACATACAGAGGGATGTGGAAGGGGTGCATGCTGGAATCATCTTTTAATCAGGATAATTAATGGAAAAGCCCATTTCTCCTTCCTCGGGTAATAGGACTATGATTGTTTCTTTTGACACAATTTAACTATAAGCAAGATACTAAAAAAAAACATCATATCCAGGTCAGTTCCCTGAATAAGCAGTGAGCTGAACAGTACGGAAATGTTTTTTTAAGTAAGAATGATGATGGACCAGCTCTGCACCTTAAAACAAAATGGCAAGAAACAGAGATGCCTGCTGACAAGTCCAGATCTGCATCTTGATCTATTGTAGTAAACCATTTACTGTTTTCAGTAACCAGTGACCCTCTCAGCAGATGGTAACAGTTTATAAGTGACTGGGATGAAGAAAATCTTGCAAGACAAAAAAAAAACGTGATCTAATGTTGTGGTTTCAAGCCCGGAAAGCAGTAGTGTGCATGTTTCATAAAATGTCAGTTTGAAACATAGAAACTAGATCCATAAAATTGAGGACAGGACAGCCTGAAATGTTACCTCATCAATAAGGTTTTGATGTTTGTGCTTCATCTGGTGAACAGATCTTCTTTCTGATCGACATGTTTGGCATTTTTGATACAGCACCCAAAATGTTGGATTCTTGGATACACTGCTAAAACCAAAATTGTTAATACCTCTGGCAAACTTTAGTTTAACACTAGAACTCCCAGAGCCGTCAATTTGACAGTTTTGAAAGTTTGACATGCCATAACTGTGGTTTATTAAAACTCTTATCTTCCTGGCATCCTGACTTTTTCTAAACCTTTGTCTTTTGTATTCCTATGTCTTTTAAAAAAAAAAAAATAACAAAGCAAATAAAAGATCTAAGTATTTCTACCTTCAACTACCACAGCCGCTATTTTGACGGCCCCATCATTTACATTGACATTTTTTTTCCACGGCTGAGTATACGCGCGAGTATTGCCTAGCAACCGCCACTCTAGAACGCAGTCAGATTGTTGGCATCCTACAAATGGCTTCTAGAAGGATATTTTCTGCTCAAGAGGCACTGGAAATGCTTCAAAAATTAGATGATCGTGATTCTGGGTCGAGAGGGATTCTGACGGCTCTTGGTCAGTATTCACTTCCAGTGACAGCGGGTCAGAGAGTGAGCCTCCCCCGGCTAAAAAATCACGGGTCGTCCCATTAGCAGGAGGTTGTGGCCCATTATTTCAAGGTAGCAAAAGACTAGCCTATGTAACGATATTATCATTTTAGGCTATAGTTTGCAGATTGGTAAACTAATAATATATAAACTATAGCAACAGTGCCACAATCAGCGCAGGTTCAGAGACAGGGAGACGAGCCAGGTGACCAGTCCCCAGCTATAAACCCAGCAATCCAGCTCCCTGGCAGGAGAGAAACTACAAATCAAGGTACTGATAATGAACAAAGAAATAAACAATAAATTAGGTCATAGATATAGTAGCCCAGTAACAACAACCTATTCTGCGTTTTACAGCGTTTTCATCGCAAGATGAGAGCACACCTGGGAAGGAGGAGGAGATAGGAAAGGATGGCACTGTGTGGACAGTGGTAGGGGAGGAAGAAAGTAGAGGGAGGCGTCAGAGCCAGAACGCATTGACAGAGCGCCAGATCCAAGATGCCCAGACCGCGTTCCTCTGCGTGGTGGATGCCGAAATGCTTATCCACATTCACGGCTACAGTGTGACTGAGGCCCGCAGAGTTTTAGGAGATTATTCCTCCTCGGATATGAGTGTAGATGAGCTGAATCCATTTTTAGCGCTAGTTTATGAAGTGAAAGGGGGGCGTAACATGGAGCTGTCCAGCTTTTGGTCAGATTAGTAAAGCTTTTTTTAAACATGTACCCGCTACTCTGTATTATTTTTCAGTACTATATATAAATAAAAATAAAACATAATAGGTTTTTGATCAAATACTATTATTAATTCTTGTCAAAAACAAAATTTTATAGCATTAATACGATGACGTCACCACCGCCCTCGCATCCAAAATGCTTGCCGTCAAATTGACGGGCTTGGGAGTTCTAGTAGTGTTGGAATTCTGGGAGTCCTAGTGTTAAAGAAATATTTTAAGTTTGTTATCACGTTTTCCCTAAATATATCTCTCCCTCTGAAATAATATTAATGTTTTGCAGTCCCACAGCCAGAGTCATGATTTTAATCTGATCGAGAATCTGTTGAGGAAGCTCAAGAGTAGGATAAAGGCAAGGAGGCCTTTCAACCTTAAAGACTTTTCCACTGATAATTTAAAAGATTTAAATTAATTTATTCTTACTAAAATGTAAACAAAAATACATAAATAATTGTTTAATTGATGCTCATTTTACATTGCTTTATTTTTTTCTGTGATGTCATTTGTTTCCTATCAAAAAACTTCCTGGTTGAATAAAAAGAATTTTAAATCTGGTGTGAATAAATTTGGGCTTAACTGTACAAATACTTCCCCCATTCAGAATCACTATTTTGTCAAGTGTACATAAATATTTATAAAAGTTGCCACCTTAGAAGGCGTTGCTTAGAAAATGCTGTTTTTACATGAGGAGAGGCCTTTTTTACAAACTATCTGGTATGGATAAGGAGAAAGCATACAACAATCCAAAATTTCTACCAAAACTTAGAAAGCAGACTTTCTGATTTATTTCTTCTCCCATGAAAACCAGTTAGAGATGAACAGTTTGGGGAAACTCCAAATGAAGAAGATTTAAGGAAAGCTGTTAAATCAGTTCAACTCCTGACACAGTGGTATAAAGCTGCCTACAGATTCATGAGTTCGAATTTTTAATGCAAAAGGACATAAATGCTGTTCTACGACATAATTATCAATATATTTTAGACTAAAACCAGGGCATCCACCTTTATTAATTTATTTCTGTAAGTAAGATGCAGTCATAAACATATAAAAAATGTTTTTAATAAAGTTAAATCCAAATCATCTCGAAAACATACAGAAAACATCCTGATCGAATTAATGGCCATTCTGACTCTTTTTAAAACAAAAGGCTTAAGACCAGCACCATCACAACAGAGGCTCCTCTTTGTGCCCTTCATGACCACAGCTGCAGCGCACGAGAGGACACAAGGCTGGCACAGCCTCATCGCATAAAGGCAGAGGGAATGCTAATAAAGCTGGATTCAATCAAATTGAAAGCAGTCTTTTGGTAATTCACGCCTTTAAAATTAGAATTCTTGTTGTGCATTCAGATCCTCTCTCTGTTCCCACCACACAAGCTGAGTTATTGGGATTCCATTGCTAAAAATTGCTATGATGATCTTGATGATGATTACTTCATTTTTTTCCTCTCATTTCTCTCTTTTCTCTCTCTTTTTTTTTTTCTTAACCAATAAACACTGTCCACACTATTCTCCATTAGTTCTAGCAGTTTAAAATATAAATCAAGTGTTGGCATTAAGCTCTGTCAGAGTTCATCCAACTGTCTAAATATGTTATCAATATGCATTACACTAGAAGTATGGCATCCTACCAAATACTGCCCCAAGGCAACCCTTTGCGATTGCAATTTTGCACACTAATGTTGCAATCATAGTTGTGTAGTTCTAATTATTATATTGTGGATGTTAAAAAAGAACCTCATTTCATGATTGTACTATATAAATAAGTTGTGGTGTTTCTAGTGGAATAGTTCCTTCTTTTTGTCCTTCCATTTACAGATTTTTTAAAAATATAATATATATATATATATATATATATATATATATATATATATATATATATATATATATGTATAAAAATAAATTTTAAAAAATCAGAATAATACTGATTTTAAAATGAAATGAAAATGAAAATGTGCAAAGCAACATTTTGTTTTCGCCAAATGGCTTCTTCCAGAATAGACTGGCACTAGAGCTTTTAAATGAAAGCATGCAGTCACCGCTGTGGTATCATTTATAACAGTTGTTTATGAACATATGTTGTACAGTAATTCTTAAAACCTGCTCAAGGAAAAGGTATTTGTGTGCACACACGAAAAGCTATGATTTTTGCCTATTGTATGAGCTCTCAGAGTGCTGCAGCTAATGGTGTTGTCATAATATTGGACACATTAAGATGGGATTAGTAAGAGAAGCTGCTTTAAGTATGTGATCCCTGGGAGGAGGGTGTCGGAAAGTGCTTGTATTGCTGTCATCCCTATCTCTCACACACTCACACACACTTACATTCACACACTGGGAGTCCCGCAGCCTTGCTGGCTTTCCTCAATAGCATCTGTGGAGGAACATGACACACTGAAGTACATCACCTACAGTAGCTCATATTCCTTCTCCAACAGAGCTATTTTTAATCTCATCTATTTGAGGTGCTGGTGTTAAACATGTCTGGTGGAAAAACAGAAAAGCTGTGCTGGAAGGCTGGACTTGTAGAGATTAGATGAGGTATCCCTCAGCTCGATTAACAAGGTGTTTCCTCTTCAGAATGTCTCTAATGCGCAGCATTTATATGGTGCCTTACAAATATTTTAATAACTGATTAATTATTTCCTATTCTGTCATGTCACCACCACAAAATATTTGGATAGGATTTTTTTTGTAATCAACCAACACAAAGTAGCACTTGATTGGTGTGGTGGAAGGAATCTGATTTTCAAATCCTTTTACAAATAATAATATGAAACATTGTGTATATGTATTCAGTCCCCTGCGGTGATACTTTGCAGAAGCACCTTTCTCCTTAAATTTCAGTTTTTGGGGTATGGCTTCACTACAAAAGTTTTTGCAAAAATAGCTCATGCTCAGTCCAGTTTGATGATGCGCATCAGTGAACAGCAATTTTCAGGTATTGACAACAATTTTTTATTGGCTTTAGGTCTGGACTTTGACTGGGCCATTCATTCCAACATAAGAACATGCTTTAACCTAACCCAGTATTATTTCGTTACAATTAAACACTTGAAAGAGTTACATCTATCAATAATCTACAAATTTGGCTCATCTTTAAAATCACAATGCTTGTGCGGATGCAGAAACCCTCACTGTTAGCTCTTGTTGCTATGTGGGTAAAAATGTCAAAAATGATGTGCTGGTTCATTTCTCCACCATCTCCTTTAGCTGTATTATTTACACAAAACCTCCCACCAAACTGCAAAAATTACTTCTGCATGTGTTTGAGCTCAAATATATCCGACTACAGTATATATAAAACACTTTATATTGCAGTCATAATTGCATAATTAGATATAATTGCAGGCGCTTTGGGCTTGCCTGACAACCTAATGAGGCAGCTGTAAAATAGCTGGTGGTTCCACTTGTAAGAAAATAATCAAAGACTACAAGATTAAAGGTTATACAAAGATAAACACAACCAACCAGTAGAATAGGACCAGGGCTACAGGCAATCACAAAAGAGGGAAATTAATAAAGAAAGAAAAACCAGAGTGAGGGAGAGAGTTTACAACTATCTTTATGTTCTGTATTTTTTCATTGGTAAATAGAAATTAACTGAGTAATTTGCTAGTGACCGGAATCAAGAACTTTTCAGCTTAACCGGTCCTGGACAGTGACCAGTTGTTTGGAAAGTAAAAGATCAGATCTTGATCAAAAACAGTGACTGCACCGTTAAGCACAAGCAGGTCACTTTGACATCAACGCTCTTTGGTGTGGATGCTGCTGCTAAGGGAAGAACGCTCTAACGTAACTATTTTCAATATCAATAGAGTTTAAAAAGGAATAACAGAGGTGTAGAACACTCTTTATTAGGAAACTGTAATTTCTATGACATATTGAGATATGTCTTTGGTTCACTTAGCCTGTGAAAAAGTGAGAGAGGAAGACTTTCAACAGACAACAGGAAGGCTGTTATCTGTTTTATTCTTTTAAAAATAACTTGCTTTTTTTCAAACCAAGCATCAGAATGAGGAAGAAAGTTGATTTTAACTACTTTCAACGTGGAATGTTTGGTGGTCGAATGAAAATTAGCAAACTATTAACTGAAATAACCACCTGCCAAATATTTTGTTGAATACTATACTATGCCAAATACTATGTCTGAACACACAACATGTCAAACCTTGAAGCAGATGGGCTACAGTCGAGTCCCACTCCTGTCAGCTAACGACAGGAAATTGAGGCTACAATTTGCACAGACTTACAATACAAATGCACGATAACATCTTGAAACATATCGAGACTTTATTTTACCTGCAGCCAGAGTTTGGTGTAACAGACACAAAAGCATGGATCTATGCTGGATTGTGTCAGTAGTTCAGCCTGGTGGTGTGGGAGATATTTTCTGTATAAGTGTGGGCCCCATAGTACAAATTAAGCATCATTTACACTCCGCAGTGTACTTTTGTATTTTGGCTAACCATTCTTTTATGACTACAGTGCACCTATTTTCCATTGGCTACTTTAGGCAGGATAATGACCCAAGACACAAAGTCCAGTTCATCTCAAACGGGTTTGTTGAACATGTTAATGAGTTCACTGTACTCCAATGGCCTCCACAGTTACCAGACCTAAATCCAACAGAGCACATGGTGGAACGGGATTTACAACAAGGATGTGCAGCCGACCGATCTGCAGCAACTGCCTGATGCTATTATGTCAATATGGACCAACTTCTCTGAGGAATGTTTTGACACCTTACTGAACGTATGCCACGAAGAATTAATACAGTTCTGAAAGCAAAAGGAAGACCAACCTGGTATTAGCAAGGTTGGCAATGTTACCTTGTTTTCCCTTTCCAGCAATTCTCTCTCTCTCTCTCTCGATCTCTGGTAAGCAAGGTGGTTAGCATTTATAAGAGTTCCATTGCTGTAGAGTCAAAGATTTGTCCTTCGATTACTGATAATAAATAATTATCAACACGTCATTAAAAAAAACATAAAAACTGATCACTTTTTGTTTTTCAAAAATGGAAAATCTTTTAACATTATTTTGTTATCTTTTGATGCCTCTGTCTTTTCTTATCAGAAAAAAAACTTTTTGGTTGAATGAAAAAAAAAATCTAAACACCCCAGATGTATGGAAAATTTGGGGCTTAGGTCTAACTTCCCTTACTTCTCAAGATCACCACAGGGCTCAACAGTAGAAGACCTCTACAAACCTAAAGAAAATGCAGACAGGATACACAGAAATATAACAAACAAAATAGTGAGCCCTATATTGCTGGCCTAATGGTCACAGTGATTGATGTCTGGTTAATGATGAAGAAAGCAGCCTGACTGTTTCATTTGTGACATAGCTCTGACTCCTGGTTAACAGCTCCTCTTTGCCATCAGCCATAATGAGTCAGAGCTGACATTGCCAAAGATACAGTGCCTGCATTGCTTTGTTTAAAAGGCTGCTGAAAGCAGGACCACCTCTCGGCTGACAAACTGGCAGAGAGTCCTGTCACTGCAGAGTCATTAGCAAAACCTATGGCCGCGTCAAATCTACAAATCGAATTGCTTTCCTAATAAGCCGCAATATGTCACAGCAAGTGGGCTGCTATAATGGCAATGATAGCTCACCTGAACACCATGAATCTACCTACCATGGAACAGATGCATTCACTGCTGCTTTTGGAATATGGCCAGTTATCTGTCACTGAGCCTTGGAATTAAAGCAAACACATCCTTACAATTGAAATCCACACAAAAAAGAAAAACAACAACAAAAATAACACACAACAAGATAGAAGGAGTAGAGCTTTGTTTTCTCTGTCATTAGGGTAAAATTTAAAAAAATATCTTCAGCTGCTTTCTTTAAAAATTTAGCTTTAGAATAAAGCACCTTCAGTGTATACGTGTATCAACAGCCGGGCTGTGTCATGCAGTTTATTTGCAAATGTTTTGAGATTCATTTGCTTGAAAGAGAGACAAAGTAACAGTTAAGTGGTTACACAGTCTCACTTGACTCTATTATTCTGCACAACTTATTTTGGCAAGACTTTAATAAATTACCAGCATAATTAACATGACAAAATGTCCCTTTGTCCAGTGTACGAACAAGTTGTTTACCACTGACAGAATCTAAAGATTTCGCCAGAAGAGTTCCCCCCTCTGGGAATTCAGAGTGTCAAAGTGTGTTTCTTACCAGTTTAAAGCTTACTGAAATTCTCCAAAAACCACACATTTATTACATGGCATCTAGGTCTTAATTAAATCACTGCTGAGCTATTAACCATTCTGAACAAAGCTTGCAAATGCCTTGTTTTTGCAGCAAGCTGATATAATGGGCTGGATAAGCAACAGACTGAATATAATGCTGAACCTGTAGAATGTTTTTTGTATTTCTCACCAATGCATTCAGAGATGTATTTGCTGAGAGGAGGAAAAGGGAAAATTTTTTTAGACCAGACAGTGAGACAATGCAGCGTTTGGCCAGGAAAGATGGCTATTAGCAGTGTAAATGAAGGGAAACATGTAACGACAGGACCCCTGAGTTACTAACGAGGGTGATGGATGATGTTCAGCTCAGACACAAGGCAGTTCATCACTCACCTCAGACTTAAACAACACAAACACAGTCTTACATTGTTTCTGCTCACACAAAATTACATTCCTTTTTCTCCCTTATTAACCTTCTACATAGCCACTCCTATTGTAGCCACAAGACATCCAGCATTGTAATGTGTGCAGCTAAAACACATTGGCTTGGGGTCTCACAGCACTTGAACTCAACAAATGCACCATTATACTTTCATCACTTGAAGAACAGATTAGGTTTTCAATATACTAAAATATGTTAAAATATACCAGATAGAGATACCAGATAGAGCAGCATTGACCCTCCAGCACCTAAGGCTATAAACTGTCAGTCAGCTGTGTACGATAAAAAAAATAGGAAAACCCTTTCAATATTTCTGACATGAAAAACACAGTGTATGCATTTGCTTTCTTCTACACAGTGTATTACAGCACTTTTTTTTCGTTGACCAAACCTCCACTTTGCAAACTATGATATGCATTCACCGGCCACTCTATTAGATACACCATTCATTTGCAAAAATATGAATCAGCAATCACATGTCAGCAACACAATGTATATAGCCATCTAGAAGTGATGAAGATGACCTGCTGAAGTTCAAATTGAGCATCATAATGGGGGAAAAGGGGATTTAAGGGACTTCGAACATGGCAAGGTTGTTGGTGCTACATGGGGTGAGTTTTTCAGAAACTGCTAATCTGCTGGAACTTTCATACACAACTATCTCTTTGTTTGATAGAGAATGGTTAAAAAAAAAAAAATATCCAGTGAGAAGCAGTTGTGTTGATGTCAGAGATCAGAGCGCAATAGGTAGATTGGTTTGAGATGATAGAAAGGCCACTGTAACTCAAATAACTACTTGTTACAAGCAAGGTATGCAGAATACCATCTCAGAAGGCACATCAGGTCAAACCTTAAAGCATATGGGCTAAAGCAACAGAAGACCACACTGAGTGCCACTCCTGACAGCTAAGAAAAAGAAACTGAGGCTACAATTTACACGGGCTCCCTGAAATTGGACAATAACAGTCCTTGCCTGGTCTGATGAGTCTCGATTACAGCTGTGCCATTCAGGTGAAAGAGATAATAATAAGAAGAATTTGGTGTAAACAAAGTAAAAGCATGTTATAAATGGTCCAGGATGCTGTTGGTGGTATAATGGTGTTGGGGATACTTTCTTGACACTCTTTAGGCCCTTTAGTACCAACTGAGCATCCCTTAAATGGCACACAGCCTACCTGAGTAACATTGCTGACTGCTTCCATTCCTTTATGTCCACAGTGTACCCATCTTGTGATGGCTACTTCCAGCAGGATAATGCAACAAAGCTCAAATAATCTCAAACTGGTTTCTTGAACATGACAATTTACTTCAATGGCCTCCAAGGTCATCAGATCTCAATCCAAAACCGCAACTTTAGGATATGGTGGAACAGGACATGTGCATTGTGGATGTACAGCTGAGAAATATGGACCAGCTGAATAATACTATTATGTCAATATGGCCATAAATCTTAAGTTTATGCCACCGAAAAATCAAAGCAGTTCTGAAGGCAAAATGGGGTCCAATCTGGCACTAGCAACTTGTATCTGATAAAATCGCTTGTAAATATATGTTAAGAAATAGCAATCCCTATCCAGCAGGAACTCAAAAACTTTAAGTGCAGTATTAAAGAAACACATCTTTTTTTCTTGCAGTGCAGTCTACTAAAGACTCTCCGATTGCCATTTATCCAAGGCTAACATTTTAGTGTCTTTATGCTCACTCTCTAATGGCCCAGTTTGTTTATTAATCCCGAAGGGAAATTAAATTGAATATTATAAATAACCTTTACTGAAAATCTCCAAGCAAATATGTCATCAAATTTTCTTGTATTTCTTTGCATTGTTTCAATACTTTTTTATTGAAGAACCTTAGAACCTTTGCAGTGTAACTGCAGTGCTAGTCGACATTTTTATCTGTTAATATTTTAATCTCTAAACAATCCAGGTACAGTTTATTTTGCATGGAATTGATCAAATGGAGAGTAGACAGATGTTTAAGGGTAAGAAACACCCAAACTTCACTTTAAACTGTCCCAAATAACTTAAAACTACAATACAAATTTTGTAATGATTAGATAGCAACAGTGTTGAAAACACTACAGCATTCTAAATAAAACCTCTATATTTTGCCCCAATGATGCTCTGCTGTCTCCACCGGTATTGACTCCGTCTTTGCTATTCTAGTCAAGGGAAGCGGCATGGGGCTTAGAGGTGCTGGGTAAACATTAGATCTGCAAAGTGCTTTTTCCCCCTGTCTGTGTATACCTGGGTAATAGATGCAGTAATGGAGTTTGTTCAGGCTAAGGTAATCCTAGAGTTGTAAGCGCAGCATCTGATGCTGTTTCTCCCTTCTGATGTCCTGTTCCACAGCAGGCACTGATGTTGTTGCAGCTGTCACCATTACTGAGCCACACAAGCCATTTTGGAGCAAAGCAAAGCAAGGGTGCATTCTATTGTGCGAAAGTGTATTTCCTAAAGGGAATATTGGGTACAAAAACATGCATGTATGAGCAAGCGTGTTTATGTGTGTGTGAGTGTCTTTGTAGTTAGAGTGAGAAAAGGATGTAAAAATATATAGCTGTTTGGATGTTATAAGTCACCTTTGGGAGGAAGGATAAGAACAGGGCTGGGGGCTAGGAATGAATTTACGGGGCTCAATCTCCCAGAAACAATTTCTTTATGTGGGTTACACACATTTAGAGAGGCTACTCATCCCCGATGGGCCTCAACTGACCACAAACAGCTTTGGTGATGGCCAATGAAATACAGCACAACCTTTTATGGGACATGCTTTTTATTTCTTTCCATGTATCCCTTGTAGAGTCTTTCTTCTGCATCTTTTCCTTTAAGTCAAGGTCTCTCATTTCTGTTCCTAAGTCGTGTTTTCTTCTGGACTCCAGTTCTCTTTTAATTAAACAGAGGTTAATATATTTAGGTGGCAAATGAGAAACTTCTCCTTTTATAAGACGCAAAATGCATTTATCTGCTTCTGTGGGTCTTTTTCTCTTTGTCTTCTCTTTTTTAATATTTCTCTCTTTTTGCCGTCTTCCTTTGGACTGGATCCTTGACATTATTCTTAGGGCCCAAAAGCGTATTGGCAGAAGAGATGGATAAAGGAAAGAGGTGGGAAAACACTGCAAAGGAGTGTGTGTGTATGTGTGTTAAAGGTAGACAGAAAGATATAAAGCTGTAAAATATAATTTAATGCATCAATATCTTGCAGAAGGTTAAATATGACCTTGTGTTAATATTAGTTAAAGCTTCATGGAGAAAGCACAAGCAATGTGCAAGAAATTCTGTTCAAATGTCCAAAAATTGCCAAAGCAGAGGGATGGTGATGATTAGAGACATAATGATATGCCCTACTCACAAGATGAGACATAACATGAGTTCACACGAGTTTATTTGTTTTGACAGTCAGGGAAAAGGTTTTATAAATCACAAACTATTTTACAGAATCTGTAGTCAGGGTGGAATAATTCAGTCCAGGTGTGACAAAGCCATATTTTTCAGTTTCCATCCTTTTCTGATTCTAAGGTGGTTCTAACACTAAAGCAGCTTTGGAAATGCTGCCTTTAGTGGTTTTAGAAACTGAATAAAGTTACAAAATCTCAGCCAAGATTGTCCTTAATCTGTGCTCAGTTAGATGAATCCACCAAAGGTTTGATCAATCTAAGTATTTAGAATTTTAAATGAGGTAGAGCAGAAGAAGGGGGAACTCAACAGAGATGTAAAGAAACACTAAATAAAGAGAGAAAATACAAATATAAACCTAAATATAAACCTAAAGGGAACTAGAATACACTTGGAATAAACTAAGAAACTAAACACATGGAATAACAACGAAAGAAGTGGCTTACTAATGATAAAGAACACTGAATATAGCAAAATAAGGAACATGATGAACAATAATGAATAACACAAATAAAAACCAAAACCTGACACCCCAGGATCCCGACAGAGATGATTAAATGCAGCCCAGGCTCATTAAAAACTGTGAAGCAGTCCTTTAGTTTAGCAGCATTAAGCTCGAAAGCAGATGCTAACTCATTAGCAGTTATCATCATTATTATCCTTAGCAATAAAGAGTTAGGCAGACATTGGGATTTTATAGTGCTTACAAAACAGCTGTATCTTTACTGTCACTCTGTCGCTGCTTCTGTTTTCTACCAAGTATTAAAAATCCTGCCAGAAAGCAGGATAACAGTGGTGAAGGATTCTTCATTGCTTTTGTGTTTTCCCAACAAACACTCTTTATTTGCATACTCTCATAACACAGTAATTACATCCTTTCTTTGTTCTAAATAATCTCCAATACAAATTCAACATGGTGTGTAGAACTTATCTTTATATCCAAGGCCCACAGCATCTTACACTCATTTTGTCACATGCAGCGGATGATGTATCTGAAAACTTTGCAGGACAAACTTTACTTTCACTAAATGCACTGTGGTGTTTTAACACGTGGAACGAGATCTTATTCTCCCCCTAGAGATTATTTAGGTTTGTTTTACAGGATAAGACCTGGACAGCCTTCAGACACTGTGCACAGAATCAACTCCTCTGTAAACCAGAGTATTCTGAAGGAAAACATGGAGTCATCTTAAACTGGCTGATGGTTAGATGGTTCATGAAAACTCTTTTCGTTTGATTCGCTTTTCTGAGTTCAGCACATGTTTGTACTGTTTGGTTTAGGGCTTAACAGCTTGTGCCAGTAACTTTAGTGGCGAACAAGCAGTTAAGAAAAAGAAGGCCCAGAGTTAAAGTCCTGGTGCTGGTTCTTTACAAAACAGTAGCATTTGATTCAATTAATGTTTAAATGTTTGTCATAATCTAATATTTTTTCTATTACAAGTAGCACTGCAGAATAGTTTTACATGTACCACCACACTTACAGACATTGCAAAACAGTAGTATATTATGACTTTGCCTTTTTCAGTTTATGCTATGTCTGAGAGACATAACTTGTTAAAGAATGCTAGTTCACGGAAAAGTTCTCTTAAGGTGAACTTTAGAGTGTCCGTGTTTTGTGGAACATATCGACAGTTTCTTTTTCATTGAAGCCACAAAATAGAAAATTAAATAAAAAATAAATAAATGAATAAAACTTAAATATTTATATATATATATTAAATGCTATAAACAAAGAATGCTTTGAAAAATTCAAGTGTTAATCATTTATTTTCATCAATCAACAAAATGCAGTGAATGAACAAAATCTAAATCAAATCAATATTCGGTGTGACCACCCTTTGTCTTCAAAACAGCATCAATTCTTCTAGGTACACTTGCACACAGTTTTTGAAGGAACTCAGCTGGTAGGTTGTTCCAAACATCTTCGAGAACTAACCACAGATCTTTCCACAGATCTGTGGATGTAGGCTTTCACACATCCTTTGTGGATGTAGGCTTTCACACATCCTTTGGTCTCTTCATATAGTCCCAGACATTCTCGATGATGTTGAGATCAGGGCTCTGTGGGGGCCACACCATCACTTCCAGTATTTCTTGTTCTTCTTTAAACTGAAGATAGTTCTTAATGACTTTGGCTGTATGTTTGGGTTCGCTCACCTAGCATTTTGTTAAAAACAATCATCAATAATATTTCTGAAAGCAATCTTTGTTTACAGCATTTTTCACATCTGCCTAAAACTTCTGCATAGTACTGTATATATGTACCAAACTGAAAAAAAAATAAAAAACTTGACCCTGAAACCATGAACCGGACTGAAGTGTTGATTCTGTGAACCATTCCAATCATATGATGATTCAATAGTGACAAATCTCTAACAAAATGGCTGAAAAAATGGAAACAAGGATTTTTCTGATGTCCAATCTGAGCCTGGGATTCAGCCTGAATGACCTTAACAGAGCTATGTTTAAATGAATGCCCATGAAACTTAATGAACTGATGCTACATTGTAAAGAGAAGTGGACCAAAATGGCTTCTCAACGATGTTAAAGACTGGTAGGGTCATAAAGAAGACTATTATGCCAAGCGATTGCTGCTAAAAGTGGTTTTTCAAGCTATACAAGGTCTGCATTTTGCTTACTTTCTATGAATAAATAATGGCACAGAGTAATATGTCATGCACTTTTCCTCTTCAGAGGTAGTATTTACCTCATATGTAAGACCTCTAGAAACTGTTCTAGAAATAGTCGTCTTTATCTTGACAAATACTTAAAATTTGAAAGAGATTGTATTTGGCATCATTGGAGGTCCTATTCAAATCTATTGTTATATCTGTCTTGGGTGATCATAAGTCGACAGATCTGAGAGGGTCACTTTACACCTGTCACTGAAATGCATCTCCACGTGCATCTCCGGTGACCACATGAGATCAGAGCTCACTTCCCCACTTTGTATGCAAATAAACAGATAACCTAGTGTATGTCACACACTTCCAGCGATGGAAGTGTGGACATTTGTAGGTCTGCTAAGGTTTCTGCAAGGTCCCACATGACATTCAGCGACTTCTTCTCTTCTATTATTAATAGAAGCATTTTTATGAACTGTTTGTCATTTTAATGTAAATATGCTGAATGGCTGGAAAGTAAACAAAGCAGAATCCAGGAAATTGTATGACTGCTATTTAACAGTCGTATAATTTCCTGGATTCTGTGTTTGCTAATAACAGGGTTATATAACAATAGTTGTACCAAACTTTTACAGATTAGATGTCACTTAAAGGTGCATGCTGTTTAAACAGTGTCATTCCAGCTGAGTAGAGGTTTAACATTTTATAGCCTATAATTTGAACTTTTGCATTGAGAAACTTTCTCAGTTCTATACTGTTTTTTTCCTGATCATTGGCCTATGGTGCGGTGTTTACCTTAAACTGGATGTTTTTTTTGTTTTTTTTTATGTTTAAAATTTTAAAATGAGTTTACCAGCATAGAAATATTGCCTCCCACCTTAGAACCTCCTCACTTGCAGTGGTGGTTTATTTTTCTGTATCTGTTCCTGTTAGGGCCATTTTCTGTTTTAATAAAGTGAAAAAAATTTACCCTTTGCAGCTGCTAATTTAAGTGTTGTGACATACCCCTACCGATTCAAGACCATTAAACTGAGATAAATACTAGAATGTTACACCCCTACTCAATAAGCATATAAAATTTAAACTACTGTCATCGCAGCAAAGTGCATTACCAAAACAAAACTAGTGTCAATATCATTGCCCAATGGGAATGGTAGTACCACACATATCCCTAAATTAACACCACTGCGGATAATCTGGTTGGGCCTTTGCAATGTGCAAATCGTCCATAGATTTTTGGCCGTGGATGTGACCCAAAGGTAGCTAAAGAAGCTAGAACACAAAAGGAAAATGCCAACTAATAACTTATCTGAACCTGTGCAAAACTTGTTAGATGTAATGTATAATGACAAATATACAAGACAGCCTTAAACTTTGACTTCAAGAAAACATGAAGCAAAACCAAGGGTTGGCAGGATATGTAAAGTTTTGGTTGCTCTCTCTTGCTGTTGAAAGATTACACCGTATGCAAATAAGGATTTGAAAAGCATGTTAGGACCAGGATGTAATATGGAAGAAAATCCATTAAAAGCTAGGGCAGAATAATGCAGACATCCTGTTCCGGAGGGATGAAATCACAGGTTGCCCAGCTGAAAGCCATATAAAGCCCTTTGACTACTTCTAATAATTGTTTCAGTGCACCATTTGCAATTAGTGTAGTAATACCCATGACAAATCAAATGACAGAAGAATTAGTTTCAGAACTATTGAAAATTTTGACTCAATATTAACAAATCCAATTTTGATGTAATAAACACTGCCGTCAGTTTGACTGATCACTGGTGCCTGAAGAGATCTGGAATTAAGTTGTTTTTAACAAAAACTAATAATATCTTAAAACTAACCAAACCATTGAGCTAACCCTTAAAACTGCTGTACAAATCATTGCGCACACACACACATTCATGTCATCCACTTTCCTGACTTAAAGGGTTTCAATATTTGAAAATGATTCAGCAGCAAGTGTTCTTCCCAAATATGTCCTTACTGACAACATATTTCAAATTATACAAACATTTCTAATAATATGCAGTTTTACTTAAAAAAATCCACTAATATTAATTTAGAAAATAAAATCGTTTTTTCCTACTTGCACAAGCTTTCTTTGAATGTTACTTCCCAATGCAATCTCTCCCTTTTTAACCTCCACCTTCTCTCCTTTAAGTATATGCTTGCCTGTGATTAATAATACTAGCACAAAACCAGAAACTATTTATTGAATAAACTTGTGACACTAACAGTATATCATCATTTATTTTGTTCTGTGGCCACATTAAAAATACATTTGACCCATTTCTGAAAGCAACCAGTGAGTGGCCACACATTTCTTTCCGATAATGCATTTGAGTATCTCTCCATAAACCGCCCAGAAATCCAATCCAATCTCTGTGGCTGCTCTGCTCACCACCTCCCTGCTGCTTTTTCTTTCTGTCAGTCAAGTCTGTTGTTTGTTCTCTTCCTGCACATGCACCTCTGCTCCTCAGAGGAAAGGGGGAACAGCAGCATGTCCAAAAATTATATACAGTTTTGTTCAAATAACAGCTTGAAGGCCCAGATCTCTAAATTCTCATATTTAGCGCCTTGCCAATACATACATGGCACTTGAACTTTTACACATTTTGTCGCATTGGAACCACAAATATAAATATATTTTGTATGAAAACAAAAAAAAAGTTACACATAATCATGAAATTACAAGAAAGAATGGTTTTAAATGTTTTTTTTTTCAAATAAAAATCTGAAGTCATGCCTTTGTATTTAACCCCAATTAATCTGATACCCCGAAATAAAATCAGTTACCTTCAGAAGTCACTTATTCTGCACTGATTCCACACGTGTAATTTAATCTGAGTAAAAAATACAGTTGTTCTGGGAAGGTCTCAGAGGTTTGTTAGAGAACATTAATGAACAAATGATATCATGAAGACCAACAAACACAGCACATATCTCTGAGATTAAAATGTGGAAAAGTTTAAAGCATCTCACAAACCACTGTTAAAACCATTATTCAAAAACAAAAAGAGTAGGGCACACCTGCAATCCTGCCAAGAAATGACTGCATGCCTACACTGCCCAAACAAGGTTAGTTAGTGGATCAGCCAAGAGGCCTGGTGACTTAAACATACTCTGCACAAACCGTTATATTTCTTCTCTGGCAGGGTTTGTGAGGAACAAAAATGACATCATTGTTTTCTGGTTTGGGATGTTTTGCAGCTTTTTCTTGACAGAAAAAAAAAATACCTGTTCTTGTACATGCCTGTAAAAATCCACAACTCTGGCCAAGAAAAAAGACATTATTGACAGAAAGCCATAAGAGGTCCCATTTGCAATTTGCCTCAAAGTATGCAAGGTACACATTAAAACATGTGGAGAAAAGTGGTCTGATCAGATGAAAGAAAATTTAACTTTTTGGCCTCCATGCAAAATGCTGTGTGTAGAAAGAAGAACTAGCACTGCACGTCACCTTAACACACCGTGACCACCAAGAATGATGGTGGTGGCATCATCGTGTTGTGGAGTTACCTTCTCTCAGCAGAGATTGGTAAGTTGATGAAAATAGAATGTAGATGGAGCTAAGTACAGGGCCATAAGAAAACCTGTTGGAGGCTGCAAAAGACTTTACACTGGGCAGAGGCTCACCTTCCAGCCGGATAATGACATCAGTCATACAGCCAGAGCTACAATAGAATGATTTAGCAGAGCATATTCATGAGAATGTCCCAATTGAAGCTAAGACCTATCATATCAAATCCCAATAAAGTTATGGGAATTTATAGTTGCAATGTGAAACAATGTGGGAATGTTCAAACAGTTAGGAATACCTTGGATGTCAACTCAATATCTACAAGTTTAAGTATTTGTTTTATGAGGCTGAACAGCTCACAGCTGCAAACTAATGATCTTTTATATTGCCAATCTAACTATAAAATTCAGAATTAAATTCAGGTGATGTTACTGCCCTCAAAACATCAAATCCTCTCCTTTCCAGTAAAAGCTACAGCAAGTGTACTTCTGTGATCAGTTTTTAGAAAACGGCTGTATCTATAGAGTGCAGCTGCAGTTATGAGACGTGAGAGTGCGTCAAAGAAAGACAACGCAAAAAGATGCATCAGTGCTCAGTCCCATTTTATCATAGAGCTTCAACAAGATCAAAATGTCGTTAGAACCAAAAACCAAAAGTAATAAAGGACCGGGACAGCTGATTCGCCAGTAAATAAGCAGCATGTGCCGACACACATACGGCTACCTGCAACCGCAACCATTTGTCTTTGCTATAAAATTACTACCGTGTAAATAAAACTGATTCCAGACCAGACTAAAGGATGTTCAGTCTTTTTTGCGCAACTCCTACATTAAATCCTCTCAATTTCCGTTTCCTAAAACGCTCAGAATGGAATGCAATCCATTTCACTCGTAGGTTTTAAAATGCAAAGCTGTCATACAGTGTATCCATCCACATAAGATGTGCGGGATTTATGACTTTTATCACGCCCACTTTTCAGGCAATAAACAAAAAGCGCATAAAATACACCCCCTGTGAGGTGTGAAGGTTATCGGGAAATCCATACCTGTTGGTGCGGTGTGGTCCTGTTCTTTTAGCCCAGCAGGTGAACCTCTTTCCTCATAGCCACTCCACTATCCGAGACGGAGAGGCTCGCATGCCATCAGCACTTACACCGTGAAGCGGCTCCGTTCTGGCACAGAGCAGGAAAGTTACACCATACCATCCACCCGCCTAAAAATGCGGATAAGGTGAAAAGACAAGAAGATATGACCCTTCTGCCTTGAAACTAAGCCTGGTGCCTCTTGCGACTGATCCACTGCAAAAGAAGAAGGATCCTGAAAGTTCCGTTTCTCCTCTTCTCTTTTACGCAGAAAGTTCCTAAGCCATGTCGATAAGAAGAAAACGTCCGACCTGGGCTTTTGCTTTGCGTGGGAATCTTCTTTTTACTCTCCCAGAAGAAAGTGAGGAGACCGCAGCCGGTGGCAGGACAGGGGTGCGACTGTGTAGGGGTGTCACGCAGACTGCTTGTGCGCTCCCGATTGTCCAGCCTGGAAGATGTGGAGCGTTTGGTTGAAAGCTGCTATAGTGGTGCACCGCCCTCTAGCGGCCTGATTTGGAAACAGATGTCCAAAGAAGCAAGGCGGATACAGCAAACATAAAGGATTCTGTACAGTGATGTGACGAGGGCCAGATGGCTGCGCAAGGACATGTGGGATACATGATATTATTCATCTTCTGTCAGTGTAGCCTGGTAGCCTGAAAGAAAGAGACCGAAATACAATACAAACAGACAGACGTACAACTTATTTAGATGCATCAGGAATGCCAAGACGAGTTTGGATGCTGGACACAGTGGCGGTTCTTGCAAGAATCGCGCCCTGCACTTGTCCCTCCTTTTGCCACCCCACACACAACCAAGCACCAACCCCACTGACTAACAACTCATAAGAGGGCCTTTTTATTATGTAAATTATCAGATGCCGAAATCGCAAATGCCTGATACAAAAATTAATTAATTGTTAAAAAAAAATCAGATTTTTTAAAAAATAGGACAGTGTATTAAGTGCTTTTAAGAAACAAATCGTGGATCATTACATAATTATATATAGATTGCATAGACATGTATTTCAACAACATTTTTGAAAACTAAAACTACGCTTATTTCAGCTATAAAGACCACAAACTTTGCGTTAAGCCACGTGTAATCACTGCAGAATAATTCACCCCAGGTTTGACCAGTCTGGTGCTTTTCTTCATCTAATGTGGCACTAATGCTAAGAAAACATTGAAAATGCTATTTTTGTCTTTTCATGGAGACAATTAAGATTACATAAATTCCAATTTCATCCAATTAAGGACTTTCTATTCAGTGAATAATAATCCAATTAATTTGTCAGTGGAGTGCAGACTCCTAAAAACACTGAAATACCCCTTAAATTTAGCAAAGAATCATTAACTTCAAATCTTATACCAACTTCAATGTCACTGCCAAAAGCAATATTATATATAATTTTTACAGCGCTCACATGAAGTTACAAGGACGTTTATGAAAGTTCCATGACCTTTTAATGAATGTACTTGCTAAGATCTATAAAAGTACCTGGTTAATTCCACAAAAGTCCCTGGCAAGTTCCAATAATGTACCTGGTATAAGTTCCATGAAAGATAGATGAAAGTACCAAGTAATTTGCAGGAATGTATGTTACGGTATGGTATATTCTAGGAAAGCATCTGATAAGTTCCTGGAAAGTACCTGTTCAACTCCTTAAACGTTCTGTAAAGTAATCATTAAGATCAAATAGAATATAACCTTTGTGGTTATATCCTGTAGTTCTACCATAGAAAATTAATTTAGGGATAATTTTCTTGCCTTGTGGCACCCCTAGGCTGTGCTGCCCTGGGCAGAAAGCCTCATTTCCTTTGTCAAAACCACCACTGGCTGGTCAAAATGGAAATCCTAAAATCTGTACCCCATCAAGATGTGTGTAAAATGAGTGAGTGAGTAAATCCCTCTCAGCTGTGAGAAGTTCATATTAAACTGAACTCATTCTTAGTTCTTGGCATTTCCCAATAGACTACACCAACAGGAGCAGAGTGGGTGATTGACACCATGCAAACTGAAGTGACCCATCTCACAGGCTCCTTGTTTATTTGTTTGTGTGTGTGTGTGAGAGTTTGTGTGTGCGTGTTTTTGTGTGTCTGTATGTGTGTGTTCCACTGGCTGAAATGACCTGAGCTGCCCAAAGACGTTTACTCACAACAAATGACTTTCTCCAGACTCTGGCCACTGCAGTTCATTTGATGAAGCCCAACCAGGCTGTAAAGCGTGCTTGTATAGGAGAAACAGATAGACAAGAGCCGATAAGAAATCACACAGCAGAGAGAGTCCTGTTTGTAAGCACTGCACAAAGCACAGCTGAACTCCTGTATGTGTGTGTTTGAGATGTAATCGAGGTGATGATGTATGGTTGCCTACACGTATGACAGAGTAATTGATCCATAGACAGCAGTGTGATTGCGCACATGTGCCAGTCATACATCATTTCAACCAGTGAGCTAATCTGTTACTCACTGAAAGTTTATATCCATGATCTCACCTTTACTTTCTGCCCTATTTCTTGAACCTTCGACATCCTCCCCACTGTTCTTTCTTTTAGCGCTTTCTGCCCTTTGATCCCATCATATGATCTTAAGGAACAGAAAAACAGTCCCGTTCTCCACGTGTTTCTTGGCTCTGCTCTTTGTCGCTGAAGTAACACTGCTGTATCTTGGATAACCTGGATGACCCAAGCAGGGGATTAATCTTCTGTTGTGTTCCCTGGCAGCTCAGTTAAAAGTCAGCATGTGCACTGGGAGATAACAAACAAGAGACTCACATGCATGCAAGATACCATAGCTGCTTGGAAACCCTCAATAATCATCCTAATTCACTTGGGATCGGTGGCATTTACCCACATGCAACCTTTCCCTCATATGTACTCACACACTCACACATGTACACTACAGTTGATGGCCTCCCAGTGACTCAAAAAGGGATTTAATGTGTGCCAATCGGAGACCTCGGTATATTTCTGTTACAGAATAGATAGTCAGTTCTCTTGGAGAGAGGCTTTGCTGATCACATGCCTCAGAGCAACATGCTATGTGTGTGCATATAGTGGCACATGCCACAACTTACACACACACACACAGAGCCATGTGAACATAATAATAGAGCAGCTCAGAATAGTCCAGTCAAATTCATTTGTCATACATTTTCTTCAGTCAGCTCACTAAGTCAACTGAAATGGAGACAAATACTGCAGGACCAGGAGATAATGCGCACAGACATGGGGATCTCACCACATGGCTCTTTGTTAATACTCATAATCATTTGAACAATTAATTATAATAGACAGTGAATTGTTCAACAGCTGTCAAAACCTCAGATGGAGAAAGTTTTTTTCTAATAACGTTTTAAATAATAAAAGACTAATTTCCTTTTTTTGTTCATGTCCTAAAACCCCATAAAAGACTAAAATGCTCAATGCCCACCAGTTCTATTCTGAAGGCATGAATGTTAATTGTCACTGAGCTGCTCAGTCTAAGCTTTGCTATTTTTGTTAACTGTCACGTTGTACAACTCCAGAAAAATACATTATCACCCCTCCTTATAGGTGTTTGCTTGGTTATACTTTGTATAGGAATTAAAATCACGACTATTACTCAAAATTATGTAAATTCACATCTAGGTAAAAACATAATGACAACCTTATTAAAGCTATAACAGATAGAGCAGTTTTGTGTTCTCTAAAAACTTATGACAAAATAAAATAAATTAAATCAGATTCAGCATTTTAAGGTTTTTCTTTTGTCTTGTATGGTTGCTTAATTGGCTTAATTGACACACTGGGGAAAATTACTTTATTTAATTTATTTTATTTTAAGACTGTTTATCAAGCTATTTAGTTGACATCTCTTTCTACAGAATTAAGTCCTTATTATCTTGAACATGCATATAAAATAATAATAAATAAATCCATTTGATGAAAAATTGCACAAATGTGCTTATAGAGTTAGGTAATTTGACATTTTACTAGAAGTAACCATAGAAAATCAACAATAGCAACTATAGTAATAATAATAATAATAATAATAACAATGATAATAATGGGCCACAAGGTCCCCTGTAGATAAAAATAATGAAAACTGAATTTAAATTATTGAACAACAAAGAGTCTAATATCTGTTCTTTGAAACTTATATTTTTCCTTCTTACTACTGCAGTCCCATGAAACACTACACTTTGGAGAAACAATATGCAAAAAGATACGCAATATGCAAAAAGTTATGTCTCCAGTGCCTAAGATGCCCCAGCATTAGCAAGTGAAAGACAGCAGCTGGAGGCTACTGCTGCCACTGTCATTGTTATAGGCTGCCTTATTTATTTCTGAGCAGTTTTTCTATCTAGCGTTCACCTCAGTGTTTCTAGCTCTGCCTCCTGTCTTTCTCAAGGTCATTTATCTTTTGCTGTTATAGTCCCTTGCTGAAAAATTGGGAATAATGTTTGAAATGAAGCATTAGAATATATGGTTTTTAAAAGTTTTTGCAAAAAAAAAATAAAATCTGGCAAGTGTAACATGCATAATCAGTAGACTTTCAATCTCATAGCCGTAAATAAAATACAATTGGCTTCCAAAACCCCATACTTAGTCAATAAAGTTCAGTTGTGTGCAATTTATTTTCTGTATGAGGTCAAAAAAGAATGGGCAGTAATTTCAGTCTGCATGTGTCCAAAGCTGGTACAGACATACCCAAAAGACCTCCAACTGTAACTGCAGTGAAAGGTAGTTCATCAAACTTTTCAGATTGTTATTTGCAGATAAAATGAAAAACATGTATAATTTTGTATGTGCTACTTTGAGATTGTAATGTGACAAAATATAAAAACATTCAAGGAGTGTAAACACCTACGCCAGGAAACATTAGTGCCTGTTGACAGGGCACTTTTTATACTCAATTGTGACAAATGCAATGCTGATTAAGTTGATGTCATAAAAACTCTCCCTTCACTTTCTAATCATATTGAAGCTGATGTAGAAACCAAGTTTAGAGCTGAAATTCTGCAACATCATATGTTTAAAACAAGAAATATCAGCAGATTCTTTCACAGTAGATCAAAGAATTTAAGTTTGGTGTAAAGATAGAGCTGCCCTCAGCAGAAAACACTTTATCTCAGATAGCAGCAGGGAGCATCCAGTTTAAATCTTTCTCTTGTTTGATTCATTTCACTCAAAGATGTAAAATGTTCAAATGAAATAATTCCTTCAAAGCTGTGATGAGCATGAAAGGCCACTCTCCTCCCTCATTTTTAATTGATGGTCTTGCATCACAGCATGAAAGCTGTGATGTCTCGCCCGAGACACTAATTAGCAATAACTACACTAAAGTTAGCTCCATTAAAATTACATTACAGCGTTTTCAGACACACCTTTCACTCATCCTCTTTTAGCCTTATTCATTCACTTTTTACATGAAATCCTTTCACAAAAGATGTCTCTTTCTGTTTTTGTTCTTTCAAATGTTATCTGATGATAATATTGTTACTACTTCCAGTATTATCATCTCTCCTCTACACCTGTCCTTTATTCAGAAAGCATCAAACTACACCTCTTACCTTCCTGTGACTGTTCAAACCACAGCTATAAGTCCCTGTCTCCAAGGAAAGCCAGTCCATGTTAGCTTGTGGCCTGCAGGCAATTGTTAAACCTGAGCCTCTAGAGCCACATGACAGCATGATTGACAAGATGAAACAGACATGATGGCAGCACCTTGCGATTATCCGGAGAGACCTGCATGATGCTGCTGGAGAAAAGGACACCTGTGATGCTCTGCTTGCAGGTTAGACTACTAGACTCTTCAGACAACAGCTGTAGTTCTGTATGTGATGTCTGTCTATCACTACACTTTGTTTACATCTCACAGAGCTTTTTACAGAAAACAGCTGCAGAAATCTAATTTGCAAACTGGAATTTTTAATATTGCTAATATGATGCTATATACACTGGCTTCAACCTTTTAAAAGACTGTCCAGGCACATTGCAGCCACTGCACAACTGGCTTCAGCTGGAAGAGAGGACTCTCTGCTGTTAGCAGTCTCTCATGATGCTTAGGTTCCTATTGGAACCCTTATTCTCAGATAAACCTTATAGAAAACCAGAGGAGGGACAATTATTTTGCAAGTCACAATTATGTCCCAGGTTTTCCACTCATACGTCTAGTCAAGTCCCAAGTCAAAATATGTAAAACCCAAATCAAGTTCCAATTCATTAAAAAGTAATTGGACCAAATACACAATCTAATTGCAAAATAATAAAAGTTTCTAAAAAAGATTTAATGCAGCTTATAGACATACTTATTTAGAAGAACAAGCAGAACGTGGTAATGAAAAATCTGCTTTGGGGTTGCTTCCCACGATAAATATTATTACAGTACCAAGACATAACACGGATTATGGTGTGAGGCTGTTTTCAGGGCTACACCAGTTAGTTGTAGGGAAAGAAACTTTGAATGCTTCCAAAATATTTTTAATGACTTAGTGTTTCCAGCATTGTGGACACAGTTTGGAGATCTCACCCTTCCCATTCCAACATGACTTCCCACCAATGCACAAAGCAAGCTCCATGAAGCCATGGATGGGTTTCTCTATTGGGATTTGTGTCTTATTTCATCTCTTTCTGCTTGACCAAAGAGGTAACTAAGATAGACCTTTCTCAATTAATATTGTAAAAGTTTGGTGGAAACAAATAATAAAAAATTCTCTGCAATTTTTAAGCCCGTGAGAATAGTGAGTGATAAAATGAAAAGAAATAATGACAGGAGCGACGTTAAAATGTTCAAAGCAGAAAAGAAGAATAACTACTGTACATGATTTTCAGATCAGACCTCAAAAATATGCTATAGCCTGCTTATTTATTCTCGAACTCTCTGAATCATTCAGAATACAAATAGGTGCATCATTTTAAACCACCTCTAAGCCTCTGTTATAGTCCAAAAAGTAATCAAAGTGATTTAATAAATTAGACAATACTTTCTAAAGTTCACGCCCACGTCATCACTTTGTCTGATTTCTGTATTTATCCCAAAATCCAATACCAGTGAAACCATACTTGTTACTTGTTAAGGTCTTAAAATGATACCTCATTCTGCCTCTTTGTCAGGCTGTTCACTGAAATACATGCAGCAGCAGTGTAATAGGGACACCTTTGTTGAAACAGATCATCCTCTACAGAAATTTGCCAGGTTTGGTTTTTAGGAGCTCATACAGATGATTTTTTCTCTGATTCAAACAGAGAGCTGAGTGAGTTAAAGCATTTAGCAGGGTACACAGGTGTTAATTAAATGTAGCCTTAATCCTGTATTTTGAACCTGTTTTGAATTTGTAGCAGTTGTTGTAAACACAACTGTTATTATAAAGGGAGGACAAACTCATGAAATAACCTCTTTTTTAGGTGTAAGTTATTGAACGCTTATCAAATGATAAAGGAAAGGATACAGAAGAAGTATTTTACCAAACATGTTCCTACTGGCTTTCAACCATAGAGACTGCCTTTGTTTGTCAGTGTTGTGCATCAGGTTAGCCCCTCTTACTTCTGATATCCCCAAAGAAAATCCAGTTCATCCAATGGACTAGTAAAAAGACTCCATCTGTGCGTAATTTAATCTCAGCCGTTCTGTGAACCTGAGAGGTTAGAAAACATTAGCGAACAAAAAGCATCAGGAAAACCAAGAAACACATAAAACAGGTCAGGGACAAGTTGTGGAGAAGTTCAAAGCAGGGTTAGGTTTCAAACCAATATCCCAAACTTTAAACATCTCACAGAAGACTGTTCAATCCATCATCCTTAATCAGAGAAGCAGCCAAGAGGCCCATGGTAACTCTAAAGGAGCTGCAAATGTCCACATCTCACATAGGGAAAAGTGACAAGAACAAAGTATTGGTTGAAAGAAAGACCTAAGAGGTCACATTTGCAGTTTGTTATAAGCCATTCAGTGGACACAGCAAATGTGGAAGAAGGTGCTCTGGTCAGATGAGGACAAAATCTAACTTTTAGGCCTACATACAAAATGCCATGTGTAGCTGACTCCCGGCCAAGGGTCTTTCTGCATGGAGTTCTCCCCGTGCATGCATGGGTTCTCACCGGGTACGCAGGCTTCCTCCCACAGTCCAAAAACGTGACTGTTAATTGGTCCCTCTAAATTGCCCTTAGGTGTGAATGAGTGTGTGCATGGTTGTTTGTCCTGTATGTCTCTGTGTTGCCCTGCAATGGATTGGTGATCTGTCCAGGGTGTACCCTGCCTCTCGCCCATAGACATAGATAGGCACCACCTCCCCCGTGACCCACTATGTATTAAGCGGTATAGAAAATGAATGAATGAATAAAATTAAAAAATATTTATAATTTACTTTTCACTTCAGAATGATTGTTTTGGCACTTATTACTGAGCAGGTAAAACAAATGAGTAGCTGCTTGCTGAACTTGCCAGACAGACAACTGAAATGATCTGTAAAAGTCCTTGGAGCAAACAATCCTCTTTCTTCTGATAAAATCTAGACTATCTTAGATTTTGGTATAAATTAATCATGAAGGTAATCACAACAGAAAACACGTTAATTTTGTGTTTATTGAATAAAATAGCACGTTTTTGTCAAATGAGCTGCTTTTGGAGCAAGAACATGACACCCCATGATGATGGTATCAATGGGAAGAAGAGTCAGTTTTCCTGCACGTGAAGGAAGATACGCAAGCCAGCTGGAAGGCTCTCACTGTGCAACATGAGAGGGTGCGAGAAGACTTGTTCCCAAAGCTTTTTAAATGAACTGTGGTGAAAGCACTCGGAACAAAAGGGGGTTGTGAGTGATATCTGATGGTTTCTGTAGTTGTTCAAATAAAAAAAAAGCTTCTTCATCCATTTTTTTCTCTCTTCGTCTCTTGTATCTTGTCCACTCAGCGCCACTAATATGAGCAGCAGGACAACAAGGTCATGTGTACAATCTGCTGAACACAGAGATACAGGCCTTATAATGCAACAGCCGCTACAAATCCAAAAGCCTTTTTAGGAAAAATAAAAACCCACACACAGAAAAAAATTCTGGATTACTTCGTTCCACACTGTCTGTTTAGGGATAGGAATATCTCTGACTCCTTCTCTAAATCTTTTTTAATCCTCTCTTATTCTCAGTTTTTCAGTTTTTTCCTCTTTTATTCTCTAAATCTCATAAACAGCTTTAGCTCTTATCAGGATAGGATCAGATGGAGGAAAAAATGGTGGAGGAAAAAGGTTTTCCACTGATGCGTTTGTCAAGTTTATGCTGAACTTAAGTACAGAAAGTGAAGACTTCGGAGACCATAAAGAATTAGGAACTGTAGAAATGATCTATTTCCAAAAGGGGGCATTGAGAAGTATTATCAATGTCCCTAGTCCATGCCTGCATCTATGGATCAGTTTACATAAACTGGATTAGAGTTCTTGAGACAAACACAAGCACATAACCACGCCTTTAGCTTTGCTTATTCAATTAGCACAGCAGGGTTTTTGACTCCCATAGAATGCAACATAACTTATATTGTCTTTTCAGTTCTGTCCTTTTTTAGTGGTGATTTAAATGCTTTCATTGCCACGATACACCCCATCCATACAGATGTCTGTCCATAGAGACATCAATGTGCAAAACACGGTCACTGATACTGCTTCAGTCTACTACTTGAGGAGACTACACTGCATCCATTCATCTGTCCTCCTCGCCCTCCCAGCATCATGCTCTCCCACCTGCTTCCCAACCTCCTCACTCCCCCTTCCTCCCTCATGACAACACCCCCTAGTGATTAATGGCAATCTGCACTGACCACTGGCTGCACGTTTGGGTGCATTTTAAATGACCGGCAGCAGGGAGAATTTCCACTGATTTTTCACTTCTTTCCCAACAGTCTCTTTTACCCAGCCGACTTCAGCTTACTGAGGAAAAAGACACCAGAGGGAGCCAAGATAAAAGACACTTTAGAGACAAGAGAAACAGGAAGCCCACATCCTCTGCTACTAATAGCAGTGTTTTGAAGAAAATCAGCTTCAAGCGAAAGTGGGAGGTGGAAGAAGAGGTCGATGGTTATAAATGCCATGCTGTGGAGGAATATGATTCTTTCTACTTGAAATCTGCCAAGTTAAAAATAAATTCCCAAACTTCTGGTGTTCTAAAGGAATAAATAAGCATGTAGGAAATGGAAATAATGTGGAGTACGTTAAAACTAGTCTTGTTCAAAGTATTATATTATATAAAACAAGAATTTTTATATCACCATGAACGAGAAATACATACACTTGATCACATGATACATGTGTAGATCTGTGAGACATGCTGGCCCTCTAGTGGTCACACATTTCCTTAATTTTATTTTCAAAGAGAAGCAACTTACTAGCATCTCTTAACTGATATATTCAAAAGTAAATCCAAAATCCATATCTTTAAATATCTAGAAAACAATTACAACAATGTAAAGAAACAATGCACATACCTAGATTTTTGCTAAGAGCTCTAGAAATCAGTTTCAAGTGATATGTTGAAATACACTTGGTGCTGGTGCCTATCTCCAGCAGTCTATGGGCGGGGGGCGGGATACACCTGGGACAGTTCGCTAGTCCATCGCAGGGCAACACAGAGACACACAGGACAAGCAACCATGCACACACTCATTCACACCTGAGGGCAATTTGAGAGAGACCAATTGACCTAGCAGTCATGTTTTTGTACTGTGGGAGGAAGCCGGAGTACCCTGAGAGAACCCACACATGCACGGTGAGAACATGCAAACTCTATGCAGAAAGACACTTGGCCAGAAGTCAAACCCAGGACCTTCTTGCTGCAAAGCAACAGTGCTACCAACAGCGCCACCGTGCAGCCCTAAATATACATTTCAATAGCTTCTTAAGCGAGTTGCAAAGCTTTGATTAGTATTATTTTTATTTTAAGACATTAAAATAAGAGGTGGACTTGCTGGTGTGCAAAGCTCACAAGCAAGTGTCAGGAAATTCTCCATCAGGATTTGCTGGTAGAGAGTAGAATTAACGGTTCCATTAATTACACCAAGGCATCGAGGTCCAGAAGCAACAAGGGACAGGAAGTCCTAGATCATTACACTACCACCTTGCTTAACTTTTGATATTATGTTCTTTCCTTTAATGCTACTCTAGTTTTACACCAGATTTCATGGGCCACTCTTTTCCAAAAACAAATCAGATGTATGAATATTTCAGCATTAAACTGTACATGTTAGAGGCTCAAGTTAGAGTGTGAAAAAGACTTGAAGTCTGTGTGATAAAATCTGCCCTGCATCTCTGACTGACCCACCTACCAATCCCAGTTAACTGCAGTAAATTAAAGCCTGAATATTCTTAAACTTTCCAGAGAAGCAGCACAGAAACTGACTGCAGGAAAGAGCAGTACTGACTTTTTACTTGTTTTAAGTTGTGTAAGCTGCTCAGGAAAATGTGTGGGTGTGTGTGCAGCTAAGTAATTAACATTTAAAAGTTTCACATTATTTGTTGAATTATAATTATTAATAACTAAATTGAAACGTAGGAATAAATGTACATCTAAAAAATTTAAATATCATGAAAAAACTCATATATGACATAGATTCATTACACATGAAGTGAAATATTTCAAGCCTTTATTTCTTGTAATTTTACTGATTATAAATCATGAATATCCAAAAGTCAGTGTCTCAGAAAATTACATTACATAAGATCAACAAAAAAGGTATTCCAAAGAGAAACATCATGCTTCTGAGGATAATGTTCTATGCACTCAATACTTGGTTGGTCTTCCTTTTTCATGTATTATTGCATCAGCGCAAATTGGCATTAAGACGATCAGCCTGTGGTTCTGCTGAGGTATAATGGTAGCCCAGGTTTCTTAGATAATGGCCTTCAGGTCATCTGCATTGTTGAGTCTGGTGTCTCTAATCTTCCTCTTGACAAAACTCCATAGATTACCTATGGGGTTCAGTTCAGGCAAGTTTGCTGGCCAATCAAGCACAGTAACACCATGGTCATTGAACCTGTTTTGGGTACCTTTAGCAGTGTGACATTGTGATATGACATATCACATTAAAGTGGCCGTGACATCAAATTTTCATGATAAATCCAATTATATTTATGGAAAGGAAACATTGATGCAGTATTTTAAAAAGTAAATTTATGCCGCTGAAATGAACGGTTGTTGAGATATATGGTCATAAATTTCACTAAAAAGGCATTTCCAGACTACTCCTTTGCGATTTTGTTGCACTCTTTTGTAACCTCAGAGGGGAACCCCTGCAGATAAACTGACTGCAGCTACAATGGCCACAACACAGACTGCAGAGAACAATCTGATATTTTTCAGTCACTATCACAGAGAGACACAGCAGAGTCAGAAGAACAAAATCAGCTTTCATCAGACGGCAGAGCACAAGTGCTACGTCAACCAAAGTCTATTTTTGCTGGATGCCGGAGCACAGCCAGAGTCCACATGCATGAATCATACCACACCACCAGGAAACAGAACCAGCACAACATCCAGATTTTCAAAATAATTCACTAAAGATGGACTAGATGTCACTATATTAATAAATACACACATATATTTATATATACATGTGTATGTACCTTTTTTCATCTAAAAATATTGCTTGTCTCAGTACATAACTCCCCTACTCGGTTGCTGAAATTCTCATCTATGGTTTCTTTACCTCCAGACTTGATTACTGTAACAGTATTCTTTATGGTTCATCATTCAAAGTCCTCAATACCTCCAGCACATACAAAACTCTGCTGCTTGCCTGCTCACCCACACCACATCACCGAGTTCTTCAGAAGCTCCATTGGCTCCCTGTCCCTCAGCGCATTCATTTCAAAGTCCTCCTTCTCACCCACAAAGCCTTCCATAACCGAGCCCCATGCTACCTCACCAACCTGCTCCACCGTCACACTCCTTCCCGCAGCCTCCGCTCCTCTGATGCTAACCTTCTGTCTCCACCACTCAGAACCAAGCACCGGACATGGGGTGACAGAGCCTTCTCCACAGCTGATCCTACCCTCTGGAACTCTCTCCCCAAACACATCCGTGACAGTACAGACCTATCCACATTCAAATCAAACTTAAAAACCCACCTTTTCGGAACATCTTTTAATGTATGATTAATGTCCTGTTTTATGATTGTGTTTTTTCTAGTGCTATGTATTTACTGTGTTTTTTTTTCTTCCTTCATTTGTATGATGTACTTAACTGCTCTGTTTGTAATTTTGCTTGATTTTGCTTTTCTTGTAAAGTGTCTCAGTTTTTAGAAAAGCGCTATACAAATAACAGGTATTATTATTATTATTATTATTATTATTATGTATTAGCAGTTGTTAACATTAGTTACTGGGTTAACTAAGGTATTATAAACTGAGCAATTAAACATTAAATGCACCAAATTAAGCAACAAATGAACTCAGGGAACAAAACACATGAAAATATCTGGATGCATAAAACGAAAAATGAAGCAGTTTATCTTCCACAGAATGAATTGTTTTGGACTTGCTACCGCATTTATCACTGGCTTTTATTGTGCGATCAGCGTATGGTTCTTGGAGCTCCTCTGGGCTACACAGTGGACCGGACCGGATTGAACCGGAGCAGATACAGTGTAAATCCAGGGTTACAGTAAATATGGCACTGAGTGAAACAATCGGAGGTGAACTGAACAGCATGGAGCAGTAGCAGCAGACACAAGAGATGATTCAAGATCTGAAGACACTACCTGGTGTCATTTTTTTACTTTATATTAGAATCTTCAGAGAAACATTTATTTAAATATATATTGTATGCGCTTGTAATTTATCTTATTTTAATAATAATAATAATTTTGGATTATTAATAATACAAATTAATAATTTTGGATTTTTAATTATTAACAATAACTGCTGATATCTAAATGCACTTTCGCAAAAAGGAAGTATTTTTACCTGCTGAGCCTTTTAGCATCTGATGACCCATTTAACAACAGCAGCAACAACCTTTTCTTTGGCGATCTTTTCTCATCAGATACTCTGAACAGCGTGGCTATAGACTCTGCCTCAACATTCTCTGTCTTCTGTAAAATATCCCGACCTCTGACACCATTTCTCTTGTGTCCTCCGATCACAACTGGCTGTGCTTGGTGGGACCACCCCATCTGTCCATGCTTAGTTTTCCAGCTCTGATCGAGGCAGCTCTGATCCTCTTAACTTCAGGAAAGTAGTGCAGACTAACGGCTGCTGTTGTAGTATTGCTGCCACCATTAGCAATGCATTGTTTTACCATATTAACGCTGTTTTTAACACAACTTGGCCTTTACCTGAACAGTTTATTATTGACGCTCACACAGTGAATGACCGGAGACTTCCCCCTTGACGTAATTTCCGGGCGACTTTGGATTTGCAAAATTTAACATTGAAATATACTTATTTTGTGTCACAATTGGCATTTTTCGTGTCCTTAAACCTAATATCATGTCAGTTTCTGCCCAATTCCTTCAATATATAGATGTTTTCGTTCATTTTCTGCATTTGTGGGAAAAGCGTGTCACAGGCACTTTAAAAAGCTAGAAGCCTTGCTCTCCTCCAAGGTTTTATTGTGTTAGTTGTAGTGTTCATGTAACACCACTAAGTGTCAGCATTTCCTCACAGTTCAGCTGTGCACCTGATGTAAGGGTGAGCTGAGGACATCAAGTAAAACTCCTGACTAAACTTCCTCCAGGACAGGAAGAGTGACTCAGTGGTCCACATAAGCCTCCAGCCTGTTCCCTTGATTTCTGTGTTCACTGATCCATAGAAACCCATAATGGGAAAAGCATCATGCATGCCAAGTGTGGTTTTCACAAAGATTTTATTGATATTTTCAGCTGATCCAAGGGGTAAAGCACGAGTAAGTACAACATTATTACAACTAACTCCACTTTAAACATCCATCAAACTTTCAGTCAATGCGCAGTTTCTGATACAGAAAGTTCTTTTCAAAGTGCATCATTGGTTAGTTATTCCATCAGTTAATTGTTTGTCATGAATGAATAACCAAAACAAGTTGTGAAGGGTATGTCTCAACAGAAAAACAATCAAGAATGAAGAAAATCACAGGGGAGTTCTAATCAATTATTTTCTGTGTTCATTTGCAAGTGAGGAAGAGTATCTTTCTACAATTATTGATGTAAGAAACATAAAATTATTTTTAAAAAACTAATATAAAGTCACATCAAATTAAAAGCTTTTATTTTACTTGCTATAAACAGCTCATTCATAGAGGTTAAACCAGATTTTCATCATTGTGAAAATGCCTGAAAACAGTAGAATCCACAGTTTTCAAGACCATGCTGGTGAATTTCAGGTCATCACTAAAATCAAGCCCCTAACTTTATCCTTTTATTTCACACTGAGAGAATTATTTTAGCTATAAACCTTTCAAACACAGCAAGATAGCGGAGCATTCAGCAACACCAGAATCAGACTTTTCCAGCGGGATTTGCCGGGAAAATTTCAGCGCTGATTAAATCGCCAGCTCACCCACACACGCTCCTGTGATCACATCACCCCAGTTCTCCAGAAGCTCCAATGGCTCCCTGTACCCCAACACATTCATTTCACCACTCAGAACCAAGCACTGAACCTGAGGTGATAGAGTCTTCTTCATAGCTGCTCCCATCCTCAGGAACTCTCTCCCCAACTACATCTTATGCTTATCCTGTGTTATGTCCTTATGCGTTCTGATTTTATTATTTTGTTTAATTATTGTAAAGTGTCTGAGTTTTTTTGAAAGCGCTATAGAATTAAAACGTATAATTATTATTATTATTAATCTGATCAGTTAGTTTGACTAAAGGCATGCCCAGAAGATGTAAAAGACTGGATGACTTTTAATTATCTGCTGTTAAACTTACTGTACAAATGTTTTAGGCAGGTGTGAATAAATACTGTAAACAAAGAAGACTTTCAGAAATATAAATGATGATTGTTTATTTTTATTAATTTACAAAATGCTAAGTGAGCGAACCCAAACATACACTCAAAGTCAATAAGAACTAACTTTTGAGTAAAGAAGAACAAGACTTACTGGAAGAGATGGTATGGCTCCCACAGAGCCCTGATCTCATCATGTGTGTGTCTGGGATTACATGAAGAGACAGAAGGATGTAAGAAAGCCTACATCCACAGAAGCTCTGTGGTTAGTTCTCCAAGATGTTTGGAACAACCTACCAGCCGAGTTCCTTCAAAAACTGTGTGCAAGTGGACCTAGAAGAATTTATGCTGTTTTGAAGGCAAAGGGTGGTCACACCAAATATTGATTTGATTTAGATTTCTCTTTTGTTCATTCACTGTATTTTGTTGATTGATGAAAATAAATGATCAACACTTCCATTTTTGAAAGCGTTCTTTGTTCATAGCTTTTTATTTTTACACCTGTCTAAAACTGTACAGTACTGTATTTTTTGACCTTATGTGACACTATTCAGTCATTTACTCTGGCTGGCATTAATTAAGCCCCATTAATAATCTAAAAAAAAACTTTGGGGTTGTATTTGTCCATGTTTTTAAAGTATATATCAAATCAGGTTTCTAGGACATCCTTCTTACCTTTGCAATATTGCCAAAATTAGAAAGATCCTGTCCCTGAAGTGTCACTAAAAAACCGTTTCATGCCCTTATTAATTCAATGCTGGTCTAATGCAGTTCTTCATTCTCAGGAACCCCCCCAAAAAATCTACAAAAGCCTTCAGGTGATCTAAAATGCTGCATTGAGAGTTCTGTGAAGAATTAAAAGGAAAGATCATAATGTTAGCTTTTCTTCATTGGCTCCCTAAAATATAATTTATAACTTTTCTTCTAACATATGAAGCCCATAATAATCAAGTTTCATCTTATATTAAACATCTGATTGCTCTATGTGTTCCCAACTGTGACCTTCACTCTCAGACTGCAGGTTTACTGGTGATTTCTAAAATTTCTAAAAGTAGAATGAAAGGAAGATATTTTAGTCACCAGGATGCATGGTTAATGCAATGTTCTGGGCTTCATAAAATAACTTTTCAACAACTCAATTTAACTACATATTACGATCAAAAAGCAATTTATGTAACTCAATTTGAATCTGTCTATATGATTAGACGGATTTGATTATTTAATTTTGTTATTAATTAAGGATATATAAACAAACTGAGCTGACTTTAAACTCTTTAAATGTATTTTACATAAAGTAAAAATGTGAATAGAGAATTGAGGAAGGGTAACATTCACTTTACACCTCCAAATAATGTATTTTAATTAGTTTTAGTTAAAACTTCCATGACAAGATTTGAGAAATGCATTTATTTTTATTTTGGGGCAATAGTGGCCTTTATTTTTTAAGTTGACTGACAGGAAATGGAGTGGAGAGAGAGGGAAAGTCATGCAACAAAGGTCAAGGGGCCTGGATTCAAACCTATGACAGCTGCATCGAGGAATGCATCCTCTGTCCATGGGTCGCAAGCTTTACCCCTGCACCACCGCTGTCAGTGTATGAATGTGTGTATGAATGGGTGTATGACTGTAGTGTAAAGCGCTTTGGGGTCTCAGGGGACTTGATAAGTGCTATACAAGTTCAGGCCATTTACCATTGCTGCTCCAAAATCCATATTTCAATATAATGTTTTTCAAACACATTTTGTCTAATTCATTGATATATTTTAAGTTATTTGTTTTTGTATTGTGTCTATAAGCTGAAATACCAACTATGAAATAATTGAGAGCTGGTCAGATTTAGTTTAGTCCACAGTGAGGCTGTTGTTCAAACGGACAATTAGTAGTTTAATCTCTGGCCCTGTCATCTCCCACCAGCAATTACACTTCAAAAAATACATCTCTCAATGTATTTTCCTAATGCATTGTCTAAAATATGCATTTGCTGCTCATTGATGTTGTGCCCATTGCATGCAACTGCTAAAACTAAGTTACAACGTATGTTATTAGGGAAACATTAGATCCTTCCTCACAAAAGACTATAGGGTGCAGGACATCAAGGAAGGGGGATTCAGGAATCCTTTTCTATCTCACTCTTGATTTAAATGTGTGATTTCTCCAAAAACATTAAAAATGTTTTTTATGCTTAGAACTACAAAAGATATTTTTCAACACAGCACCAAGACCATTGTTTTGGTCTGATTTTACCCTTTTCATTTCATAATACTGTCATACCATTAGCAAACCTCTGTGTGACTCTGTCTTTTTCTGTTTCTCTCTACCTAAACAAATGATTTAGTCCTTTCATGATTCTATAAACCAGTTTTGACAGTGCAGGAAAGAGTGCAGGAATTGTTTTGGTTTGTTGAAAAGTGCCCATATGTTTCTTTTCCAGCTGACATATCGAACAAAAGTTGTTTTCACATCTTATAACTGGAGTTATTTAACCGAATAGGGGAACAATTTGTACAGATCCTTTACTATTGCTGCTCACATGTACTTCACAGCAGGATGTATTCTGCTGGAGATGTGTTTTTAGAGCATGAAATGTGAGCAAGGGGAGGTTTTGTTTTCTTGCGAATCCAGGGGATATGCAGAAATAGACTATGAAATTTTCCATGTTTTCTTGCATCAAAAATGCGATTGAGATCCTTCATGACATTTTTGTGTTTATATCAATGTGCTTCAGATGATCCAAAGAAGCAAGTAAAAAGCATTACAGAAAGTACCCCGAGATAGAATTTTATATGAAGGACTTAATTGGAAAATCCCAGCAAAAAGCTGAGGGAGTTGCTGTAAACACTTCACAAATGCAGTGTCTCTACAACATCTTTTAAACTGTTTGGGACTAAAATGAGGGCTTAAAAATGGCTTAATAGCGATAGAACCTGTGGGGTTGCAAGAAAAGGAACACTTCTACACTCAGTTACAGGAAAACTTTTGGGACCAGTGGGTCAGAACGACCTAATCTTTAGAGAAATTCTTCTGTACTGTGGAGAACCAAACTGAGAGGAATGCTTTAAACTGAGTGACTGAGTGCAGTTAATGTCTTATCTTTGCGTTTACTTCTCCAGCTAGTAAGATGATATATATTGATTGAAAACAATGAAAATCAAGCTTATAAAGCCCCTGGTCTAATTTAACTTCCCTTGTAATGGATTCATAGAATAGTTAGTAAAAATCACTGGTGGCACCATTGTTGTGACTCCTGCTGTCAGTGCTTCATACAAACCGCTTTGCCAATGGGACAACACTTTAATATTAACTCCTTTAACATTTTACAAGGTTGGACCAAACAGAGAGAAGGCTCTCCGGCCATTCTTCTTTACGCCACCCCTCTAGATCATCCAGATTCCTTGGTCCTTTCTATTGCTATATTCTCATATAAGGGTGGTTAGAGTACCAACAAATGTGCCACAGGTTTTTTTTTGTTAGGAGCTATTATTTGTTAGGAAGGGATTATCAGATTGGGTTGGTTGATTTTTTTTTTTATCTATGTTGTTACTAAAGATTAATTATTTTAAAAGCTTTAAACACATCTTTACCAGCAAAAAAAATATCTCCATGTGTGCAGGTTAAAAAGGTGAGCCAATGTAAGCTTTCGGGCCAAATGCAGCAACAGCAGGGAACTGCTGCAAATTCACATGCACATTTACTTCCTAAAACTCTAGTTCCACCTCAAACTCTTTCTAAAATCTGCTTACACAAATGAAAAGGTCCAGTCCAAGATAATCCACAGAAACAGCATTAGTGCCTTGTGGCACTGGGAGGGGCCATTGTTTTATGTAACTGCAAAATGCTGTATTACTAAAGAAACTGTAGATTACTGCACTGTTCACTAGTAAAGTATCAGGAAGATAAAAAAAAAAATCCCCAGATTCAGCACGATGGGGAAGATGTTGATCCTAATCTTTAGTTTTGACACCAATGCTCCAGGGAATCTCGTAAAACGACTTTTTTTTTTCTTTCAGCCTAATAAAACGTCCTGAATTGACTTTAGAATAACCATCTTCTGATATAGGAGTGCCTGTGGTAAACCAGTGTGGTCTAATAACGTCCCTACTGTTAGTGGAAATGTTCCTCTTGCCCTGAAGCCAATGCTGCTGTATTAAAGCAGTGTGCCACAGTGTACTGAGATGGGGGCTGAACTTATGACCTCACTGGGAGAATGGCATGTTAAATAGCTGAAATCCCTGTTGCGTGGTTTCCTGTTGCTCTGTGGGAGAAAAGCTCTCGGGTCAAGGTCGATTTCCTTACACAATAAATAGATAAATACAAAAACAACATTAATGATAATATTAATAATGAGGCCACGAAAAGGCAAATGAAAAAGAAGGTTAAGGTTAAAGAAGGAACAAATATTAAAATATACAACCAAGTAAAGAAATGATGTCATTGTAATTTAACCGAAAGAGGAGGAGACTTTTGACTGTTTAATGGTTTCGGCCAATAGAGAGCAGGCGCGTGAATATGAAATTATCAAGCTGTTGTGCTGCATTTGAGTGCATTAAGGAATTTCAAGGGCTCTATTTGAAGAACGTGGTGCGTTGTTTGGATCTTTCGCAAAACAGCTATGCTTGAGCATGTTAAGATAATTTAGATAAATACTCCCTAATTAAATCTTAGTGTATTGGTGCATAAAAATAGTATGCTATTTATTTAATTTTGTTTGTTTACTTGTTTCTCGATGAGAGTGGTGAATTTACGAGTGCTATTCGAACGCAGCACCACGGGAGGGTCCAAAGCGAGTATCAGTTCGACTGCTGCTCGGCCAGTCACTCTGATTAGCTTCGGGGATATTTGGACAACAGTCAACGGGGAAGCACGGAGGTCTTTGGTTAGCTGAAGCCACAACGTTCTGGGAGAGGTGAGGTTTAACGTTAATTTTTACTGCCTTTTCCAGCTAGACAAGGTATTGAGACGGCAATATGGAGTCATTAGCGTCAGTTTGTTGGTTCCAGGAAAGTGTTTGGTTAAAGCGGCACCGCTCCATTGGACACGTTAATGAGTCGAAATACCAGCAGCGGCTCGGCGAGTTGAAACCTGTTACTTGGTTAGAAGTTCTCCACACTCTTTCCGAGGTTTGGTCGACCGATTTAAAACATGTAAAGGAGAGACACCGTAAGGGGGACACACCTGGCTGTCCTCGTAAAGGAAACGGACCATATCGGTATTCCTAGCTTCTTATCTAGCTTTGCTCGGTTTCTACATAAATCTTAATGATTTGCGTAATTTAATTAACCGGGGGGGGGAGTTCAGCTGATTAGGATAGAGGTCCCACTTTTACTCCGTGGCAAAAAAAATAAACAACTTTATTTTCGCTTTCTTATTTAAAACCTGTTTGACGAGTAGAGAGGGGTTGGGTACAGTCGTGTGTTTTCTCTATCTTTAACACAACAATTCCTGGAAAGCAAAATTATCGGAACTGTCTACAAAATGGTCGAGTTTTTTTTTTTCCTTCTTATTTGGTTATGCGGTCAAAGTCTGTCCTGTTCGTCTGGTGCAGATAAGTGATAAAACATTAGTCAGTCGTCCCGAGGAAATTCCTTTCTCCGAGCCACCACACCCTTGTTATGCTGCTCGGCTCCAGTAGCGCAAACCCTCGCCTCTCTCAGCAGCTTGTTCCCTTGTCTTGGCATGTTCTTCATAACAAAACTGCACTCCTGGTGTTTTGTCGTGAACCAGAGTCAAAGCTGCAGAACTGCTGATGTGCTTCGGCTGGATTACTCCCATGTTTGTTCCCAGGCCGATACACATGAATGCGTCGGATGTGATCTCCTACCTAGTGCTCCTGGCTTGCTTTTTGTTTAGATGTTGGCATGATTCCCTAAAAGTATGTTTGAACCACCAGAACCTGGACAGAATGACCTAGGCAGTGTTAAGGCAAGCCCAGAGCTCCTGCAAGGAAGGAAATGCCATAAGAATTCCCAAATTAGAGGACATGATTAAATGCTTTTGACTGTGATTTCTTTAGATAAAACGTTTTATAGAAATACCTCAATTTCATGGTATTGACACAACATATGAAAAGTTAGCGGCATGATTTAAGTGCTTTTATTTGAAACAAGAAAGCGACAATTATTTGAACTGCTGCTAAAATTGATTATGACAGCAATGAGATTTGTAACATTTATTTATATTGACTGTTCTTTTTTTCTTTTGAGGTCGGACCTACCGATTCCAATTTTATTTTTTATTATTTCTATGGACTAATGCATTAAAAAAGAATGAAAATAAGGGATGCAGGTTCTTTAATGTGGGTATTAGTTTTGTATCCAATAAAGCTTTAGTGGGTCAACTGTTTTAACTTTTTTCACTCATATGGGAAATTTGGACTCTCAAATTTTGGATTTCAAGTTGATAGTGTTTAGGCACCTCTTATCTCTTAACCAACTGACCTGCACCAGGATTGCACTGTTTAAAATGAAATAATTATACCTTGCATGAATACCTAATGTCTAACCAAGGGTTAAAATTCATTACAAACACCTACTTTTTGAGCTCTAAAGTCTTTCTGCATTATTGAAGTCCAGCATACCTGAGGAGTTGCTGTCAAAGCCTTTATAAACGACTAATATGGATGAGAAGATGCACTGGTGACATTTTTACTAGAAGCAGTTTGCTGAGCAGCTTAGGAAGTATTTTAAAAGCTCCCTCTTCATAGTAACAAGCAGAGATTCACCAAGTCATGGGCTGATAGAGTGATGATTGTTCACTCTGTTTTTTTCCATCCTTTACTGCTCAGTTGAAGTCTGTGGAGAGCTGCAGTGTTAGGTTATAGATGTTTATCAGACAGGGTAGTTTAAAAACAATTCACCACGGTACCCTGTCCCAGATATGCGTGGGCAGCTTTCCATCAGAGCAGATTTCCAAGGAGACCTGCATTGTTTTCTGGAGCTGGTGCGACTGAAGCGTGTTTTACTGTAAAAACATGGACCTCCTGAAAATATATACGCTCTACTTTTAAGAATTTTAAATTCATGAACCGATCCTTTAAAGTGTGGCTTGGAATCGTCTGGAATTAAGACTCGATGAATCATCTAAGGCTGCTCACAGATGTCAGCGCTTATTTGTGCTGTATATGTATATGTATGTTTTTGTTTTTTTTTTGGTTTGTTTTTGTAAAGAGGGACACACATTTGCCCCCAGATGGTGACATACCAGAGCAAACAGTAGTTTCTCGTCATCATTAGATGTTTCCTTATTCGCCCATGCAAATTTAACCACCTATGCGTACTCCTGGAATATTGGAGGCATGCATATTACACGTTTTGCTACCCTTAATCTGCTGGTGTTGCTGCAGTGCTCATGTTATACTTTTGATCACTACCCATCTGCTTCATTCCCTCAAAATCTGTGACTTTTCATTCTGTCTGATCTGAAACGGGACATCTGGGATGCAGCTGAAAGGATAATTCAGTGTGATATTTTTCTCTTTTTTTTCTGTATATTTGGAGCTGAGCTGTGTGCTCTGTGATGAATTGGACAGGGGGAGTCTCAGTGGCTCTGTCCTATTTTGGGCTCCAGCTTGGTTCTCTGACTTCAACCTCCGCAGCCTGGATCTTGAGTGGGTTAAGGTGGTCTAGAATTAGATTCATCCTTGAAAATGTGAGTTTGACTTCTCTCATATTACCGAAGGAATACTATGATCTTTTCTTAAAGGAAAAAAGTCAAATATTTTTAATTTAAATTTAATTTTTTTGAAGCAGCAAACCTCTAAGGATGGATTTCTTTAGATTTTATCTGATCAGTAAGCAGCTCTAGGCTCTACAATATTTAAAATAAAAGCCAAATATGTTTCACAGGAAAATAACTCGCAGCCTGGATTGCCCTATATTGTCAAACTAAAAGACAAATCACATAAAGCCTTTAAATTCAAGACTTCTTGCGTATTTCAAAAAGTCCAAGTGATGTATGTGGAAAATAGTTTTTCAAGTGTACCGTCACTTGACAGAGACTGCAGTAGCTTATGGAAAAAGCTTTCGAAGTCAACGAAACTAACTAACACAAACAGACAAAAGAAATTGGCCCTCATGTAAAGCTGAACCCTTCTGTTTTTACCTCACAAAGGCATTGTTTGCAAATCTACATCACAGGACTGAGAGCAGCTATCCATCAAACCTGATTTTCTAGGAGGCCCATGTTTGTTTTTCAGAGCAGTTTGTTCCACTGTTTACGAAACTTTTAAATTAAGTACTCAACAAATTTCTGAACTCTTTAAATGCTCTGAAATTAAATCTGAGTCTACACTTTTGACAAACATTCATCTTTCATTAATAACTTGTTTAATTCTGAATAGTTATAAGGAGGAAAATAAAAGCATGCGTATAGAATAAAACTGTTTTGTCATTGCCGACGCCTAGTTTGTCACAATTCGCTCATTCAATGGTTTTTAGTTCAGCTGTTTTTAATCGTTATTTTGTGAGGTATATGACTGACAACAGCATCACAACTTCAGCCAGGAGGGACAGAGAAAGGACAGTGTTGTTCTGTTGATGCTTATGTCTTCTGACATTTTTAGAGAGACAGTTTTATCATTTGATCAGATGCCGTTTTGTCCAGTCAGTGTGTTGTTTACAGTTTTCTGAAATTATCAGAACAGAACTGTTGATAATTCAAATAAGGGGCAAATGGTTAAGATTTGAGGTCATAACAGTTTAAGTTTTGCCTGTATCGATTTTTGTGATTTGCCTAACGCAAGGTTTGACATCAGATTGACTTGTGATAACTCTGCTTCTTTTTGTTAAATCTAGAAAGTTCTGTTCGCTCTGCCATTTTTTTTTTTAGTCTCCACCATCAGATGAAGGCAGTTTCTCCTTGTGTGGCTATTTGAAACCTCATCAAAAAAGCTTTAAGGTATCCAAGAAAGTTTGTTTTTAGACATGAACTTCATTAAAAGATAAAACCCTTCAACCATGTGGTTAATAACCAAAGCTGTGATGTTGGGATTGTATGGTACAGTTCAGAGATTAGCAAGCATTCTGAGAGAAGAAATCCAGATAATCAGAAATGATTTAATTTTGTTTTTACAGGGTTTGTTTGACTGGTTTTGAGTTCCTGGCTGGCAGGTTGGTTTGGAGTTCAAAAAAGGAGGAAGTATTTATCTGATGTACTATAGTTATCTTTACCTAGTTGTCTTGTTCTATTTTTGACCCTTGTTACCTGCAGTGAGCAACCCTGGCCAATGTTTTACAGGCTGTGGCAGTTCACAGCCTGCCATTGTGTATAAAGGAGGGATCTATGCCACATGTACTCAGAAAGATGCCCCTTGCTCCCTTTTAATTTTTTTACACGCAAACGACTGTTACATAGGGCAGGATCATTAGATGTTCTTGTAAAACCGATCATACGCAATGACGCGGACGGCCACTGACTGGAAAGATTTCTATAGTTTGGAAGTCTGTTTTAAAGTTACTCAGGGTAAGGTCAGACCTTGTAGTTGTGAAGCTAATCAAGCCTACACTCTAAAAAATGATGTGCTGGCTCAACATAAAAAAATTGATGTAACAATTTGCATAGATTTTTTTAAGTTATTACAACTTAACCAATATTGAGTAAATACCATAAGACTTTTCTAGTTAAGCAAACTTAATTACTTTAGTACAGGCAACATGCTTTGTCCTCTACAAGCCTAATTAAGTTGAACCAACTTAATTTTAATTTCATAAAAAATACTTATTTTAGTTCATCTAACCCATTTATTTTCCTTTGATTCTACTTAGAAATGTCTATGCAAATTGTTACCTTTTTTTTTTAGTACTAATAACTTTTTTACCAAGTCAGAATAATTACAATTTCCGCTTAATGATAAAAACTTTTATTCAAACATTACGTGCATATTGCATGTCAGTACCCAAAAAAACAGTAAATTACATAAACAGCCCTGAAAAAACTCTCTCAAAGCCCCGCTTTTTTTTGACAATAATGCTGATCAGACTGATATGAACTCTTCACATTATTAAAAGTGCATTATTTTCTACTGAACTCTCAACATTACACCTACTGTACAGTACAAACATTACAAATAATTTGAGGATATTTATTTAGTACAATTTATGTTTTAGTGACATTACCTGGCTTTCAGATCATCCAGCTCAAGGAATATTTTCTGTAACACTTCAAATGTATTTTTCAGTTGTTTTGGGCAGCTGAGGTTGAGTGCATTTATCAGCCCCATCAGCAAGGCGCAGGCTCTGGGAATATGCACATCTGTTAGGACCTCTGTTCCCTCTAGGACGATCTTTGCACGGGCTGGATCAGAACCACCTCACGTTGTGACAATCTTCATCAGTTCATCCCTACTATTCCCGTCACCAACCTGGTTGGACAGAATTATTGGAATGTTTTTAGGGTTTGTAGTGGGTTGAAAAATGCCACATGGTTCTTTAGGGAAATAGCTTCCTGTTTTTATGTAGTTTCATTTTTTTTTGTCTCGTGTGGTGTTGTCATTCTGTTAGTGCCTGCCATCCACAATGATCGGTAGGAAAAACAACATCTCTATCACTGTGAAGAAAATGGGGGTTTGATTTTACCTCTTCTTTCAAGAGTTCCTCCTCCTTTTCCCTTAGTTACAGCATTGAGCAACGGATGGCGACCTCCCTCCTTGTCTCCACAGAATTGTCCTGTGAATAAGAAAAACAATGTTGAACTGCTTGTCTCCACAGAATGATGTGTATTTCATAATTACATCAAAATTACATTACATAATTACACCAATTACTGGTATTAATTACATTCAGTTTTTGCCTACTTTACTATTATCTGACATAGTATTCCATTATAACAAATTTTGCAAACAGCTGCTTTTTTTTTAAACTCTAAGGGGTTAAACAATAATACTTGATTTTTTGAACGCATTTCGGCCACCTGCAATTATTTGGTCAATTATTTAGATACACTTAACAGCACAGCACAAACAATAGTACAAGATGTGTCAGTCATGATAAAACACCCAGCATCACAAATGGATATCTATCTTGAAAGTAATGAAAATTTCATTTATTCATACCTCTAGCATCATGTTTCTGCTGGCTGAATTTCGGTTTTTTCAGCACCCCCCCTTGAGGACAGCGGGGCTTTTTTTGGGAAATACTGGCCCAGTTTGCCAGAATGTTGTCCCCAGAGCAACGTTGTGATCCTCCAAATTTCTTGGTTGATTTGTATGGGGAAACAAAACATAAATGGCCCAACTTTTTTAATGTTAAAAATTTCTCCAGAAGAACACACTTTGTAAACTTTCTAAAAGAAAGTATTTACCTGAGCTGCATCAAAAGACAGGGCCTCTTTTTTTCAGTATTTGGGACCTGTTTCTTGATTCCAACTTCTTGCCTGCGAATAGAAAATGTCTTTTGCCTTTTTTTTTCACTGAGTCTAAACCGTTGTCCCTCTTCCTCACTTCATTGAGAGCTCTACTCTTTCAAAATTCCAAACTTTCTTCTTTTTTCTCCTTGGGGGTGGGGGGGTAATGTTAGTTCTGCCTTTTTTTTTTTCCCAAATGGCCATTCTAAGTCTAAAAGCTTTAAAGAAACGGCTTTTTTTTGTGTTTTCAAATGAAAGCAAATTTTACAGAAACATTCATTTTAAAACTAGTTAGGCTCTTTTTTAATTACTTAGTCATTCGAAGAAGCCCTACAACTTGTGCCCATCAGCAAACAGTCAATTTTTTGAACCTTTTTGAAAGTAAGGAAGAAAAAAAAGCTTGCAAATAGGCTATACAAAGAAATTGTAAAACGGTCGAGCTAGCGCAAACATTTTTGGGGTGAAAAACTTCGATATCTCCAAAAATTTCAGACCAAAAACAAAATTTGGCTCCCCACCATAAAACACAGTTATTTTAGGGCCGAAGGGGCGACACCTATTACTAAAGTCTAACTTAATGTTCCCTGTTTTGAGGGAAAAACATTCCCAAATTTTTTTCCAAAAGTGTTGGCTTTCCTTTTTCTGATAGGTAAATAGCTGTTCAAAGTTAACTGAAAAAAAACAGATTTCTACTTACCGAGTCTTGGAAGTTTTCAAAACGGCAGTTTTTGTCCACACGTTTTCCCTCAAGCTGGGCTTCTTCTGCTGAAAAGCCCGGGGCGTGTCCCCCTACTAGCTTTAACCGAAAAACCTTTAAATTTTAAGCGAAAACGATTTCACTTTATGTTTAAGTTTAAAGGGGAAAGTCGTTCAAACAACATATTTATTGAGTTAAGGTTGTTTTCTATATTTTAATGTGGACCAACGTATTACATTAAGTTATCGACTCATTATTATGTGTTAATGTAACAAACGTCATTTTTCATGCTGAAAAGGTCGGGATTTTGAGCTGTACCTACTAACCCCATGAATCATTCGTTAGAGTGTAGGTTAGGGATGCAGTTAATCAGTTTACTTGATTGATGATGGCAAGTCAACTATTTAAAGAAAAAATATAACCACAAAATTTTGTGCATCTTATAGACCAGTGGTTTTCAAAGTGGGGGCTGTGGCAAAAGCCAGGGGGCGCTAGCGGGGCCTCGGAAAGCTTGGGGATGATGATAAAAAAAAAAACACTGTTCTGAACAGTTTTGTTGAATGTTATTCAGTGAGATTATAATTGTATTAACATATTTTAATAATATTCTTACATTAAATAAATTTATTAATTATTGAATAGTTAATAAAAGACATTTTAAAAAGTTTGTTTCTGTGGGTTTTGCAAAAGGGGGGCCCTGCCCAGAAGCTGATGCTGGTTCAGGGGCCATGGTATGGACATTTTGGAAACCCCTGTTATGACCACATCATTGTTTTGTGTTTTTTTCTATAAGAGCAGTGCACTACAGGAAGTTATGGGGACATACAGCAAGCTTACAGCGAGACTCAGCGGATCTGTGGACTTAAACTGATTAAACTGTGGGTTGTTTGAAAAAAAACATAAAGAGATTGCTGGGCACAGTGTAGTTAAGCAGTAGTCAGTGACCAGATGTCTGTGGGGTGTTTTTTTTATTAACAGAGGTGTTTTTTGAGGCATTTCACATGCCATCACTTTCCTTTACCCTGTAAGTTTCAAGGTCATTAGTTAATTTGTTGCTGACGCCTAAATATAGTAGCAAGGTGAGCATCATTGCAAACACATTTTCCATCACAGTAGGAGCACCAGTAAGTAAAATGAACAACGCTGGAGCTGGCATTTTGTTTTTTTCAGCTCTTAACTGACTCTGTTTAGCTCTAGTTAAAAATCTAAAATACTTGGTGTTCAGTCAGAGTTTTTCTGCACTAACCAGATTCTTTAGAGTACAGTTTGGGCTGTGAAACATTTCTATGTTTGTGAAAGCATGCTGTCTGTTTAGATAATAATCCAGTTATACTTTTAACAGTCTTCACGGTTAACTGTATGCATTTATGCAGAGATGGGGCCTGCTTAACTGGAGAGGAATTTGAAAGTTCAAGAACATTTAGACACAAATGGTAGCTTTCTTTTTGATCTGTTGGATAACTGGATATGGTTATTGGAAACTAAAAGCTGAAAGTTATGGTTCCTGATTTTTGCTTAAATGATCAAATAACTATAAATAATTTGTTTATGGTAGTTGTCGGTGATATGGCAGAAATGTATCACAATTATTTTTACGGCAAGATCATGATTTTATCATGGTATCCCCAAATAAAAACATAGCTCTTCAAGAAAAAAAAACATAACACAACAACAATAACTTTGGAAAAACAGCAGCTATAACCATGTTCTAATCAGTTTCAAACCAAACCTACAACAGACAGGTATGGCTACCTTGTACATAACAGTGTGAACATTTTTTTTTATCATGATCATTGTGCACAAATTCATTGGTTATCAGCTTAACTTCGACATCAGTGTTACCATTATTATTGGTGGTGGTGGTAGTAGTAGTATTCAGACTGTTTCATGAGCAGAGAAGACACTGTAAGCAGTTTTAACTAGCTTTATGCTACGTGAAGTTGAGAGCAGTTTATAGCTGGATTAAGTTCTTATTGTGAAGGTTCACCACATTGACGTTATTTTGGCTGCTCGGCCAGCCGAGTGTAATTAGACCATCTGACACAATGCTGTTAGTCCAATAAGTCTGACTAACTAACCAGTTAAACAGGCCATCCAGCTCAATGTTGACTAACTCACCAATAACTGCTAGGCAGCTAGTGGCAGCTGGATGCTCCTGTAGTTTCAAAACGTCTTCAAAAAGCCTGACCTGTGCTGTTGTAAAGTTCAGCAACTTGGTGCAACTCCTGGACAGTCTGTGGTGCAACGTGACGTTGGTGGATGGAGCGAGACACGATGTCCCAGATGTGCTCAATCAGATTCAGGTCTGGGGAACGGGCGGGCCAGTCCATAGCTTCAATGTCTTCATCTTGCAGGAACTGCTGACACACTCCAGCCACATGAGATCTAGCATTGTCCTGCATTAGGAGGAACCCAGGGCCAACCACACCAGCATATGGTCTCACAAGGGGTCTGAGGATCTCATCTCGGTACCTAATGGCAGTCAGGCTACCTCTGGCGAGCACATGGAGGGCCATGCGGCCCTCAAAATAAATGCCAACCCACATCATTACTGACCCACAGCCAAACCGGTCATGCTGAAGGATGTTGCAGGCAGCAGATCGCTCTCCACGGTGTCTCCAGACTCTGTCACGTCTGTCCCATGTGCTCAGTGTGAACCTGCTTTCATCTGTGAAGAGCACAGGGCGCCAGTGGCGAATTTACCAATCCTGGTGTTCTCTGGCAAATGCCAAGCGTTCTGCACGGTGTTGGGCTGTGAGCACAACCCCCATTTGTGGACGTCGAGCTCTCATACCATCCTCATGGAGTCGGTTTCTAACCGTTTGTGAAGACACATGCACACATGCAATTTTAGGGTTTTAATGAACTCTTAAGGGTCAAATGTGTGTCTTAATGTGGCTTACTGGTGTTTCACATACTGAAAGCTAGGGCTGCACGATTTAAATGTAAATATTTAATTGCAATAACTATATCTATTGAGATTAACGGTCATTTTCCAGGTTCCCCACCACTCACCATGAACTTTAGCATTTCAACCACTAAAACAATACACCCTAGATGGACATTAAAGGAAGTTTGAATCCCTTCAACTGACCCAATATGTAGATCTGCAGAGCGTGAAATATTCTATACTACCAAATATTGCATCCAAGCAGTTCTGTGAGATTGCAATATTGCACACATTCATTTAGCAATGACTAATAAGATTCAGTATATTGTGCGGTTCTACTATAAACCTGTCGTTATAAACGTTTTATACATGTTAATGCAGAGTGCATATGTTAGAACATACCTAGTGATTGACACCCAGTGTTGTGGAAAAACAGTACTTTCATTCTGGGTTTGCATTTGCATTTGTTCGAAGCAAAAGGGCCACTATCCCTGACGTGTGCTTTGTAGTACCACTGTAACAGTAGGAAGCCTGTTGTGACAGCTGTGGTCATCAATCAGCTGCATTTTACAGCACATTACTCAGTATTTGGGAATAGCCTCGTTTTCTTTTTGAAGCTTTCGGTGTTGGCTGCTAGTGAGGTGGATTTGTTTCTGAATATGTAGTTTCCCTCTGGCAATGTCAGTGTGATGTATGGAGCAGCAGCAGCAGCTCACTATCACAGAGAACAGGTGTGTCTCTCTGCAGAGTCCCTGACAGGATACTGGCCTAATTTAATGTTTGGAAATAACTAAGGTTGTCTCCTTTGTATTTTTGCAGTGAAACAGAGCTGCGGTTTTAGATTCTAGCGAACAACTTGGGGGGGCGAGGCATTTGTTCAAGATTGTCCTATAAGGGTCTCATAGAAATTTGTATTTGAGCAGCTTGGATGTTGAGCAAAGATTAAATCCAAACTTTAAAAAATTGAGACCTACACTTGAGTGTTTTTTGTCATTTTAACACTTACCATGAGTTTAGGAAATGGAGGCAGCTTTTCTATTGTTTTAGAAGAAATCTGAGCTGGCATTTAAGATGCGACTCACTACCTTTTCCTGATTGGAACCAGCATGTCTCCTCTTAACTGCACATTTAGAAACAAGGAAGCTTCTAAAAAAACTTTTAGGTGACGTGCAGATGTCTTTACTTACACAGCTAGCACAACTTGGCTTTAAACTAGGAAAGGGACTAAAATGTGCATCATTGAAAGCCTGGGTTGCTTTTTCCTTGATTAGAGATGTAACTGGATAAGGATTGTGCATCATGATTATTATTATTATTATTAAATTTCATCATTGTTAAAAGAAATTAAGATTTTGTTTGGAGGACTAATTGCCTTTATTCACAGTAATGAGCTAGGCTATGGGGAGAGAAACAAAGGGGGGATGTCACACGGCAAAGATCCCATGGTTGGTAATAGAACCCCGAACATTCGCATCAGGGGCTATAAACTCTCTTTATGAGGCGCCCTCTCTGCCTCCACGGTACGTGCCTCCCCTCTAGATCCATCTTTAAACTTTGACGTTATGGAGATACTTTCACTTTGTCCTCACAGGCCACCTCTGATTGCATTTTTGTCCAACATGTTTGTAGTTTTAACTAGAATAGTTGGTCTCAATAAGCTGTGAAAACTGAACTATTTTAAATAGCTTTGTTTTGGTTTTATGGTCTCTTGAGGGAAATTGAGTGTTCAGATTAGTGCTGCAACTAACGATTATTTTAATAATAATAATCGTTATTATTTTAATAATTGACTAATCTGTCAATTATTTTTACGATTAATTGGTTTTTATATTTACTGTTACTGTCATTAACAAAGCAGCACCCACATCTGCAACACTAAATTAACATTAATTAAAACAGCATTTAGCGTGTTTAGTTTCTTATTTTCTTATTTTTTTACCGCACTGGCTCTTCCTCTCTCGCTTCAACTCCGACATGCTTTCGTCTCAGATGTTCACGTAGCAAAGGCGAACTTCCGTGCCATGCCACACCATTTTTGCTTATCTTGCAGATCACTCGTCTTTTTACTGCATCTAGGGTGAAGTGCTCCCATACTTTAGATGTCTTTGTTAGTGTTGTTTTTTCTTCTGTTTTCTCATTTGTCCCCCTTTACTTCCGTAACTTTTCGTGCTCCACCATCTTGCTCAGTGCAAATGCGTTTGTGCCGCGTATAGATTCATGCGTGTGGAACGTCATGCAAAACAAGGCCAACTATTAGCTGATTTCTTCTTCTACTGCTCTAATGGTAGATCACAGCGTTCGGTGGCTCATTACTGCCACACACTGGCCACAAATATACCAGATTGTGATAAAAAATAGACCGCATACGGCAAAACGTGATTACGAAGCAACTAATCGATGACTAAATTAGTTGACAACCATTTTTTAATCGATTTTAATCGATTAAATCGATTAGTTGTTTCAGCTCTAGTTCAGATGTCTTCTAACTAAGCAGCAAAATGCTAAAAACAGTAAATCTCAAGTTTATAAGAGACACCAATAAGCTTGGTGATGTGAACCAGCACTAATGCTTTGAATTTATTCTTATGATTTAGAAACGGCTGCACGTGTGAATCATAGGCAGAGTTTGAGATTTGTTGAAGCTAATGCATCCGTGGGACAGCCAGAACATTGCCTCCTTCTGCCTTTTCTCCGTTATCAGCCTGTGGGACATGACTATTGATCCAGGGTGACCACCACGGTTTCTCTGGCGAGCCACGTTGATGTCACAATCACACGTCTTTCATGGTCATATGAAAGCAAACGACCTAGGGAGGGAAATGTGATCGATAACGCTGTGTCAGACAAAATCAGTGGGAGCTGTGAATCCCTCATGCACCGATATGTAGAGGAGACTGTAAAGATGGAGCAGCATGTAGAGCTGCTGCGTATTCTCCCTTTCACCCCATATACTGCACTCAACCCAGGAAAAGGAAGAGGGTGCGGCTCTAAAACATACTTGGGTCATCGTTTCTCCCTTTTTTCTTCCCCTCTGTTCTCACACCATTTAAGGTTACATGTCTCCTCACTTGTTTAACCTCATTTTCTCTCTATAGTTCATGCTGCTTCTAGCCCTAACCTATACCCTCATCTTGGTGTGCTGTTTCCAGATGGCTGCAATCAGAAAGAAGCTGGTGATAGTTGGAGATGGTGCATGCGGGAAGACTTGCCTGCTCATCGTCTTCAGTAAGGACCAGTTCCCAGAGGTCTACGTCCCCACTGTATTTGAGAACTACATTGCTGACATTGAAGTTGATGGCAAACAGGTATTCTGCATTTTAAATTTCACGATGGAAAGTCTATGCGTTTACAGAGTGTATTAGTTTAAATGTATGTGCAGCTTAATCATATTTTTATATACCAGTTTAATTATTTAATTCCAGCACATGATAATTTTAAACAGAAAAGTCTAGTTGGGAGATCCGTTGGAGGTTTAGGCTCCATATAATACGGTAAGTTGAACACTGAATCACTACCAGGGAAGTTACAAAGGTGAATATCTACACTAGCATGACATCAGTCAAGTTTAATTTCAACTGCGGAAAAAGCGCTGTTGGGATTTGGAGGTAAAGAGGGATTTCAGCTGTGATGAGATTGGTGTTCAGAGCTGGCAGTTCTATGTCAGGCTCCTGACCTTGTTTTTTATGAACCACGTGCCATTTTGATTAATGTGTATTAGTGTGAATTGTGAGCAAACCCTTTGGGACATTTCATTGTTTTAAAGGTACACCTCTCCAGCCAACAGCAGGAAGTGGATCTGTGCCAGCATCCTGTGTAGGGTTCAATTCCCACCCCCTCACCTGACCTTGTAGATCATGACTATTTTCCTTTTCCTGTTTCCTGTGCTGCAAAATTTGGTGTCAGCTTTTTAAATTGTTCTGCAAGATGTATAATTGATTTTACACCATGTACAGCCCTATGTTTTTAATTTGCTCCACCAACCTGCCTTGGTCAAGTACTGCATCTACAACCCTCAGTGTTGTCCATTTCTGCCAAGTTTGGTAGTCTGCTCTAAAATCATTGGCATAGACCTTGCAGATGCAGGATACATAATTATTGACTTTCTAAGTGAACCTATAAGAATTGATGCTGGTTTAAAGGCAGAAGGTAATAACATCCAATATTAATTTGATAATTTCTTTTTTTTTTAATGGTTATACAATATATTTTTATTTTTGAAAGCATTTTTTCATACCTGCCATAAACTTGAGAAAAGTCCTGCATAATGATCTTGCATATAGGTTTAGCAGGCCTGTTTAATGAAGTTTAACATCTCAAACTATCACGTTTATACTTACTTGAGCCTTTTGGTATACCGTAAATTTCGGACTATAAGCCTCTACTTTTTTCCCACACTTTGAACCCTATACAACGTTGCGGCTAATGCGTGTTTTTTTCATGCCGCCAAAAACATTTTGCCTGGTAACAGTAGACCAATCACATTGATGAGTAGTTCAAAGAGGTCCAATGAACTTGTGCGATAAATCAAGAGCACTTTAACAATTCAATTACCGGTATTTTAAATCAGACATTTATATTCACCCTCATCAACATGGAAAATCACCAACGGGTTTCAAAAGGCTGGACTGCTGCGTGATTAAGGGGACCGGGTGCGCTCAAGTGAGAGCGACAACGAAGAGGCTGAAGTGAGTGACGAGATCCTGAGGCTGTTCAATTCGGACACTGAAGAACAAGACGTTGATGGTTTCAGTGCGCAGGAAGAAGATGAAGAAGGCGATCAGTGACTTTTGACCTGGTAGGCTGCAGTGTATATCAGTTAGGACATATTGGAATGTTGTTCGTGCACTGTTTAGTAAAAAAGCATAAGCAACGAAATTTGTGTGTTACTGATAACGTACGTATATTTAAAGGTAGCCGTATTACAGGCACTGTTCGAAAAAAAGGATTTGCAATATGAATTTGTTTATATTACCATACGGATTAAATTAAAAGTTAAAATTCCTCACGTGTAATATCTTTCTGTGTAAATATCTCATATTACAACGTGGGACACCCGCGGTTTAACATCCGGTGCAGCCTGTACAAGTACAAAAGTGGTTTTCTTTCTAAAATTAGAACATGTGGCTTTTAATCAGTAGTCAGGAATTTATGGTAGTTTGATGAAAAACATTAGGGTGTCTCATATGTCTGACTCGTGTGAGACAGTTCATGTATGAAAAATACTCTGCCTATGTTAAACTACGTTTTAGACCTTGACATCTCCTGCTTGTTTAGCAAAGGGAAGTAGTTTATATGCCAGTGAGGACTTGGACAAACAGAGCGCAGTGAAAAGTCTAAAGTCCAGAGGAACTGCTAAGATACTGCTATTGCTCTCTAAGGTGCTAGTAATTTAGTTTATACCCAGTTTTTAGCTTTTTTTAGGACCCTTTTTAGATGCTACTTGTCTGTAAAAGTTATGTTAATGAAACCAGCAAAATGCTAAAAGAAAATATTGTGGGATAACATGCATCTAAGGCTTAGACTTGTATTCATACATATTTTGCACTCACTGACAGTTTTAGGCTACAAAGTTATAAAATTGGTAGCTCTCCCGCTGAGCTTTGGAAAATGCTTTTTGCAGGACATTAATTTTATCAGGAAAAGGTCAGACTCTCTGGGACTGCCACCACTTTGAAGAACAGCCTAAGGCCTGTGGGAACGTCCTCTACCACTGAGATGTGGCTTTATGGGGCGAGTAGCAGAGGAATTTACTTCTGCTACGTTCAGTATTCTGTTTTTGTTTCAGTTAAGCTGCCCTTTCTAAATTCAGCTTCCAGCTAACTGTAGTTTTTTGAAGTAGCTTTCTTCCCCCGTCCCTCTCTCGCGCAGGTGGAGTTGGCACTGTGGGATACTGCCGGCCAGGAGGATTATGACAGACTGCGGCCTCTCTCCTACCCTGACACAGATGTTATACTTATGTGCTTCTCTATAGACAGCCCTGACAGTTTAGGTAAGGCTCATAGCGACTGTCCACTGCACCACATGTTGGAAATATTGAAAAGGAGCTTCATGGAGAAAACTGTTTAGCTACATTATATAAATTAAGTTAAATTCAGTGCAGCAAACAATTTTCTTTAATGTTGGAAGTTGGGGACAGTATATTTCTTTTTGTCATCTTCATTCTTGATGTAGTGCAATGCTAAATATCTAATAACCCATCAACCTTTTCAGATTTCTTTTCAGAAACAACATTCAAACTTCAGTCCAGTTTTTGCTATAGACAAACACAAAGTAGTGAATTGTAACTTTGATGGAAAATGACACGGTTTTTTAAAATCTTTTTATAAAAAATATCTAAACTACCATTTGAAGATTCAGACCCCTTTGCAGTTTCCACCCTAATAACAGCCACTGCATATAAATTGCTGACAGTAGTTGGTAAATAGAGTTCTGCTGCGTGTAAATTATTGTCCATATAAATGAAGATTCTCTTTGAAGACCTTAGAAGTTTATTATTGGAAAAAGCCCCATGAAGGCCAAGGAACACATCAGACAGGTCGGTGATAAAGTTGTGGAGACGTTTAAAGAAGGGTGAGATAATAAAACAATATTTCAAGCTTTGAGGGTCTCACAGAAAACTGTTCAATCCATCATCTAAAAATGGGAAAGATTATAGGACAAATGTAAATCTACCAAGAGACGGCTATACATCTAAACTGAAAGGTCAAACGGAGAGAGTTAATCAGAGAAACGGCCAAAAGACCCCTGGAGAAGCTGCAAAGATTCACAGCTCAAGAGAGAAAATCTGTGAACAGGACAGCCATTTATAACACATTTGTAGAAATGTAGATGGATTGACCTACATTCAAAACAGTGAAGCAGAAAACATACCCTGAATGCACCTTCCCCACCATTTAAAAAAATAAATAAATAAACTACACACACACACGGGTGGCAGCATCTGCTGTGGTTCTGCCTTTCTTCAACAGAAGGGAGGCTGGCCCGTGTTGTGAATGTGTGATGTGAAGCTGAATTGAGGGCATTCCTGGATCAAAACCTGTTGGAGGCTGCAAAAGCCTTGAGTCCAGGACAGAGGTTCAGGTTCCAGCAGGCTTCTGATCAATCAGCCAAGGTTAAAATGGTTTAGATCAAAGCATTTTTTTGTGTTAGAATTATTCAGAAGATTGATGTTCCGATGCTCTTCAGCTAGTTTATTTTGCCAAGAAGATAAACGCAAAAATGTCCAGCTCTAGATGTCCAAAGCTGATTGAGATATCAGTTCTACAATGGACTGAGGGGGCTGAATGTAAATGCTTGCAACACTTCTCAGTTTTTTATTTGTTAAATAAAATAAAATCCTGTAAAACTTCAATCCACAAAATAATGCACTACTTTGTGTTGGTGTAAAAATCTTTTTAAATAAAATATATTAAAGCTTTTTGTATGTGCTAAATTGTGGAAAAAGTTCAAGGAGTATTAATACTTCTTCAAGGCGTTATATTTAATGTTACAGCTCTTCCTGTTTGCAGAAATGATCTCTTTTCCAAAGTTAATGATTATTGATTTGGTATTTCACAATTTTTGTCCTTCTCGTTAACTTTGGCTTGATTAAACTGGATCTTATAGCCATAGAAGAGGAATTATATGAACTTAAAGCTCATTTTATTGTCAGTAATAGAACTGATATAGTTCTTAAATATAGCTGATTCTGTACTTTAGAACGTTAAAATAACATTAACCAAAACTGTAACTAAAATATCTTCCATAGTTCGGGAATTTTAAGTTGAACCTTTAACTGACTTAAAATCTATGGTTTGCACATTTTTTAAACTTTTAAATTCTCAGTAATTGAATTTAATGGATAATGCTTGCCTGGTATTGCTCGTCCTAATGACGTGGCTTCTTGATGATTATCGGTACAGTCACAAGGAAAACGCCTCCAACTGTCCTTGTAGGGAGTAAAAAAAATTGGCAAGCAGTTTGCTGGGACTTTCTACTCATGCATCAGATTTTTTTCAGAGAACATCCCTGAGAAATGGACCCCCGAAGTGAAACACTTCTGTCCCAACGTCCCCATCATCCTTGTGGGCAACAAGAAGGACCTCAGAAATGATGAACACACACGTAGGGAGTTGACCAAGATGAAACAGGTGCGGTTATATGCCAAGTCTAACAAGTAAATAATAATTATTTCCGCATTCACATTTTAACCGAGCTTTTTACATGACCTCCCAGGAGCCTGTGAAGTCCGAGGAGGGCAGAGAGATGGCCAACCGCATCAGTGCCTTTGGCTACATGGAGTGCTCAGCCAAGACCAAGGACGGCGTGCGGGACGTGTTTGAGATGGCTACCAGAGCAGCGCTGCAGGTCCGCAAGCGCAAGAAGAAGGGCGGCTGCCAGTTGCTGTGAGGGGTCAGGATCTGTTGGCTGATCAGCATCTGAGGGAGGACTGTCCCAGACACGCAGAACAAACTTAGATAAACCTTAAATCAGTGGCTTCCATAGACTGTACTTACTCCACAGATGCAGGCACATATGAAAGACTGCCACACCTGTTTAAAAGCAAAACAAATCGGCTATTTTTAAATGTTTCCTTTCCAACTCTGTTGTTGCTCCTATCCTGTCGTTTCTGGTAACCACCACACCAGGCCTCTTGTGTGGAGGATTGGACCCTTCCTTCTGTGTGAATGTATGTTTGTATTTAAATGTGCATATTCTTTAAAAATACTATGCCATCTGCTTGTTGTGATTCTGTTGACAGAGAAAGGGTCTTGTGGGCTTGATGCCCTCTTTTTCTTTCAGCAACGAATGGCTCTTTACTTTTTTCATGTTCTGCTTCTGCTAAAACCTCCATCCTGTACCACTTGGTTTCCTTTTATACGCCAGATTCTGTGATGGTTTTTGTTTTACCTCTATTAATTTTGCACACTAAAACTTGTATTTCACCAAGTGCTTTGTCAGCCGAGCTGTTTTTCACAATTCTTCTGCACGAGACTAAACTTGGAGCCGTCCACACCTAATTAAGCCCTACATACAGTACACTAAAAGAGCAAAGAGGATTTGGACTGCACAGTGGTCTCTCGGTTATGGCGACAGCTTAAACTGGCACTGGAGACAGTGGTCTATTGTTGAGGACAATACTAGCATTTGCACTCCACTGGCTCTTGAGACCTGACCAATGCTTTCCCTCCACCAGGCCAGCCTTCTTCCTGATCCCTGTACTGTTTCAGATCCAATATACAGTTACCCCACAGTGCTGTGCAATTGTTTCCTGAAGATGAATGCACTCTGTTTACAGCCATTTTTATATGCAATGTTAGTCTATCAATAGAGCGGTGTCATCTCTTTAGCTCAGCAGTATCAGTTCTGTTGGCCAAGTTTTTTTTTTCTTTTATAACATGCATTAACAATATAAACGGAAGGTGTATCTCTCTAGAACATAAGATCTTAAATGCTTTGACGTGTAATACGTGCGTGTCTAATCTTTAACCAGGTAGAACTCTACAGTTTGAATGCTTTTCTATCAAAAAGCAGAGATAGTCAACCTTTTAAAAATCCACAAGCCCTCTGTTACTTGATCCTGTCACCACTGTAAAATGTTGGTGTATCACTTGTTTTCTACGTTTAGATTCAGAGATCTGAAAGTAGCCGGCCTAGAATAAAACCTGCACTTTTGGGCCCCATGTTAAATGTATAACGCATAGTTAAAGAGAAAATGTTGATCGTGAAAACGCTTTGCAAACAGGGGTGGATTGTGTTGTCTGGATGAGACAAATGTGTTAATAAAATATTTTTGAAAAACCATTAGCTTGAATGGATTGGTTTAATCTTGGTACTTGGTTTTGCAAATAGAAAAAATCTGCATAATCTAAGTTGGTCTGAGGTTTGTTAGAAAACATTACTGAACAAAAACATTTTGACGACAAAAAACACAAGAAAGGTCAGAGATAAAGCTAGGGGGGATTAAATCAAGCAATATCCCAACCTTTGAATGTCACACAGAGCACTGCTCAATCCACCATCTGACAACTGAATGAGTATTGGTGATGTGATCAGCTGTTCACTGACAACACATGCTCGTTCAGGTGGAGTGATCGCTGCAAAGTCGGTGACTAGATGCAATCTGCTGGGTTTCCTTAAAATAGAAAATTGGCTGAACTTGACTGGATTATATAAAAACTGCGATCAAACTGGAATGTTTGTAATTGAATTTGAATAAAAAATCGGACTGAATTGACTATGTATGGAAATTGGGTCAGTTTGTTTTATAATGTGACATCAGATGACATTTGTTGTCAATCGGCACTATGTAATTAAATTGAATTATTGCACAACTGCAACCAAAACATGGCCCTCCACCTTCACTGGCAGACAGGGTAAGGAGAGCATTAATCGGAGAAGCAGCTACGAGTCCTGTGGTAATTAGAGGAGCTGAGGTTAGAGACTCTATTGACAAGACATTCATTATGGAATCATAGCTAGCAATACACCATTGTGAAACATGGCAGTGACTGCATCATGCTGTGGGGATTCTTTTTCTTAAGCAGGGACAGGGAAACTAAATATAGGGCAGTTCTGGAAAAAAAAACAGTGAACTTGAGCTTGGGCTGGAGGTTCACCTTCCAGGATGACATGAGTACAGCTAAAAAAAAGTTCAATACTTTGTGTCAGTCATTTCAAAAGGTGAAACTTAGTTATTATAATGATTTATTAGACATATAGGGAAATATTTCAAGCCTCTGTTTCTTGTAATTTTGATGATTATAGTTTACAGAAAATGAAAATCCAAAGTTTAGGGTTTCAGAAAATATTGTCAAAAAGTTATTTGCATAGAGTGGTAGGAAAAGGTGCACCAGCAACATGAGTAAGAGCAGCCTTGAAAGGATTATCAAGCAAAACTCATTGGGGGAGTTTCACAAGGAGCGGACTGAGGCTGAAGTCAGCTCATCAAGAGCCACAGCGCACAGATAAATCCATTCGTTGTGTCAAGCAGCTCCTGAATGAGAGACAACATCAGAACCATCTTGCCTGGGCTAAGGATAAAAGAACTGCACTGCTACTCTGTGGTTCAAAGTCCTTTTCTCAGATTAAAGTAAAATCTGCATGTCATTTGGAAATCAAGGTCCCAGAGTAAGAGCGGGGAAGCAGAGAATTCACATTGCTTAATATCCAGTGTGAAGTTCCCACAGTCAGTGATGATTTGTGGTGCCATGTCATCTCCTGGTGTTGGTCCACTGTGTTTTCTGAAGTCCACAGTCAACACAGCCATCTACCAGGAAATTTTCGAGCACTTTATGCTTCGTTCTGCTGACAAACTTTATGGAGATCCTGATTTGACACCTGCCCACACTGCCAAAGGTACCAGAAGCTGGTCCAGTGGTGTTACTGCATCAGAAACAACTTACCTGACCTAAACCCCACAGAGAATCTATGGAGTTTTGTCAAGAGAAAGATGAGAGACACGAGACCCAACAATGCAGATGACCTGAAGGTCACTATCAAAGTAACCTGGGCTTACATTACACCTCAGCAGAACTACAGGCTGACTACCTTCATGCCACGCCATTTATGCAGTTATTCATGCAAAATGAGGCCCAACCAAGGCTTAGATGCATAAAAATAAACATACTTTTCAGAAGCCTGACATTTCTGTTTAAAATATCCTCTTTATTGATCTAATGTAATATTGTAATTTTCTAAGACACTGGATTTTGTTTATCTGTGAGCCATAATCATCAAACTTATTATACATAAAGGGTCCAAATATTTTACTCCTTGTGTAATGAATCTTTATATGAGTTTCATTTTCTGAAATGAGTGACAAATATTCAATTTTTTTAGCTTTAGCAGCACATTCATGTGTTAGAATTTCCCAACGTACAGATCTGAATCTTATTCATAAACTGCAAGATTTAAATTGATCTTTACTAACCATCTGACTGAGCCATCCTGCGAAGAAGAATGGGCCAACATTTTAGTCTGCAGATGTGCAAAGCCAAACCCCCAAACTACTTGGAGGTGCAACGAAAGGTGGTTGTACGGTGGGGTCTGAATACAAATGAACGCCACCATTATCAGATTTTTCTTCCACTTGACAAATAAACAATACTTTGTGTTGGTTTGTCACATAAAATCCCAATCAAATACACTCGAGTTTGTGTTTGTAGCATGACGTGAAAATGATGAAAGGGGTATGAGTGCTGTAAAAAGGCACAGCATATTGTTCTGAATGTATTTTTCTTTTATTTAAATGCCATTTACAAACATTTTCATTTAGGAAATATATGAAAATAAGCTCTTAACAGTGATTCAAAACAAAACAAAAATTAATCAACAGTCAATGAACTTTTCAATTCTAAAAATAGCAGTGATTGAGAGAAAAAAAAATCTAAATCAACCCTGAGAAGACTGACACTGGATTTCATTTTACAACTTGGTGTGAATTGTTTTCAAACAATCAAACCATGATGCAGTCACCATCATGAAGTCGTAACTGGAAGCTAAGGTTTCCAGTTTAGCCCCTTTTAAGTACAATTCATTTCCCCCGATGCCCTTTTGTCTTTGGCTAAATGCTGCTGCTGATGTTTAAAATGTGCTTCTGGACCTTATGTCACTTGAATGCTGACTTTTAATCCAAATTCCAATGAAGTTGGGACAGAACACATTGATTTTCCTGTTCAACCTATATGCGTTTGAATGCAGTACGGAGACAAGTTATTTAATGTTCAAACTGATGAACTTTATTGTTTTTTTGGGTTGGTTTTTTTTTGCAAATATTCACTAATTTTGATTTTGATGCTTGCAACATGTCTTAAAAAAGCTGGGACCAGGGCATGTTTACCACTGTGTTTCATCACCTTTCCTTTTAACAACACTCAACAAGCATTTGGCAACTGAGGAAACTAATCCTTGAAGCTTTGTAGGAGAAAGTCTTTCACATTCTTGCTTAATGTACAACTTCAGCTGCTCAGCATTGTTGTATTTAGCGCTTCATACTGCGCCTGACATTTTCAGTGCGATACAGGTTTGGATTGCAGGCAGGCAGGCAGGCAGGCAGGCAGTCCAGTACCCACACTATTTTACTAGGTAGCCTCGCTGTTGGAACACGTGCACAAAGTGGTGAACCTCGCCCCATCTTTGCTTGTGAAAGACTGAGCCTTTCGGAGACGCTCCTTTGTATACCTTTTGCAGTGTATTCAGTTGTATTTAGGTTGAACAGGTATTCTGTTTTATTCATATTTTACACAATGACCCAACTTCATTGGAATTGGGGTTTGTATAGTTATCCTAAATATTGAACAGTAAAATTTATTTAGCTCAAGTTTCCCCGCTGGACGTTTCTCTCTCTTCCTGCTGCTCACATGTCGCTCCTCCACTCGGGGTCCAGTATCTGTTGAACAACACTCTCAGTAGTCTCAACTGGGAAAGAGACAATTTAACAAGTTATCATTATATGATAATGCAGCTCTTTAATACCTAATTTAAGATGGCAAATGAAAAGTGTTTTACTTTCAGCCTCAATGCTGATGTAGAGTGCAGACAGTCTGGCTATTATCTCCTCCTCTTCTTCCTGAGCATGTGTGAAACCACTGTAGCCACCTTCCTCTTTGCAGTACTGGATAAAGCTGCAGATAAGAGACAGAAAAAAACAAATTTTATTTAGTGGAATCTGTGATTTATTTCTAGTATATGAAAATGAGAAACCGTATGCATGTGAAATACCTGGCCCAGTTAGGATCTGCACTCAACACCAATGGGTTTCCCGCCACGATCAGCAGTGCTTTGGCTCGAGTCAAAGCCACATTGAATCTCTGGACAAACAAAGAGAGTTAGGATGATATGTAAACATAGGTGGGCATGTGTGTGCATTTTATTTACCTTCTCATTCTTGAGAAAGCCCAGGTTGAAGTTTTTGTCTATGTCCAAGTATCTAGGACTGCTTCTGACCGTGGACACCAGGATTACTCTCCTCTCCTGGCCTTGGAACTCCTCCACTGAACCAATCTGCCACATGAACAAACACGCGTACAGTTGTGTTTAGAATAATAGCATTCCAACATCACTAACTGGATAAATAACTGGTTTTATTACAAAGTTGATTTTTATATGCAATATTTTACAAGCAGGTTTAGTAGAGAAAACCAACAGAACCAACATTCATACTGCTGATTCTGTGAAATCAAACATTAATTGACAGGAGGGCTGTTCAAAATAATAGTAGAGTGCAGTTCAGTGAGGTCATTCATTCTACAAAAAAAATAGAAGGCTCTTAAGGAAGAAGGCAACAAATGTAAATGCTGGTTAATATGCTGGATCTTTGAAAATCAGTGTGAAATTAGTTGTTTCAGACACTGTTCTGAAGAGCAATGTACTCTGACTAAATGGTTTGTTGGAAAGGGTAAAATATTTAAGAGGAGCAAAAAATGAAGCTGAGCTGAAATTATCCCAAATGCTTTACAGTAGAAACCAAATCTAAAAAGATCCGAAAGAATACAGACAACTAATGTTCCAATTTATAGATACAGAGCCAAAAGGATGAAGGCTCAGCCAATGATCAACTCCGGGGTGATCAACTAAGGTCTACAGTTACCAGAGGGTACTGTAACAGTTTCAATAACCCTATGTGGGGCCAAGGTATTGGTAAGAAGCCCCATAAAGTCCCATTGCTAAAAAAAAAAAATACATTAGTTTAAATTTGCTAAAGAGCACATTTACTGCCCTGCAGTACCATAGTGATGAAGTGATGAAAGCAAGATTGTTTTTTTTTCTGGGTTTAGGAGCTGCAGACAGTTTATCAGAAGTACACATTGTTACCTTAAGTTCATTCAGGTCTTTAAATTTGAATTCTTTCCCAACTTTTTCCAAGGCTTTGCGGATTTTCTGCACCTGTGTTATACAAAGAAATAAAACAGCTGTACCATTCAATCTTCACATGACCCGAAAGGTCTTCATTTTAGCAGCACCAATTGCACTCTGCAAACTTGAGACGTTATTATGGAGTATTTGAAAACATTCAGACCTGCTTCCTGTAGGGGGCGATGATGCCTATATCTTTGGGTGCAATTTTAGCCACTCCTTTCTTCCCTTGTGACTCCAACAGTTTTCTCACGTAGTCCATCAGCACCTCCACTTCTGTAACGTTAAAGAATGATGGGCTGCTGGACTCACGCTCATCAATACCAGCAACCCCATGAAAGATCACTGGGAAGCCCTGAAAGATATGCAGGAAATATTTTTAAAATAACCTGTTAATATACAGGGGTTGGACAATGAAACTGAAACACCTGGTTTTAGACCACAATAATTTATTAGTATGGTGTAGGGCCTCCTTTTGCGGCCAATACAGCGTCAATTCGTCTTGGGAATGACATATACAAGTCCTGCACAGTGGTCAGAGGGATTTTAAGCCATTCTTCTTGCAGGATAGTGGCCAGGTCACTACGTGATACTGGTGGAGGAAAACATTTCCTGACTCGCTCCTCCAAAACACCCCAAAGTGGCTCAATAATATTTAGATCTGGTGACTGTGCAGGCCATGCAGATGTTCAACTTCACTTTCATGTTCATCAAACCAATCTTTCACCAGTCTTGCTGTGTGTATTGGTGCATTGTCATCCTGATACACGGCACCGCCTTTGGATGCACATGGTCCTCGAGAATGGTTCGGTAGTCCTTGGCAGTGACGCGCCCATCTAGCACAAGTATTGAGCCAAGGGAATGCCCTGATATGGCAGCCCAAACCATCACTGATCCACCCCCGTGCTTCACTCTGGGCATGCAACAGTCTGGGTGGTACGCTTCTTTGGGGCTTCTCCACACCGTAACTCTCCCGGATGTGGGGAAAACAGTAAAGGTGGACTCATCAGAGAACAATACATGTTTCACATTGTCCACAGCCCAAGATTTGCGCTCCTTGCACCATTGAAACCGACGTTTGGCATTGGCATGAGTGACCAAAGGTTTGGCTATAGCAGCCCGGCCGTGTATATTGACCCTGTGGAGCTCCCGACGGACAGTTCTGGTGGAAACAGGAGAGTTGAGGTGCACATTTAATTCTGCTGTGATTTGGGCAGCCGTGGTTTTATGTTTTTGGATACAATCCGGGTTAGCACCCGAACATCCCTTTCAGACAGCTTCCTCTTGCGTCCACAGTTAATCCTGTTGGATGTGGTTCGTCCTTCTTGGTGGTATGCTGACATTACCCTGGATACCGTGGCTCTTGATACATCACAAAGACTTGCTGTCTTGGTCACAGATGCGCCAGCAAGACATGCACCAACAATTTGTCCTCTTTTGAACTCTGGTATGTCACCCGTAATGTTGTGTGAATTTTAATATTTTGAGCAAAACTGTGCTTTTACCCTGCTAATTGAACCTTCACACTCTGCTTATACTGGTGCAATGTGCAATCAATGAAGACTGGCTACCAGGCTGGTCCAATTTAGCCATGAAACCTCCCGCACTAAAGTGACAGGTGTTTCAGTTTCATTGTCCAACCCCTGTATATGAATACCTGTTGAGGATCAATTTTACAGAAAGCTCAACACCACCAGGTTTCTATGTGAAATGGATCCAAAGAATACTTCAGACAATCATAAACGGTATTTTGGTGGTCAGGAGCTTTCTATTTTACCCCAAACTGTTTTTTTTATAAGACCATCTGTGTCAAGACACACCAACATCACATCTTTCATCCCACACTTTTCAAGTAAGCTTTCTTGCTGATAGAAGTAGTTTGAATCCAATTAGGTCTGCACGGAAAAATACTACATTAAGATATTATTGTTGGATATTGTGATGACTATAAAACTGGAGTGTGAGTGCATGGCACCTGGAATAATATAGCCTACAAAACATTGCATTCAGGCTTTCTTTTGTGATTGTAATAATAGGATGATGATGACTGCGATTTGCAGCTCCAAAATGAAAATGAAAAAAATTGGAAGATTTCTCTTTATGCATATGTCTCTATCTTTTATCTAAATTTAAGCAAAGTGAATCATGAACATGTTTCTTAATATGTTTTCAAACCAGAAATTAGAGTTTTAAGTTATGATACATTTAATGAGCAAGAACAATTTTTTAGGACTATTGGTATTTGACCTGCTTATCATAGGAAATTTACTCAATTTTCTCCATTGTCTAAATAATTGCTTCATCGTTATCAAGAAGGTTTTTATTTACATTTTAATGTTAAAAATAATATTTTTAGACTGTTTTTAAAAATGGTAGGACCTATCTATATTTTAACAGCTGTGCTAGGAAGCTCATAACATTGGTACATTTAGTTATAATAAATGCAAAGAAAATTTTAGTTTGGCATTCTGTTTTCAGCTAAATCAAGACAATTGTTAGAGTGTAATTTCTGTATTTTCTGTGAAAATGTCAGTTATGGTTCGATTATCATCACTCATGGACAATGTCTCCCATCCCATGCATGAAGCTGTTGCAGAACTGGAAAGCTCCTTCAGTGACAGACTGCTGCATCCTAGGTGCACAAAGGAGCCGGTCTTTCATCCCAGCAGTTGTTAGAATTTATAACCATCACTGCCTTCATTAAGCTCAATAAGTTGTTTACAGCCCTGCAGTTTTTCCATTTCTTGTAAATAGTCTGCTGTTGTTTTTTAATGCACAAATATACATGCACATTTGTATTTTTTTTGTTATCCTACTCAGTTGCAAATGTCTGATATTTTTAATAACTGTACTGTATTTTTTCTTGTGTTGTAAATTTGACCTTACAGTACAGTCTATTAATCTAATTTCTTGTTTTCATATTTTTACCTTGGTGTGAATCTGCATGCTTCCATTTTGCCTGTCACTGCTGGTGCACCTGAGTTTATCCTCAACGCATGATATTTTATTCTATTCTATTTTATTAGAACACAGAAATGACCATTTTCACTGGCTTCAAAACCACCATACATGATTTCAAGTCAAGTGTAGCGGTAGAAATTTACCTTAGCAATGTCATTATGAAGCATCTGGCAACAAAATACCTTTATCACCAGTCTGATTTCTAATTACACTGCTTCTAAATGCACTCTTTTCTATGTATTTACTGACAGCAGAATCAATACCTGCTTTGGAAGGTGTTCCCATGTGTAGTACAAGTTGCGTGAATACTCATCAGCACAAGCCTGGAGCTCTCCATCGTAGAAGCGCTCATTGGGAATCTTGAGAATGGAAGGATGAGACCTGAAAATGAAGGATTGGAAGGTGTATTTTGAAATCCTGAGCACATACTTTATGTTGGTGTGGAACATTAAAAATCATGCTCTAGCCCACCTGTAGTTGCGCAGCAGTTTGGTCACAAAGCAGTTGTCGTAGACGCCCTCGTTCTTCTGGTACAGAGGGAAATCGGTCATCAAGCGCTCCAAGAAGGACGCTCCTGCAGACAGTGCAGTATTTGAACCAATCAGCATACAATGCATTATAAAGGCAAGGCTCGCCTAACTGCCATTTAAAAAGACAGTACCCTGTACAAAAAGCTTCTGTTTTTACTGGGGATGTTCAAAAAAATTAACTGGTAATTGGAATCGTCTAGTTTTATGATAATGTCTGATTTTATAATTGGTGTCAGAGACGTAAAATTCATATTTTTTTTTCTAATTGGTGAACCTGCCATATCTAAGTGCTAACAAAAGTTGTGTTACTAAAAACTGTTTTATTCATAACTGATCATTTAATTGAAATTCATTTTCAATAAATTTTAATGTTACCTAGATTATGTATCTAGGTTGAAAACGGAGTTAAAGTATTTTAAAGTTTAAACACAAAATTTTGTAAGGGCTTAAAGTATGTGCTCACACATAACTAAATGTTTGTTATATAGGTACTTGAGAACATTATGAACAGAAGAAGTGTCAAGTGTTGGTTTTGGAGTGGGACCAAAGCGCAGACAAGAGCATGGGATGAACATAGAGAGAATTTATTGATAATACATATGGAGAACTTACAGAAGAGCACACGGGAAGTGAAACGGGCCATAAAATATGGGAGGATCCACGAAAGAACAAAGAGAACCTGAGAGTTTATATGCTGAGGGAGATGTAGAGAATGAAAATGAATGTTGATGTGTTATTCAGGAGATAATGTGGAGCAGCTGAGGCAGAAGGTAAGCAGGGAAGCTGAGGGAGAGAGACTAACACAAGTGGAGCCGAGCTAACACACACAGAAACCTTTAAACCAAGGGGAACAGGATCCTGCAAGGGTGGCTTTAAAGGTTTTTTGTTAAATTAAATTAATGAATAAGTTAACAACGTAAACAAATTGCAGTACATTACGAGATTGTTAAATATTAAATAGCCCACAGCTATATATATTTTGAAGAGATCTTGAATGAAAATGTGAAATAAATAATTTGTCATAGAGTCCACATTCTGTGCAAATAAAATATAATAGTTAAAATGTGTCTTGTTCAGTCAATGTTCTTTCATTTTTCTTGGCTTTTATTTCTAGAGATTTCTGTTATAGCCTGGAGGATTTTGCTGTGTTTGGAGATTTTCCGTCATGCAGAGAGAAAGCTCTTTAACTTTCAGCTTATTTAGGGTTGGCAGGTCAGGGTATTGGCATGTATTGGCAGGTCAGGATTTTATATAATTGATGATCAGAAATTGGCCACAAACTCTCTGACTGGTCTATCTCTAGTTCTTACCCATCCTGTATTTCAGTGCAAATGGAGATCTGAGTATGGGTCCGAGCTGCTTGGGGTCTCCAGCTAGAACAAGCTGTCCAGTCTCTGCATCGAGCAATCCTATGTGTATGGGAAGAAACTTGTGCCATCAGAAACTGAATTGCTCTGACTAAATTTGTATTTGTGTAATTTGATATTAAATACATTGGTTTGAAAATGAATTTCACTAAACTGAAATTGAATTTTATGGTTTGAAACTGAATTTGTTTGCTTTGAAAATTGCTTTGAAATGTATTTCGTTGTATTAAAAATTCATTTTGACTACTTTCACTTTCATGTCTGTAATTTAATTTCAGTTTCAAAATTCATTTTTTTGTGTCACACATCCTGGTCCTTGAGGATAGCCACAGATTAATCAAACACAGATTCATCGATTTACGTTTCACATATGGTTAAACTTCCTTTACGGCATGTTGAGCTGGAGCAGTGCAGCATACATGAGCTTGGCGGATGTCCATCACCAAGTCAAATGAGCGTCTATAAGAAGCGTCATGGAAACAAATGATGGTCAAACAGTAACACTTATGCTACCTGTAGCTATTAGCTAAACATGCCAGATTAGCATAGTGTGCCGCCAGTGTTACGTCAGTCTGCGTTTCTCTTACCCTTACCTCAGCGTAACTTCTGTTGCCTAGTAACCGTGTTAGCGTGAAGCGCAGAGCTGTGAAGCCGAACAAATAGAGCCTGAAGGTTAATAACGCTGTCTCTACTGTAAATAACTACACGGTTTTTATTTAACCTTTTACATATTGCTGACGGCTTATAATGCTGTTTTGTTTTAAAATGTTATTGTTTTATGATCTTGTTCATTATTCAGCCATTTAAAATCTTGAAAATATTTGTTGTGTTCATAGATATAAAAATCTAACACTAGATAAAATACATTGATGACAAATACCATTTGTTTAATTTATTTGTAAAGCTTTCAACAACTTAAACACTAACATATTAACTTTAGGAACAAAGTTTAAATTAGTTTATTTGCAGAGCATAATAATAATAATAATAACTTTTATTATTATTATAATAAATAAACCAAACATTAATATTAGATTTCATCTGACTGAATCATATCTGTTTAACTTCCACCCATTGGGGAAACCCAGCGGGATTTTGAAAACAATGTGCCGGGAGTCAGCTGTTCTCTCTGGGTTTAGCGCACCTCAACCACCCGGTCAGCTGACAGCTGGCGAGGCGAGCCGGCTGCTGGGGCAGCGGATGAACACATCGGCGCATTGGTGCAATTAAGCGATATCTTGATAAATTGATCAGATATTTTAGATTTAAACAACTACATTCTCGTCTAAAAACATTGTAAAAGTTCAGTTGTTTGCTGCTTCCGTTTGAACGATCTACTTCGACCCGCAATGAATCATGGGATAGGGGTGGGACACGGAGGATACACCAGACCCATCCTTCCAATCTGGGGATAAGATTTTTTAGAACCTTGAAGATTGGACAGCATTCGTTGCCTCAGCCAGGGTGTTATCGGCCTACAAATGCGTCCTTCAAAGGATGCAGTCCTGAATCTGGACACAGCAATAGTGAATGACATCCGTGAATCAGTAAATCTGTGTTTGATTAATCTGTGGCTTCAAGAACCGGATGTGTGACACAAAAAACTGAATTTTGGAACTGAAATTGAATTTCAGACCTGAAAGTGAAAGTAATCAAACTGAATTTTCAATACAAAGCAAAGCAATTTTCAAAGCAAACAAATTCAGTTTTAAACCATTATATTCAGTTTCAGTTTAGTGAAATTCATTTTCAAACCAATGCATTTAATTTCAAATTACACAAATACAGATTCAGTCTGAGCAATTCAAATTCAGTTTCTGATGGCACAAGTTTCTTCCCATATATGTGACATAAAAAAGCAGAAAATTAAATAAATTATAAATGAAGTTTAGTGCAATTAGACAAGACACTCCTGATTGTTCTCCCTTACCTGCCAGGGGGACTAAACACTCAGTCTCCACAGCGTGTCCAGCCTCGTCCACAAACACATGAGTGAAATGTCCAGAGGGAATGGCACCTGACACAAGCCTGTAATATTTAAATACATGGGAGGAAGTCATACTACTGAAATTCATGCATAGTGTTAACTGGTGGTGATTTTGATTAGAATGTAGCAAATAATATGGTAAAGAGAGTCATGCAGATTAGCAAGTTCTTCAGTTATGAAAGTTATTCACTACCTTCCAGCAGTTATCAGGGTGGTGACTATAATTTTATACTCCATCAGCTTCTCTTTGGGAGGAAAAATGTAAGAATCTCCCGACAGGTTAGAGCATGCCTGTGATGCACCACAATCACAAAAATATAAGAATACAATGACAAAAATATACAGCATACTGAAGCCAAAAAAAAACAACCCAAAAAACAAAACAAACACACAAAGGCTGCAGTGCATGGTAAATCCATGGGGGATGCACTAGAGCAGGGGTCTGCAGCCTTCACAATCCAAAGAGCCATTTTCCCCCTCAGTCCAGCTAAAAAAACTTGCTTAGAGCCCCTTTTGAAAAAAGACAATGTATAATGTTTGATAAATCTCTACTATAGAATTTTTTTTGACATTTTTAAAGAACCACCGTTTTATTTATTTTTTTTTATGTTTTAAAATACAGAAAAACATAAAATGTAGCAAAAAAAGGATGGACACATTTTCCATTGACATTTTCTTCTATGGGATGTTGATATTTGTGGAAAATTATGTAAACAAGAAAGCTGATAGCTTCCAACCTAATGAAGAAAAATAGACCTAAAAATATTTGTGGTACTTTTAGTGTCATTCTGCTATAGGAATTCATTGCAATTACTTCATGAAAAAATAGAAAAACGGCTCAGACCTGCATTTGTCATTATATCTATATTTATAAACATTAGTTGGTTCTTTATTGTTTTTCGTCAAAGTTATTAAGAGACATAAAGGAACGTTCAAAGAGCCACATGTGGCTCCAGAGCCGCAGTTTGCAGACCTCTGCACTAGAGTTATTATTATAACTGTTGCCGTTTGACCAAGAATGAGATTTACAGTGGAAATCAGTAAATCCATAATGAAGCAGTTACATTACTCAAAGCAAATGTTATGTGTTGAAATGCTAATCACAATTATTTAGATGTAACACCACTGACCTTTAGGCGCTCAGGGACAAGTTTTGGGTCCCGGCTGCTGGCATACATGCGATACACATTGTACTGGTCTACATGCTCACAAATCTTGCTGCACAGCAGATCAGCAGCACTGTTGGAGGGAGCACAGGCCAGAATGTGGCAGGTTTCCTGGGTCTTCTCTATCTGCTTGATGGCCTCCACTACAGTGACAGTTTTACCTTAACAGACCATAAAATACAGAATTAGGTTTAAAAATGGTAAAAGTCCAAACTTATGCCCATTGTCAAGGTTTTACATCTTTTTTTAAGTTTCACACCTTTTTGCCATATTTTTATTTATCTCATTAAATTTAGATAAGCCCTTTTGTAAAAAATGTACACATAAGCCCTGCAGTGAAAACAACAACATTGGGCATATTTATTTTTGTATTTATTTTCTTAAGCTTTAGTTAGTTAATTAGTTAAGTTTAGTTAAGTTAATTGCCCTTGAATAATTCAACACAGGGACAGTCAGCAGATTGAAATAATGTTCTTGCAGTAGGCTGATAACTGCTCTATCAGTTAACTACAGAGTTACCTGTTCCTGGTGGACCAAACACAAGATATGGAGCGGGTCTGGATGAACCAGCTACAATGTGCTGGACAGCTTGATACTGCTCTGGGTTTTTCTCCAGCTGATAATCAAACAGTCTACAGGAAAACAAAACAGGTAACAAATCGTGTTGAGGAGACTGTAATTTCCTGGTGAAAAGCAGTTTGGCATCATTCAAATGGATTATTTTTGACCTCCGCGCTCCTAGTTTGTACGAGCAGATTCATTTTCAACTTGAGGAAAACACATTCTCCCATGTTTGATATGTGTTTTGTACTTGGAGGTCACTGATTGTTATTGTGTCATTGCTCTCGTTGTTGAGACTATTCTAATCTGCCTGTGTAATACTGTTTAACCAGAACCCAACTAAAGTCTGTCCTGTTTGTTGCCCCTTTACCCCAAAGACATTAAATCTTTAGTCAGCTTCTTCTCATAATCATTTTTTTTTACATTTGCAGGACGTCCAATCATATCTGCAAATTAGAATAAAGCCTTAGGATATTTTGATAATGTTTGCTAGTTGTTAAGTAGCGCCCAGGACCATCATAATTCTGTTGCTTAGTTTTTTATTAGCTTTACTGTAAAAGTTTAAAATAACCCCTTGTTTATTGCTGACAGCTCCAATAGAAATTTGAAACATATTCTCCTTAAAATCCAACAAATAAACTGAGACACATATTTCGAAGATTATCTGCTAGTTTTATTTCAAAAGTAATCCCTTTTTGTTGCTGATTTAAGCTCCTTTGAAATTTGGGCTTAACTGCTCTCCATTCATTGCTATGGCAGTCTCCAGAGAATACATACACAAATCCTGACACTCAAGTATCTGATTTTAGTCTTCTTTAAAATGCCTCCTTAATGTCTGTCCCCACATATCCTAATCGTAATTTCTTGTTCAGCGCAGAGTTGTTGAGGTTGAATCTTAAGTCGACAACAAACATGCTAAAATGAAACTTGTGTCTTTGGTGAGCACTAAGAGGAAGTGAGATATACAAATGCTTACTTGAGTTTGGGTAGGTCAGGTTTCTGACATGAGAATGGGGGTGCAGAAGGAAACAGCACACAACCCAGTTTATAGCTCCTTGCAAGTTCTGCAGCTCTGTGCTGGAGACGCAGAGTCAGGCGGTTGATTGTGAACTCAACGTTGAACTTTATCCCTTCAATAAAGCTGAAGTCTTTACCTGTCATGTATCGATTCAGTAATCTGCAATAAAATGGAGACAGAAATCTCAGTTTTCTTGCCTAACGAGGGACTGTATGCCTTTTGTTGTTACTGCTGGGGCTGGAGCGCCTCTATCTTACTCAGAGGCGAAGCCCAGTCTGACGCTGTCCAGCTGCACACTGTGAACGTAACCACAGTACTTCACTTTTTTTTCCCCCTGAGGGTACATCAACAGTGAATCCCCCCGCAGCACAGAGGGCCGGTTCTCTGAGACACCAGGTACCTGGTAGGTGAACAGTTTTGTTCAGTTAACTTAAAGTTAATTAAAGGAATAAAGTTAGTTCGCTAAACAACCATTTTTTTTATCACAACATGCTGTCAGGCATAAATACCTTGAACATTCATACTCTTTTTACATAGATTTTTAACTCTACAATCTTCAACAATGTATTTTTTTAGGAATACACCAATATCAATATTCGTTCTCTGATATTAATATCGCTGTTATGGCCAATGACCGATATCTACCAGCATTATATATGATACATATCTCACTACCCTTTCAACACGGAGAAAAAACAACCACACAGCTGACATCCCTTCCCTGTTTCAGTTAAACACCCTACAGTCCTGCATTGCAACACTATCACTGTCACATGCCCAAACAAATACCACATGGCCAACCCCCTCCCGTCCCCCTCCAGAAACACATACACAAGTTCATATTCAACAGTTAAAAACAAAAAGAAAATGAAATGTTGTTCATTTAAATAGTTGACAGTAGGTAAGTGAATACATAACTACTTCTTTTATGAAAAGCCTGTTTACTTATGATAACTACTTGCTTCTTATTGTGGCATCAAAGACTCTGACTATCAAAGAAGGTCGTACTGTTTCTTCTACCTTCAAAACTCAATTAAACTGTTTAAACACATTTCATTCAAATTTAACTGAGGGACAACTGAACCTTTTAGGGTATGCTCACGTATCTGGTTGCTTCGTGCTCTGGTGCACAGATTTGATTGATAGGATACTCTGGCAACATCTTTAAAACATGATGCTTTTGTTGCTTGATCCAATGATGGGGTTTGAATCGTGTTGCACACGATTTAAAAGCCTTACAATAAAAATACAATCATGATTTCTCTAGACCTTAAAAGTTCAAAATATACCCCTTTTCTTCAGAGGCAACAGAAATTAGAGAATCTTCTATTATATCTGATCCAGATGATTGGAGCACCGCCGTACCTCCAGATCAAGAAGTCTTGGGTTGCTTTGGACTCTTTTTAGCTCAGCGTACTCTCTGTCATCGTTGGGAATGTTGTATCTTCTGATGTCAAACTCCATCTGAAGTTCCTCCAGATACAGCAGCAGCTGGAACTTCTCAGTGTAGTTCTCCCAAGTTAAAGGACTCTCCAACACCTTTCTTCAAAAAAAAGAAAAAAGTGGAACGAAGTATATTACACATCAAAACTTATGATCTTTGCTTTTTAATGTTAAATCTCTTGTCAATTTACCTATTCTCATTGGAGAGCAAAGGCTGCTTCAGCACCTTGATGAGCTGGTTCATGTATGGGGGTATTCGATACTGTTTTAACTGAACCACATTTTGTAGCTGCATCACAGACAGCCTGTTAGAGGAAACAAAGAAAAAAAAGTTGGAACCAATCTGTAATTTGATGAACTTGGGAGTGTGAGGAATAGTTTTCCAAGGAGCTTTAAAAGAACATCTCAGAGGTGCATTGAGAGATGGCCAAAGTTTAATAATTTAGTCATCACAGCAACGGGTGGCTACTCTAAGGAATCTAAATTTAAAATCATCAAAATATTTAAAGTTCTTTTACAAATTTTAATCTGCTACATAATTCCATATGTATTCATTCACAGTTCTGACGCCTTCAGTGAGAATCTGTGTACAATGTAAATAGTCATAAACAGAGAGAAAACCATGTATATATCTATATATCCATATATAGATATATATATCTATATATGTGTGTGTGTGTTGAGTAAAGGATCATACCCCTCGGGTGGCAGTCCATCAACAATCTTGCAGTCAGGTTCGGGGGTCCAGGCTGGGAGTGAGCGAGGCTTGTAGGGAGCTACAGGTGCCAGCTCCATTCCTAGCGAGGTTATACAATGAGCCTCAATGATGCGCAGAATAAGGAAACCAGTGGTGGCAGGATCCAGGTTTGGTTTGAATTCAAATGCCAGGGTAGCCGGAAAAACCCCGACCAAACTAGACCGAAAACTGACCTCTACTTCATAGAAGTCACCTGAAGAATAGAACAACATAGGTAACATACTTTACTATACTATTTCTAAATAGCATCTATTTAAATAAAAACAAACTGATTTGTAAAATTTGCATCACCTGGATTTAGAAGTACGGGTTTCAGTCTGGTCACCCTGTTTTTATCATGCAGAGTTAAGTTCTGAAGCCAGTGAAGTGGAGTATAGTAAGTGAAATACACAGGCTCAGTTCCAGTGTTTTCCATATTCAGCTTGACCGTATACTGATGGATTAAAAAAAGGTTAAAGGACTTTACAGATGTGAAATGTCCACAGACGCTAGCCAGCAATCAAGAAATAAAAGAGCATTCATACCTCGTATGTGTTTTCCACACACAGGACAAGTTTGCCATTCTCAAAAGGACAGTCAGAGGTGATGTTGATACCATGTTTATCAGCGATTAACTTGGAAAGATACCTGTGTCCAAAACAAGCAAAGTTTAGAAAATATCTTTATTAGAGGCATTAGACTCCTCACTAGATTAGAGTCAGAGTTTAGTGAAGAAATAATGGAGGCTCCTGAGGACATCCACTCTGAGATCAGGATTTTGTTTTGTTGTTTCCTAGTTTATACAAGTAAATCAGCCATCTCAGGTGTATCATTTTTCTAAACAAAGTAATGGAAGGATTTGTGTGGACTGAGGTGTGAAACATCAAAAAGGAAGCAGGGAAGAAACAAACATCCAGAACTTTGTCTTGTTACCTTTCCACCTTCAGTTTGCTCATCAGCTCACTGGCCAGTTTTCTCCGGGCTCTAACTCCCGTCGTCGCCTCCTCTGCAGAGCAGAAGTCTGTCAGGACTTCAATGCTGGCTGACCTGCTCAGTTCGGGTTGCGACTGCTGGGTTCTGGGGGTGCGCCACTGGTCCACGTACTGAGCTCTGACCTGCAGAAATTCAGTCAGCTGTTTTTCTATGATGCAAAATGAGGCACAGTTCTTGATTACTTATAGCCTCTGTCAGAGGAGGTATAGAGGGCTATCAAAGGTCTGCATGGTTTAAATCTAGATATTTTGGTGTCTTTAACTCAAAGAAACAAGGTAGATTCACTTTTTCTATAAAAAAAAACATCAACTGCTTAACATGAAGTGAATTCCCTATATACAGCATAATGAAACAGCAACTAGTTTTCAAGTCACAGCAGGGCCATGAGAAAAAGACTTATTTCATGTTAAACAATTAAGATCTCATAGATGGCAACCGCACTTTCTACTGCGAGAATGTCTGCTGTAAGAATTAATGTACACAGAAGTCTTTAGTTATTTATAACAAGCACTTTCTTATTTGAAACATGTACTGTAAAACTGTATGGAATAAGTGTACCCTGCCAGGCTAACCATGTTAAAAAATTTTTAAAAATCAATAAAAAGTGTTTTTCCTTGAGTTCCACTTAAATCTCATTATTGAGTACACTGCATTACTTTTACAACAGATAAATACTTGATAAAGAAATAAGAGGCCACAACATATACTTATGTCTTAACCAGATAGCTTAACCTTTGAACGTCAAATGAAGCTAATAGCTTATAGTTCTGTGCCACCATATGCCCTAGATGGCAGTGTAATATACAGATGAAAACAAAGGTTTACTCGAAATGCACAGCAAAAAAGACAGGTTTTATTTATTCTTTTGCTGTATCATTAAATGAGACAAAATGTTTCCTGTTTTAAGTCAGCGAGGATTCCCAAACTGATTTCTGTCAAGTGAATACTGGAATAATGGCACAGAGATTATTTTATTACTTTCTTTAAACTTAGAAGTTTGTGAACACTGACATCAGTGAATACAAACAACAGCTTGGAGAGGATTTGACACCCAGATCATATCTGAAAATAACAAAGCTATCCCTGATCTATATCACAGTACAAATTAATCCAGAAGAATGCAGAATTTAGGTCTATTAAAAATGTTTAACTTAATTATTTCTCTTCAACTCAAAAAAAAAATCTAAAATACCTATGAAAATTCAGCATAACAAATTCAAAACTGTTTTTCACAATGGTCAAGGAAGAAGCTACAAAAAGTTATTCAACTAAAACACTCACACACAATAATAATTTAAATTATAACATTACAACAGCAGTGACAAGTTTTCCTGAGAGAAAAACTTGTTAAGAATAATATATACCCTTTAAAAAAATTAACCACTGTTAAATGAGTAGTACCCTACTGCATGTTAGTTAGTACTTACTGTTTCATCTTCATATTGTAGATATAGATCTTTTTCATCTCTAGTTTTGTCATTTATTGTAAGAATCGCTGGTACAACTCTACTTTTTAAAGTTCATACAAGTACCTGAAAGCGCTCATCTGCTGGGAACTGTCATTCAAACAACATTGCTATTAGGAAATACTAACAAATTAAGATGGAAGCTTGACTTTTTGTCTCTCCCTTCGGACCATACGTTATTGAATAATTATTGAACAATTTATTGAATTAATTACATAACACTTATAATTTAACTTGTGTTCAAGATCTTGCCAAAAAAGGGCCTGCATGCTAACAAAAATGATGCATATTTACAAACCGATCGGGTGAAGAGTATGTTGTCTTTTCGTCTTTTTATTTTGTTACACACTTTGAGGGCGTAAAGCACTGAACCAAAGTTCGGATCTTTGGTTCCTGGGTTTCTACAATGGAAAAAGATATTAAAAGAAAAAAAAATTATATTTCTTTTACAAATGGAACATGCATTGTGTATGGGTTTATGTACTCACCTGCTCCTGAACTCGGCATTATAAATGTCTCTTAGCTGGATTCTGTCTGTGATGAAGGTCCGTTTGGTCTCGTTCAAAAACTCGAAAAAGTCCAGTCCGATCTGGCAACGTTCATATGAACTCAATTTAACCATGACTGCCGATCCGGATAATACAAAATATATTAAAAACGTCGACTGGATCTCTCTGTATACGGACGTGTGATGTACTCCTACGACTGATATCAAGAGGAAATCCTGAAGAGTTTTGCTCGCTTTGTTCTTCTGGACAGTCCACGCGGGCGGTGCCCTGGTGCTTCCAATAACGCAGAACAGCGAAGAGACGAATGTCGAATGATAAAACGAGCACACCCAAACACTTCGAGAATCTGGAGAAACGAAACTGAACTTTATAAACCGAGTAAAAGTAGTTCGACAACAGACATAAAGCAATAAATTACAAGTCAGTGAATACGTCAAATGATTTACGAAACCTTCTAAAAATCCAACATGGTTGAAAAAAATCCCAAAATCAGTTTCTATGGAAATTTTAATATTACATTAGACAAATTAAAAACAGAATATGCAAAATTATTTTTTGTTGGTCCACATAATGGCGTGAAGGCCTGCTGTTGCCCACCAGTTGACAGGCAGTTATTGACATCCTTTACAAGGAGCCACAAAGTGTTCAGGGTGCGGCATCCAAGAATAGTGCAAAGTTGCTTGGAAGGAAACATTGTAGAATAAAAAGGTACACAAACAGCAGGGATAGCCACACGTTTGAAAGGATTGTGAAGCAAAGCCAATTGAAGAACATAATGAATATTTACGGAACGTGGCCTTCAGCTGGAGTCAGTGCTTCAACAACCTCCACACACAAGGGCCACAGCTGTCACATTCCCTGAGTTAGGCAGCTCTTTAATCAGAGATGTGTACATCGTATCAAAATTGTACTGATCAGTCTCTTCTAAACACAGTAAAGAATAAAAAAGGATGAAAAGGGAATGAATCTGAAAACCAAATGATACCAATACAAGTATTGCATAGTCTCAACCCAAAACACGAAACAGTGTTGGATTATTTCAGAAAACAAAACAGTATTTAGTGACACCCATACTCAGTCAATGGGCCAAATTCAGGCCAAATTCACCACCCTTTGCTCACACTCGTTTACTTTCAAAAATACCACTGTTATATGCTTATCAACATTATGTTTTGCTTGAGAGATAAAAGCATTATATTGCGCACACACATAGCTTCAGGGTAGAATAAAGACCAATAAGACCCTATTTTACAGCGACTTGAAATGTACTCGTACTCGTCGTCTTCCGCTTATCCGGAACCGGGTCGCGGGGGCAGTAGACTCAGCAGAGACACCCAGACGTCCCTCTCCCCAGACACCTCCTCCAGCTCCTCCGGGGGGAGCCCAAGGCGTTCCCAGGCCAGCCGAGAGACATAGTCCCTCCAGCGTGTCCTGGGCCGTCCCCTGGGCCTCCTCCCGGTGGTACATGCCTGGAACACCTCCTGAGGAAGGTGTCCAGAAGGCATCCGGTATAGATGCCCGAGCCACCTCAACTGGCTCCTCTCGATTTGGAAGAGCAGCGGCTCTACTCCGAGCCCCTCCTGAATGGCCGAGCTCCTCACCCCATCTCTAAGGGAGTGCCCGGCCACCCTACAGAGGAAGCTCATTTCAGCCGCTTGTATCCGGGATCTCGTTCTTTCGGTCATGACCCAAAGTTCATGGCCATAGGTGAGGGTAGGAACGTAGACCGACCGGTAAATCGAGAGCTTCGCTTTTCGGCTCAGCTCTCTCTTCACCACAACGGACCGGGACAGCGCCCCCATTACTGCGGCAGCCGCACCGATCCGTCTGTCTCCCGCTCCATTCTTCCCTCACTAGTGAACAAGACCCCGAGATACTTGAACTCCTTCACTTGAGGCAGGAACTCTCCTCCAACCTGAAGAGGACAAGCCACCCTTTTCCGGTCGAGTACCATGGCCCCTGACTTGGAGGAGCTGATCTTCATCCCAGCCGCTTCACACTCAGCTGCGAACCGCCCCAGCACATGTTGTAGGTCTTGGCTAGAGGGGGGCAGCAGGACCACGTCATCTGCAAAAAGAAGAGGCGAAATCCACTGGTCCCCAAACCAGACCCCCTCCGGCCCTTGGCTGTGTTCTAGACGCGACTTGAAATGACTACGACAAATCTGTTAATAAGGGCTACATTCCGTTTTTGAACAGGTTGCACAGAAGAACCAGCTTGACCAAAATCAGAAGAAAACTGCAGGCTTGTTAACATTTGCCTATCCTACTGTTTGAAGTGAACTTTCGCTGCGGAAGAAAACTAGACCATGAGAGTTTTTGAATATTCTCATTTGTCACTTTTTGTAAACAAAACAAATTATTGTTTTCATGCACCCCTTTTAATTTCACTTTAGGCCTTTTTTTAAATAAATCTCTGTATATGTTAATGTATTAAAAATAGGATCTGGATTTTGTGATTACAGTTTAACCTTTTGATAAATTTATTCCCGCAAAGAATCCCCCAAAAATGTGCACACTATAAACTGAAGCTATATGAAACTAAATTTGTAACATGATCAGTGGTTGAGTAATGTTTTCTATGAATGGAAAAAGATAAGGAAAAAAAAACAGGTTTGGCGCAAGGTTTCCTCTAAACCCAAATATTCCAGGGTGAAACTGAACTCCTAAGACTATATGAGAGGCAGCATTTAAAACCGCAGTTTGATTCGTGTTTGTCCTCTCTTTTGCCGCTAGAGGGAAACACAGACTCATTTTTTCTCAGTGTGTACAACAGAAGTTGGCCCTTCTTGTTGTTTGCCCCCTTTCCTGATAAATGAAATACGTTCAACAAGCTGTTAATTTGTAAAGCACTGCTGTGTTTGAAGGTGCTGCTTCACATCTTACTTATCTGCCTATGTTCACATTGTGATGGCAGTCCTCTTGTCAGATGAGGTTATATGTTTTGTGCTTCGACAGCAGTAAGATGGGAAATGTTCTTCATTATTCGAACCCCTGACAGATTTGGGTTTAAAGTAATCTTTTACCAACATGCCTTTTGGGATGTGTTTAGTGGCCTTACCAGAATCCTGTATGGAATCTGATAGAGAATTTGGAAAGGGAGCATACGATTAGGGTGATGGCCAGGAGGCCTTCCAACCTCACTGACACCAAAAATAAATCATGAAAATTCCAGTTGAAACATGCAAAAAAGCTGGTCAGCAATTAAACGAAAGGTTTGACTGCTGAAATATTGCAATAAAGATGTTCTATTGAAGAGTATAAAAATTAGACATGCAATTTAAAAAAAATAAGATGCTAATAAAAATTAAAAATATGTTTTAAATGCATACTCTTTTTACATTAGAGATGCCCGTCTCATTTCCCACCATAAGCAAACTCCTTATTGAAATGAAAATTATTTTTAAATTTCCAAATGCGAGGGAAATGAATAATTCAAGCTTAACTGTAGCATAGTAATAGCCACAAGAAAATCCTTATATTTACATCACACGTTAAACAGACAGGAGTTACACCAAATTAAAATAACACAAAACCGATTTTCAGACAGTAATAGTCTTGACGGCCAAGAGTGGATTAAAAAGTCTTTAAGCAGGACCTAACAGAAAATCTTCTGAACAAGCAGATGTGTTTGTTTAATCTGATTGGTGTTTACACTGTGCGTGGATCTGTTTATGTGTTCCTAACTTTCTGTCAATGCGTTTGACCATATCTGAGGTTAAAGCTAAACTCTGTCCACTGACTAACTCATTAAGATTTTCTTACTGAATCTAACGAAACTCAGGCACAACCTCAGACCCCACACAAACATCCGCAAGGGAAGCTTATGTGTAGCTTTGATTGCACTGTACATATGTATATGTTCATCTAATAACACATCCATGCGTGTGTGTGTGTTCATGTGCATGTGTGTCAGTGATCCAGAGGGACAGTGGGACCAATAAATGATTTAAACGACCGCAGCTGCAGTGCCATGGAAACGGGGTGTTTAAGTGGAGGCACATTACGGGCTAGAGCACAGGGTAATGACCGCTTTGGCTGTCGGAATGCCTTGATCCTATCACCATAGCAAGAGGGGATGCTCCCACTTTCTGATGGTCTAATAGCCCTAACTCTCTAATAGACAGGCAGCTTGTGCCACTGAGGTCACCCGGAATCACACAGACCTTCCCACACTCACAAACAGTTTTCTAAAAGTACCTCGGACCAGAAGCTAGCCATGTAATTCTCCAGTGTTAGTTTATTGTGGTGAAAATTTCCAGGCAAGGAGAGGTATTGTTTTTTTTCTGCAATTTGAATACCACATATGTCTTAATTTTGTCTTTTTTCTTTGAAAATGTTAATGCAAATGCTAATTTCATAATTTCTGTTAACTTCAGCAATTTGTTCACATTAGGGGCTCAGTTAATTCCTTGCAAAGCTGCTCAGACGAACCTTGGTAGTGTGTGTGCATGTGTAGGTGTGTAAGTAAATGCTGCTCTTTATCTTAGTCATTGAGTGAGTGGAGGCTGGTTATAAGGCCATCTGTCCCTCTCAGACACCTTATCTGTCTCTGTCGCTGCTAACAAAACCACTGCACAAACAAATATACTCATGCAACTAAGTGACCCCCTTCTTATTTTGTTGAATACAGTATCTCAGGTCTAAACTGTCCTGCTCAGTATGGAGATGACTGACTTAGTGCTTTTGCATCAAACACAGTTTTGTTTCATTATCTTTCAGCCAAGATAGGCCACCAGACAGCTTGCGTGTTCAAAAGTGTCCCATTGAGTGTGCTGAAGTGGACTTGTCTCCTTCAATCTTGAGCCAGATGCCTCTCACATCTCACTCATTGCTGAACCCTGACACTGGTGAGAGGACCAAATTCTACCCACCCTTCTCAAACCAAAGAAACTTTGTCCCAGATCATTCTTAACCAAATCTAGTCTCCTTTGGGTGTCAGAAAATAATTTATAGTAATAGTCTTGACAGAAAAGCCTGTTTAATTGATGATCATGATGGTGATTTCCCTAAATGCTGCTGCTGAAGCTGTATCCAAACTAACGATGGACTCGAAGAGAAGAACAAACCAACCCAAAATAAGTCATGTGCATTAAATTTATGCTATGTGATGTTACGAAATCTTTACGTTTCTCTTTGAGCTGTACGGTTTCACAAATAAGGAGAGCTGAAACAATTCTGCTGTATAAACCAAGCTTGCTTGACTTTAAGACCCGATGGACGGACACTTCTCATTACAGGATTTTCTAGTAGGGAGCAGAACAATGACCCAAAACACACAAACAAGTCCACCTCTAAAGGGCTTGAAAAAAATGAAGGGTTATAAGTGGCCCAATCAAAGTCTAGACTTAAATCTTTTTGAGATACCATGGCATGATCTTAAAGAGGCTGTCTATGCTTAAAAAACACTCTAATGCACCTTAATTAAAATAATTTTGCAAAGAAAACTGGGTTAAAATCCCTAATGTGATGTAAAAGACTCGTCAGTCACCGCAATGCCCGTAGGCAGCTGTTGTCACCACAGATGGCACAACCAGTTATGTAGTTTGGGAGACAATTACTTTTCCACATAGGGCCAGATTGGTTTGGATAGCATGTATCCCTCAAAAGCTGCTTTTTGTGTTTACTGAGGTTATTTTTGCCTAATATTAAAATTGATGATCTGAAACATTTAAGCTTAAAATAAAAGTAAAAACAGAAGGAATCTGTAAGGGGGCAACTGCTTTTTTCACTACACTGTATATTATTTATTGTAGTCATATGACCACATTTTCTTGCTGCTGATTATGAATATATACATAGAAAATAGATTTAATTCATCAGTTCTCAAGGCATGTATGAATTGACACATGGTTGATACGCAATCTTGTGACAGATGACACCATTTCGTTCACCAAAAGGTTGGGTATGAAACAACCAAAACCGCAACTGCAGGGTTACGAAAAACCAAATGGGTGAACTGACCAGGAGAAATACATAAGAACAACGAAACACAAACAGAAAACACAAGACTGAGTGGGACAAAAACACTGTGGACAAGAATCCAGATCTTACACTAACATATACACTACTACTGATGTATGTGTGGCAGATGTATAGATGAGAGGTGAAGGGAGAAATATGGAGACCAGTATGCAGATGGTAAAGACGTATGTTTGTCTCTCCTATGGTACATATTTGCATTTTTGGCAGGACACTCAAAGATTGCTGAAAGTGAAGATGATGAAACCACAGAGTTTGTGTAAAGTCTAACAGCTGTAACTTATAAAATCTGGCAGGATACGTTCTTGAAGCTCCTCGCTGAGTTTGTGTGAGGACAAAGACACACGTTTTCCGTCTGTTTGAGTTGGAAAGCACTTCTTTCAAAACTGCTTGCAGTTGTACTCTGTTTCTTCTTTTTAGTGAACTACTGTCAATATTACCTCACTTAAGTAGCAGCAGGATTAGATAACAGAGAAAAACGAGCTGAACATAGGCTGTGATGGAAGGTCAAATGATGTATTTTTTGTGTAAAGTGCAAATGTTTTTTTTCCTCATGTTTTTCTACTTGCGCAGCTATATGTAGCTTTGTCAAACGTCTGCTATCGAGGGACTGAGTTCATAGATTCCTTTTTTTTGTATAAAGGGTAGGAAACCTTTCAAGTATGTCTTTCCCTTCATCACTCTCCTTTCAGGCCAAACTAAAGAATTGGAAAGTATTCTACAGCAGCTGGATATTAACATGCAGGGTGGTAGCACTGTCACCCCCCACCCAAACACACGTACACAATCCAAACAATAAAACATCCACCCACGCCTTTAAAATCACCCTACCTTACAATATGTGGCTCCATCAGATTGCATTTTCTTCTGGCTGTTGTCGCTGTTGTATGTGATTGGGTTCTCTGTTGGATAAACAGCTGTTGGTGTGTGCTTTGGTGTCTGATAAACATATTAGACTGTTGTTTATTCTCATCCAAACTATTCCATTTCAAGCACTTGACAGATGCGGCGCTCTGAGCCAATAATAAAGATGGAAGCCGCGCTTTAGGACAGTGAAAGAGCTCAGCGACAGCAAAATCATCTTAAACACCCACATATAACCTCCATGTGAAATATGCCCTGGTCTTATTAATATGCAACATATCACATGTGAAAAAACTAGGACACACTATTAAATATTAATAAAACGTTCACATGCCACTTTCTAATCCCATGTTCTAACTCTCTGGAAAAGAAAGTGATTTACGTTCAACAAAATTAATTAAATTAAAGCTGAGCAAAATCACACTATTCTTTATAAGCTAGTCTGACCCCCTTTGGCTGAAGGAACTTCAGTGAGACACTTCTTGTAGCCTTCTACCCTTTTTTGATATCGGCCAATAAAGTTTATCCCACTACTGACTTTGAGCTTTCAGATGTTTGAGGTGTTTCCGGCATGTACAGCCTGCTCAGGTCACCCCACAACATCTCAGTGAGCTCAAATCTGGGCTCTGATTCAACCCGGGACATTTCTTAGTTGTTACGCAGTCCTACTAGTATGTTTTGAGTCACCGGTTTATTGCAGGGTTAAGTTCTGCTTTAATCTAAATGTTTTTTTCACAGATGGTTTCTCATTTTCCTCGAGTACCTTCTAAAACATGAAAGGATTCATAGTAGATTGTGTGGTGGTAAGCTTGCCAGGTCTTGCTGCAGCAAAGCATTACCAAACCATAACACCTCCACCTTAATGCTTCACAACTGGTATGAGGTTATTTTCCAGGAATGTTGTATTTGGTTTACGTCAAAGATGTCATCTGTTATGGTGTCCATATAGCCTTATGGTGCCTGCAAAGCTGTTCCATATTCAGTTAATCAGACTCACCTGTTTCCTGTCTTAGTAATCACCCTTTTCAATATTTCTGCTTCCTGTTTTTTATCCATTCTTCATCGGAATCTTTTGTTGGTTCACCACCATGTGCCCTTGCTCCTGATATCCCTTGTGTTTCATGATTTGCCGTATGTTTAGATGTTTTTCCTGCTTTTATTGCTTATCTGTGTAAGTTTTGGACTCTTTATTTTATTAAATCAACACTTCACTCATGGTTTTGCCTTCCTCCTGCCTGTGTTTGTGTCCTCCAAAACAACAGCTCATGACAGATGAATTTGGCCAAACAATGGTCCTAGTTGGGATTTAATCTTTCTGGAGAAATAGTTTAGAGAGGTGCAGAAAGATTTATACAATACTATGGATATTCAGTCTTTTCCATTGCTTTTTGAGGGTCGAGTGTCTTTTTTCTGGGGGCATAAGACTGGCTGTCACTTTCAGAGGGTGTAATTAATGGTGACCAAACTCCTCCAGTGAGCCCCAGCTTTATCATCTGACCAGCAGCATCCAGCTCTGTACCATGAATCCTGGTGCTATCATTGCACTTCACTGCTGGCCTCCAAGCACTGCTGGCTCCTTTCTCTAGGAGGGTTTTCTCTGTAAGAAACATTTAATGAACCAGGGTAGGTTTATGGGGTATTTTTCTCTCCCCTTTGAATTTCCACTGCAGTAGCAGGGCCAAATCAGACAAAAGCTGGTGGAAATGTACTGTAAAAACAGCTCTGGAAGGTAGGTAGAACCTTTCGGATGGGCCCTAAACTAAAAATGGAGCTTTAAAGTGGGAGGGTGCAAAACATTTCTTATCGGCTCAATATCTCTAACATTATATTTTTGTCATCTTTCAGTTTATCCTCCTCCTCTGCATTTTAAATTTTTTTGTTTACTTTAAATTACACAACCGGAGTTCTGTATTTCTCTTTGCTATCACAACATGTAAAATCCAGCCATGCATGCTGAAGTATTTTATAGAGTTTGCATTTAAAGACATTGATAAAATCTAACAACCTTAGTGGAAATATTTATTCGAAGGAAGCTCAGACTTTTACTTTCAATGTCTATAGAGATGTAACACTCCCATCAAAACCTTTCAATAAAAGATTTTAACAGGTAAAGTTAGAATACTTTTCAATGTTCATGTTCTGAGAGATTAAAGCAGACACAACTGCCCAGGATTGTTGAAGTGGAACACACATGCTGCAGCTGCTGTGCTTGTGTAATGATTTAATTATTATTAAGATCTGTTCATTATTACACACCTCTTCTGAATGATTTTATTTAACCGGTATGAAACTGTCACTCCCCAGTTGGGAGTCTGGACTGACACAGCTCATTCAAAATCCATCCTATGCAAATATTTTCACTCAGTTTGGTGTGGCACTATGGAGTTTTTTAACTACCGTTGCAGTGGGCAGAGATCGGATTGAAGACCCACTCAGGTTGTGGAAAAGAATACAACAACATGGCACTGTAAAATGAAAACCTACACAAAAAGTAGCAAAAGGTTCTCGGAAGTTAAATTTCAAAGAAAAAAGCATGCAGAACCCATCAAAACATACCTTCTGTTGTACAGCAGTGCGCTGTCACACCCACAGTGTCCATTATTTTGGGCTAGAGACCCAAGACCCAAGTTCCAGCTACCATCTCCATCTGAGCAGCATGCAGCAGGGGAGTTCCTCATCATCATCATCAGAACCTTCATGCTGTCCTTTGCTTTCATCTGCCTCCAGTCCTTAGAGGTCCATCCTGGCCTCTAGCCTTTAGATACAACTTCTAATATATACTTATATACGTCACCTAAGATATTGAGTGTTGATGACCTCTCAATAGAATACCTCAAATAGTTTGAGGTTTTTATTTAACTTTGAAGTATCTTTGTTTGAATGGAGACATTTTTGAATCAGCATTAACAGGTCTCTGCACAAACAGTGCTTTAAAACCATGCAATGCGTATTGTATGAGTGATTTATACTTTCACACCATATATGTGCAATCTGGCAAGTACGTCTACCCTGTTCCCTCCTCCACATTCTCTGCACAAGAGTAGCAAATCTCCCTTCTGAGGTGGATCAAAACAATGTCAAAAGTTGGCTGTAGTAACTGAAAGAAACTTGGATGCAAAACGTTATTGCCAAAACAATGCATGTCTCCGCTTTTCAGTTTAACTGAGTATAATTGAAATACCACAGTTCATTCAGACATTTGGACACCACTACAGTTTGCATTACTATCTATTTACGTGGTTGTGTCATCTTCTGTATGATATTCTAATACATTATGAATTTTCCACCCTCTGTTTTAAAAACAAAGTTTAACTTAGTCTAATTTGATGCATCTCATCATAATTTATATCTTGGATTTTCATAATGAAAAGCAAAATCTCTGGTTAGTGCCTCCAGTTTTTAGTACAATTCAAAAAATATTTACACCCGTTATTCACATATTGTTACGAATTGCAAACTTCAATGTCATAGATCAACAGAAAATGCTCATAATTATTTAGGAAAATAATACATGCCTTTCTACATTTTAAAGATAAAAAGCCAGAAAATAAGAACTGCATCTATTATTATTTAGGGGTATGTAAATAATAACTTTGCATATCTTGGTTTGGACTTTGATTAGGCCATTCCTGGAAACTCCTTGACTAAACAATTCCATTGTAGCTGTATAGGGTTTTTGTCCTGCATAAACTAATAATTCCCTAGCTTCCCTGTCCCTGTTGAAGATTGTCCACACAGTATTTTGCATGTAGACCAAAGAGTTCAATTTTGAGAGCACCCTCTTCCACATGTTTGCTGTGTCCCCTAGATGGCTTGCAGCAAACTTCAAATGAGAAGTCTTCTGGGATTATTTCAAGATTGTTTCAACGCTGGCTTTTATAGTGTTACTCTTCTATAAAGGCCAGACTTTTAAAGTGCATGACGAATAATTCTTCTACTGTTACGTGTTCCTTGGTCCTGCCGATGGGGCTTGTTCACTAAAGTTTGCTTTTAAAACTCTAAACGTGTTTACAGAACAGTTGTATATACACAATGCAATTGGTGGTACTGGACTTATTTAGGGGTATCAGAGTAAAGGGGCTGAATACAAATGCAGACAACAGATTTCTGATTTTCATAAAAAAAACAACCTTAAAACCAGGTTTCTTTTTTCTCCCACTTCACATTTATGCATAATTTTGGGAGGGTCTATTGCAAAAAAATTCCATTAAAATTTACAGAAGTTTGTGGATGTTATTTAAGAAAATGTGAAAAAATTGAAGAAGTATAACTACTTCGGCAAGGCACTGTAACGGTAAAACCACTCATCTGTTAAACCTGAGGAAAATTCTGAATCCATGAGATCTGGGCTCCACATTTGGGTCTTATAGCCTCTATTTTCAAACGTGACTAAGCTTCTATGAAAACACTAATATGCATGATTGAATTATCTTTTCTGCAGATGGTGAGAGGCTGGAGGATAAACAATCTGAACACGCAGGGGGACAGATGAATTCCTTTCTGTTGTTTTAGTTAGTGCAGTACTTTATTGTAAAACTGAAATGATATTGTTCCAGTGGCAGCTCAGTGTAAATGTTTTCAGCACAGTATTCAGCCATATCATTCCGAGCACTCGCTCTGTTTACCACTGTTTACTCAGCAACTCAGGCTACTGTACTGTGTCCCTTCTCATGATGTACAGCCTCACTGCCGTTAAAACATGAAGCCTTGTCAAAGCAAACAATTACTGCTCTTGGCTGTATCTGAAAACATGGGAACAGATTATAGATAATCCCAGGTTTTTATGATTCTGTGTTTTGGGCCAGATATATTCTCCGAAGCAATGAAAACTGGAGAAAGCTGCACCTCGGAACACAAACAAAACAACCTCCCACATTCCACATGGAGTGTGTTTGTTTGTAGGATGAGTTCGAGATCTATCGTACAAGTGAGCCTGTGTGTATCTTCGGTCAGTTTTTGTTTTCAAAGGTGAGGAGCCTCGGAGACTGAGAGTGGTAAACTGGCTCCAGTGATGTGATAAACACATTTAGTCTACTTGAAGCAACAACAAATACACAGTTGTGAATTATGTTTGGGTGCAGGTAGACATTACAGAAGATTTACTTTTTTGCCACACACATGGCTTTAGGTTCATGTTTTTTTTTCTTTTCATTTAAACATAAAATGTTTTTTCCCACCGGCAGAAATTTGAAGAACAAGGGAGGACATCAGGGTGGGCTTCTGAAATTAATAAGAAATAGCCGTAATGGTGCGCTCTACAGTCTGGGATGGCTCTGCACTATCAATCAGTGTCACTCAGGTAGCCATGGTATCATTGTTAGTGTCAGCATCAGTACGTGTCAGCTGGTATCACTCACTGGTATCTGCGTCTGTGAGGCCTACACAATCTGACCCTGACCCTGTATCTCCCCTGTTTCCCACACCTCTGTCTCGCGTCTGTATTGTCAGCGCAAACCCCTAGATTCCCTGGTATGTTGCAGGAATTTCTGCTATTTTTTCAGGTCACAGTTGTTTGTGCCTTTGCGAGGTGTGCCTGTGAATTCCCACACAGGGAGTTAGATAAACATGTTAGCACTGTCACATGCATAATGTAGTCCTTGCCACATAGTCAAATTACCCAAACGTGTGTCTATGTAGCAAATATCTTATATTAGAGTGATGCAGAAAAACTAGTCAATGCATTTGCTTTGTCTAGGGAGGATGATTGCAATTCTTATTATCATATTGCATGGTTTTATTTTCTTTAAAACCTTTAGCTAATCATTTATGCTACAGCAAGAGTTAAGATGAAAAGGAATAGATTACATTTCTCCAGTTTTAACTTATTTTCAGTGGCTCCCTGTTGAATACAGAATAGACTTGAAAATTATCTTTCTCACATATAAAGCTCTGAAAAATCAAGCTCCAAATAACAGTCAGGAAACAATTTTTTTCTAACATATTTGGCCATATGGATATTTAATATAATTTTTCGTAAGTGAAATATAAGAAAAACTGAAGAAAAGATCTTTAAAATTTTCTCTGAAACGCAATTTAAAAATTGCAATACCTGGTGTGCAATAAATTCAGGAACCCCTGCTTAGAACATCGTTATCCAGTATTTTAAAGGAGGTTTGCCCTATTTAAACCTCAGACATTTAGATTGGTGTGCTCCTGACTGAAGTATCGACAGAGCTTTTTGAGGCCTTCAGATAGAAGTTTGTAGCAGCTTGTAAGTCTGGCAAGAGGTGTAAAGAGAACTCAAATAAATTGGAAATTAGCCATTCCACTGTATGGAAAAAACTCCCAAGTCTGGCCGTCCACACAAGTTCACCCTGAAAGCAGACCACAAGATGCTTATTTAAGCCTCCAAAACTCTTAAAATATTACAGACCTACAGCAGGTTGTTGCTACTGTTTTGTATCAAAGGGGATGCCTGTACAATCAGAAAGGGACTGCACAGACTAAACATTCATTGAATTTCTGAGTCTAAAATCCATTTTATGGACACTAGAACAGAAGATATGTTTGGCATAAATCTATGCAGCATTTCAGGAAAATAACTTTATGTCAACGGTGAAGCATGGAGCTGGAAGTGTCCTAGAGGATACTTTGCTGTAGAATGACCTGGTCAGCTCACCATAATAAAATCCACCATGCATTATTGTGTATAAGAGGGTACTGGAGGGAATGTGAAAATTATTTTGAAGTAAGTACATCTATGAAGTAAAATGACTTACAGTATCCATGTAAAACAAAACAGCAGTAACATATTCTCCATTTCAAGGAAAGAAATTGATAAAAATGCTGCTGTGAAATGAAAATACATTCATATTTTTAGCCTATCTGTGCAGCTTTTGCTTGCCATTTCTTATTCCTTTAATCTTCTTGGATTATTTCTGTTTGACAGAACTGCACTTCCAGCTTCAAAATCTTGAGTAAGGTTGACTCATTGAGGGCCAGATTTAAACCCAGCCAAACAGGTGCTCTTCTAAATCACTGCACCTCACTGCCGGCCAGCCAGAGAGCAAGCTGTGAGTGTTTAGGAGGTGTCAACAGCCAGCGGATCAGTGATGGTCATTCATGCTGCAGCTGAAGGTTCTCTGCAGATACACCTAAACTTTATGACCCCTGACCTCACAGGCCTAACCCCTTCCAACTTTACCCCCCCAAAAAACACAAAGGTTGTTCTGGCCTCGAGGGGTAAACTAACCCAAGTGCACACAGACACACACAGACTTATGTATTTGTATGCTATCTGGTCATGAACAGTGAGTGACAGAGCAGAAACACTTTTAACATTCTGAAGCTTTGACCAGACAAGTAATAGGGGAGGTTTTTTTCCTGGGTGTGCTGTCTTAGCCTGCAGGTGTATACATGTGGCTATGTGTGCAAAACAGATCGCTTGGCTGACCCTCCGACCACCTAGAGGAGACCGTGCAGCTTGGTTCCTGCTGACAAACAGCAGGAAGGAGGAAAGAGGTGGTAAGAGGGATGTGTGCAAGATGGGCCGATAATGATGATGAATCATGGGAATAAAGCTCAGCCTAGATTAAGATCTGCTGCAAAACAGCCTCTCTAAGTAACACTATGGAGCTTTCTTCCCCAGATGAACCAGTTTTACTTATTGCATTTCTTTTCACTGTCTTACTCTACTTGTTTTTTATAGAAGCAAAGGAACATTATTATTTTCTGCTTGTTTGGCCCAGGTCTGTGTTGGATGTCAAGTATATGTGTGCATGCATGGATGTGCATGTAATCCTAAAGTCCAGTCTCTATTCTCAGACTTGTCATTTGGCAAAGACTGCTCCAACTGACAAGCATTGCAGCCCTGACATAGGTTTCATAAATCTTTTTTACTGTCAAATTTGAGACACCAAGGGAGCCAAGACTGAGAACAAAACCGGGAACAAAAAAGAAGACTGGCACAGTTCAGAATAATTGTGATACTGTTGAACAAATGTTTGCACTGTCTGCGTTATGAATATCCTAGCGGGAATGAAGCAACAAATTTGTCTGTACCGTAGATCAGAGCTGGTTTTGCATCATGACATAATGGCAGGTGAAATGAATGATCTGGAAAGGATGCAACCCAGGGGCCTGAAAGTTACAGTGGATTTCAAAACAGTTCAAACTATGTTAAAAAGCCAGTTTCTTTCCATGAAAAAAATGGACTGAAGGCAAATCATTTCAAACACAGCTGCTCTTGAAGATTCTCAGTCATCCAGGACATGGTAAATCCAAAAGAACAAAACAACTGGACTTCAGTTCTTGTAGTTGAAAACGTTTATCCCTTCATCAAACCAGGTGAGAGAAAAGTTCCAAGCTTGAGAAAGCCCTTCAAATTTAGAGCAACACATCTTCAACTACAATTTGTCTTGTTTTTTACCTTTTTTGGATTCAAACAAATCTGTTCGGAGGAAAGAAACAAAAGAATAAAAAAATTGCAATAACCCGATTGCACAAGTCTTCGACATGTTCATCAAGATTGAATCACCTTTTGACTGAATTTCACTATTCAGTTCTGTTGGTTTATCAGTTAGAGTGAATTTGAAATAAAGAAATAAAGTTATGCAGTCTTTCAGGAAAGTACACCTTTGCAACCTTTATTTAAAGCCAACAATTGCCAAGGTTACAAAGAAATAAAATAATACCATAGTACAAAGGTAGCAGTCAGAAGAAGAGTACAAACTAAAACCCACAGCATCTACCATATGCCAAGGCACAGTGAAGACAGTCATCATAATTGGAGAACATATGGGCCAACGGTGACATTATAAATAAAGCAGTTTTCTCCAAAATTAATGAAAAGCCAAGAGGAAAACTGGTCAAGGAATCTGCTGAGAAGCCAACAGGAACAGTGAAGAATCAGCAGGAATTTATGATAAATACTAGTTGTGTTCTACACGTGACATAAATTTCCTGAATTTTCCACAGCCTGACTACGAGTAGGGTTGCAATCTTTTTCTTCCAAGTAAAACAATCAGACTTGGATAAAATCTTCCCAAACCTTGCTAGAGAATCTGTTATGTTCCCAAAGAACACCATACCTAGAGGATAAACAGAGGATTACATGTTGAACTTGTGGATCTTTTAATATGAGGTGTGGCCAAATATTGTCAAGTTAAGATGTGGTGCTGAAATTCAGCCAAAAGCTGCATCAATAAAGTACGAGTTTTAGGGTGTGAACAACTATACAACAAGGTAATGGCAAATATTTTTAGTTTTGACTTTTTGTCCCTGACCAAATGTGTTAGTTAAGTTATGCAGGATATGTGTCAAAATAAAGGTGAAAAAAAGGTTTGAAACTATGTAACGCTCCACAAAAACATTTTAAAATAAGAGTGAGCACGTTGCGATCAACTGCGTTGTTTTGTTCAGACACGATCCACTTAATTTTATGGTTAAATAAATTGGTACACCTTTTTATGCAATGAGCCCTCTCTGCAATGGAGAACCAATAAATCAGATGTTTAATGCAACTCCTATGTCGTCATTTAGTGGTCTGCCTCTCCTTGGCCTCCTTGCCTTAACATTCTCTGCGAGCTGCAAAGGCTAACGGTTTGTCTGCGACAGGAATGCTCCCAGCTTGGCATTCAGGACACAGATAGATATTACCAATGGATACTGGCACTAGTCTGAGACTGGGTGTGGCTTGATAAAATTACTCTTGGGAAAGGCAATAAAGCTTATCTAATGATATTGGCCTCTTGCAGCTATTAAAAGATCACCTCAGGTTGATGGGTCTTTTTAGAGCAAATAAGGCTTGTAGGATGACAGGTAAGTCATCAGTCATGTTGGTTTTTTTCTTACTATGGAGGAGTATTTCAATAACCATCTTACAATTAAGCTTTTTACTATAGATGATATTTTTAGTGGCTCTATTGAGACTAACTCCACCACTCTGTAACCATTACAGTCTTTGTACTAAGACACTCTCAAAGTACTCTACAGAAAATCAAAGAAATTTCATCTCTGTTCCATTTTATCAAAATACAGCCTTCTAAGTTGGGATAATCTCATTAAGTTCACAATAAGTTCAGATATACAAAATCCTGCATAAGATGGCCTCTCCACCTCATGGTGATTTTGTCAGTCTCAGAACATCCACACACAGAATCACCTGAGGAGTGTCCAGAGGCGACTGTATTATCCCACTTAGAAAAAGTGTTTTTAGTCAGTCAGTTTTTTCAGTTAGAGCTTCTCGGGAATGGAACACTATTCCAAACACAATCAGAGACATCAACACATAAAGCCTGTTTTGCACACATCTAAAATGTTGCTGATTAGTAACCAGACCTGTCAACACTGAACTCCTGCTGCTGCCATCTTGTGTTTCAGTTATGAATGTGTGACTCCTTTATGACCTTTTCTGTAATAAGAATAATTACATGTTTTACAATTCTGCCAGTAACAATATTATTTGTCATGCATCTATCAAATGTTTTAACTCATGTTACTAATGCATGACACTTATATTGGTGCTATTATTCTTTAACTAAACCCTTTGTTACTGCTTTTTGTGCTTACAAAATAACTATGCTGCTTTTTATGATACATTTCACCTGTATTATATTGCTTTTTTGCTGCTGCTGCTGCTCATACACAGCAATGGACAAACACAGTCTCAATGTGTTGTTTTTATTGTTGTTTAGATTCATTGTTTTATTCTGTTATGCTTCTTTTAGGACTACATATGAAAACTAGCCTTTGTCTAATTCTGGGATTTTCCAGGTGTAAATATGTACTGTCCTGGTAAACAAATAAATAAACTCATTTCAAGGCTTCTTCCAATGATCTTTTGATCAGAACTCAGTGAGCCATAACAAATGTTCAGTAAAAAGATGTTAACTGTAATGTGTGCGTCTAAAAGAATATAAAAATCCTTTTAGTGCTTTCTTCTGTGCTTGTGTGTGAGATACCTTCTAGACTAGGAGTCTTTGGACTCGAATGCAGCACAGACTTAACTGGAGTCTGGGAAACAGAGGGGGCCAAGGCTGAGAAGATTGCTGGAAAGTATTCCCTGTGATAAGCCGCCCAAGAAGCCTTTGATTAAATGTGGTCCCAGCAGGAGCCCACACTAGGCCCTCTGTGGCACGACCATGTTCCATCTCCAGCTATCAACAGCCCTGGGTAATTACAGCCATCTAGTCATTAGCCTGGGACCCACCTGGAATTCCACATGGGGGGGTAGGGTTAGGATAGGGTGAGCAGGGGCTGGGGTTTTACGCTGGGTCTTTAATAAAACACTTCCCTCTTCTTGACTGACACAACACCCCTTACCCTGATCCTCACAGCATTGACCTTTTGTTACTGAAATACAGTTCTGTGTAAGGGCTTGGGTTAGCTCTCTCTCTTTTAATATTATCTTGCCAAGCAAACAGTGTTCCTCATAATATTTTGTAGTGCTCTATACAATATTAATTTTACTTTAGGACGATCTTTCACTGTTTTTTTTCTTTTTACCCTTTGGAATCTTGTTAGTCATGAGCAGTTCAGTTTCTTAACTTTTGTGGGCGATTTTTGTTCTTTCTTTTTTAAAGCCATTCAATACTGACCTTAGTTTCATTCGTGCATAAAAAGGCTTCTACACTATAGGGATTAACTGGTAGATCAGTGCTGACATCTACACAACTTAGCAAAGAATCTGTTCTAAATTAAATCTTTGGTTACATGTTGCTAACTTCTTGCTAACACTCAATTTGTCTGAATCTATGGAAAATACTAGAGCTGCTGACATAGTTTCTTATCTTGCCACATACACTATATTGCAAAAAAGAATTTGTCTGTCTACTTTTACATGTGCATGATCTTTGATGACCTTATATTCATAAGCTATAAGGTCTAATTTGTTGATGGACCCACTGTTGTCAGCAACTTTAACTATTCTGTAAACATCTTCCACAAGGTTTAGGAGTGTGTTCTTAGATGAGAAAACCAGGATTGCAGCATCCACTCTAATTCCTCATAAAGGTGTTCAAGAAGGTTGAGGTCAGGACTCTGTTCAGGCCAGTCAAGTTTCTCCCCACCAAACTTTATACATCAGCAGCCATGGAAGTGATTGGAAAACTGGAATTTCTTAATTTGGTGGTGTGGCCCAATACTCTTTGTATATTGGATCATCTAAAAATACTTTTATGTGGGTCCAAACATGAGCCAATAAAGGACATTTTATGAAAAAAGTCCAGTCACATTTATAGTATGTGTTATTTATGATGAACTCCCGTTGTGTATAGTGCATGTATATTGGGATCAAATGTGTACAATTCATTGTGCTACTTCATCAGGCTGGACTAAGTTACTTTAGCCATGACGTTACTGTCTTGTTTACTTTTGACTTAATGACCAGCTGACCATCTTGGGCTGAAGGTTTAAAGCTCTATAAACGGTCTAAAGTGTCCCCAAGAGACAAAACCTGACAGATGAATTAATCATAAAACTTTACCATTTGAGTCACTTCCGGCATTCAGCAAACAAATGTTAGTAAATCTTAATCTGAGGAGACAGATCGCCTGCACAGTGTAGCATGAGATTAATTAATGTTAGTAACAGGTCATTACTGCGACATTTGAGAACCACTTGCTTACATATGCAGTGGCAGATATGCAAGGTAAATATGACACTTCTTAGTTGCAAAGCTCTAGGTAAAGAATTTTACAAGAAGTACCAAAAGAGCTGTGGCAAAGTTAAGCATCAAATTATGTATGGTACATTTTCAGATGCGAGGGAAATGCAATGCTGCAATATTGTTTAGATAAAGCTGCTTATATTCGTACACAAGCAATAAATGTGCAATAGTGTGACGGGGTATGAGAAATAAAATGTTCATCACACACTGTTCAGTACCCAAAATGTGACTCCTAAAGGGCTGTTGACTGAAAACTTGGGATACAGTAGATAAATCAACTGAAGGTAGATGAGTTTCTTAGATCCTTTACTCATACTATTTTGTATTTACTGACAAGTACCAGACAGAAAAAGCATAAAAACTTTGAAAAACCTACAGTCAGACTAAAAAAAGCATTGATCAATTAAAAAAAATAAAAATTGAAAGCAAGCCCAGCACCTTGTAGTCCAACTGGAAAACAATAAGGATAAGTAGTTTAAAACAACTGAATAACACTGTAGTTTGTAGTAATAGTAATCGGTACACATTTTATGTGATTGCAGTTACCGTTTGCACATTGTTAGCTTTAAAAAATAAGACGACTCTTTGTGCTGTTTGGTCAAGACTCATTCATCTCACTTACTATTATTTGGCCAAAACTTTGATTTATGCGACTGAAGAACAACAACAACAAAAGCAACCAGCAACGAACTAATCCACCATATATTTTATATGAACATCTGTTTAGATAGAGCATTATACAAATTGTTATACAAGCAAGCTCGAGAGCAGAGAAGTAAGATCTGTGGATGTGGATCTGTTGATGTGCGACCCATCGCGGCCTCAGTTTTCTGTGTCTTCTTCTCAGCAGCAGGTTTTTCAAATCTCACACAAAACTAAAACTCACTGTATAATCACAGTAATGCACAGTGCTCTTCTCTCTCCTTGCATCAGCCATTGCAGTGCAGTCTCATCAACAGATGAGGAATGAAACAACACTTCACAATTTAAATAATCCACTTTTTTCAAACTGTTTTTTTTTCACTTTCGTCCTTTTTTCTCTCCTTTGCACAGTGTCACTCTATGCTCCAGTGATGCATTTGTCCATTATGTAAAAATTCATCTGGTGTCCATCTCCTTCTCCTCTTGCAGTCCTTTTCCTGGACGCTTGATTGGCCCTGCATTGCCAAATATATCTTTATATGTCCACATCTTGAATTGCACTTTCTAAGATACTGTCCCCAGTCCAACCAAGAATGATTTTGTTTTGTTTTTTTCCAATAGATAACAGTGTATGCCCCCAATCCTCAGTTACCCCACCCCCACCCCCAACTCTCCAAAATAAAATAATTCAAAGTTATGTGAGTATATGATATGATGCTGTTAATAATACTGGATATGCTTTAAGGCTCAGGTAACATCTGTCTTTGAAGCATCATGAAAGCAGCAAACCATTTTGAATGCAGTACCACACACCAGAGAAAATGTTATCTGGGCTGAATCTGTGGTTAAAGTCAAACCCAGCAGTTTAATCACAGAGACATTCTCAAATAGGAGCTAATGTGTGTTGACTCATTACGATGGCTAGTGGATTCTAGTGCTTTCACAGACAGGTAAAAAAAAAGCCATGCAATGATGAGACAAGGTTGGGGCAGAGATGCAGAGCACTTTTGGACAGACTTTCCAGAATGCTGCATTCTATACGATATCCTGCAAAGGGGTATTGGGTGAGGTTGCATTTGATGGGAAGAAGTGCAACGTGTCTTCAGGTCTTGTCCAACCACTCTGCTCGTTTAGGGGCCTTGCATGTGTGTATGTCTACAGCCTCCTCACAGTCCTTACACTCCACTGCGCAGCACCATTTGAATTTGCACTCACACTTAGTGATTTGCATGACCCTAGTGGTGTCGTAGCCTCTCCCACAGCACATGACCTCGCAGCCATCCGTGCCCCGCGATGTCTTGTTGCAGACCCGTCCGGCAGTGCCCAGAGAACCTGTGCGCAGATAAAAAGAGTCTATTAATGTGTACCTGCAAACATTTTCTTTTTTACTTATGTACGGTTTTTCTCCTAAAAAGCTGATATTTAAAGTACTCGGTGTAGTGTATATTTTGATAAAAAAAAAACTACAGCTATTTGACTAAGCAATTAAGGAAATAAAAAATACAGTGCCTTGAAAAAGTATTCACACCACTTTTTGACAGGTTATACACATAAACTTCAATGCCTTTTATAAGGAATATATGTATATATATATATATCTATATATATATATAGATATATATATATATCTATATATATATCTATATATATATAGATATATATATATATATATATCTATATATATATATATATACAAAAAATCTGAAAAGTGTGGTGTGGACATGTGTGTAGTGCCTTGATTCAATATGTTGTAGAACCATCTTCTTTTGCAATCACATTTGTCGTATGAGGTATTATGGGGTATGACACTACAAGCTTTAGACATCTAATGACAGACATTTCTGCCCATCTAGACAATACATTTCTGCTCTAGTTCAGTCAGATTGGATGTGGAGCCTCTGGGAACAATAATTGTCAAGTTTGCCACAGTTTGTCAATTGGATTCAGGTCTAGTCACTGTCCTGTAAGAAGGTGAACTTCCACCCCGATCTCAGGTCTCCCACAACATGATGCTGCCACCACCTTGTTCCAGCATGAGGATGTTGTCTTCAGAGTGAAGTGCAGTCCATGCTTTCAGCCAAACATAACGTTTTGTGTGCAGATCAAAACGGTTTTTGGTTTCATTTCAGACTTTAAACAGGACTTCTTGTGACTTTCTTTAGGCAGTGGTTTTCTTCTTGACACTCTTCTGTAAAGGCTAGATTTGTGGAGTTCATAACTAATGGTTTTCCTGTCAACAGATTCTCCCAACTGAGTGGTGAATTTCTGCAGCTCCATCAAAGTTGCTATGGGCCTCTTGGCTACTAACCCTATTAATTCCCTTAAAGCTCAGCCTGTCAGTTTAGATGGACGGCCATGTCTTGTTTGGTTGGTGGTTGTGCCATCCTTTTTCCAGTTTGAAGTAATGATGGACTGAACTGTGCTCCATTAGATGGTTAAAACTTAGAATATTGTTATATACCCTAACCCTGCTTTGATCTTACCCACAACTTTGTCCTTGACCTTTCTAAAAGAATAGTATACACTGGTGGAGACCTGAATTCAAATACCTTTGCAAGGGACTGTAATGTGTTTAGAATGAAAATATAAATTTTACTGAATATTCATCAGGACAAGCTAAAGTTTTATTACTATTTCTCACTCACTAATATGTCTTATGTTTACTAAAAGAATAAAATCCCTCTGCATTTCCCAGACCTGCTACACATTTGTCTTGTTGATCCTTAGCGACTAAACATTTTTACATTGCATGTTTCTTTTTGTTAAATCTGTTAGTCCAGAACTTATCTGTCTCATGTGCAATAATGATACAACTCATGTTGCATTCAAGAAATCCTGGGAGAATTCATAATTCTGACCTGAGAGAGTTTAAGTATCATCGTTTTAAGAATCACACTAAGAAACGTGTAAAATTTACAAGACCAAATACAAACAAACCAGTTTATTGACAGTTCTATAAGCAGAGTAGGAATTCACAATCTAAAGCAGACTTAAACAGCTTTCTCTAGTCTAGAGTTACATGTAAACGACAAAAGACGGCCTGGAAAATGTTTGGCTTAGTGGAAAATGCTGCTAACAGAGAGCAGCTAAAAGTAAGCAGAACACTGTTGCTGAACCTATTACCATTTGTGGAAAAGTGAGGGAATCTGATGTGCTTTAGGTGCTTTGAGTTTCAGTATGTGTGGTTATAATGCCAAATCAATTTAAAACGCCCGTCAATGGTGATGAATGCCTTGTATTGCTTGGCAGTCTGGCCACCACTCAATGCAGTGGCATATTGTCCATGTCTAATGTGAATGTCATCCCCACAGAGATTAGTCTTCATGTTCGGTGTGAGAAGCTCCCTGTTTGAACTGCTACCTATCACAACAAGCGGCCTGTAGAACAACAGACCCACACACACAACTATGCGGTGTTGGTAGAGCGGCCTGTAGTTACACTGCCTTTCCCAAGCCATTGCTCCCTTTGAAGCACCTCTGTGTGTGTGTGTGAGGGTTAAATGAACAGTGGAGCGTGACAGACAGACAGGCTCTCACACTCGGAGGCCCACTCTGCCCTCCAGCTACGCTTAGCTCAGACAGACAGAGAGGGAGAAAGACTGTGACAGACACAGAGAAGTGACTTTTTTTTTTTAAATTAGCTGCTTGTGTCCCTAGGCTGTGGATTCCACTGAGAAGGTGAGAATGAAGAGGGGGGAGGTTGGGTGAGGGGACAGAGAGACAGACAGACAAAATGAAAGAGTGCATGGAAAAGCCAGAAAGAGCTTCAGAGTGATGTCAGCTATCTGCAAAATTTTATCTGACAGTCACCCATGCATCATCCAGCCAGTTTGAAACAGTCATATATGATCAGGTACATTGTCTGAAGAGGGATCAAGACATCTCCTGACCACGGGGTTGTGTGTGCTGAGGTGTGTGTGTGTGTGAGAGTGTGTGTGAATTGACAGACTGACAGAGGTCAGGTGGTCACAGAACAACCATGTCCTCAGGGTACAAGGATATTAACTTCCACCAACATCACAGGGGGGCCTGCTGTGTTATTTGACTACTATCACACACACACACACACAGACATTCGTGACCACAAAACATACTACTCATGCATGAGCATACACAAAACACATAAATAGAAACCCCTAAAACATAAGAGAGTCTGGGCAATCCATCAACATCCATGAGAAACAGCCCCTCTGTCTTTTGACCCCCCCCCCCCCCCTTTGCAGTCTTACCTGCTGCTTTGTCTTGGAGGCAATAATCCGGAGAGTTCTCAAAGTACACCAAGTCGTTCTTGGTGGCCTTCCTGAAGGCTTTGTTGGCTACAGCAAAACCTGTCCCATCCTGATTCATCGTCACCTCAACTGCCCCGTTGTACTTCCTCCGCAGGTAGTCGCCAGTCTTCCTGAAGTCCGACAAGGCCATCCAGCATGTCCGGAGCGTGCAGGAGCCGCTCACACCGTGGCATTTACACTCCATGTTCATGAAGCGCTTCACTGCCTGCATGAAGAAGTTTGGGCTGGTATTGTTTTATCAGGATTACATTTAATTTAATAAAATTAAGAAAGGCCTCCTACTAGTTGTGTTTACCCACTTATAAAAAAAAACAACTTTATTTTGAGGAGAACTTAAAACCCCAATTACAGGTTGTAGAGTTAAACTTCCTTTTATTTGCTTTTAGTTTTCACTAAAACTACCCTAAAGAAAAGCATTGTCCTAGCCTAGGCCTATAAATCTTGAAACAATCCAGAAAATTGCGACTAACACGTCTGGCATGATTTTGAGCAAGGTAGCTATAAATATACTACATTTGTATATTGAACAAGGCTTTTAAGATTTATTTCATATATGTTGTATTATGATATCACTGAATGCGCTCAGTTTTAAAACCCAATGAGCAGAATTCACTAAGCAATCCAATTTCCTCAGTTATATTGCACATGATTTGATTTGGATAGATGGCCTGCTTTATCTCTGGATTGCATTCCCAATGCAGTTTGCACTAGACATAAAGAACGATTAAGTCCATCAGTTTGCATCTAATTCCTCACAGCGAGTTTGGGGTCCTGAAATTGTTTAAAACAACATCTTATTGTTGGAAAGAGAAATCCCAATTGGAATCGTGTGATAGGGATGTTTTTATGCATTACAGCAGAGTGTAAAGTGGAGCAGAATCATCCCACAACCAAAAAGGGGTGTTTGGCTTTGCACTCATTTGCCACCTCCTCCTCTCTCCCCCGTTACCTTGAGCGCAACACCAGAGAGAAGCAGGAATTCCTAAGTGCACCTCAAAGGGCTCTAAAAAGATCCCTGACTCTCAGGAGATCTTGTGGGATGATATCTTGCAATATTAAAAGTTTTTCTCATCAAAGTGAAGTCTGTCGCGCAAAGTGCTACCAAGTCAGCATGTATCTTTGTCTGATAAAGAAAGTCTAAGCATTTATATTGTGTTTTATTGAAAAAGACTCCAGCGTTTTAAAATCATTTCTGTGAAACATTTTGGTGCCCAGTATAAAAATGAAACACTGACAGTGACAGAGAAGACAAAAAATAGTACAAATCACAGCTAAAACCATTAGCTCCTGACAAATTTGGGGATCTTAGTTTCCTAAAACTAAACTAAACTAAATTATATTATTTATGTTATATAAGCATTTATTTCCTGATTTAAAACCTAAAATATTAAAACTGATCACATCTGAATTAGATATTTTTTAAATAAATCTTTATTCTGTTTGTGCAACACAAAATGGACAATTTGTAATGCTATTCTCACTGGAATTCAACAAGCATAACAGTTTTTAAATATGTAAACTGATTTCATATTCTTTAAAACATAGCTTGGATTAATGAAACCATTACACTATTCGTAAACAAAAAGGAAAAGTTAACATTCTTAGTTTTTTTACAAAACTATTCCTAAATTGTCATCTCATTCTCGTGAACTCAATATATTGTACCGTCTCATCTCTTAAATTGGATGCATCCTAACACAAATTAACCGTTCCCACATTAAACAATGAGGATGGATCTTTCCTGGAGAAGTAATTCATTTGAGTTATGTTTATTAACCTCTACATGTTCCTACAGCAGAATTTTGAACACAGGTTATCCAATAATTTGTTTGGAGAGCTCATTTGTAAAAATATCAGGCAAAGATCATGAGAAGAAAGGATGAAATTATACCTTTCTCAAGACTGCTCTGTTTCTGTAAAGCCAGCAGTACTGATGTTCTTCTCTTTTTCTTCTTCCTTGTGAAAATTATCACCAGCTTTCATCAGACATTTCTTTTTAAAATTGTGTGTCGCAGACGACATGGTGTTGGTAATGCCTCTGGGTATTATTTCTTAAAAATAAATCAACATGGACAGATTTTCCCCTATATTCGTATATAATGCGTCATTTAAATGTGATGACTGATGATTTATAACTGAGGACTGAGGCGCTTGGCTTGGTAGCACTATTTTCGGAACACATCATCCTCTGCTTGCAGTTTCAGAAATAAGATGGACATGCAGACTAAGGCCAATCGGACGTGGCAGATGGCCGCTCACACTAAGCCTGGTTCGGCTGGAGGTTTCTTCCTGTTAAAAGGGAGTTTTTCCTCTCCACTGTCGCTACATGCATGCTCAGTATGAGGGATTGCTGCAAAGTCAACGCCAGTGACTATCCACTGTCTCTACAAGCTCATCCGGGAGGAGTGAATGCTGCAAGTCACTGACTGGATGCATTCTGCTGGGTTTCCTTAGATAGAAAAACTTTTTATCCAATTTGAATAAATAACAGAATCTGACTGCACTGTTCAATGATTAAGATCAATTGGAATGTATGTACCTGACTTTTGTGAAGTGCCTTGAGACGACGTGTTGTAAATTGGCGCTATATAAATAAACTGAATTGAAATGAATTGAATTAAGACTAATCTAAAATTGCTTCTGTTCTATTTTCTTGCTTATTTTGTGTGTATGGTGTTGTTAATCATATGTAATTTAGTTTGACATTGTCTTGTCTAAATGACCAAATCCTTCTCTGAAAACGAAACTGTGTCTTAGGTAGTGCAGAATGTGTTGTGTATTCTTAAGCAATAACATGGCCATCAAAATAAATCTAGTACATGAGCTTTGGCCCAAAGTAAATGGCAGTTCTTAACATTTTATTTATTTTTCTATTTATTAAGCAGCTTATTTAAACCGAGACCTAAAAATCATATCCTGTGAATTTCTAGCTCCATAATTTTTTGAAAATCATCTACTTACTGTTCTGCCACAACGGTTGTTGTGGAGGTTCATAAGTGCTCGAGCATCCCGGACAGTCCTCTCTTTGGCATCAATGAAGGCTTTAGCAAATTTTATCCCATAGTTGACGTTATCGCTGCAGCCACCCCAGTCAAATTCGCCTTTTTCATCATTTGCTCGTCCTCGTTTTTGAGGGTCGCAGTTACACATCTTCAGCTCCCCCTGGCTGCAGGCACGAGTCAGTGCGTACACGACTCCCGCTGAGGAGATGGCATAGACAAAAGCTGCTTCACGACTACCTGAGAGGGAAGGATAAGGTGAGATTAAAATTGAGCATCTGAAGACAAGCGATGTAGTCACTCACAGTTTACTCTACAATAAATCCTGTATGAACCAAGACCAGCATTGCAGCCCACATTTATGCATACAAAGATGCACATACTACCATGACAAGACCTGGTTGTGAGCCATGAGGACATGAAGGTGAAGCTGACAGAGAAAATCAGCTCTGATGTGGAGTAAAGAGCAGCTCTGTTTAAATATTATCATGGAAATAATCCTTGCTGTGGGGGTCTCTCCTGCTCACATAAATTGTTTAAATACAGATGCAGTGATACCCCATTTATCAGCACCAGGGTGATGTCATGAGAACATTTTCTACCATTGCACTGCTCATCTGTTCTTTGCCGGTTCCCCAGAACATGACTCATGCATCATGCAGCCAAACGCAAAAGGACATTTTTACATAGTAATTGGTCATGGTTGCTTTAAGCAGCGTCTCTGTGGGCAAAGTGCCCTAAAACGTTACAAAGAGATCAAACCTTACCTTTAGTCTTTTAAACACAAACACAATAAACCTGCATTTAAAGCTGGTTTCTGTGACGAAAGAAAAACTCCAAACCCTAAATCAGACTGCATGTCTCTCTTTGTTAAAGCAACTGGTTAAAATGTTTGCCCAATCAGTTTATCACTTATATACTCAACAATTAAACATGATATTTGAGAATGATTTTTGTGACCCAATGCCAATGCTTTGAAACATGACAATAATGTCTGAGTTTTTAGCTGTTTGTTTTGAATTTACCTTGAGTTTTCATGCATTTACATTCATGGTCCACTCTCAATGCACAGCCTTTCCTCTTGTCCCACTTGCAAGCTATTAATGTGCAATGAAGAAAAATCAACACCTAATATTTTTATAGAAATTTATGAATGATAAACCTTCTTCTGTTCGAAAACCCCATTTCTTTTAGCACAACTCTCAGGGTTTTGTGTAATTTTATCATATACAGGCGTGTAAAAAATAGATTTGTGTGTCACTTTCAAAACACATTTAGCTCCCTTGGGTTTAAACCTTCATTTGACGCTCTTGACTCGCAATGCATCTCAGCTGCAATTTTGTCCCATTTATCATCTTCTTATCTAACATCCCCAGTTAGATAAGAAGATTTCTTTGGCCCTGAGAGCCTATATTCCAACCTATACAACTGTTTACACTGGCTGCATACCAAGCTGTGTTTGTTTTTTAGTATCTAACTGACCAAGAGTGTAATTTGTTGGTGTGTGAATGTTTCCTTTACTTAAGCAAGCATTTAGTGTTTTTCGTCTTTTAAAATTATGTTCCATATTTTAAAGGGCTAAAAAAATTAAGTATTTATTACATTTTTAAGAAAAAGAAAAGAAGATTTAAGAATTAAGCCAAAATTGTAGCAGAGAATGCAGTAAATAAACAGCTGTCAATGTATTTTCACCAAAGTGTCCCGTTTACTCTTGGAGGTGAGGAGTTGGAGGCAGAGGATGCAGACGGGATGTATGTGGGAGAGCACTGACGAGGGCATCGCTGGTCATCTTTCAAAACTGCGCTGTTTGCCTGACAGTGAGAATATCTCTCTAAATATTTACATCTACATTACTGTTTATTCCTCTCACCCCTTCCTTCCCGTCACCGCACACACACAGACATACAGGCAGGGTAAGTGTCTTCATATCTTTCACTTTCCTCCATGATTCAACGGCCCCCACACATGCTTGGAATGGTTGGAGCAGGCACAATAACAATCTGTAGTACGTCACTGACGTCATAATCTAGATATAAGGTGACACATTTTTTTTCTTCCACCTGAGTCTCTTAAAGTGCTGCAAATGAACTTGTAGGAAAACCGATTGATGTGCACAATGCTAAATGCTTTGTTTTGTAATTCCCATTGATGCTTGCTCTGCTCAGAAGTAAATCCATGTCACCCCTTCACCAATTTCATGCCTTCCTACTTTCATTTGTTATCTGTGAACAAATTATTTTGTACCCATGTAAATAACAACTGCATTTCCGGTTATTTTTCTGGGTTTCTAGTTCTGTGAAATATGAAGGCAAATATTTATAGAAATACAAGAATCTCATGCATATTTGAATTTAACTGTATTTTTCTAAAGACTTGTTATGAAACCCTGTTTCCATTGGTCATGGTTTTAATTCTATTTGGGCCAGGTGAGTCTTTTAAAACAAGACCAACCCTTAAAGACACCAAAATAACTGATTGAACTTCTTTTGCTAGATAATATTTAATAGAGTCCCAGCACCACATTTCCTTACCATAAACAATAAGAAAGCTAAAGAACAAAATGGTGAACGGGAGCAAAAAATCTGCCTCCAGATTCTTAAGTATCAGCCAGCTGGAATCTGCTAGTTCCTGCCATTTTGAGACCACATGGGATGTGCACATAAATGACATGCAATCACAAACCTTCCTGATATCCACATATAGAGGATTTTAGAAAAGAGTGTCAAATTCATGAGTTGTGAGGTGTCATTCAAAAACGAGATGAATGAACCGACTCTTTGTTATCGAATCTTCAGCTCTGCTGAACATACATGCTGATAGAGGCTTGACTTGATTTTAAGGACAAACCAGGCAGCCAATCACATGCAAATACAGACTGGGATGATACAATTATCGAGAGGGGCGATCCAAAGTCAGAAAGTGTAGTGGCAAAGGCTAGTAGGATAGAGTCGGATTTAAATCTGAACACATCGGGAAAAAGTGAAGTAATAATATCCGGAGTTTAGAGTTTTAATCCACACCTGATTTGTTTGATGTGGTTTCTGTGGTTTTGTATCCAGTTGTTCATTCAAAATCTTGATTAAAATATTTCATTTTCTTTATTTTTTGCAAAAAAAGATGATGGATGGATATCCTATTAAATAAGCCACTCTCCTTATCATCTGGCACAATCTTTTTCAAGAATCATTGCAGTTTCCAGTATGACAATCCATACATCGATGTTCTACCACTCAGTGCTTACAGAGCTGCAGCGGGCTGGATACACCCTGAACAACTCAGAAATGTACCACCATGCACACACAGACACACACACAAACACACACACACACACACACACACACACACACACACACACTTACATCTAGGTCTAATTTAGTGTAGCCATTTAACCCAGCTTGCATATGCTTTGAAAGTGAGGGAAGAAAAAAACTCAGCATATGCACAAGAAGAGGACGCTAACTCCATGCATAAAGGCCCCGGCCCACAGTTGAATCCATGTCCTACATGCTACAACGGAACGTTGCTAACAACTGTGCCAGGTAGTCTCAGCTTCTCACTATATAAAAATAACAGAATATGGTTGAGTTTCGGGGTAAATAGACTCTGCAGCCTACCTTTCAGATAACCTGTCGGAGGCTTACGGTCACACTTAAAAATCATGCCAGGAAGAGATATTACACATGTTACAAAGATGGATGAATATGCTTCTGACATGTATGGCTGAAGGTTATTTTCACTCGAGATCTGTGTGGAGTAAAGAAAGAACTAAGTGACGAAAAGCTCACGTCTTGAGGCCTGTGTGTTTACTGACAAGGCACAGGATATTCCAACAGCCCATTAGTGATTGTAAACATGAAGCACTAGGATACATGGGATGCATGAAGAGCTGAAAAAATTCTTGCAGAATGCAAGATAATGAAGAAAAAGGTGAACACATAAGGTCGGAGTAAGAGGGGCCTCAGGTTATTTTTCACATGCAGGGACTTACTCCGGAGCAGGACGCGTCCAAAGACGGTGTGGTCACGGTCCAGTGTGCTGCAGTTCCATCGATGGTGTCTGAACTGGTGTTGGCACTCCCTGATCCACTCCTTGGTGCCCTCGCCGATGGCCTGCATGATGTCTGGGTGGTGCTGGCAGAGCTGCCGCTGTTTGTTCACCAGGCCAGGGATGTTGTCACAGATGACACGAGCCCCCAGAGCACCAATGTACCTGAAAGTGCCAGAAACAATGAAGTTTAGAGCTGCTTTATTAAGCATTTAACTATCTTTCCTGTGATTTTTAAGATTTATTGTGGAATAGTAAAAAAAAACAATGATTGGTGGTGTCCTGTAATCAACTGTTACAATGTGCTTAAATGTGTTCTCAAGAGGATGCAAAGAGGCGGGTGGCATGAAGAAGAGCTACAGAAAAAGCCCCTGTGAGTCAGAGTTCACTACACTTAACAGTTTAAGGTTTGCGAGTAGGAGGGGAGTGGAAACCATTTACTCCACTCTCCAAATAAATAAGCACTTAACCTCACCCCACAAGACCTGTGAGTGTATGTGTTTAAATGTTTCTCAGCGGGACAGTTGAAATCATGTTGTCACAAATCAGAGTTCAAAGTCCGGGGCCTCCAATAACCCTGTCAAACTTAGACCCCGTTTACTCACTCTATTCTCTTCCACCTTTTGCTCATTTGCTTTTATCTTACGAGACTTTATTTTCAAATGTCAAAATAAAGCAGACTTTTATTTTCACTTCAAGCTTGCCCAAAGTGAACCTCTAATTGTGACCTGTTTGTGTCTGTACATGAGATGTCTTCCAGATTTGTTGTTGCAGGGGGTTTAATGGGTCAGATTGGGAAGAACAGGGGACCGTGTAGCTTTATTGCCTTCTTTTATAAGGCTGAGCGAGAGAATGTTCTCTTGAGACTCAATACTCCCCTGAATGGGATCAGAGAGGAGAGAGAAGAGCAGTGCTCTCATCAAAGGAAAATGCTGCAGCAGCATTTCACGCTTAATTTTCTTAGTGTAACTATCTAAGAGAAAGGAGTACTTGTGAACAGTAAATCATTACCAAAAACGTCTAAAACAACATGCTGTTAAAACACTAGAAGTGCAAATGTGCTATGTGATGCACATGCGCTAAAAACAACACTCTTCAGTGTGGAAGATGTTCATGAAGGGAAAAGGTTAGGGGTTTTCAGCATGATTCATGTGTTAAAATACACAGAGATGGAAGTAGTTGTTTAAAAAGGAACTGTAGTGTCTTCAGAGGTTTGTTGGCTTTTCATTCAAGCTGCTACAACAGAGAGATAGACTTCAGTGTGTGCCAGCCATTTCACTCCAAAACCATTTTCATACATTCATTTCATTCATGGTGTTTTCACACCTGACTTTTTACAGCTAAAAATGAGCCATCTGCCACAGGATGTTATTTTATACCTTCCTTACAGCAAAGTGCTCTTTTTTTTATTCTTTCAACCTTTCAACCTCTGTCTGTCATACTGGATTTGGAAAACTGACGTTTTGAAATACTTGAGTTAAGGATCTCCATTCTCCAGGGACATAGAGACTAATGATTATATTTGGAAATATTAATGCTAATTGCTAAAATAAGTTAATGCTAAAGACATCTTAAAACATAAACCCCAAATTATTTTGACAATTTTAAAGATCCTTTTTAACAGCAAATGCTCTTTCAAGCAAAGCATTCCACGTCGCCTCTGCTCCTCATCCAAATAATTATTGAGTACTCATTGCAGGAAAGCTAGTAAACAAATATTTAGAATACTGTTTATTATAGTTCCTAAAGAGAAATCATAATCGGCTAAAATCAGTAGCTTTACAAAACCGGAGCGCAGATATCAGCCCCAAATCTCTGATCGGTAGATCTCGATGAAAATTCATTTCCAAATTACTAAATGTAGCAGGTGCTGAGTTTGTGTTTTCCTTAAGTCTACAAATTTATAAATACTAAAAATACCATCCCTAACAAAATCTATGTTATAGGTAGTTATTGCTTTTCTGTTTTAAAGGAAAGCGATTTGATAATATTTTATATGAATATATATACTTTTAAAATGTATTTCTGTTGTTGTTAATAATGTTATCAAAGAGAGTTTTATACTGGACCATGCCTACAACAGAGTGACAGGTCCACTAGTCATATATTGATCAGTCTTCAGATTTGCAGAAAAAACATGCTAAATAAAGTTCACAATTATTTTTTTGGGGAACTTTTATGTCCTGGATAAGAAAGGTAAATATATAAATAATAACTGCATTCAATCTGTCAGACAAATAACTTCAATTAATAATCAAAGTCATTTAAATAAATATAGATTTTTACTTGATGCTGTTGTATTTTCTGAGATGACAAAACAGTATTTTCTGCAGGAACCTCAGGTTCCCCCAAAATAAAATAAAATATATATATATTTCTGGGAACACCTGTTCCCTCCACTATGCTATGCTTATAATCTACAAAAACTACACATTCCAGCATTACCCTCCAACGCGCCCCCGCACAGACACCTCTCCTATAAACACACTCTCTCTCCTCTCACGCACCAACATTTTTTTCTTATGTAACTTCAGCCGCGCTCCGACTCAGATACAGGGAGAGGTGGCGGTGGTAGCTACCTGGTGAATTAATGACCAGAGTCTGCAGCTCCAGCTGAGCTGCAGAAGCGCGCTCAGCCAACGACGTTGAGATAAATTACACGCAACGTGCTGGTATTATCATCATCATCATCATTGTTATTGCTCAACGCCGCAGGGCCAGCAAACTGACACGAAGAGCGCGCAAACGCACTGTCGTAAAGACATCCGGATCTCATTCACAAACTCATAATTTCTTCCACACACCGGCGTGTTTCTTGGCTTCTATTTTTGGAAGCACGTTATTAAAAATTAAATGAAATTATGACTGAAAAACAAAAAGTGTTTTTGCTTCCATTTACTTGTAAAAAAGGCACTTTTGTCGTGTAAAATTTATTACAATTTAGAAAATAATATTAAATATATATTTTTAAATGATGTAGCGAGAATAAACTTAAATCGCCAATAAACAAAAGTTGAAGAAACCCTTATTCGATTTATAAAATAGATGGTTATTTAATTTATTTCCTATGCAATTGCTCCTTGTTAACATTTTAACATGTTAACATTTTTTTATAGATAATGATCTAATTGTGAGGCTCAAGAATAAAAATAAACGGCTCCAGTGAATGGATGATAAGAACAAGCCTGTGAGATGGATGTGTACTCACCACCAAGAAGAGTCCACGCGAGGCGTGACGAGCAGCAGCAGCAACAGACACGCACAGTACATCCTTGAGCTGGCAACTTGGTTCTGACATGAAGAAGGCCCGGGTGAGAGTCCGGCTCCCGGAGAACCAGCGCGGTGAATCCGAGCAGCACGGAGGCCAAGAATCCTGCTTAAACCCAGCATGGCTCCTGTCTTTTTGCCCCCGGTAAAGAAGGGGAAAGAGAGATAAATCCTTATTCCGGATGTGAGAGCTTGTTAAGTTTTGGTGTGAGTAATTAAGTTAAAAAAGTTGGAAGGCCTCATTATCCAGAGTGTGATGCCGTGTTGCGCGGCTGTCAGCAGATAGAGGATCTCATTTGTGGTGCCATGTGCGCACCAGACTGTCCCCTGAGAACTTCTGGCTGCCAACCCGGAGCCTTACCCGACGAAGCGGGCGACAAGAGAAGCCGGTTTCGGCCCTACTCTCGGTTTGATCCTGTTGTTTCCTTATCGGAGAGGCAATGCTAGTGTCCTAGAATCAGAGCAGAATTCCAAGTTTGCGGGGTTAAAGTAGCCGCTCCTCAGCCTGCTGCGGCACTCTCCACTGGGTCGGATGCTCTCCTTTATTAGCGCACGGTGGACAGAGTCCGAGTTGAGGGGGAGAGGAGGAGAGAGAAAAAGATGAGGGAGGGCTCGCCGCGGACAGCTCCCTTTTCTCATTGGGTGGAATCAGAGGTTACAGGGTTTGACGAAGACGGAGATGTTTAAAAGGACGGAAGGGGAAAGGTGAGCGTGAGGTAAATGAGTGATGCAGGTGAGAGGATCTTTGTGTGCTCATCTGAAATTTAACACTCATTAAACCCAAGTACTAAAGGAAGGAACAGATCAATATACACATACATGCATCCAATATTTGTAACACAACAGGCTGGAAAAGTACATTTTCGCAGATTTCCTACAACATTAAGAAAACGCATCTTATGAGGATTTAATTAAATAGAAAAAACACACACACACACACACAGTCGTTTCAAGTCCCCCCCCCCCCTTACTTCCCGCACCCCCTCTATCTCTCCACTTCCAACACTTTATAGCCATAGGTGGGATGGAGAGCTTCCGTGAACATGGATTTCCAGGTCTTCAGAGAGAGAGCTTCATCTGGATTTAGGTCCGGACTAAAACATGAATACCAATAAAATATATTGAGTATTGTGATTGTAAGGTGACAAAATGTTAAAAAAGGTTAAAGGGTAAGATTACTTTTGCAAAGGACTATACTTATATCTCAGTTAACCACCAACATAAAAATACTTTTTATGTTATTTTTATTTTATCTAATGTATTTCCTGGCAGCCTCAGCAAACAGTATGGCAGTTCGGGTTGCGTTGGAGTATTAGGTCAGATTTGCTCTACAAGAAAAGGTAAAGTGAGAAATTCCTCCTGTCGCACTGTTGATTTATCAACGTGATTGCATGAAACACTTTCTAATATTCAACAAAAAGTACACAGACCACAACAATTTTGAGGTGATGACAGGGAAGCCAGGGAAATGACAGCAAGAATCACAAAAACAGTGGCAAACAAAACAAAAGACTTTAAGAGCTAATGACATTGAATTCAAGTTTATTCCTTCATTGGCACGTATAAAGTAAATGCACATTTAAACACCCCTTACATTTCATTAGCATCATAGCATAATTACCTAACTCATATTTTGGCTTATATGACTTAAGGAATTATGCTATGAGGCTAACGATTTGGATTCATGCCCCACGTATGGTTCTTCTAAGGGTAAAATACAAAACAGAATGTAGAACCAGGAGAACAGTGCCAACCTGTCCAGTGAAACAGAACCATGGCCTAAATATGAAACATACAGAGGTTGGACAATGAAACTGAAACACCTGGTTTTAGATCACAATAATTTGTTAGTATGGTGTAGGGCCTCCTTTTGCAATACAGCGTCAATTCGTCTTGGGAATGACATATACAAGTCCTGCACAGTGGTCAGAGGGATTTTAAGCCATTCTTCTTGCAGGATAGTGGCCAGGTCACTACGTGATTCTGGTGGAGGAAAACGTTTCTTAACTCGCTCCTCCAAAACACCCCAAAGTGGCTCAATAATGTGTAGATCTGGTGACTGTGCAGGCCATGGGAGATGTTCAACTTCACTTTCATGTTCATCAAACCAATCTTTTACCAGTCTTGCTGTGTGTATTGGTGCATTGTCATCCCGATACACGGCACCGCCTTCAGGATACAATGTTTGAACCATTGGATGCACATGGTCCTCAAGAATGGTTCAGTAGTCCTTGGCAGTGAGGGGCCCATCTAGCACAAGTATTGGGCCAAGGGAATGCCATGATATGGCAGACCAAACCATCACTGATCCACCCCCATGCTTCACTCTGGGCATGCAACAGTCTGGGTGGTAAGCTTCTTCGGGGCTTCTCCACACCGTAACTCTCGCGGATGTGGGGAAAACAGTAAAGGTGGACTCATCAGAGAACAGTACATGTTTCACATTGTCCATAGCCCAAGATTTGCGCTCCTTGCACCATTGAAACCGACGTTTGGCATTGGCAAGAGTGACCAAAGGTTTGGCTATAGCAGCCCGGCCGTGTATATTGACCCTGTGGAGCTCCCGACGGACAGTTCTGGTGGAAACAGGAGAGTTGAGGTGCACATTTAATTCTGCCGTGATTTGGGCAGCCGTGGTTTTATGTTTTTTGGATACAATCCGGGTTAGCACCCGAACATCCCTTTCAGACAGCTTCCTCTTGCGTCCACAGTTAATCCTGTTGGATGTGGTTCGTCCTTCTTGGTGGTATGCTGACATTACCCTGGATACCGTGGCTCTTGATATATCACAAAGACTTGCTGTCTTGGTCACAGATGCGCCAGCAAGACGTGCACCAACAATTTGTCCTCTTTTGAGCTCTGGTATGTCCCCCATAATGTTGCGTGCATTTCAATATTTTGAGCAAAACTGTGCTCTTACCCTGCTAATTGAACCTTCACACTCTGCTCTTACTGGTGCAATGTGCAATCAATGAAGACTGGCTACCAGGCTGGTCCAATTTAGCCATGAAACCTCCCACACTAAAATGACAGGTGTTTCAGTTTCATTGTCTAACCCCTGTATGTGTTAGGCAGAATGCTAAGACAGCACTCAAACACACTAATTTCTCCCCGGTGCACCCATCCTTACCTTCTGCCCAACCATTGTTGGTTCATTTAGATCTTTAAACTCTCCTTAATCATGTTTGGGTTGATTTCCATCCTTGAAAGACATCACAAACAAATTTATACACCTAAGTATTAAGAAACATTCTAAAACACACACACTCCCCTGCTTTTTGTCAGTATTTAGTGCATTTTATCTACTGCGCGCCTGTATCCTTGGGCGGAGAAAGCCATAGTTGATTCAGTTGACCCCATTAATACTACTGAACAAGCAAACAAATCATGTAAATCCCTGTCGGAATTGAAACTATTAGACTTAAGGAAAGCTGTTGCGAAGTGTTACTTCTTCAAACGCTTGAGAAAGCAGCCCCAGTGTTTATGCCAAAGCTAGTGTTAAAGCTAAGCTTCTTTAGTGTTTCTGCTTATAGCTCCACCAGAAAGGTCGCTGGTGACAGTACATACCTCATTTTCACATTTTCACGGACAAACATGTGCCTTAAGCACAGCGTAGCACAGGGCAGAGGTTTGTGATAGTCAGCAAGGTGAGACAGAGGAGCTCGGCTTTTGACAATATTTGTGCGCTGCAACTTGGCTTGCAGTTTTCTTCTAAATCAAAAGGAATTAGGGAAGTACAAACACATCTGAGTTATGCTCTCCCTCCTGGGGCCGGAGCTGGAACTCCTGTGTCTCTCCTCGCCAGTGAACTTGACTCCAGCTCTCTCTCCATAAACAATAACAGAGTCAAGTGCCTCCTTGTCAGACAGATGAAAAGTTTAGCATGATGTGCTGGGTCCAATCTGACAGCCGTCTCTGCAGAGGAAAAGTACTGATTGGGGTTGCACTGTTTAAAGTATGCATTGGAGGAATAGAGGGATAAAGGTGAAATTTAGAGTGGCGTGGGATTTTAATGTTTAAACATTAGAAGTACTCAGGATTAGATCTGACAGTGGGATTACAGATAGGAATAAAGGAATGGACCCGAGGCATTTGGTCCAGGTGGAAGAGTTGGACTACTGGCTCAGTAATGTGTCCTCTCTGTGGGGATTATGTTGTGCGACGGCATGTGTCACCAGTCCAAAGATGAGCTCAGTGAGTATTCATATCCCCCCACTGGTAGGGACAACAGCCCATAGTCAGGTCTGGTAGAGTTCTCATTGATCTGGCACAAAAGAGTCAAAGTGAAGAGCGAAAAGACTATTTGATCATTTGAAAAAAATTTCGGGAAAGATAGGTAGGCGTAATATTTGAACATTTAAGTCTTTTTTTTGCAGCACTGATGGCCTATAGTTTTTTTTATTTGAAAGTAGGCAGAAAGGAGGTGGAGTTAAGAGGGGGGAAGACATGCAGCACAGGTCGCTGGGGTCAGGACTTGAACCAGAGACAGCTGTGTCGAGGACTAGAGCCTCTGTATGGGCCGTGTGCTTTACTACTACGCCACACTCCGCGACCCACATGTAAGTCTTACATGTCTTACAAGTTATTTCAGATTATGAAATTGTCTTTTAAAATAAAGAACTATAATTCTAAAGTAAGCTACAGTACTTTAAATTTATAGAACTCATTCACATTCACATTCTACCTTTGTTTTTTGCTTCGAACAACGTGTGAGAGAGAATGCTGGGCAGCATTTAAACACACACATGCATCTAATTTCTCCTTATGCTATTTTCCACTCCAAAACGCTGACTTTAATGTCTTTGAAGTAAGGTTTATACTTGAACATGGCGTTAGGGTGCGTACACCAATAGTGACGCACTTGCGCCATCCTCACTCCTGCACTCGGGCCACCTGGTCCTGCACCTCCCGATTTTTGTAACTTGGCATGGACTGCGTGCGCCCCGATTCATTCAAATTGACAAATTTGAAGGTGGTCTCGCAGAGCAGGTTCGCCTGTACCGGCATGATGATGATGCCAACTATTCTGTGAAGTGCACTAGGCCCACCGGCAGCAAACATTTCTCACAACATGATTCCGCCACCCCTGCAGTCTCCGTTGGATGTTGTTCTTAGGGATGCAAGCTTCCTCATTTTTCCTACCAATGTAGTAATGTTGATTATGACCAAAACATTTTGTTTTATCAGACCACATGACATGTCTCCAAAACATGAAAGTATTGGTCCCTGAGTGAATTTGCAAACTGTAATCTAGCTTTTTATGTTGCGTTTGGAGTAATGGCTTCTTTATTTCAGGGTGGCATTCAGCCAATGAAAGTACAGAACTCATTTCAGTGAGGATAATGACACTGTCCTACCAGTTTCAGCCAGCATCTAACCAGGTCTTCTGCTTTTGTTCTGGGATTCACGCGCACATTTTATACCAGAACACATTCAACACTGAGATCCAGAACTGTCTCCTTCTCCTTCCTGAATTGAATAATGGCTTCATATACATACAAAGGGGTGTCTCCATTTAACCCATATGCTCAGAATTAACCAATCCGAAGCTTGCAAAGCAATACATCCTTCGGGCTTTTCCTAACTTTATGACAACATTATTCTAGATTATGCACCATCATGTTTCATCTTGGTTGCCCTCTGCAAGGGAAATGTATTAAATATTTGCAAGCATTCTCACAAAACATCTTGTGTAAACTTCTAGACTTCTGATTTTAATAAAAAAATATCTAAAAAACTGCTTTCTCTTACTATTCTGGCAGTTTGCAAATGATTGTGACTATCCTAACTAACCTAAACCAGGAAAAACGGTATTTTAACACATGTCTAAACAAGTTTTTTTTTTATGGGACTATATCTTAGATTTCATTTACTTCCAGGCAAAATTTCATTTTTAAATAAAAATCATTTGGTATTGGTATATTTGTGATGCTAATTTAAAACCAGAATACAACACAGGCCTTAAAAACATGTAGTCCTCTGCAACAGTCAGGTCCCTATGTGTACGCCAGAAATCCAGAGCCTCGATAATTTATTGTCCTGTAAATTTAGATCTGCCGACAAAGATAAAATGCTTTGAACAAATACAGTGGCACTGGAACTCCAGGAGCTTCTAAACAGATTGCCTGCCCTTTAAAGATGTTGTCTGAGACGGTTGTCAACCACATTTCACCCTGAAATGTGTAATTCCAGAAATCTGAGCTGAGGGAAGGTCTGTGTTTACACGATATAAAAAATAATAATAACTCGCTCTCACATGCACATATTCTAGATTATGTACACTCATGTTACATCATGGTTGGCCTCTACAGATGGAATGCCTTGCATACTTGCAAGCCTTTCTTAGTTTATCCTCAGAATAGCCTGCCATCAATGGATTTTCATAAAACTCGTGAACACAAAATAGGTCCAAGGATGTGATCTGATAACTCTATAACAGAAGATTACAGCGTTGCTGGAAGATGCCGTCATGCTTCAACAGTCTGAAACAAACACGTCCATGAATGTGCACAAGCCATAGCACACATACATGTACTGAGACTTAGAATAGAGCAAGTGATATAGACCACATCAAAGGAGTATTCAAGCCATAGTACCCATTTTGACCCCTTGAAACATCCCAGGTATTTTTTGGAAAGCTGGAAAAACATGAACCGGGCAAAAAACGAGTTAAGGCTATATTAGATGTCATAGACTGTGATCAATATTAAGGTATTCCTGCTTTCCATATGCCTTTACTACCTTTAAAAATTGAAATAATTAAATGTTTTAAAAGTATCATTATTAAAATTCTCAGCTTTAAAGCAAAGACACTTTCCATGTTGTGACGAATGCTGCAGGTCACATGGTTTGTGACCTATGTTTACCTGTTTGGAAGTTTGTTATGTATGTAATTATTTTAATGTATAAAAGTGTTATGCAAGTATTACATTTAGTCCATGCCAGAATGTTTAACACTGTTCCATGATACAAATCAAGTTGCAACAGCACAGTGAAACATGTCATATTATGAGCAAATTGTGGTTAAATGGTAAAAATTAATCCCTGTCACTCATTGTGCCAGTTTCTAATCAGCAAAATTGTCTCATACAGTCAACCAGACAATCATGGCACAAACAAAATGTCAGAATTTCTTAATGCATTTGTACACTGACTCTAATTTTATGAAACAAGTAACTTTGCTTCTAATAAAGCCTTAAAGCGATAGTATGGATTTATTGTGAAGTTATCAGTAGGCAGTATCTTACCTGACAGACATCTCTCCGTGCATCTTCATCTTGAGTAAGTATAGACTAATCATGGAAGAGCCAAGATTAAAACAGATTTGTGTCAATTTAAAACAACTCCAATGTCAAAAATGCCATGCAAATGCTATGTTTTAAACCTTTAAACTTCCATCTTGTTTGTGTTATACTATTATTGACATAGAGGTCTGTGGTTATTACAGTAAAGCCTGTAACGGCTTGAGGCCCCGGTCACACTGGATTAAGCATATACAAGGTTGTGGTTGCTTGCTATCCTGTTGGCAGCACATCTGGATCCTGGGTGCAGTGTGGGGGAGCCTGCTGGCAGCATTTGCAGTTTTACCATTATGTTTGATTTGTACATGAGTGTGGACTGGTCTTCAGAGACTTTGAAGCAGGACTGGTCCCACTTTCCCTTCTCCTCATCACACTCACACTGGCTCCAATGTTCAAAGTAACGCTCTCTGGCTGGCTTCAACTGTGGTTGTTCTGGTTTCATCCAAAAATATCTCACCAACATGCTGATGATGGCCAGGGATTTTCCTTCAGGGATTTTCCTTTAGGAAAATTTGCCAAACAGCAAAATTCATTTGGTTCGGGCAAGTCATTCGGCTTTCGAAACAGCAAACAGCACCAGACCATCACACTACCACCAGAATGTTTCACTGCTGAGATCATGTGCTTTTTCTTAAATGCTGTGTTAAATGGCAAATCAGTCATCCACACATTCAAACACACATTCAAACACAGACAGTGGTAAGCTACACTGTAGCCACAGCAGCCCGGGGGCAGACTGACAGAAGTGGGGCAGCCGCTGGGCCCTTTGACCACCATCAGCAGGCAAGGCGGATGAAGTGTCTTGCCCGAGGACACGACTGAGACATACGGAGCAAGGATTTCCAACTGGCAACCCAGTGGTTACAGGACATACCCCTACCATCTGAGCCTCCGTCACCACAGTTGTTAGTTTAATGCCAGATGTAACAGAACACACACTTTCTAAAAACAGCCAGTTTTGTCTCTTTCACATAACCTTATCCTTTTTGTGTGTTCGGTCAGTAGTGATATTTGCCTTGGAACTCTTCCATAGGTGCACTTTTATTGCCCAGTCTCTTTGCTCTGGTTTATTCATGAACACTGACCTTAACTGAGACAAGTGAGGCCTGAAGTGCTTTGGATCTTTAGATGGAAGAGTCAGTGAGACACTCTTCGAGTAATTTTGGTAGGCTGCATCCTCCTGGGATTGTTCTCCAATGACAAACACGTTGTAATCTTCATTTGTTCGCTGTAGGCCCAATGCCTTTGAAATTGCTTTGTAACCCTTTTCAGACTGATAGGTGTCAATAATTATGCTTCTCATCTGTGCTTGAATGTCTTTAGATCAGGGCATTATGTGTTGCCTTTTGAGAGCCTGTAGCCTACTTTAATGCTGCTGGACATGCTATTTCTTGATTCTAAAGGTCAGGCAATAAACAGGCCTGGGTATGGCAAGTAAAACAGAATGAAACAAGGTGATCAATCATGATTTACCAAGGAGGGGGGGTATCAATTTATCATTTTATCACACTGTAATAAAGTAATAAAACCATGTCCATAACACTTCGGCCTGTGTGGGCTTGAGCTCGGCATGAACGATGATGGAGTTGCCACTCATCTTGTGGTTGATCATGCAAGTCTCCTGCTGCTTGAATGCTCCCAGAACAGCCCCACTGTGTGAGATTGTCATTCAAATCTATCGTGTTGGATGTATAGTATTTTAGGCTTAATTCTTTAGCATAGACCATTGTGGGCCTTTGGCAAAAGAAAATAAAAAAAATGCGATGAAGAGTAACTTGTGAGAGAGGTCTCTCTGTTCCCTGACTGATGAGAGCAGTGTTTAACCGGCTGCAGGTGCGCTGGAGTCAGCCGTGCAGGGTCTTTGAAGTAGAAGCCAAGTGGGACTCCAGCCTATCTCTCACCGACCGCCAGAACAGACACATTCGTTTTCAGTTAACACTCTACCTTCTTTCTCAGAAGCTGCCCCTTTGCTTTTTCACTACTGATCTATAAAGGTTTTATGTTTTGTTAAGCAATTAGCTTGTTGTATGATACAGTCAACACCACAGAAACAGTGAAGTGGTACGTTTTCAGATACTAAGATAGATCAGGTACCATCAGCTACCTTAAGAGAAACAGAATTCCAACTGGGAAAAATCTCCTAAATACTAGTGGTTTTTGCTCAAAAACAAGTTTTTACTTTTATTAGATTTCCAGGAGTGCTGTATCTGGTGTATTGACATTCTAATTATTGTTCCCATTTCAGTTATATTATAAACTACTGAACAGTTATACATGTTCATATACAGAGCTGCTATGTAAAACCTGCTCTGAGAAATCTTTCACATACAGAGAACTAGGTACTAAGAGATTGTCCAGCTAATTTGTTCTTGAGCCATAATGGACAATGTTATATTTGGAGGAAGCCAACAAGCCTGAGAAATACTATTGAAAGTATGGAGTATGGGGGAGATAGCGTCATGTTGTGAGGTGTTGTGCTGCAGGAAGGACTGGTACTCTTCACAAAATAGATGCCATCATGAGGACATAACAGTATTTGGAAATATCAAAGCAACGTTTCAAGACATCAGCAAGGAAGCTAAAGCTTGTACACAAATGATTCTTTCAATTAGACAATGGGCAAAAGCATGCAACCATATTAGTTATAAAACGGCTTAAGGATATTAAAGTCAAAGTTTTGAACTGGCCATCACAAAACGCTGATTTGTGTCCACTGAAAAAAACTTGGACAGAGCTCTAACGGCGGCCTAAAAATGTGAATCAGTTACACCTGTTATGCAAGGAGGAGTGGGCCCAAACTCTAGCAAACTACTGTGAAAAGCTTATTGAAGGATACCTAAAACATTTCATAAAGTTTAAATGCAATAAAACTAAATACTAAAAGATTTATGTCAACTTCTTAACTTGGATAAAATATTTTTTCTTGTTATTTTGGCATTTAGCAAATAGAAATATCTTTGTTTATCCTAACTGACCTGTGTTTGTTTAATTTAATGTCAGACAGTAAGAAACATGGTTGGGTGTCTTATTCAGTCTTTGTTTCAACCTTATGTCAGACAACAATTTTCTGGTAAAATAATATTTAATTTATGACATATTGACATGTATGACATATTGTACATATTATGTGTACATATCGTTCAGTTCTTACTAATGACTTAAATGCTACCATGAAGATTTTTCACGTATGTGTATAAAAATGTCTCATGTGCTTTTGTGCTCAGCTCTTGCTACAACCCACATTTAAGCTTCATGAATGTTTATAGGAATTTCTCCTACATATGAATTTTTGCTTAGAATTTATTATTTATGTGGTAAAATCATGCAATTTGTCACTCTCTAATCATAACAAGAGGCTTCCTATGTTCACTGCTGCCAAATAAGTAACTAAAGGCTTACCAGCAATATGAACTCATAAGGGCCTGTACTAATGTTGTTGTGGCTCATTGATTTTCACTCAGACATACATGCACATACAAGTGCATGCAAACATCTCATTAAAGGAGTGAAAAAAATATGGGCCAGTTCTGATGGCAAGCTCCCTTTAGGCAGCCACATCTGGCTCCCTTTAGCGACAAGCGTATAAAAATCAATTACAGTTTAGTCTCAGGCATTCTGTACCACAGACACCCCACACACTTATACGCACGTTGGGAGGTAGGACTCCAACGTGGTGGTCACCCCCACTTCTTTCAGCTTCTGCAATACCAGCAGACATCAAGGGGCTTTGATATAGCCCACATTCCTGCCACAAACAGTATGCCCATTTACACAATATGTACACAGCATCTGTACACAGCAATAGCCCTTTAAAACAACCTTAAAAAGAGTTATCTTCTAGAGGAGTTGTGTGGAATAGTTATGATTCAACCTCATCTTACCTGTAGGATGAGGATGATCTCACGTTGGAAAATTACGGAGAAAATCTCATAAGCGAACCCATGAAACCTAAAAAATATGTGTATTGTTTAAGAAAATGCCCGGGGTAAAAAATACAAAATCCCAAATTTTTTTCCCAAAAAAATTTTTGGGTCAAAAACAAAAATTTCATAAACTGTTAAAAAAATGGTTGCTTAACAATTTTTATTTTCACATGCCCCTTGTTTAACGGGCAGCTATTTTTACTACTTTCCCCCGGGGGAAAAAATTAGTTGTAGTCACATGATGTACAGATGAATCCATACACTGTACAAAAAACACTTGACCTTTTTCTCATGGTCGGAAAATAAATTATACTAAATTATACTTTTCCAGTTTTCTGTCAGTTACAATTTATCAAAGCTATTTAGATTTGCTTAATGCCTCGATTTGTTTTTTTTTTTAGCATTCTTTGCTTTCTTTACATACACTAATATTATTATCCCTCAAAACAATCTGGAAAAGCCCAGATGATGAAAATCCAAATTACAAAATAGATGGATTTATGCAAATACAGGAATATCCATTACAATGCTCAAAAAGGAGCTTGGCTCTTTGTGTAAAGACTGGTTGAAGCTAGTAAGAGTAATTGCCAATATCCAAAGTGAAACAAGTCTTGTACCAAAATTGTCTCAAAGGCCTCTCAGTGAAAAAAGAAGATATTACTCCAGAAGCAATGATAAAAAGTCAGATTATAGTTTGCAAATCCAAACAAGGATAAATACCTTAATTTTTGTAGACATGTCCTGTAGTCTGATGAAACGTTAGTTTTGGTCATGATCACCAACATTGGGAGGAAAACGGGAAAGCTTACAAACTTGAGTATACAATCCAAACTTAGAGGTTTATGGGTGGCTGCAGAGCTGGAAAGGTTTGTGCAAGCAAATCAGATTGTTTAATCCCACGCTGGTGGAGACTGTCTTCAAGGTCTCCAGCTAGACAACATTCATTTCATGAGTAAATAATTAGCAGCTTCTGTGTAAATAACCACTTGACGATGTTGGTTTAAAGGTTTTAAAAATACTGTTTAAATGAACTACTATGACATTTTTCAGATCAAATATGTTTTAGGAGGATAGGGGGCCACTTTGGTTTTGGTCCTATCAGACTAGCTGTTAGCTTCATCCTTCAGAACAAACTGTCAGAAAATGTTAAGTGAGTTTATCTTGGCAGGTAAGATAATTGCTTATAACCTTTTTACAGAACGTCAATTAAAAAATCCTGAACTATCCCTTTTACACTGCTGATTATTCCTTCGTTCCCAGGCTGCACTTTAGATTTAGATGTAGCGACGTGGTTAAACATTTTTTAACTTTCAATTAAATCTACCGTGTTAAATGGGTTATCTGCTCAAAAAATCTTCAAATATTTATTTTAATTACAGCCCAAAGTAAAAAAAAAAAAAAGAAGGGTCCAGATGCAACAGAATTTAAGTGATGTTGCACGAAAATCAAATTAGAGGTCTTATACATGCTAAAGACTGCCTTATCAGTGATCCGTTCTGCAAACGATTTAAAACAGATGCTTGCTTCCTTGTACACTGTGTATGTGTGTGTCCACAAAAAGTGGCTTCACTGATCGAGCTGATAGGCTTGGAGATGAAAGAACCGAGAAAGAACTTGTTCCCCTCAGTGCCATGCTAGGAGCTGTCAGCAACAATCCTCTCCGAGTTGGCTCATGTTATCAATAAATATGTTTGTCAGTTTAACACTGCTGCCTACAAGGCATAATAAATTACAAAGAAGTGATGATCAGACTTTATTTCACTGGTTTGGGTGCATTTTTTTTTACTAAACACCTGATATCTATTAAATTTTTTTTTTGGTTAACTTGAGAAATTTCCCAATTTCTTTGGAGACGACGCCAAAATGAGAACAATGAAGAACGAAGAGCAAAAGTGACTGATGGTAGGACATTGGACCAAATAGGAACCAGAGACTGTGAGATGTCAGGGCTACTATGGATTTATTTTCTACCTGCACTTCTGAGATCTGCCACACATACACCCGTCTGGAGCAGAACAAAAGATGGGTGGGTGTGGATATGAAAAAGTATGGGTACCGAGTCATAGGTCAACGATGTGAGAGAATTAGCAAAAGGTGCCTGCAAAGATAAGCAAAAGATGGAGTAACAGACAATATGACGACCTGTTTTTGGGAAAAAGCATTAAAAGCAGCTGGCTCCTATTTAGATCAACCTTTTGTACTCTGAGCATACATCTGCCCACCGCATGTTGGACTGAGATGGGTGGGCTGCCCTGTTCTGTTCTGTCCAATTTTTCTGCCCAATTTCTTTATCCAGGATACAGGAGGCTCTGGAAGGGTATCCAACCTGACATTACTGCTTCGCTACCGAAAATCTTCACATGATGAATTTTGTTTCAGCAAAATGATGCAGAAATAACACATAAAAATAGTTCATTTCCCCCCATTTATTCAGACATTTATGCTAAAGTGTTTGGCAAACATGCATTGGGCTTTACAGTTCAGTAAAAAAAATAAAAAGTTTCCAGTTAACTGGACTTTGTTCAGAAACCACCTGTACTGCAAGTTTATTGCAGTTTATTATCTTGTGACACTGGCCACTAAGAAACATAAGAGCACAATCTAAGTAGGAAATAAGCAGCAATTGCTTGATTGATTCTGTGGATCCAAACCTATGATATCAACCTATAGAGTGTGACTAACAATATAGCAGGCCGTTGTAACATTTACTCAAACCAATCTTCTAGTTTTACATTTATATTTTTTTAATTTCCCTCTGTTTCAATGTACGGAAGCCCCATATGTGATACAGACAAGAAAACGGCCCTTTACATACTATTTTTAGTGCAGCTGAAGCACTGCGGTCTCTAGAGAGAACATTTACGTCACACAGGCTTCGCGGTTGAGCAGGAAGTGAAATGGACTATGAGATACAGCAGTATTGACAAATACATTTTTCCTGTCTCGAACAGACATTGTCTAAATCTGAATAAGAATCTGTGTACAAAAAAACATGTAAAACATTTTACTTGTTTTACACGAAGAATCAGAATCAGCTTTATTGCCAAGTTTGTTTAGACAAACAAGGAATTTGACTCCGGTACACCTTGCTCTCAACAATAAAGAATATCTTTAAAATGTACATATATAAACGCTTGTCTTTACAATTAAATATAATGTGAGGTCAGTCCAAGTATGCAGGGTGTTGTTCTGGATCTGTGACTGTCAAGTGTTCATCAGAGAAACAGCCTGGGGGAAGAAACTGTCTCTGTGGCGGCTGGTTTTAGCAGACAGCTCTCTGTAGCGCTGACCTGAAGGTAAAAGCCTAAACAGTTTGTGTGCAGAATGTGTGGGGTCTGCAGAGATTTTAGCAGCCCTTTTCCTGACCTTAGACCTGTATAAGTCCTGGATGGAGGGAAGGTCAGCCCTGATGATTCTCTCTGCAGTCCTGATTGTTCATTGCAGGTCTTTCATCTAGTTATCAAAAGAAGCTTAAACTATCTTTTACTTTTACATAATTACTTTGTCATTATTCTCTCGCTCTTTTAAGTAGTTTTAACCCCAGTTACAAGTACATATCTTTATAATCGAGCAGTATGGTAGGTGCTACATAGGTAATGATTACCTTAGATTTTTTAAAATATTTTTTAGTTATATTAAAATGCATTCATTTTTTTATTTACCTGTTTATTGTCAAGCAATATGTTTGAAGAATAGCTTTTACCACAGGTAACACTGGCACTGTAGATATCTGAAAAACCATTTTATCCTGCCAAGATTTCTGTATCACATATCTACACTGTTTCAATTTGTACAGGATAAATTGTTTACTGGATATCTACAATTGATAGCCCATTGATAGCCCTGTCTACTTTTAAGGCTAGGCTTAAAACTTTCCTTTTTGATAAAGCTTATAGTTAGAGTGGCTTAGTTTATGAGGGAGGGAGCAAGGCTCCCTCCCTGTTGGATGGAGTAAGGGGGAGTCAGGTTTAGCCTAAACCGGCTCAGTTATGGTTGAGGTGCAAACACACCGTCCATTTCTGCTACCTGTATGACCCCTTCTCTTTTCCAATGGTTATAATCAGTCTGACAGAGAGAGGTATCCCAATCCTTGTGGTTTTTAGTATAACTGACCATCAGTGGGACCCTTTGTGGGGTGCCTTGAAACGACATTGTTGTAAATAAGCGCCGTCTAACTAAATAATCTGAACTGAAACTATCTGTGTAGTTATGCTGCTATAGGCTTAGGCTGCCGAAGGACATAATGACCACTTTCACCCTCTTCGCTACATTCTCACACTACTCTACAATTTTGCATTATTTGCAGTTATTTCAGCTTTTAACTTTGTTCTCTCTTTTCTCTTCCTAAAAGCTACACCTGGCCTGGCTCTGTGTCTACCTGTGACACCTTTCTGGAGACTGGAATCGTCCGAGCTTCTGCTGGCAACAACTTAACAACTTAATATTGTGACTAACTCTATGTGCGCTCTTTCAGACTCTAACCTTGAAAACTGGCTCAGAGTTTACATGTTCTTTCTTTCTAGGTGAAACGACTAAAGGAGCTACATCCATTAACATTTACCTTTTCCTTCCCATAGAAAGTACTCCTGGATCAGTGCTTCTTTGTTCTCTTTGTGTCTCTGCTCTGTTCTCTCTAACCCCCAGTCGGTCGTGGCAGATGGCCGCTCACACTGAGCCTGGTTCTGCTGGAGGTTTCTTCCTGTTAAAAAGGAGTTTTTCCTCTCCACTGTCACTACATGCATGCTCAGTATGAGGGATTGCTGCAAAGTCAACACCAGTGACTGTCCACTGTCTCTACATGCTCATCCGGGAGGAGTGACTGCTACAAATCTCTGACTCGATGCAATCTGCCTTGTTTCCTTAGATAGAAAGACTTTTTATCCAATTTGAATAAATAACTGAATCTGACTGCGATGTTCAGTGGTTAGGATTAATTGGAATGCATGTACCTGACTTTTGTGAAGTGCCTTGAGACAACATGTGTTGTAAATTGGCGCTATATAAATAAAACTGAATTGAATTGAATTGAATTACACATTCATCCATCCTTCCATTTTCTTTATCCACTTCTTCAGTACAGGGTCGCAGGGGAGCTAGTTCTACAGGCGAGAGGGTTCACCCTGTCCATCCAAAAACATGACTGTTAGGTTAATTGGTCTCTCTAAATTGCCCTTAGGTGTGAATGGGTGTGTGCATGGTTTTTTGTCCTGTATGTCTCTGTGTTGCCCTGCGATGGATTGGTGACCTGTCCAGGGTGTATTCGCCACTCGCCCATAGACTGCTGGAGATAGGGACCAGCTCTCCCGGGACCTACTATGGAATAAGCGGTATAGAAGATGAATGAATGAATGATTAAAAATGTATCCATGGAGACTTTTATTTTATCCGTGATCCGGGAGGGACTCAGAGTAGAGCTGCTGCTTCTCCACGTTGAGAGGAGCCAGTTAAGGTGGCTCAGGCATCTGGTTAGGATGCCTCCTGGACGCCTCATTGGTGAGGTGTTCCGGGCACATCCTACTGGGATGAGGCCCAGCGGAAGACCCAGGATATGCTGGAGGAACTATGTTTCTCGGCTGGCCTGGGAACGCCTTGGGATTCCCCTGGATGAGCTGGACCATAGGGCTGGGGAGAGGGAAGTCTGGGTCTTTCTGCTTAGGCTGCTGCCCCTGCGACACGAGCCTGGATAAGCGGAAGACGATGGATGGATGGATGGATGGATGGATGGATGGATGGATGGATGGATGGATGGATGGATGGATGGATGGATGGGTGGATGGATGGATGGATGGATGGAGGGATGGATGGATGGATGGATGGATGGATGGATGGATGGATGGATGGATGGATGGATGGATGGATGGACTATGTTTTTAATTGCCCCCACTTTTAAAGCACTACGAGGTTGGTCTTCCTCATGTCTATCCTATATAACTACTGTTATTTAATCAACTCTTTACTGCAAGTGAGTGAAGTTAGAAGTGACAGAAGACATTAAGGTATGGGTTTATTCCTCTGGTTGTCTGTATTGGTCCTGCAAACCCACAGCTGGACTAAATCCCTGGCTGCAGCAGCCTCTTGTACATTAACAACAAAAACAGGATGCAGAAACAAATCAACACAATCTACCAGTTTTTCTAGTTAGTACATGAACCTGTAGTTTATATTAGGTTTAAAGTGAGGCGAGAGGCAACAGTAGGTCCCCAAAGAGACAGATTTGTGTTTGCAACAGCTTGGACTGCTACTACACTCCTGAAAAGAACTGTTTAATCTTCAAGTTCATCATGTAAAAGGTTTAGGTATGCACTCATTCTCTGTTTTTGTGCATGACAGAAGACGAAGAAAAACTGAAATATAGATATCTGTTCCAAAATCCTGTTAAACTATAAGATGATAAATTAGCTTGCCATACATACAGCTAGACCTACCAGGAGTACTGATGCTAAGTGTTACTTTGACTCTCGGCTGGTCTCAATTAGAGCCGCTGGCCCCTTCTGTGGACCTCATACCCCGATCTAAACCTTAAACCTGAACAAATTGGAGCTGACCCGGGGATTTCTGACCATGTTGAGTTGAGCTGCTCTTTAAAGTTGAGATGCAAGCGTCCCAGCTGTACAGTTTTAACTGTCTGAACATCACACAGACAAGTCCTCACCTTAACAAAGCACTGAAATCCTAATGGGTGTTTTGTCTGAGCTTACACCGTTAAGCTAAAACTGGTACTGATACCACTATTATTATCAACCAAACAAACCAACAAATAATTAAAATATAAAAAAAAAAATCTTGAAGGATGAGAACAGATGGCACTGGTGTGCATATATGGCAGTCAGTAACTGATTTTATCTCAAAGTCTTGGAAAGCATTAAAGGGTCAGACATAAGACCATCTAGTATGAAGGTATAACTGTAGAGGCAAAAGTACATCCAGATGTGTGCTAACATGCATGCAGCGGCCTAATGGAGACTATCTCTAATCACACGTCAAACTAAACCCACACACAGAAACAAATACATGGAAACACTGTCCCTTGTATCTCCACTGGTTTTCTCATAGAAAAACAGTTTTGGCACAATTATCAAAAATCAAACAAAAAAACTTCTACCATCCACAGTTTGCCCTGTGGGTCCAGATAGCTATCTCCTCCCCTCCGTGGGTCTCTGTCCAAAAAGTTAAAAGTCCAGATCTAGAACTGCCCCCAAGAGACCAGAGAAACAGTTTAATGGACTCTAACATCATCTTTATGAAACAAATTTACCCACACTTAATGTCAGATTCCCTTATTGTTAGCAGACATCTACAGATTAGCTTGCTGAGCTTGTTAGGTGCTCTGTTGAGGCAGCACAGAAATAACAGATGCCATGTTATCTCTGGGAATGAGAAGTCTTACAACCATTCTGTTTTGACTTATCTGGGAATGCACAGTGGCAAAAATATACAGACTACTGCAAGAAAGTTGTTTTTTTTCAAATAATTACATGTCAAACAGAGCCTATCACTGTGACCATTCTTACATTTGGTGGGCAGCACAAAATCAGTGAAATTATTCATAGTTTTATTCTTACCTGTATTATTCCTAGGATCCTTTTTTGACCGTCGACAGTCAATAGTTTTACAATTAGAAAGTTAAACGCACTCTAAAATCACTTATCCAGGGAACAGTGGACTGATGCTCCCTAACTTCCCCTTTTAAAACTGGGTAGCTAATATTTATTTAATTCCTTCAAGTACTGATCACAGTTCAGAAATAATGTAAATTATACTGCTTGGTTTCTGTCTCTTGAGAAACCTTTAGTCAAACCATGGATCTGACTCTCTCTCTCTATCCCTCAGGGTATGTGCACTGGTCAGGAAACATTTCAGTCTTTGCAGGTTTTGACTTTATAGTCCCATAGTACCTCATCACCAGTTTTCACCTTCCAATCTGGACGGTACAGACTATGAAAACACAAAATTAAATTTTGGATTGAGATAACCAAAATAAATTTAAAAAAGTTAGCTTTCAAATGATGATTTCAAATTCTATACATATTTATAAACCTATTATTTTTTAATTGATTAGGCAGCTAATGAAAATGACCTTTCTCCTTTATAAAATCACTATATAGGACCCATGAAGGAGTCTCACAAAACACCCTCTGGATGGTATCAATCAGTTCCTCAAAGTGTTCCTGTTTGGAGCCAGAAAACACTAATGTGTGCATAGTTCAAACATTATGCAATAAAAACAGTCTAAATTCACATTCACATTTTAATTGCAGCTGGGACACTTATTGCAGCTGTCAAAACATCAGATATTCAGATGAATCTGGCTTGAGTACACAGCCTCTGTCTATGTTGACACTGCATCTGTCATACAAAGATGCAATACTATGATGTCTTATCACCCTGGGAGTTTAGGAGGCTGTCTTTTCCACTTGCAGTCTCATCATGACGTTTTAATGTAGATAAATAACTCTCGCAGGACCTGCTCCATCACTGCTAGCAGAAGGGGCAACAGGCATATTTCTGTTCTTGTGCAACCTCGCAAGCGATCACTCTGAATTAGAAGGCTTTGCCTCAAGTTGTGATTTTCTTTTTAAAAAAGTTGTAGTAGTAAAGCAGCTATAGAAACATAATTGCACTTTAATTGTAGCTTTGTCTTAGATCTGTCACTATTAACTCCATAATTTCAGAGCCTTTCATTAGTCGATCAGCCTTGATCTTCACTTAACCTGGAAACCTTAGCAAATAAAACTTGGAGAAGAAATCTAAATTGATTTCATGATAGATTGTGTAAATTGTAGAAAGTGCTGATTCCAAGATAAACTTTCTTGCTTCACACTGAGTTGATGTTTTAAAGTCTGATGCTCTCTTCAAGTTGCTCATAAACAACAAACAGCCTGGGGGTGGGGGGTTAATGCTATCTGCAGTTAAAGTGCCCCACACAGTCCAGCACACACATGCAGCAACAGTAGAATGTGCAGCTTAAACTGTGAGGAATCAACATTCTCAAAGCCAGATCTGTTTATGACTTGGTCTCAGCCTGGCCTGGGTCTTGGATATGTGTGTGTGTTTGTGTGTGTGAGTATCTGTCACAGAGTGTCACTTTCATGTGGATAAAACAAACACCAGCAGAATAGTTGACACACTGTGGTTTGCATTTCCACCTATCTGCCTGTCAATATCAATCAATTTTTACCATCTTTTTTGGAATGACGCATGCTGAATCCCTCAGAGAAACCAGCAGGAGGTTGTACCCTCCCAGCAATCTTAAGTCCTGGCTCCTGAAGTTACAGTTCTCTGGATGCAAAAACTGGAAGACTGCAGTGGCCTCTTGGCGACCATCAAGTTCTTCCCAAAACCAGGTATAGGCTCATCTGATTCTGCGGGGATATTTCACAATAGCCCATCTGGGAAGTCATTGGTGGCCAAGTGAAAGCTGAGGGGGCTAAAAGAGAGGGGAGGCTGATGACATCAAAAAGAAACATATGATAATGGAAATTATTGAGAGGTGAGATGTTTTCCTTTTCACATTAATTTGCATCCCTGGTGAAGATGTGTGAAAAGCCTTAAAATTAAAATTAAAATCAAAAATCAATCAAAAATCATCATCAGTTTGTCTTACACTGCAGTAGCAAAATCCCCCACCTTTAATTTAAGTACATATTTTTGATGAGGAAGAAAATCCTAGCTTGAGTCTGTAATACCATGCTTTTATAAGACAATTAGTCTCCCGTAACATTTTTGAAGCGTAGAGCATACAGAGACAGGGATCTTAAATCTGTTGTCTTTTTCTTTGCATAATCTCTCTATATCATCTAGATTTCTGGGTCCTCTCGCTCTCCTCTCCTCTCATCCCACAAGTTTAGGTGTAAGGACTCAGAAGGCCAGCGAAAAGGATGATTTTGTGTCAAATGAACCATTTGTGTATTGATTACGACATTTTTGAATAATTATCCTCCTAAATGATCCAGTGACGACCCATTTTCAGTTTTCTAGCAGATATGACTGGAATTGTATTTCAAAATATCCTGGTATTACAAAGAGTTCATTAGACTCTGCATTCTTGGCCCATAACATCACAGACCCTCTACCTTACATAAAAGTGGTAATAAGGTACTTTATTGCAGGCATCCTTTGTGTCGTTCCAGAACCATCTGGCTTGTTTGTTGCAGAAAAGCTGAATCTTCATCTCATCTGACCAGATCCTATGGTTCCAGTCAAAGTCCCATTAACATTTAGCCAACTCCTTCTATACTTCCCTCACATTTGTGCCCAGGGACACATCAGCATGTGGCAGAAGGAAGCTAAAATCGAACCCAGAACTTTCAGATTGCAATATGCCTACTCTCCCACTGTGCCACAGTCACTTTCTGGGAGCTTAGGTCACCACAAATGTACTGTGCCTTAATTGCCTCCTTTGAATGAAGGTAATGCTGTAACATTTTTTTTCATTAATTGTTTGAGTGAAAATCAGTGCACATATGTACCATACGTTTCTTCTCGAGGATTCTTTTAAACGTTGTACGGTGGACAGAGCCTTCAACTGGCTCTTCTCCTGAGAACCTGTCTCCCAGTTTCCCTCCAAACCTTTCAAACCATACTTAGCAAGTAAAGTTTTGAAGTAATTTTGAGGAAGTGCTGGCTCAGATGGTGCTAAAACAGGTTTATGCTGCTTTAGTCCAAAGGTATCTGGTGACATCTCATGACACACCTCATCTCCTATGTTATTAGCTCCTGATTCTTTTGTCTAGTGATATTTTTGCTGCTTCTTGGTAGATTCCTTTTCTCTTGATGTAGCGTTCTTCCGAAATCTCTGATTTCCTAGCAGTACGTTTTGTTCATTGGCTACTGCCCCAGTGAGTTTTCTTGTCTCACTATGCGTCTTCCTTCACCTCATCTTCATCATTGAACCAGATGGCTGTCCAAATATCAGAGGCAGTTTATCCCATCTATGTCCTGTAGTTGAAAAGACCTTTGCTGCCATCAGTGGATCCTCAATGCAAAGCAATGTTTCTTCTTGACTTCAATTTACAGAATACCCTAAAAAATCGTATGTAGTAATTGATTGTTATATCTTTAGATTGACTGAATTTAAACAAAACAGAAATACCACTTTTTGCCTGGAATACAAAATGTTGCACTGTGTAAAAAATAATATTTTTATATCCAATTAAGATTACCACCATACAACCCAAAAGTATTTAGTAATAAAACTCAATCCATAAAAAAACTAAATAATATATATTTCTAATATGAAGTTCCAGATGCACTATTCCTCATTTTTCAGAGGTTGTTTTGAGAAAACAGTGTAATGTCTAGAGTATGTGGATGAGAGAAGAGGCTTATGAATTTTAAAATAAAAATGTCATTTGAACTAACTGACATATCCATTTTACTCATCTCTATTCTGCAGGCTGAATTAAAAAGCTGATGACAGCTGGGATGTAGGATCCATACGTATTATGTATAAGTACATATTTGTAAACCGCTAGAACAGTACTTTATTTTTTATGATAAACAACATAAACATCTTGTTTGTAGTTCAACTGGGAGGAGCTATCTTTTCTATGAATACAACATATATTTTTGATATATCTGTCAAGCAAGTATTTAGCTGTATTTTTGCTTTCAATTTTGCTAAAGTAATGTTACAATATTCCTGCATTTCTCTTATTCGTTCAGTCATTCACTCCAAATAAAGCATATTTTGCCTCATTTTCCATTTACTTGGTTGAGAGGTACATGTGTGAGAAGTTGGATCAGACAAAGTTGCTTTTGAAAATATTCTAATGTCACTAATTAGACATTTACCAGCCTATGTTTTCAATGTACATGTTATGCTCTGTTAGGGTCTTACTGTAGCGTCATGTTGTCACATGGGTGGGGAGAGAGTGACCCCTACTGGAAATGTATGTTTTTAACAAATGTGTTGAGAGACGTTTTTTTTTATATTGTGCTGTTCGTTACTTCATTTTGCTTTAATGTCTTCATTACATTTACAGTAAATAAAAAACTGTTTGCATCTTATTAAATAATACAATTTTTGAATTGTGAATTAGGAGCTTTATATGCAAACAAAACAAATTCTGATCTTTGGGTCTCAGAAACCTCTAAATGCATACAGCACAAAGAGTTAAAAGAATGTCATCAAAAGGTTAACTTAATCGAATTCACAAAGACAAGCTCATACATAGAGTCATTTTATATTCCAAGTGTCTATTCTATAAAAATCCAAATTACAGTTTCTCAGAAAATTTGAATTCAACATAAGACCAATTTAAAAACATATTATTAACAAAGAAGTGTTATGTTATGACCCACAGTCATGGGAAGGAGTGATGACTCGATATTTGCCCATCAGTTAGTGACACCCAATACAAGGAGGGTAAGCAGCAAAAATTCTTTGCAAAAGAAACTGGCTCTTCAAGCATGTAATGGAAAGTTGAGTGGAAGGAAAAATTGTATTTGAAAACGATGCACTAACAACAGGGATAACTGTAACTTTGACAGGATTATGAAGCAGAAACCATACAAGAGTATAGTAATGTTTAGCAGATGGACATAACTTTCAGTAGGCTGACATTTCTGCTTTAAAAGTAATTTTTCATTGGTCTTATGAGATATTCTAAATGTCTGAGAAACTTTTATTAGCTGTAAGCCATCATCAAAACTAACAAACATGGGCATGTGAACAATGATTTATTTATCTTTATTAAATAAAATCTTGAAATACATCGCTCTGTGTCTAATACATCTATGTATGAGTTCCCCCGGTTTAATTACTGAAATAAATTAACTTTTCAGCGACATTCTAATGTATTGAGCTGTACCTAAATTTACTGAGCACAGTAGAGAAAAACTTTTTATCCAATTAAAATAAATAACTGAATCTGACTGCACTGTTCAGTGATTAGGATTAATTGGAATGTATGTACCTGACTTTTGTGAAGTGCCTTGAAACGACATGTGTTGTGAATTGGCGCTATATAGATCTTCATGAACACCTGGAATCTCAGGAAGTCTTGAAGGAAATCTAAAACATGGATGTTTTTCTTCTCTTGGTGTACAGTCTCATGAGTTCAAAATGCTTATTGCCTGGTTCCATAAATGACAAACAGACCATTTTGGAGGGAGGTCAGCATCTTGCCATTTCTGCAACACATAACATTGTTGCTTCCTGAATATGGAGCCCCTTTGAACTGGTTAAACTGTAGAACACTAATTACTGACATATAAGAATAACACAGAGGTACTAATAATAATACATCATGTGTAAATTTAAAAAGAAAATGTTCAGAAACCAGCATATGTTTGATGGTTGGAAGGCAGTTAAACATTTTCTACTCTGTTTGGTTGACTGTAAAAGGTTTTTTTACATCTTGTTGCTCTTAACGATTCGAGGTGAGCCAGTTTTGATTAAAGACGGCCATTAATACATGACACCAAGCGTTTAACTCTGTAGTGTTAGGAGCATGAAATGTTGTGAATGTCACTGGGTCCGTTCAGCATAATGTAGAAGAGACTCCAGCTAGATAGGTGGCAGTAATGCTCCTAACCACACTGTGTACTACACGGTGTTTAGCTGGCCACCCGCCTCTAACACAAAGAGAAGAGGGCAGCCAGAAGACGGAGGAAAGCATTTGTGTTTTACGGTTGTCCGGTAGCAGCTGCAGGCGTGCTACTGTGTGAAGCACGGGAGAACTGACACCTGTGTGTGGGATAAGGTGAGTATTTGGAGTCCTGACGTCTGGCTAGTTTCCAGACTAATGATATGCAGCTTGTTGGATACGCTGCTCAATTCTCATGTTGCTCTGAGAAAAGCTGCATCATATTCATCGTGTAAATTAGTCCACGGTTTAAAAAAATGCGCAAAAGCCCCAGCGATAACTTGTTACCTAACCTTATATTTTAGCCATGGAAACAAAGGGCAACATTAGCTGGCTAAGTCTACAATTATATTAACTTTTTCTGTTTTTTTTTTTTCTGTGTTGAAACACTTTTTCCGTCAGTATGGATTAAAAAAATCCGCATATTACTAACTTTTATCACCGATTTAAATGTATTTGTCAGTAAACCGATCAAACTCACTTTAAATATATTTTTAAATTTATAAAACGTGCCATGGTTGATTTAAAAAAAAAAATATTATTTTATTGGTCTTCCTATTTTCGTCTAAAAATCATAAGACAAAATCTACTCTACCAAAAAACAAGCTTCCACACAAGCATGCATCTGATCAGCGCGTATTTTTAATTTTTATTTACACATTTGTAGTCAAATTCCTCCTTACTTGTATTCTGCAAGGCTGCACAAACCGTTGGTGCTGTATGTAGGAACACTGCATGAAAATTTGGAAACAGAGTAACCCATGAAAGCAGTTTGTTTAGAGGATCAGGGCTGTCTGGAATGGCAAGATTTCCTGATCAAAGAATTGCAGCGGTTATTTCCAGCCAAATTGGTAATAAAAGTTAATCTCGTTGATGCACTCCCTTCAGACGATTTTTTTAAGTCCCATCGATCTTATTTTATCCCTTAAGATAGTTTACATTAGGCAGAACTAAAAACATTTTTTATGGCATCTAATAAAATGCATCAGTTTCTAAAGTTGCAGTTGTATTTTCTCTTTAATTCATGTCTGTATATTTTGTGCACCCAGTGATGGAGCCTGTTCACCTTGTAGAAATGCAGCGTGATATGCAAGATGCTGTTGATGTCACCTCGTGGGTGTCTGTGTGTCCCGGAGGCCTCTGGAGGGTTCAGCGAAAATGGAAGCATAAGTGGACTCAACAAAGCTCTTCTAATACTGGAGATGATGCATGTAGGATACTTCTATAATTTAGAGATGCACTGATCAGAAATCTTCCTTTCTCTAGTTTTTGTAGTGCTGTGACCTGTTAATTCCAACCTTAGAAGATGTGAGAAAAGTTTTGAAAATATTTTCTTCTAGCCTTCCTGCAATGAGCAGTTAAGAATTGCTTATATTAGGAGCAGATGCTACATCTTGTTGCATTTTTACTTTTATTTTCAAGCAGAGAAAGTAATTACAGAATGTCTCAGTTGTCTCATGTTAACAATTAGCATGGTGGACATTGGCTATCATTACAGAAACAGGAGTCTCCAGGCGTCTATTGTTGAGTCGGTACATCCTTACCCTAAGTTTGAAATTTCCAAAAGGCCGCCATCCACTTTCACTAAAGTATAAATCAGAGTAACTTTTCTGCAACAGGATCCAATTTCTTGCTGTCTGCTGAAAGTCTTGGTCTCTCTTTGCAGACTGATTCTTTTTTTAAGAGAGTCCTTCACCTTTTGTGCTTTCTCTGACATAAACTGATAGCGAAAATGGCTAACACTTGGGAACACTTATGTATGGTGTGTTTACTGACCAGAAAAAGACCAAATTGTTTATTTTTTTCGATTTGTTAGTCACTGTTCAGGGTAGACCAAGTTGAAAATTGGTCGATTTTGTTCAACAACTGATTTCTCGCCGCATCTCTACTTTTAACTTCACCTTTCATAATTTGACTAATAATTGGCACTACTTTGTTTGCGATTTTAATGCAATTAGACGTGTGTTTTTTACTTCCAAACTGTTTTTTTTTGTTTCCTTTAGCTTGCTTATCTAATTACTGTCCAAAGCTGGGCTCACTGTGTCGAGTCCGAGTTCAACTCAAAGCCCAAACAGATGATGCCGATGGTTTGTCTATAAAAGGAAATGAGACGTTAGCCGTTAATGTTACAGAATTAGTGCCAACGCCAATTCTCCGACGCCAGGATGCCGTGCTTCAGGTCCCGCTGGGTGACTGGACAACGTTGAGGCTGGGGGAGGGTCAGTGCGATATCACAGAGGCATGTTTGGAGGGGATGAGAGCAGGAGAGAAATGTGAGGTAAGATCTTGTAGCGGCAGCTTTTCCGCAGTAAAGTCCGGTGTTCTTGATGTTAGGAAGTTTTTTGGTGATAGAGGGATTATAAAAAACTTGCATAATCTACCTTTGTAAAACCTGCATCAGATATTTGAGAATAGTTGCTTGGCAGAGTTTGCCTTCTAAACCCTTTTGACACAAATACTATTGTTAATGCAGTCAGTTTTATCAGTGTGTTTTGTTCCTCAGATACAACTTACTCCTACTGGAACTGGACCGGAAGCCTCTCTTCAACAGCCTTCAGATGGAGATCTTCCTCTCTGTGCCACTGTTGAGCTTCAAGCTTTCACTCCAGGAAAGGAATCCTGGGAGATGTCCCCCATTGAAAGATGGGAGTGGGTGAAATCACACAAAGAGAGGGGTGGAGGTAGATTCAGGAGCGGGGACGTATGGGGAGCAGCGGACAGCTACAGCCGGGCCCTCAAACTCCTTATCCCTCTTTGTGGCCTTGTTGGGGAGGTGGAAGACTATTTGCAAGAAACACAGCAGCTTCCTTCGTCTGATCAGCTGAAAATCAAGAAAGCTGAGCTTCACTCCAACTTGTCTTTGTGCCAGCTGAAATTAAACCAACCACAACGAGCCAAGGACAGTGCTGCTAAAGCCACTCAGTTAGAACCTAGCGCTTACAAAGCCTGGTACCGACTTGGCCAGGCGTGCCAGAAGCTGAATGAGCTGGATGAGGCCAAAGAGGCATTTAAGAAACTCCTGGAGCTCCAGCCGGACCTGCCTGCTGCTGTCAAGGCGCTCAAAGAGATAACAAGTAGAGAGAAAGAAAGAAATGTGCAGCTGGGATTGAGACTCAGCAAAATGTTTAGCTGAAGATGGAGTATTCTAAAATTGTTTTTGTCATCGTTAGATCTAAGTGCAATTAGAACACTGCCTCTCTCTACAAGTAAAGCCTTATAACAATAAAAACGTGTGAATTGCTTGAATGGAGGTTTGAATTATAAATATCATAGAAAAGAAAAGAAGGAACAATGTCGGAATTGAGTCATTCAAGGGGCGTCACTAGTTTTCGCCTCCTTTCCGCAAGGTGTCGCACCAAATTCACATGAGCAACAACAAAATGCCGAAACCCGGGATCGAACCAGGGACCTTTAGATCTTCAGTCTAACGCTCTCCCAACTGAGCTATTTCGGCATGAGTTGAAGCGGAGGTGACGACGAAATATGGCGACGGCAGCCTATTCACCAACACATTGCTACTATGCAAGCTTATGACTAACTATAACCTATAACTGCAGTTAAAACTGTTCTAATAACATTTGCACCTTTTACAATTTATATCAAAAGTTTCCCAAACAGAACGATATGGAAAAGCAGATATGTTGTAACTTCTCTATTTGTGATGGTAGTCAGCTATTTCACCAAGCATCATTGGTAAATCCAATCTTTTTTCCGATTTGCAACCAGAAAATGGTGAAGTTGTGAGTAATGTAATTTCCAGACTCGACTTCCAACGTCAGAATTAACCTGAATGCTGCTTTAGCAGCCACCAGCATGTAGTCCTGGGTCACTGCCATCCACTTCAGTTCATGGCCGGAGTATTTGCATTTTCTTCAGTGCGCTTCTGTTTTGACCAAATTCTGTTCAAGTAAAGATCAGTGGGTTTGAACTGTTCTGCAATAGGATCCAAATTCTTTCTGTCTGCTGAAAGTCTTGGTCTCTCTTGCACACTGATTTTTTTTTTAACTGTGACTCTTCTTTTCGCAATAACTTCCACACTTAAGGCTGTTATTTTTTTGTTTTGTTTTGAGCAAAAGCTGGGAACACTTATGTGTGGTGTGTTTACTGACCAGAAAAAGACCAGATTTTTTTTTTCGATTTGTTAGTCACTGTTCAGGGTAGACAAAGTTGAAAACTGGCCGATTTTGTTCAACAACTGATTTCTCGCCGTATCTCTACTTTTAACTTCACCTTTCATAATTTGACTAATAATTGGCACTACTTTGTTTGCGATTTTAATGCAATTAGACGCGTTTTTTTTTCTTCCAAACTCATGTTTTTTTTTTTTTTTACTTTAGCTTGCTTATCTTATTACTGTCCAAAGCTGGGCTCACTGTGTCGAGTTCAACTCAAAGCCCAAAGATGACGCCAATGGTTTGTCTACAAAATGAGAAGTTAGCCGTTACTCGTCCTTTAGCTATTTTTGTGTGTTTATGCGACATCACAATTGTTATCTCTGTATTCACCTTTTTAGTTACTGATACCAACATTTCCTCTGAGTACCACCACTGGTATTGATCAGATCGGTGCAGTGGCTTAATAATATGCATGCAAGGTTTTGAGAGTGACAGAAAACTTGCTTTTCTCAAATTTTACTTTGTAAATTTTTAATAAATGCAATTTTCATTGAGTCTACGTTCAGATGAAATGCAATTAATTGCAAAGTTATTGAAAATTATCTTAATCACAAAAAACTCATTTGCATTGTCATTCTGATTGAATCAGAAGAGCAGTATGGTTGCTTTAAAAGATAGCTGGTTCTTGAACAAATTTTTGCAACATTGTTTCCTACAAGGAGACATGTTCTGTCGTCCTCACGTTGCATCAAAAAGGCTTCCCAGACAAAGGCCCCTAAAAGATTGCACCCAAATCATCCATGTATCAGTTCACCAAGAACTTCAAGGAAGGAGGTTCAGAAGCCATGTCTCTCCAAGAAAAGCAACAAAGAGACTTTGACATTCTGCAGAAAAAAAACAATGCTGCATTCTTCCAAGCACCGAGCAAGAATGGGTTACGATCAGTCAGGATTTTGGCCCAGAAGCTGATATCCAGAATACTGAACTTCAGTATACCATAGGAACATCTGACTAAAAGATACCAACACTGAAACAGTAAAGTTTGTAAAAGGCCACATTTTATAGGACAGTGCCATAACTTTAGTGTTTTGAATTAACTTATTACAAGCTGTATTTTTAATTGGCTAAGCAATTTAAAAAAGATCACCCCTGTAAATCATAAGACAGTGTTCAGACTAATCACAAATTTAAGATTGGGAACAAACCATTGTATAAAAGAGCATGTGATATTTTTTTATTTAAAAAAAGGAGATTGCAACAAAAACAAAAACTCTTAGTTTGCTGGCACTCATAGGGCAATCAACTTATTATTGCAACACGAACCAAGGGGCTACAGATAGTTTGCATTTTCAAAATTGTTTTTTCAATTTTTTTTAAATTTATTTCTCCTTGGTCCCATTTTGCTGTGCCTGCCGATGATTACTTCCTTTTGGTCTTTTGTGTCTCAGAGGTGTCTACATGTGTCTGGGCTGCCGATAGCTGTCTCCATGCATCCACAACGAGCACCAGTGGAATGATGATCCACAGAAAATTCATGAAGATAAAGTAGAACCAGAAGTAGATTGGATGTCCGAACTCACTGTGGATATAACCATCTCTGTGCTCTGTGAAAAAGTAAAGGACTGCACCATAGAGCTGACCTGAGGACAGAATATATATTAAGACGCAACAACGAAATATGTGAAACTATAAGGATAACGTAACATTTTTTTGACAGTTATTATTGCTTCTTACCAAGTGAAATGATGAGCTGCAGAACAAATCTGTAGGACTTAGTAGCTAAAAAGGAATAAATAGCCCAAAAACTGAATGGGCCCCATAGAAAAGCAGTCACGGTCTCCATACAAACAGTAAAGTTATCAGCTCTAGATAGAGAAAAAACAGTAATAGCTTACAGTATGAGCTCAGTTTGATATTTCACTTCTGTATTTTTATAAATCAATGTTTTGAAATTTATAGTAACTCACATAATATATCTACTGTCCCCTTTGGAGTACTCTTTCCCTGAAAGAGGAAAACACAATGTTACCTTAAGAGTCAAAATATAGGTCTAACGTTCTTTTCTTTCTGATGGTACTTACACAGTTGTGACAGGAAGCTCTGATCCCCTGGTAGAATGTCATAATAAAGAGAAAACCAGCCCTCAATAACGCTATGGATGAATCCGCAAACTGCAAACCAGCAGACAGCCAGACGCCTCCATGTTCCCAGCTTGCCGCTGATCCCAGTGATTACCCAGGTCACAATCAGAAATACTCCAGAGACAGAGAAGAGAAACACCAGAATCTCTGACATGGACCGATCATTGGCCACATAGGAGGGAATCACAAGGTCCCGGGGCCAGAACGGATGAAGATGTTTGTTTCCTGAGGAGACACCCATTATCTGTTTGAAGATCGGACAATCTTTAACAGACATAGATGTGATATTAATGGTCACATTAAAAATTAAATACACAAGTTACTCTTACTGAGCAGTTACTGCAAATCTCAGATCTTTCAGAATCAGAGCTCAAATTAAATAATAAAAAATAAAAACATATCAATGTATGTTCAACTCACCAGAGATGCAATCAATGTTGGGGACCAGCCACACTGTTTTACAATAACTTCTGAGAATTGGACAAAATCAAAAGTAATTTCTAGCAGATTGCAGATTCACATGCAACTGTGCAGCTCAAACTCAAACACGGAAGTCTGCTTAGTCGGGGGGCGGTTACTTGTGATAACAAACACCAATGAAAACCCTGTAGTCACTGAAGTCGCGTGCATATAAAGCTACATCCGATCTTACGACTCGGATGATTGGCTCCTCCTCTCGGAACATTGACTTTGCTCTTGAAAACAACCAATGAACAGAGCTGACTTGTTGTCAAATACACTCCTCTTTTTGAATGAAGCAAGCGCAGATCCCAAGCGATACAAATGAGGCTACAGGGTAGTTCGCAGACTGCAAGACTAAAACGTTGAATCATTAATAAGTACATCATACCTACCAGTAACCTTAAAATATTGCAATTTATCTCTATGTGCAAAACATCTAAACATTATAATGAAGCGAATCGCATAATAACCCAAATAAATAGCAAGATTTGATATTAAAGAAGACAGAAAGAGCCAAACATTACTCATTGGGACTACAATTGTACAACAGCCTTAATCCTTATTAAATAGCGACAAAGAGGAAGATATCATTTAAAAGACATCTATATTAACAGCATTCTCTGGGTATAAATATAATTAACGTCATATAAAGAAGACGTACAATGTAATCCCCACCCCCCCAAAAAAATACACCACCCAAGCCGTGTCAGGGTTTCAACCCTGCCGTGACCCGGATTCGAACCGGGGTTGCTGCGGCCACAACGCAGAGTACTAACCACTATACGATCACGGCGAGCTACTGGGGGACTGTTCGCACACATAGGCAGCTGGCTATATGTCTGGGCTACTACACACTCAATAGGCTTTCCACAAGTGTTAGGTGGCTGAAAAAGTTTTCAACCTGACAACGACGTTTTGTGGGATGCACCTAAAGCACTTCTTTTGTAAATGCAAAAGAAGTGCTTTTGCACTTTACTTGTTGCACAGAAAGCTTACAACGAGCCGCGTAGTTAGCGCTATGAACAACTTATCAAATTTCACCTGTTAAATGGAAGTCAGATAGCGGGAATAATTATTGAAAAGCAGTGACACAGCAGTCATAGGCCATTGGCTAAAGATAGTATGTGTAGACCTGCTTTTACTCTTGACATGATCCCATATGGTCTAGCGGTTAGGATTCCTGGTTTTCACCCAGGCGGCCCGGGTTCGACTCCCGGTATGGGAATTACCATTTTGTTTTTTTATGTTTAAATAATTACAATTGTTTAAATTCCGCACATGACAAAGCTATGTATATCTATTACTAACTTGCGTCATTATAAACTCAAAATTCGAAATCCAACCAATTTAATACGATGGTAAACTTTGTGAATTTTCATGTAATATTCATTACTGACAGTTACTGTTTCTCATGAAGTAACATAGAAAATATTTCGGTTCTACGAATACATAATCAATTATAAGGCTGGTCTGTTTGATTTCATATTGCTCAATGGCAGACGAAGAAATGCAGATCTCCAGCATAAAGCTTGCTCACTCCCAGTCAAGACAAGATGTCACTATAAAAATTTTACAGACAATGTTCAGAATACAAAATGAGTTTCAGTGAGTCTAGTCTGGCTCAAGTAAGTGAATGAGTTTGCTGAATAGGAAAGCGCCCTACAGGACTCTGTGTCAGAACTCCATAGTCGCTAATAGGGTGCCCATTCTGGTTCACGCTACATTCCAGAGGGTGGCGGTAATGCGCACCAAAATCTGACTGCAAACCCCCAAATACCTAAGAAGAAGAAGAATTAATAGTAGAAGAAGAAGAAATGTAGTGTCATGTGACTATCGGAAGCTATGAAGCTATACGGAAACTATTTGCGTCGTCTTGAGATTATCTGGTGTTGTTTGTAACTGAATTAAAACTGTACGGAACATATTTATTTCTAAACAGCCGACATGGTTGTATCAGAAGGAGACGAGTCTTGCCTTTTACTGGATGAAAAGCTGCTTCGTTTTATGGACCAGCTCGAGTTACTGGAGGAGAAACGAAACGCTCTGAACACACTCATCGAGCAGGTAGAGAAATAATAGAATCTGCGACCAAATTCTCTTTAAACCGCACTTTTTCAGCTTGGATAGCTATCTTTAAGAGCAATCCAGCAAAATATAAAGATAAACCAGAGAAAGACAGTTATTGTACTGAGTTTGTTTCATCAATTAGTTTGTGTAATGAACTAAACTGTTAACCAAAGCGGTTTTGTTACTAGTATGGTAGCAAAATTTTGAAAGCAAACAATCTAAACGTTAAATTTAACATTTTATGAATGTATATCAATACAACAAATTTAATCCGATTTTTTTTTTACACATATTTTGTTTGTTTTTTTCCTTAGTAAAATCCTGAAATTGTATAAACTGCTCAGTTTTGATGGGATCTGGTCCATGTTTGGACTAGTTAAGGATGCGCACACATATAAAATAAGTTGCTAACATGTCAATAATTATATATGTTCTAGAAAAGATTTACTATTTGGTTGATTTAACAAAAATGTTTTTGTTTTTAGGAAAATCAGATTTTTTTAGCCAAACCTTTAGCAATAGGCCCTGAGAGGAATATGAAAATTAGACAGGAATTTGAAAATAGAAATTAAAAGGCTGTTTTTGAGGGGATGTCACAACAATTTGAGCAATGACAAATTGCGGAATTTGAGCGCAAACGGCAGCCATGGACCTACTGATAATAACATATTTTCTTGCATGATTAGCAGAACAGTAGATGGTCATAAAACTATAAATAATTATACCAAAGCTGGTACTCTGTGGGCTGGGGAATGGTAATGTCTTGCCAAATTTATTCCTGATATGCACATGTGTTTCTGCATCATCCAGCCAGCTGGGTCAATTTCTCGTCATTGTAAGGCTTGGTCAGTGTTTGGATCAGCATTCTTTAACATTTATGAGAATTTTATCATGAATCTGAAAGTGACATCAGATGCTCCATCAAAATGCAGACATGTTATAAGCAACTGATGATCAGTTTCACTGATTGTTTACATATTATGACTGTTTCTGCTTACTCTTTGATAGTTTTTTGTATTTTAACTTTTGTTCTTTTCTTGTATTTAGGCATGGTTTTCCATTAGCAAGGCGCGCTATTCTATGGGAAACAAACAGGTTTCGACTCTTCAATTTGCAAATGAAATGAAGCCACTGGTTTCTGTGCATGTGAGGTGTGGTATAATATAATAAATGCTTTCAAGACAAATGTTGCATCTTTTGTTTCTTCTGCTATGTGCATTTCTGTCTTACAGAACCTTGGAGGACGATAAGGTGGAATTTTGCACTGAAAGATCTTCACAAAAGTGCAACGATGAATCTGTCAAAGACCCAACATCAATAGAGGATGTTGGACCTCAAGAAAAAGGTGATGCATTAATAGAAATGTATTCTGGCAATATATTAAAAAAAAAACATCACTCTATTTGATTTGATTTCACAGGTATCAGGCAAAGAAAAAAACCAAAACACAATAACACAGAAAGAAAGGCAAGTGAGGATAAAGGCAGTGAGAAAGTTCCCAAGGTAAACCCAGTTGGGAAAAGAGACCATAATCCTCAGCAGGACCCACTAAAGTGGTTTGGGATTTTGGTGCCACAGTCTCTGAAACAAGCACAGTCATCATTCAAACAAGGTATGGTTATAAATATAAGAGAAAATATTTTCCAAAGCATAGCACTGCATGTACTATAGCTAAAGAAAATGCTTATAAAATGTGACAACAACATGCTAATCCCACAATTTACATGCAACACTATTAGAAGTGTATTATTTGAGAAATCTTTTTCAGACAACTAAATGAATGTACAAATTATTAAATGCAGATGTGACTAAGAAAATCTGAGTTTCATTGTATAATATAAATATAAGTTCAAATGGATAATTTATTGTTGTTAATTGTGGCCCTCCTGTTTTTTTCATTGCAGTCGTAGAACTTTCAGCTGAGATTGCAGGACTCCAGATTGCGGTTTTAAACACCAGAAAGGAGCTGAAAGATGACTTGAGAAACCACGACCGCTCTGCTGGTGCTAACCTAAATGCCTCTGCTGGATCAAAGCCGAAGGAAGTAGACATTTCTTCAGCAAATGAGATTTAGGAGGTCACACTGTCAGAATATGATTATCAGAAAGGTTCTTGCTGGAATTAAAGGTGGAACAGTTCCTGCTTCATGAATTATTGTTAATCAATTTTCTCCAATTTTCCCTGTCTTTGCAGCTAAATATGTAACTTATTTGTGTTTGTAAATAAATGTTTGTAACAGAATAAAAATTCTGAATGTTAGGAAGATTTGTGATTAGTCCAAATTGTTATCACAACTTTAATAAATGTAGAATCAACTAAACCTTTGTCTAGATCTTTACATCCCTTTAGTCACAAGGCAAATAAATCATGGAGCACTAAAATGTCTTGTATTCAATGGCCTAAACAAATGATGTTAAAGGTTGGCTTGCTCGTGTAATGTGTTGTACTGTTTCTTCACTGTTCGCAAGCATTTCTTTGTAGGTAAATTAGTGAAGCTAAATTAAACATTTCAGTAAATGCATCACGTTTTGTGACACATTCTCTTTTAATTTAAACATGGTGTTCTTTTTCCAGTTTCCTTCACCGATCACATAAAGCACGATCACCATCTTCCTAAAACCATGTTGCCATTTTGCTGTCAAAACAGCCCTGATCCATCAAAATATAGACTCCAGAAGACCCCTGAAGGTGTGGGATCGGGAGATGGTAGCAGCCAGTTGTGTAACATTTTATTTTTTTTACTTTTTTTTTTCCAACAGGACAACAATCTTATAGCACATTAAAAACAATAAAAGTTGATCAAATTGTTATATGAATCAATCAAATGGCTATAAATGCAAACAGTAAATATGATCAAAGTATGCAAACGCCTTCTGTTCTAAAAAGGATTTGGAATGCCTTTTTAGATTAAAAGTCAAAGAAAAAAAATGTATTTTAATCACTGATTTAAAAGATCCAGACCCCCTTGTGTTGAGTGGTAAACTTTCAGTTGTGGTAGAGCCCCTGCAGAAGCTCGTTTGCCTTTATAATTTAGATTACATCTCTGAGAGTTTAAGAGAAACAAGTTTAGTGTCTGGTGTGCTCTGACGGGAGTATAAAAGTGGGTCCAACAACAAAAGCTTAAAATCAGCTCTAAAACTGATTGGGAGCCAATGGAGAGAGGCCAGAACTTTTTTAGTACCTGTTAGACAAGATGCTGCATTCTGGACACATCCAAGAAATTTAATTACCTCTGAATTTAGCCAAGAACAGTGGTCAAAAGGTCAGCCAAGATTATAGCAGGACCTTGTTGATGGCTGCAAAACATGTTTGGTTTCTCCGCAACTCGTTAACAACAATTATCAAATAAGTTGGGCTATATCCATAAACGTAGGCCTTTGTCATTTCGAGTCCATGTGGACTAAAAACATACCAATCTCATAGCTACTTGTGCATATATTTTTTTATTAGCCCTAAAAAATAATTCAAATAAAATAATAAAAATCATTTTTATGACAATTCGATGAACGTATGAAAACGTATGACCTGCATTGCACATCCTGACTCAGATAGGCTAACAGCCACAGTGTTTCCGTGCTGTGTGTTGCCTCCTCCATGAAGGTCTGCGCTCTGTCTGCGCTTCACTTGCGTCCAAGCGGCGGATGGGAGCGCAGGGAGCACGGATGTGGCCTCACGGTTGTGTTATTGATGTTTTCAGACGTCCGCCGCTGCCGCTGCTGGTGTAGCCCGACCGTGGCCCATTTTTGGATGTGCAAGCGACGGGGAGCCCTTCAAGTTCCAATTAGCTTTTTGTTTCTGTCTGCGGAGCGATCATTTTTATATGCGTGATACCAGGGGGTGGTTGGATGTAAACACGCTGGCCTGTTTGTGCTCATGATCGGAGGCGAGGCGAGGCTGATTTCTCGGACTCAGATCGCCAGCTGATTTCACTCTGGAGCGGAGCAGCTGTTTGCTCCAATGGCGTCAGTTTCTAAAGTGTCTATCCTGGATTACTTCAATATTGTGTTTGAGGGTGAAAATGGTAAGATCGAGTCCAACTGTAAGGCGTGTGGCACCAGAATCCAGGCGAAGCGGAGCGTTACGTCTAACTTCGTTACACATCTCAAGGTACTGTTTCAAAAATAAAATGGTATATGAGAAAAAAATAAATGATGTTTAAGTCCTATTGTGACTCACTGACCCTACAGCATCTCTGTATTTATCCAATTGCTTGATCAGCTAAGACAGACGCGTCTGTGTTTTTGAGTTTACATATGCATCAAGTAATCTGTCACACATATGACATATTAAACATGTTATCTAACATATCTGAAGCTCATCCGTCTCTCTCTTTCAGCGGAAACACCCAGCTATGTATGATGACTTCGTGAAAAGGAAGGACATGAAGAGGGAGGGTTATTCCTCTGCTTGCCTGCACAGTTTCACCACCAATGGAGGAAACCCCCGCTTCACACTCCCTGTAACAACTGGAGCAGGAGGAGGAGGAACCTTAGGAGGTGTTGGAGGAGTTGGCACCCTTGAGGGAGGAGGAGGCCCAGGAACAGGGGTGACTAAGTTTGACAGACATGACCCCCGTCAGGTATGTGTTACTGTCTATCACCCTTGAAATAGCGCTCCCTGTGAAATCCCTCAAATGTTACACAGCACATTAGAACAGTGCAATGAAATCCACAGACAATCCAACGTACTGTTTGCTATTTTTCATCTTTTGGGGTCACAATAGGTTCTGATCTCTGAGGCGATAGCTAAGATGATTGTGCATGATCTGCAGCCAGTGTCCATAGTGGAAAATCAAGGCTTCAGAGATTTACTGCAGCTCCTGGAGCCCCGTTACACTCCCGAGCCCCAGCACTACATCCAGGGACAGCTTCTTCCTGCCTACGCTTACCAGGCTCAGCTGGCCACACGTCAGGCCGTAGCATCAGCACATGCCCTCAGCCTCAGCTTGGACCTATGGAGGAGCCAAACTCAAACTGCTTCAGGGTAAGGTGGTACAACAAGCCCTAAACAGCAAAACAGCAGCATGGTTAGATTTCCTAACTGATTAGTCCACTACTCTCTCTTTCTTTGCAGTTACCTTGGTGTCACCTGCCATTATCTTGCATCTGACTGGCAGATACGTTCAGCTCTCCTGGCCTGCCTCCCACTGACTTGCAGCAGCTCTGTGAGCCGTGTGCTTGCAGATTTTGATGAAGTGTGTCATTCGCACAGTGTGTCAGGGAGAGCATTTTGTGTCGTTGCAGACGCCTTCCCAGCAGCAACAACAGCGAGGCCATGTTGTCTTCCTGGTTTCCTGGTTCCCCCTCTTCCTACAAATGGGCAAGATGATGATCCTACAGATCAAGGGCTGGACAACGGTAACAATGCAGAGCAATGGATCAGTAATGGCCATGGGTGTAATGGAGAGGATGAAGACTGGGGCGAGTCATGGGAGCAGGGTTTGGGTGTTTGTCGGGTAGACTGTTTCTCTCGATCTCTGGAACAATGTGTCAGAAAGGGGCTGTGCTCCTCCCCACAGATCTCCTCTACTCTGACCAAGGTTGCACATTTCTATAACTACATTACCTCTGCTGTACCTCCTGAGAAACTCATCCAGGTGTTTGATAGGGGGTTGCCTGGGGGCACCCGAAACATTCACGATAGTGCTACGGATTGGGCTGCTCAACTTAAGGCAAGTAATAATATTAAGGTCATAAAAAAGGACTTTTTATATATACATATATATATCCCCATGTTTTTGCTTTTATTCAATTTAATGCAGGCAAATTTTCATATACACCAACAAAACATTTCTCAGAGTACTTTATTAAGGACACAAACTGGCCTAAATTCAAGTGAAATTATAGAATCCAATTAAACCACAATCCAATCCTGTCGAATCTATTCCAGTCACATCCAACCCCATCCAGTCCAATTAAGATCAGTCTTTAACTGTAATCAAATTCAATGTAATTACATTTATAAAATGACAAGTCGTCAACAGTCTAAATAAAGAAAACTAGTGGATCGAATCTTTAATTTGATTTAACCCCCCATCCTTAGGCATCACAGAGTAGTAGGCAGCAGTGGAGAGTTAAAACCTCCTGGCAGAATGAGACGCTAGCAGAACCACCTCAGACAGTGAAATCTTCAAGCTTAACCTTAAAAGAGGAGTTGATTTGCCATTATACTCTTTATGCAGGCTTAATACACCAGAATATGTTTGTATGTAGAGACAAAGTCATTATAGGAATTTATGAAGTCAATAACTGGCACACACCCACCCTTTCATTTGACATGAGTAGTAGCACACAACTTTAACAGGAAGACTTCAATTAATATATGTAGATATCTATTAAGAAAACAAGTTTATCGATAAATGCTCCCATAGCTGTTTCCTTTCTGCACTTTTTTACTGCAGGTCCTTCGGCGACTGCTGGACTCAGTGGAGTTCCTGGAGGAGATGAGCGGTCCAGGGGAGGTAGCTTTGAGTAGCTCAGAAAGAGCCCTGCTGAGGGAGCTTACTGACATTTTAGAGCCTTTCACTGAGGCCTGGGACATGGTGCATGGGGAATTACAGAGAAACATGCAGCCAGGCAGACATGTGTCTATCAGTTTGGCTCTGCCTTGTGTTCTTGGTCTGCGTAAGCACCTCTCTGAGACATCCACCCCCCACTGCCCTGCCCTACTGCTCGGCCTGAGTCAGTCACTGGAGCACCTGCTGGCTCCAATCCTGGAAAACCCCCTCTACATTACCGCAACCACTCTGGACCCCCAGTTTAAACTTACATGGAGCAGCAACCCTGATTGGCACAAGCAAGTCCTCATAGAGGAGTTATCCAAACATTCCACAGCCTCCCAAACCGCCGATCTCAACACAGACTTTCACCCTCAGTCCCAAACTCTTCCTACTCCAGCCCCGTCTCCAGTCTCTTCACTTTCTCGGCCCTGCAAATTGTTCTCTTTTATCAAGCAGAGACCTGCAACACAGGCTAAAAGCCTGGAACAGGAGTTATCTGTCTATCTTCGTGAGGAGCCCACAGACGAAGAGGCTTTACATTACTGGCGCCGTAAAGCCATTGACTTTCCTCTGCTAGCTCAAGTTGCCAAAAGAGCATTTACCATACCTGCTTGTGACACTGTGGTGGAGAATATTTTCTCTACAGCTAGGCACCTCCTGTTGCCAGAGAGAGGTCACATCCTGCCAAAGAATTTGGAGACACTCATCTACCTCAAAGCCAACTACAAATTATTGTGGACTTAAAGCTATGAGTGAGACATCTTTTATCTAAACAGCATCTTTTATCTAACAGCAACAAACCTCTGTTGCCGTAAAGAAACTTGAACTAACAGCATAACATATTACAGACCTGTTATTATGAGGCTGAATGAACTACAGTTTCCTTTCTTGAGTTTTGTTCTAGATGTGGATATTCTGCATTTTCACACTATCAGCTGTTTACAAAGCGGCCTGAAACATCACAACATTATTTTGCCACTTCAGACTACAGTCTCCAGATTATCAATAAGCTCCTAATCTTTGTTTTCAACCTTTGCTTAGGAAAGCATCTGTTGTACAGGGGTTGGACAATGAAACTGAAACACCTGGTTTTAGACCACAATAATTTATTAGTATGGTGTAGGGCCTCCTTTTGCAGCCAATACAGCGTCATTTCGTCTTGGGAATGACAAATACAAGTCCTGCACTCTGGTCAGAGGGATTTTAAGCCATTCTTCTTGCAGGATAGTGGCCAGGTCACTACGTGATACTGGTGGAGGAAAACGTTTCCTGACTTGCTCCTCCAAAACACCCCAAAGTGGCTCAATAATATTTAGATCTGGTGACTGTGCAGGCCATGGGAGATGTTCAACTTCACTTTCATGTTCATCAAACCAATCTTTCAACAGTCTTGCTGTGTGTATTGGTGCATTGCCATCCTGATACACGACACCGCCTTCAGGATACAATGTTTGAACCATTGGGTGCACATGGTCCTCAAGAATGGTTCGGTAGTCCTTGGCAGTGACGCGCCCATCTAGCACAAGTATTGCACAAGTATTGAATGCCATGATATGGCAGCCCAAACCATCACTGATCCACCACCCATGCTTCACTCTGTGCATGCAACAGTCTGGGTGGTACACTTCTTTGGGGCTTCTCCACACCGTAACTCTCCCGGATGTGGGGAAAACAGTAAAGGTGGACTCATCAGAGAACAATACATGTTTCACATTGTCCGCAGCCCAAGATTTGCGCTCCTTGCACCATTGAAACCGACGTTTGGCATTGGCATGAGTGACCAAAGGTTTGGCTATAGCAGCCCGGCCGTGTATATTGACCCTGTGGAGCTCCCGACGGGCAGTTCTGGTGGAAACAGGAGAGTTGAGGTGCACATTTAATTCTGCCGTGATTTGGGCAGCCGTGGTTTTATGTTTTTTGGATACAATCCAGGTTAGCACCCGAACATCCCTTTCAGACAGCTTCCTCTTGCATCCACAGTTAATCCTATTGGATGTGGTTCGTCCTTCTTGGTGGTATGCTGACATTACCCTGGAAACCGTGGCTCTTGATACATCACAAAGACTTGCTGTCTTGGTCACAGATGCGCCAGCAAGACGTCCACCAAAAATTTGTCCTCTTTTGAACTCTGGTATGTCACCCATAATCTTGTGTGCATTTCAATATTTTGAGCAAAACTGTGCTCTTACCCTGCTAATTGAACCTTCACACTCTGCTCTTACTGGTGCAATGTGCAATCAATGAAGACTGGGTACTAGGCTGGTCCAATTTAGCCATGAAACCTCCCACACTAAAATGACAGGTGTTTCAGTTTCATTTTCCAACCCCTGTATCTTTTCTTCATGGGAAAAAGAAAGTTTATTCACTGTCAATACAGTCATGATAAAAATAAGTGCACACTGTGATCCAATAGCTTGTAGAACCAACTTTAACAGTTATAAATTACAGTAGTCGTTTTCTATAAAATTGTATTAGTTTCTGATATATTTGTGGATGAATTATGACCGACTCTGCTTTGTAACATTGCTGTAGTTCATTGAGATTTGTGAACATTTTTTTTTGTTTTAATAGGGTCCCAAATATCTTAAATGTATTCCACATGTGAATTATCTTTCTCAATTTTGAAATGATGGTCTTTAATATATTTGTAAATAGTCGGACAACCCTTCTCAGAATGATCATCAGCAACGATTGCTTCTTTAAAATTTTTGCTTACTCCCAAAGCTGCTTTTATGTGGGTAATCAAAATAGCTTAAAATCAAATATATATATTGTTGTGATTACCAGCAAATGACTGCTGCTTTACTTCTTGAATCCTTGAAAGAAAAGGAGCAAGAATGTGCTTATTTTTTTCCCTATTATTATATTGACAGTAGTAAAAAGTTTCTTTTTCCCATGAATTTATGCACAATTACTCTACTCGATGCCAGTAATTCACACATTGTCATCTGAGAAGGATGATATCTACTGCAAACCAATACATTCATACCCTAATTCTTTCCCTCAGTGACTGTATGTCTCATTGTCGGGACATCAGAATAAATAAATTTTAGTTTTTAACACTGAGATGTGTCTTGTTGGAACATATCTATGAAAACCTGAATTCGAGGCTTTAAATATTTGAACTCATTTTCTTCTGTCATTTCCTAAGAATGCAGGGATTTTCCATTTCATTTTCACTATTAACACATTTTTCTTCTTATTCTGCTTTTAAAGAATTAAATTGGGCTAGGCGTCGCTTTGACTCATGTCAGCTTTGAAGAACACTGACTGTAGCAGTGTGTGTAGCCTTTATTCAGGCAATGTTCGTAGGGGACGGGCGACTGGCGAGGCAGGGTAATTGCAATAATACCAATAAAATAAAATTTGCATCAGCAGGAAGGCAGCTGTAACAGCCAACAGATCGGCTTCCTTCTCACCATTAGGTAGACTCACAAATCGGCACTGCTCAGACAAGGGTTTTACAGCAAGATTTAAATCAGCAAGTTTTAAAGTGACCTTGCAGCTGTTTTTGTTTCTGCTGAGAAACCACTTCATAGTGAATTCCTTCATAGATAATTATTATCAGAGGTTGCTGTGAGCTTAATGATTATCACCACAGGATGCCTCTGCAGATTAAGATGCGGCTGCCAAGATAACTGCGTGGATGTGCCATGGCGTTCATCTTGAAGATGTGTTTTATGCTTGCTCTATGGGCGTGTTGTTGTTTTTGAGCATATCTGGAGCAGCTTGAAGCAACTACCCTGCTCGCTCCCTCCCTCCCCTCGGCTGTGACAGCTCATCCATTTGAGTTAGATGACTGGGCTGGGATGCGGCCCTGTTGGTAATTGCTTCAGAAATGAATTACTTGGCAGAGAGCGAGACAGAGGGAGGGAAGGAAATTGTAATTGAACTGCCCCCGCCTCGCTTTATCCCTCCTGCCTCTCCCTCTTGCTTCAAGTTATTACATCTGCAGTGCAGGGAGACATTTTCTACCTGCACAAATACACACACCCTCACAAAACCGATTTCTCCCCTCCCCCCCACACAATGGCCTCGGCACCGTACCGTATTGATGCAGGGTGATTTCAGAGATTGATTGCTCACAGGCACATACACACAAGGCCACTCTGCACTCATTCATTATATTTAAAGCACAGAGGGACTAATGCTCACTTAAGCATTGTGTTTGTTCAGACTAGCTTGCTCCTAATACTCTCCTGTTTTCAGTATCCTTTAGATGGCCTCCATAATGCCTGATGCACTGCAGGACTTCAGAGTTGGCACAAAGAAAATAGTGGTGCTCAGTATGAAAATAGCCCCAGTTTCTCCATGCATGCAGCCAAGCAGCGTTATTAATAACGTGCCTGTTGCCTGCCTGTTGACAGATAGAAAGTCTGACGGATTAAAGAAAGAGCAGTGTTTGTGCCTGCTTCTCTTTTTGTTTTGGCAACTGGTTAAAAGGTGGGCGAAATGAAACCATGTTTTTTCTGCCCTATGCACATTTACACTCAGTAATGATCTGTCCTTTGGCCTTTCCACAGCCAGGAAATGGGAAAGGGGGTGGAGGGGGCTCAGTTAACCGAGCTGCCTGCCCCAGCACCAAGTCAGACATGAGCATGCTCGAGTCCTAGCTCAGCACACAATGGGGTCTATTTCTGTAAACGCTCTAGGGTTATCACCCCACTTGCACTGACTCTCTCCCTCCGTCTATTTCTGTCATCCCGTCTCTTTTGCCAACACTCTAATCTACTTCCACACCATCATGGCGGACAGAACCAGCCGCTTAGGTGTTCGTAGGAAGGAGAAAACTCCAGAAACCAAAGCAAACGAGGAGAAGGATAAGGCCAAAGAGAAAACTGTAAAAAACCCAGACAAACCTGGTAAAAAGCAAGAGGAGGCCCCAGAGCCTCAGAAGACAGATGAGAAGAAGACAAATGGTGAAAGTGAAGGGGCAAAAGGAGCGGCAGCAAATAACAGTGAGGATAATGGAGAGTTTCAGCCCATAGAGCTGCCTCCTTTTGAGATTGTCTCTGGGTGAGTAAGATTTATTGGGGAACCAAAAAATGCAGCTAGTTTTTTTTTTCCAGCCTGTATTTTGATTACTATAGTTTAGAAATGCAATTTTTGGAGGAGGGACACGGCCGGTTTCCACTTGTTGTCTGTAAACTTCCTAAAGTCTAAAAATAGAGATGAGTCATACAAACACCAGGTTATCATTGTTCCTAGCATCTGTTACCCAAGTCTCTTGTGTTTGAGGCATTTTATTAACAAAGCTGTAGGAAATCTATGTGTGAGCCATCTGCCTCTTTGTGTGCATCATAATAAAAGATTGATGAAGCAAAGCGAAGGGAGAATGTGACACACTCACCAATCAGGTCAGATACTTTTTATATCGATAGAAACTTGAGATGAACTTGTGCAGCCATGAGACAATATGAAGAGTGATGTGTCACTGATAGTCAGAAGGAACTAGCATGATTGTTAGCAAACATTGATTGCTCTTTGATTGATATGGTGAAAACTCTGACTGTCTCTACCCACCAGGGAGCGGATGAGCCCGTTCTACTTTAAGTTTCAATTCAGGAATGTGGAGTATTCATCGGGCAGGAACAAAACGCTCCTGTGTTTCAGAGTGGACACAGCAGGAGGCAGCACAGAGCCCCTGAAAGGCTACATGGAGGATGAACATGCCACAGCCCACGCTGAGGAGGCCTTCTTTCAACAGGTGATAAAAAGCTCTCATATAGACCTTTAGCCCTACAGTAGTTTGCAGAATCAAAAGGCTGCTTTGGGAGCAGCATGACCCGATTACCAGTAGGTGGAAAAGAAAAGACAAATGTCTTTGATATGTTAAGGAAAAATATTTTGTCTTATTTTTATGACTTTTTTTAATTCAAGTCGGGTTTTTAATGACAAAAAATTCAAAAGCTTTCAAAAGCTTCCAAAATCCAAAAGCTGTTTTGCTGCTTAACAACCCTATAGACAAATTTCAGTATGGTGATGCATTTTGTTCAGTCATAATTTAAGAATAATCAGGGGAAACCCTTTCTCAACCCTTTGGACCCATCAGTATAACATATGTGGCTGACATTTGTTCACAATAATATGCAGCTGTTGAAGAAAAATCTTCTCATTTTAATCTTTGTATTTTTTTCAATAATTCTCAAATCTATATCCAAATTTTAAATTTTAATCCATTCTTCCTTATATCAAGACATTCCTTGCCTTAAAGTTGAAAATAATTCGGTTCAGTTATGTTCTTAACACATCATTTTACAGATGAAGTCAGCTCTGGGGTCTTAAGAGTGAAAACAAATATGAATACATATTACAAACAAGTAATACAATTTAATTTGACTAAATTTTGCCTAATTCAATCTCCTCCTTCAATTCAATCTAGTTCGGTTTAAAGTTTAGTTTAGTTCAGTCCATTTCAGTGTAATGCTGACAAAATAAACACACTTCAAGCAATTTAAATCCAATCTACATTTTGTTTAATTCTCTGTCTTCACAGTACACAGGGAGGGAAATGATCTCCTTTTAATAGAAAAATACTTCTAACAAAACCAGATTCAGGATGTTTGGTCAACTGGTTGATCATTTGACAACACAGCATAAACACAAAACATACCAAGACACACAAATTGATTCATTTCCGACAGTAATGCCAAATACATAAGGCAGCATTACTAAAAGGAGTTAATGACATCTGAACCAGCCCAAATGTTGCATTTTCAACTGGGATAGTTGTGAGGCTAAGTTTAAAGGGACCTCCTAAAGTCAAGATGTGAGTTAGTGTCACAAAAATGGGAATCTGATAGCTGAATGGTCTGCCTCCTATTCTAATTTAGGAAACTGTAATGCAAGACCATAAAATGAGCTGCCCACACAGAACATTTACAGTAGATCTCTTTTTGTGACATTCAGCATACTTTTTTCTCTGAACATCTCCTAGCTAACTGCAGGCTGGACACTTTACTAGGCCACAATACCATTTAGAACTTAGATTTAAAAATATTTAGGTAAATACATACAAAACACTACTGTGGCGTATACAATCATATCCAATAAATTTGAATATTATTGAAAAGTTCATTTATTTCAGTAACCAGATTCACAGGGTGAATCACATTATATAGATTAATTACACACAGACTGATGTGTCCAAGCCTTTATTTCTGTTAATTATGATGATTTTCCGCTAATGAAAACAAGACATTTAAGATGACAATATTACTTCAGACAAAGAAACACAACCATTTCATAATGAAATCTGGGCTTAATGAAATGTTTAGTCACAGCTTAAAGGTTGTTGATTTCAAAAGGCATGTATAAACATATCCAGAATCCATTTGCTTAAAGTTCAGCTTGCAGTTTCCACAGTCAGTAATGATCTCGGAAGCCAAGTCATCTGATAATGTTGGTCCAAAGTCAGCACAGTCATATAACAAGAAACCTTAGGGCACTTCAGTGGTCTGGTCAGTTTTCTAGTACCTACAGTAAAGTCTTATTCATTTGGAGTCACCCCACTGTAATCCTGACTTGGATCTGATGGAGAATCTTTGGAGGGAACTAAAGATTGGTGTGATAGCAAGCAGGTTTTTCTATGTCAAAGACTTGTAGCTCATCAAAGATAAATCAGCAAAAAAACAAAAAAAAACATACAAATAGCTGTTCAGCAATTATAAGAAAGGTTAGATTGCTTTAATGCCAATAAAGATTTTTACACTTATTATTGAGTAGGATTTAAATAATAATAACTGTACATTTTAACTTAAATAAAAAGTTATCTTTTAGTGTTAGTCTTGTTGACCAACAATAACTCCATTAGGGCCAAAATTCTTGGTTGAATGAAAAAAAACTTTCAAATGTATAAATATTTTTGGCATAACCATAGCACTCTGTGTGTAATGAATCTATATAAAACATAAATGTATTTTTTTACACTTAAAATACTGTAATAAACTAACCTCCTGGTCATATTGTAAGTTTATTGAGATGCACCTATATACTGGGAAACTTGGGCCCAGGTGTTTCCACAGTGGACCTGATGTTAAACCCCTTCCATCACAGCTGGAAAATAAAATATTAAAGGAAACAAAGTTAGTGGTTGTCACACTAGATAGTGTAGCTGGTCAAGATTTAACCATACAAGTAAATTAAAGATTGGAAATGTAATTATCCAAATGTTTAAAGTGATCTTATCCTTTTTTTCTCTTACAGTTATTCAAAACAAAAACTTTACCCGTATATGAAATCCTATCAATTTCCTTCTATCTTTATGCCCTTTAAAAAAATCACATCTGTATATCTTTTTTAGGTTCTCCCAAACTCCTCCAAAGAGTATGACGTGACATGGTACGTATCATCCAGTCCCTGTGCAGCTTGTGCAGTCAAGCTGGCCAACATCCTCCAGCAGTTCAAGAAGCTTCGCCTTTCCATATTCTGCTCCCGTCTCTTCGAGTGGGAAGAGCCAGAGATAGTGGAAGGCCTGAAGGCTCTGGTGCGGGCCGGCTGCAAGCTGAGGATGATGAAGCCCATTGACTTCCTTCATGTTTGGGAAATGTATGTGGAACAGGAGGGTGAGGCCTTTACACCGTGGGAGGATTGCCAGGAGAACTACGAGTACTACGTGGAGAGACTGACTGATATCCTCAAGTAGATGTGAGTCATCGTAAGGTCATGAAATTATATTGTATTAAAGGGCAACTTGGATAATAACTCCATGCGGCTTTTCTGTCTTTTCTGTTTGTTGTTATTGTTTCAGGTCCAGCCTGACTGAACCACAAACAGCCTGCTTTTGACATTATCACTGCTTGGTTTTTTGTTTTTGTTTTTTTTGCTGTCACCGCTCCTGCGGCAGATAATTTTTTAACTGAATGAGCACTTGTGACAACATTTTATACTTTTTTTTTTTTTTTAATTAATACATGAAGGTGCAAAATTTCGAGATAAATATATCAAACAATATGCAACCAGTCACTTTTTTTAAGAACAAAGCAATTACATTCAGTTATGAACCATTTACAAAATGAAAAAAAAAAAACTGGAAGAAGTTATGCTGACATCCGGTGTCTGTTTGGAGAACTGAAGCACGAACCAAATGATAAGCAAAGATGCACTAAAAATATTCACAACTCTAAATTAAATGTGTTTTACCAGGTTATTTATACAAAGCAAATCTACACACATTTTAATTAGCTGAATCTGAAAATGTTGACTATTAAAAGAAGCACCTATTTGCTTGAACAACTAACACTTTTTTGTTTAATGCAGACAAACCACAAGTTTGCTGACTCGAAAGCCATGACAGAGGACTTTACGTTGGGCCCTGGCGATGGCGCAGTTGTCTCTCAAATATATGTAACCACCAATGAACAACATTTTAGGGTTGTGGCAACCACAACAACATTGGGGTCATTTTCAGTTAATTCAGTGTAGAAAGGAAACCATCCCGCCACCGTTTTCTGTTGTGTCTTTGCCGTTGGTGGTCACAGCTGAAAACAAAGATGCAGAATTGTTTTCTGTTTGGTACAGCATAATCATCCTTATTAGAGAATTACATTGTAGTCTGAGAAGAATACCTTGCTCCTCCGGTGAAGATATTGGGAGTGGTGTTGTTTCATTGCAGCTCGTGCCATCCTCATCTCCCTCTGCACAACAAATAAAAAACATTTATAATGAGATTAAAAGCTTGTTTTACAAATCAGAAGCCTTGTGCTCAGTATTTACTTGTTTTCATAGTTTTGATTAGTCGCTGAAACATCAGTTCTTAATTTTGTATTTTTTACCTTTGTTAGGTAGATTCAGATCTGCATCAGTGATGTACTCAACCAGAGGACAGGGTGCATCTGATGCAGAAAATGGGAAGGGTTTTAAACCTAAAAGTTTCAAGCACTCATTGCAAGATAACTGAAACTCTAATATGTGAGCTTGTAGTTGAAATAAAACATGTCAAAAATAACCTTAAACCAAATCACAGGTTAGGCTGTGTGCAGCTTAACCTACTCAGAAAATAGCGCCCAAACCAACGAAACCATGTAAGGTGGTCTACCTACCGTTTCGATCCTTTAACTGAGCCATGGTGAGAAACAGATTGGGCTCCTGTTGCTTGTCATCCACAGCAACTGCGTGCCAATAACAAAAAGGTAACAGATTTAAAAAAAAAATCCTGGTGGCTTTTCTTTGACAAATTTGAACAAAAACAGGTGCCACATATACACCTTGGACTTCACCATCAGCTACTTCCTACTTTTTTGGCTTTGTTAGTAATGTTGAGCATTTATTGCAGAGATGCATAGCTAAAAAAAATCTAAATATAAAACATGCAAATCCATCTATTTGCACAACTTCTATTCAGTTGTTTTTAATCTTGAAGTTCATGATACTAATTTTAACTGTTTCATTATAAAAATTGAGAACTATGCAAATAAAATGAAATAAAAAATGCAAACCCAATGCAAATAAGAATGAAACCAAAAGTTGCTGGAGAGGGATGCCATTGCATTTGGAACGCCAGACTCGGATACACACGAAACATATGACCTGTTTGACCTGCTCCGGCCATTGTGGTGCTCAATAATATTGTAGTTGCTCTTGAGTTTTATTAACTTTTCCCTGCATTGCCTTGCTGTAAACCTTCTCAGTTCTCCTCCTTCCATGGCCAATCAGTGAACAGCAGTCTGTTCACGTCACATGTGGTTCCTACTCAGGCCTGTAGAAAGCCTCAGGCTTTGTAAAGCCCAGTTCGCGATTTGATGCAAATTTACCTGGGTAATTTCCCTTTTCCGGGGCTTTGCTTTCACAGGTAAATGGTCCTACTCTGGAAATGGTCTTTTTAGCTTTCCCTGGGCTTTGTTAAAGGGGTGGTGTTGTGTGCAGCGAGTAGCTTTAGTAATGGCGCAGGTTACCATACAAATTAATCATTTTTATACCATTAATATGTCACAAAAAGTAGATGTAAGATGTTCTTAAGCGAGAAAGTACACCTCAAAACTTGAATGACCCAACATTTAAATGTTTTTTGGAGCGGATCTCTGCTTACAGGCTGGTCTGGATGCTAAGCTATGCTAACCAGACGGTTGGACTGGGACTTCCCCACTAATCGCTGCCTGATCTTGGCTCGGCACTCTGGGATTTCCCGCTACATGATATCTGTTTGTGGCTTCTGAAAGTGAATATAAGGCGTTTAGTAGATATATGGTGATTAACCGCAAGTACCAGAAAATATAACAGAATATTTTTCCCCGGAAATTTGTGACATTTTAAGTTATTGTTGGCATTATTTATAAACTATTTTGCCACAGTCCTGTAAGACAAATATTTTAAGGCAGTGCTGATGATGAACATGTTCTGTAGTTAACCAAGTTTACCTAATAAATAAAATAAAATAATAAAATAAAAAAAAATAAGTGTGTTAATCAATGTTTAGTAGTTTTTGTAAATAAATCATGCAGTTGTAAAGTAACAATTCTGGGCTGATGCAGGTTGGTAAAAAATTTAATGTGAAATAATGATTTAAACTTTCCCTGCTTATGGATTCAGTGCAACTTAAGGAATAATGGAAGGAATTAATCAACTGTATAATGCTAAAGCTGCTCATCATCATTATTTATCAGTTATCACAAAAAAAATGTATTAACTTTTAAACTGAGTAAAGGAGTAATTCCATCTGCATGAATGAAGGTGTATTGCAGTTTTCTTCACAACTTCCCCATACGTCAATATGCTGATTGTCAATGGTCCTTGGCAATGGAAAAGGAACCTACAAGATTCCCTAGGATTCCTATTTCCCAAGTAAAACAAATCCTGGGGCTTTCGGTGGAAAAGGGGCTAATAATGTCCACCCAGGATAAAAGTGATGATAAAATTCAGCTTGACTTTATAAACTGAATCCAGTCGATTGGAGAAAGTCAGACAAAATGTTGTCTAAGAGCAGCAACTTGGATACATAATAAACCGGCAACCTATGGAGGAACTTAAAAGCACACTGTCATGAGCCCATTCAGGCTGTAATTCAACTTAGTGGGGAAAGGACCAAAAAAAACTTTAATTGCAAACACTAAAATTTTGACAGCATTTAAGTTTCATGTTAAGGCTTCTGCTCCGATTCTGACCAGCATTATTACTCTGATGTGCACAGATGTCCGCACTCCTATTTCTTCAAACAGCTGTCACCAATATATATGCAACGTCATCATCCATATATTGTGGTGCCCTCCTGTTTAAGTGAGTGTGACTTAAAAGGCTTATTTTTTTCAAAAAGGTGTGTTTTATTTTCTTTGAAAACAACAAAATGCCCGATTTATTTATGTTTTATAGTAAATTTTTTTACGTTTTCTGGCTCTAAAATATGATAATATGTGCACTTTAAGCTTAAGGGAACTATTGATAACTAGACATTCTAGGCTGATATACAGGACATTAAGAGATTGTACCCTTAAAAATCTCAAACCTGGTTTGCGGAAGATTCTCAGGGCAATGCATCCAATGAAAACTGCTATGATACCAAAGAAAAGACAGCCAGAGATGGAAAGAAGGATCCTCCTCTTCAAAACTACAAATTATAAACATAAAAAACACACAAACAGTTAATGAGAGAATAAGGGATCAAGTATTTACAAGGTAAAAACTGATGACTCATCTTTACTCACGGAGGTTCTTGGTTCTGTAGGAGTCACTGGGTTTTGAATACAGTGGTCTCTTGTCGCTAAAGCCCTGGCAGGTGTACTGGCTCTGCTCTGGGTCATCCTGAGGTGTGACTTTATATTTCAACGAGGAATAGAGTTCTTTGTTCTCTTTAAACCTGTTTTAGAGAATTTATTACAAAGGAAATACATTTCTAAATGGTAACAATAAATACAGAATTGTTTTTTTTTTGTTTCATTACCATGTGTAGTTCCAGTTGTTCGATTCGTCCACATCACATTGTAGAACTAAGCTGTCAGTGGAAAAGACCTCAGACCAGCCAGTTAACAGGGTTATTCCTGCCTTTGGGCGCTCTGCAATAAATACAGTCATAACTGTGACCTAACATACTTAAAAACTCAGTAAGCTAAAAAAAATCCAGTATAAAACAAACCTGCAATTGTAAGTTTTACAGCTTGACTCTTTTCTGACCAAAACGTTGTTTTTGCTTCTCTTTTAACTTGGCATTGATATGATCCACTCTGTGATGTCGTAGCAGAACTGATGTTGTGAACAATTCCAGATGTGTCAAGAGGGATTTTATCTTTGTACCATACGTATTTCCATCCAGAGGAGACATTGACATGACAAGTGAAGGAGATATAATCGCTGGTGTGCATCAAATTATCCTCAGGATTCTGCTGCAGTGTGACTGTTGGTTTTTCATCTGAAAGTGGACAATAATAGCAAAAAAGATGTTAAATATCAGGAAGAATAACCTGGATAGGAGTTTTAGTACTTTACATTGCTAAATTTGTATTAGTTTACAACACAAAGTAGTATATAATTGGTAAGTGGAAGCAAAATGATACATGGTTTTAAAAACATTTTAAAGTAAAAATTTGAAAAACATGGCATGTAATTGTATTCATTACATCTGAGTAAATGTTTTCCAGAATCCGAATTTCTAGAATCTACAATCAGTGCAATACAGTTGCAAGGCTTTTGAGGTATGTCTTCTCATATCCACCAACTTTGCATATCTAGATAATTACATTTCTGCCAGTTCTTCTTGGCAAAATAATTCAAGCTCAGTCAGAGTGGATTGAAGCATCTATGAACATCAATTTTCAAATCTTGCCAGAGATTCTCAGTTGAAATTGAAGACTTTGAGTGTTTCTGGTGCATTAAGGTAAATGGATATAAATCATTCATCACTTTGTCGCTTTGGCTGAATGTCCTGTATGTCCTCTGGCCCAGGCTCAACTCTTTTACAGCATCTAACAGATTTTCTGTCATTATTTCCCTGTATGTAGCTCCATCCATCTTCCCATTAACTCTAACCACTTTTCCTCCCTTTGCTAAAGAAAGGCATTCCCACACTATCATACTGCTTCCACTACACTTCACCGTGGTAGGTTTATTGTTAGTTTTCCACCACACAAAGTGTTTTACATCTATGTCAACTATTTCAGCTTTCTGTTTCATCTGACCCGAGCACATTCTTACGCCTTTCCATTTGCAGATGAAAGATTGAACAGTGCAACATCAGACGCTAATAAGCATTGGATGTACGTTATCCAGACCTGTCTGCTGTGTTCTTTGGATTTCATGTTGATGTTCACCAAGGTTCTCTGACAAATTTATGAGAGCTACACAGAAAATCAGCATTTATTCTGAGATTAAATCACTGTTTATTCTGTTTACTAATGAGGTGCCTTCTGAGTGTTAATGGTTGCATGTGATTTTATTTAGGGGTACCAGAGTAAAGAGGGCTCTATACAAATACATATGCCAAAAATTTCAGATTTGTTTTTATCATTTTGCTTACATTTGTAAATATGGACATTGTAATTATGGAGTAGATCTGTTACAATGAAACCAAATAAAATACACAGAGGTTTGTTGTGTAATGTGCCAAAATGTGAACAAGTTCATGGGATGTTAATATTAATACAAAGGACTGTCTTTTATTAGTGGAAAACATTAACCTGACACAGTTTTTACGAGGTTAGATGCTGATAATTGTATTGCTTTATAACAAAAATAGATATTTAAAAAAATGGTTAATCTATTTCTATAAAACTGCTGTTTTTGCTTGCCAAAGTCTCTTTTACTAACTTATCATATAATGACATTACAAGTGGATACAAGAGCAAACATCTCACCATAGACATAAAGTGTGACTTCAGAGCTGTTCTTGCTGCTAACAAACCTCCCCTTCAGTTTTCCCGAGCATGTGTAGTTTCCTCTGTGCATGGCTTTAGCATTAGTGATGGAAAGAGTTTCTCCCTCATTACTCATAGTGGTAGTGTCTTTAGCATCATCCGCTGGGTTTTTGTACCATGTGAATGTCCAGCCAGAGCTTCCCTGCATACTACAGCTCAGCTCCACTCCCTCAGAGGGGAACACATCCAGCCACTGGGTTTTTGGCTTCAGTAAGGGAACAGGAATTTCTAGAGAGAAAGAGATACAGTAACCATTTTTGACATCCTGTTTGTGGCGGTCCAGCTCAAAAAATAGTGTAACTGTATCTGTTTCAGTAACCTAATGTAAATATTAATACAGGCTCCTGACTTGGGCAGAAATGTCTCAATTCTCTCCCTCAAAGGTTTTAAAAATATATTTAGTTGTAAGTAAATTTGTACATTTGTTCATTTTGGGTTCTTCTATCCTTTTTTTTAAGAAAAAGCTATTTTCTGCTTTACCGGGTTTATTGCACACTTAGGAAATTATGATGAAACACTCTAATGTTACACTCTACTTGTTCAAATAATCTGTGCATGTTTAATGAGCTTTTGCTTAAATACAAGTATTCCAATACTTAGCTAAAACCTGTTCAATAAATCTTTTGAACCTTATTGTATAATTTAAGTTTAAGCTTGGTCATCTATGTGTAAAAGGACCGGACTTACATGCCAGAGCTGAAAAAACATATATTTAGCTGGTTTAAGTCAGGTAAATATGATTTATAAAGTGGCTGAGATAAGTAATTTATTTATCGTTACTACAAAAGGCTAATACCCTGTTTTCTCACTGTTTGACATTAAATCAGAATCAACATTTCCTATTTTACTTCAGTTAGGATCAACTTTCTTTACAGCAGCCATTCACATACACTATTATTCCTTTAAACAAGTTGGACAAAACCAAATTGTGTTGTAATCATTTTATAGCTCACTTCACAACAACTGATTTAAATAGAGGCAAACCTGTGACTTTATTTCAACACAGCACCTCAAATATGTTGCTGAAGAAATCCCAAGAGCAACAAATTACTCAGGGACAAAGACTTACTTTTTTTAAGATATGCCCTGTGGTTTCATTAAACTAAAATTGACTGAAACTAAATTGTTTGTCCATAATGACCATCGGCATCGAAAAAAGGGTGAGCTTGCACACCTGGGAACACTATCCCAATGATGATGTACTGGAGGGGTATCATCATTGTTTTGGTGTTTTACTTCATTAGGGACTTGTGCACTTCACTGAATTTGTGGCCTTATGAGGAAAGGATATATTAAAGCAGCATCTCAATACATCAGCCAAGTAATTAAAACTTGGACACAAGTGGGTCTTCCATTTGACCCTAATGACCATAAACATACCTCCAAATTAGTTGGAGTGACTTAAGGACAACAATGTCAACGTTTTGTGGTTTTGGATTTAAAAGGCAATTTAGGAAATGTATGTAAGCTTCTGCATTATTCTGGCATTTAGCAAAAAGAAATCATTTTGGCAATTCTAACTCATCTAAAAGTATAGTCTGAATTAATCTCAGACAGTGCAAAGAATATACTCTGCTAAAATTTGATTTCAGCTGGAGGTCCTAATTCAAAAATAATTGGGGAGTTAAAAAACTATGAAATCTAACTCACTGAAACCTGTAGAAACCTTATTGTTAATTCCTCAACCATTTCACTCCTCTGTTATCTTAACTAGCATGCATTTTCACTATTTCAGTTTCTATGATTCAACTTCTGTCACTTCCGGACTGAAGACACAACACCTCATCTTCCTAAAGAACTCCACCTACATACGTGCACTACCCATAGAGAGGCGTTCCTCCAAGAATTATGCTCACACCACAACATCCTGTTTCAACATATTAACAACGCATGAAAAGCGGAAGCTCTACAGTTCACTGAAGCTGACATCGTTTATTTTCCTTAATGATAGTAAAAGAAAACTTAAAATGAGCTTGTTTAACCTGACAACCATTTTCACCTTTGGTTAAAAAGTAACAGCAAAATCTTCACCTCTTTTGACCTACCTTGAACGTCTAGTTGTACTGTATTACTGCGTCCTGTTAATGTTTTTTCACCTCTTTTGGCTTTGCAAGAATATCCTCCTTTATCAGAAAGATTCACTTTTATGCTGATTTCTTTGCCAGTTTTGTGGGAATCGGAGGTTCCATCTTTGTACCATTCATAACTCCAGTCAGAGGCAACATTTACTGCACAATTTAATTTCACAGTTTCTCCAATATACATTGGGTTAAACAATGGTTCTATGTTTAATGTGGGTGTTGGTATTCTGTCTGAAAAAGAAAGACAATTCAGAATGTGTTACTGACAGTTTACACAAAAAGGGTGGTGAGGCAGAATCAGTGGCCTTTTATTTGGTGCACCTAAGCAATTTGATGCAATCGAGTACCTTTCTTTTTTCTACTTTCTTTTTTTGAAAAATGAAAGAAGAGCTTAAAACAGATCCAATGCAGTCAAATACATACAATTTATCTTTTTAATGTAAAGTTAGATCTGTGACATTTCATAAATGCATGAAAACTTACCATGAACTGACACAGATATGTAGCTGGATTCAGAGCTGACTCCTCTTTGTTTAAGGTGAGCTTTGCAGGTATACTGCCCTTGATCACTTGATCTGACAGCTGAGATGTTGAGCATTGACCCTTTTTCATTTTGTATCAGATGTGAGTTATTTTGGAGTTTATCTTGATCTTTGTACCAGGTAAAGATCCACTCAGAACTGCTCACGTTACAGCTGAACTTCAAGGTCTCATTTTCAAAAACATCCTGCCAGGGACTCAGCAGCTTCAGAATCGGCTTAGGTGGATCTGTAAGAATGTGTTGCACAAACACATTATTATAAAATTTTTACTTGATAACTTCTCTAGGTGCAAAACATTTATGAGAAGGTGTACACAGTATATCTGTTAACACAGGATATATATATATATATATAACTATGTACTTACTAGAAACTTGCAGGGAAACAGAGCCACTCTGATCTGTTCTCAGCGCGCCTCTCTTAGCCATGCATTGATACTCTCCACTGCTGTCATGAGACACATTTTCTATACTATTGGTACTACTGCTGGGTAATGGGGCTTTGTTCCCATTATGATACCACTCATATTCCCATCCAGAGGACACATCAACAGTACATGTGAATTTGATAGATTCTCCAGGGTACATCATAGGGAAGCTTGGGCTTTTGGTCAACACGGGCATGGGCTTATCTATTCAGAAGGAAGAAAGAAAAAGCAAAATTTAATCAACACCATGTACCTCACACTCTCAGCAAACACAACAAACACCCATTTGCCAATGTGGTGACTTATTATTTTGCTATAAAATACAGCATTCACTGTGTAAGTTGCTTGAATGGAGGTTTAGATAGTAAATAGTAAACAAAGATATCATGTCCATGCGCTGTACAGTGTACACACTCAATACTTGGTTGGGGATTCTTCTGCATGAATTACTGCACCAATGTAGTGTTGCATGGAGGTGATCAACCCGTGGCTCTGCTGAGGTGTTAAAGATGCCCAGGTTGCTTTAATAGTGGCCTTTAGCTCATCTAAATTTTTGGGTCTTATGCTTCTCATCCTCTTCTTGACAGTTTAGATCAGGCCAGTTTGCTGGCCAGTCAAGCACTGTGACTCCATGGTAATTGAAGTAGGCACTGGTACTTTTTGGCAGGGTGGGCAGGTGACAAGTCCCGTTGGAAAATCAAATCAGCATCTCCATAAAGCTTGTCAGCAGAGGCATGCATGCTCTAAAATGTAGACTGCTGCACAGACTTTGGACTTGACAAAACACAGCTGGAGGTAAAGCATCTTGGATTCGGTGCCTCACCACTCTTCCTTAAGAATATCATACACTGACTTCCAAAAAAATGATAAATTTACTTTCAAGTTAAACATGACCTTTGAACCACTAAGCAAAAGTATTTTCCTTAGCCCTTCCAACATTGTGTCTGGTTTAAGAGTGGCGTAACACAAGGAATGCAGCTATTGTAGCCTGTCCTGGATATGTCGGTGTGTGGTGGTCCTTCAATCTCTGACTCTTCTGCAATAAACTCATTGTAAATCTCCTGTAAGCTTTTGAATAGGCTTTGCTTTATAATCGTCGCAAGACTGGAGTTCCTCCCACTGCTTGCCCTCTTTGCATTCAACTGCCCATTCATATGCTTGAATTCAGCACTCTGTGACGAGTCACCTTCTTTAAAAATTACATTTTGTGACTTCACCTCCCCGTGCTGCACAGCTGTTGAGTCAGCTGTCTTCCCCATGACTGTGTAGGCTAACAGTGTGCAAAGTGCGGCCCACAGGCCATTTGAAGCCCTAGATTCAAGTGTTATTATTTTGAAAAAGTTAAATATAACAGAAAGTACTAATCTATTATTACAAATAGGATATATTACATCAAAACAGGCAACTTTGTTAGTTCTGTTCAGATATTTATTGTTGAGTCACTAATTGTTTTTTGCACTTTTAAATTTAAATATGTGGTGTATCTTCAACTCAGCGAATTTGGCCAGCAGGGTAAAATGTTTGGACACCACTGGTACAGGTATAACATGGCCAAAACACAACACTTGTATTAAAAGAGGTCTTATATAATATTCTAATTGTCAGGGAAATAAAAATGTCATCAGCCGTAAGCACATACTCATCAAAAGCAGAGATAAATGCTTGTAATATCTTGCCCTCTGTATATATTTGATCTATGTTGTATATGACTTTCATTTTTAAAATTGAAAAACTAAAATTAATCAGCGTTTCAGTTATATTCACATTTTAGAGATGTGTCTAGAGCTTTCAGTAATATAGATTGTAGAGTGGATATGAGACAGGTTTTCACTCCACAACTTAACTTTGGAAAAATAATTACCATTTCTTTATTAAATTCTTGCAAATACACATTCTTTGAGTAAGAGGGAGAATTTACTTTTTTCAATTGATTTATTCTTCTTCACTGAGTCTGTTTTTTCACTATAAGCAGCATTTATATGGACTCTTTCTCATGTCTAATGTATATCTCTTTTTACAATTCTACTTTAAAGTGTGGATAATATGTTTTTGTTTAGTGTTTTACCAAAATTTCCATTATATTATGTGTGCTGGACTACTGTTTGGACCAAACATTGCCTGGGGACATTAAATGCATTACTTGCAGTAATTAATTGTGCAGAATTTCAATAGAGGTCATATTAAGGCTTGAAAGATGTCCCTTTTCTGCACTGTGTACAAACACTGTTTAGCCAAACGTATATTTGTCTACTTTAACATGTCCATTAACTTTGATGACATCCTGTTCTTAATCTATAAGGTCCAATTTGCTGTTGTACCTTCCATTGCCAGCAATAACAACTTTAACTATTCTGTAAACATCTCCCACAATGTTTAGGAGTGTGTGCATAGATAGATGAGAAAACCAGAATTACAGCCTCCGTTATAATCCATCCCAAAGGTGTTCAAGAAGGTTGAGGTCAGGACTCTATGCGGGCCAGGGAATTTACTCCAGTATTGGGTGGTGTGACCCAATCCTTTGGGCAATGTAGTGTCCACAACCTTTTTGGGGTCATTTACATGTCTACAAAGCTACAAAGTCTTAAACATGCACTTCTTTATATTATTGCTGTTTGCATGTGTACATTATGTGTGAATTGTTTGGACGTGTGCTTATAACATAGAGCTAAAACTGGACTGCTGATAGACATTAAGAATCTATTTCACACATTTTATTTAGGAACTGATGTTGTGGGTTAGAACAGGGTGTGGGTAACAGAATTTTTCTACCTAGCTGCAAAAAACATTCTCAGCTAGCTGTAACTGTTTGGATCCACAGCAACAATAAACACTACTGCCAGAAGAATTTTCAGAAACAGTCACAGAGCACAATGTAATCTGGTAGTAGCATGGTTCAACTGTCTTTACTGTGCATGATCTCATTTTATATGGGTACAATTAAACTCTGGGATCTTGTCATCAGCTCAGGGAGCATTGTGTCAGACCATAGTATGTTATGCATGCACATATTGTACAGCTTTCCCTTAATTGGTACTCATAAATAGGTAATTGAAACCAGATGATTTGAAAATGCACATATTTTTTTCCTGACATTAAATCAGACTCAACTATGTTTATGGTCAGCTAGGATCACCAAAATTATGTCAATATGCCAGCAGAATAATGTCAGAATAATGAGAGAGATAATTTTGTTTTAAAAATTTTCATTAACTCTCTTTAAATTTAGAGGTTTACATACTTTTGCTTTATTTTTGGTAGAATTGCCATTAAACTGTATTGCTAGGATCACGTTTTTGGTTTCCTTCCACAAGCTTCTCACAATAGTTGGCTGAAATTTTGGCCCATTCCTCCTGATAGATCTGGTGTAACTTAGTCAGGTTTATAGGCCACCCTGCTCCAACACACCTTTTCTAGTTTTCTTTGGACCTGACATCAGGGCTTTTTTACGGGTACTCCATAACAATGATTTGGCCGTGTGTACTAGTTAAGGTAGAAAAGCACATTCAATTGTGACCTTTTCGGATAAACATCCTAGGGGCTGTCGTAATACTATATTTTAGAAAGCACTTTTTAAACCTTTCGGGTTACCAGTATGCAGTTTTCATCCATTTTAAGACATGGGTTTTTTCCCTTGTAGGATTTATTGCATATGTGTTGTCATTTTGTTTGATTCTTTAAGAAGACTCCAAACCTCAGCTGAACTTATTTAGGCATCTCCTAGATACTCTCTATTAGTGAAATTCACATTGTTGTGTTCTTAACTGGACTCTAAGTAGTTTTAGGATTCTTTTAAAACTTATAAATTGTAGTGTGTTCATGATTTTTTGGAATACCGGAAAACTAATGCAAGACAAAAACATGAAAACTCACCATAAACATTGATAACTACTGGATTACTCGGACCAGACCAGACTCCTCTGGATGTCAGCTGAGCTTTGCAGGTATATTTTCCTCCATCATCGTCTGTGACAGAAGTGATCTCGAGAGATGGTCCATCTTTCAACTTATGTTGGTCCCTGTACCAGGTAGGTGTCCATTCGGTGCTGGGTACTCCACAGCTAAATTTCAACACTTCAGTTTTAAACACATCTGACCAGGGGGTCTCCAGCTTTAGAGTTGGGGTAGGTGGGTCTGAAAGTATGCATCCACAAAAACGTTTTCTGATTAAAAACTAAACAAACTCATGTAATCACCAGCATTTAGAAGAATACTAGTGAAATCTTGATACTGCTTGTAATGAAGTCTAAACCCGCAACAGATTCATGCACCAGAACTTACCAGCGACTTGTACTGATACGCTATTACTAATGTATACGGGTCCTTTGCCTCTCTTGACTTTGCATTGGTACTCTCCGTTGCTGGAATGAGTCACAGAGGCTATGTTATAGTTCTTACTGCTGGAGTCTTGAATTTCCGTCCCATTGTGATACCACTCATATTTCCATTCAGAGATTACGTTGACATTGCATGTGAATTCGATTGATTCTTTAGGGTACAATTTGTCATAGTCTAGATTTCGGATTAGAGAGACCTTTGGGTTGTTTGCTATTTGAAAAGAAGAAAAAAAAGGAAGCATTTTAGAATAGGCTCTAAATATAGGAGTGCTTAAAGAGATGGACAAAAATGTAGCTTTTTAAATCGAGGGTAAGGGAATATAATCAATCCTGTAAGTAATGCAAACCAATTTTAAAGGTCATCAATCAGTCATTAAAAACAAACTTTGTTGTAGAACTCTTTTCATTTAGTCAAGTGTAACGTAATGTGCATCGCAGAGGCTACAGACAGACAGACCAACATCTTAAAGGCACACAAATGATCAAAACAAGTAAACAAGCACACACACACAAAATAGCTAAATAAACAAAAGAATTTTAGAGAATGAGGAACTGAGTAAACATGGGAGATGAATATAAAAAATATGAAAACACTAAAATTCTACTAATGAAACATAAACAGAAATACAGTGATCGAAATACGTAGTACAATCTAAACATACCTAAATACAATTAAATAGACATTTTAAGACTTGCTAAAATTGCTTTTCACTTAAAAAGGAATAAAATAATTTTTCATAAGTACATAATACATGACTATTAACTTAAACTAAAAGGTTTTTAGTTTGCTTTAAAAAAAACAAAACACTTTCATCTTCCTTGAGATCTTCAGGAAGGCTTTTCCACAAGTAAGAGACATATTAGGAAAATAATGCCTAATTGTGAATTTTAGTTCTCACTATACCTAAAGGGCCTGGAGAACCTGAAAGTTAAAATCAAATCAGACATGTTGGGTGGACCAAGAACATTAAGTGATTTAAATACCAATAAGAGCACTTTGAAATCTATTCTAAAATGCACTAGTAGGCAATGCAAATATCTTAAAATTGGCCTGATGTGTTCTTGTTTCTCAGCATACTTGTAATTTAATTTTGAAGTAACTCTAATGGAGCTATTGTTTTGTTTTGGTAGACCAGAAAACAGCTAACAGCAAAAAACACATACCACAAGTTGGCATGTACTAAGGTCTCTGCACTGGACAGAGAAAGAAGTGATCTAACCCTGGAAATTCCCATATGATAAAATGCATTTTTGTAACATTTTTAACATGATTCAGAAATATATATTTCAAACAAACATGGTAGCAATGTTTTTTACCCAATCTGTCTTAATTGGCAATCCCCATAGTTGTGCTGTGAGTTTCTCTCTCTCGCTGTCTGTGCCAATAACTATAACGTCAAACTTAAATTTTGCACGTATAGAGCTGAAAAAAATGATCTGCTAACTATGACTGAGTACCATGGGTCATTAGTGGGCAACATAGTGTGTGACCAGCATAGCTATGACTATTGATGTTGGCTCTCTTGATGAAACCATATGATGTACGAATTAAAAAGTGATCAAAAGCCTAAAACTGAGCCTTGGGGTTCTCCATAAAAAAACGGCTTTATACATTGTGTGTCCACAGTTTAGGCCAAGAAATTTTTTTAAAAAGTGGACACAGTCTCTTTCCTTGTACTAATGCATATTTAATATATAAATAGATAGATGGTTAAAAACTCACGATTAACATTTAGACTTTTTGTGTTGCTGAATCCAGAGATGACTGATCTTGATTTAAACTGGGCTTGGCATGTGTATTTTCCTTCATCACTTTTAGTAACTGTCTTGATGATGAATGATGATCCTTCTTCAGTCAGAGGTTTTTGGTCTTTGTGCCAGGTGATTGTCCAGTGAGAGCTGGGCGGTTCACAGCTCAAACTCACCTCCTCACCTTCGAACACATCTGCCCAGGTAGTCTGCCAGTTCAGAGTGGGTGTGGGTAGCTCTAAAAAAATACATCACAGAGCCTTAATGAGCTTTAAATCACTGAAAGGAAAGAACGAACAGCAAAAATTATATCCTGAACACAAATAGTGGTAAATAGACTTAATAAAACTCACCAGCAACTTTGACCTCAACAAGTTGACTAGTTTCAGTATGTCGGCCATGTCTCTGGTCATGTCCTTTGCAGGCATAATTACCAGTAAGATCTTTTTTATTTGCAGTTATTGTAAGCACTGAACCATCACCTGGAAAAGAAAAATCTGCATTTTGATTCAGCGGTTGTCCATCTTTCTGCCAGGTGAAGGTCCAGCCAGAGCTGCTGCTGACATTACAACTTAATATCACTTTCTCTGACGTGAAGACATCTGAAAAACCGGACTTTAGGTTTAGCGTAGGCACAGGAGGATCTGAAAATGAACGAAAATTATTAAAAGAAGTTCAATGATTGTAAAAAAACAAAAAGTACCCTTAAATTTATTCAACTGATCCAGAATGTGTCCTTACAATAATTTTCTGCCCCTTCCTGAGTCAAATCATATTTGTTAATAATTAATAATTTACAATCAAATTACATTGACTTTGGTATAGCAACCAGACAGTAACATAAATTATATAAAATGTTAATAAAAAACATGGGGTGTCATTTTTTAATTTTTTCATGTCACTAAAACAGTTTAACAATAACACCATAATGGCACATTTTCTTATCCCAGACTCCAACTGCCCCTTTGATGAACATATTTAAGGCAGTAATCTATTTTCCTTTTTAAAATGTAATTATTTATAACTAGAAAGATCACCACCTCTTTCATACAAGTTGCAAGATTACAATAATAGGTTAAAAAAAATCTCACCATAGGCAGTTGCTGGCATAAAAGTTTCATCCCTTTCAACTGAAAGAGTTGGGGTAACTGGTAGAAAAGAGAGGATACATCAAAGTTTAGGTTAGAACAAGATTCTGGTTCTATCTACATGCCGATAGTGGATTTACAAAAGAAATCCTGTAAATGGTGGAAATTCAGACTTTAATCGACAACTAATGGACTGAGGGTTAGTAGCAATTATCTAATCAGTTTTATCTGAATGTTATAGTTTTATATGCCATGTGAATGAACCATGCTGAGAAAGAAGTGTTCCTTTCTTTCTCAGAGTTCTCGATGAGATCCAATGTTGCACACCCCAGGAAAATTTGAATCCAGTTAAATAAACATTTTTGATTGTAATACAGTAAGATATAAAGTTAGACAAGGGTTAACAAACTGAGCCAAAATCTTCTATAGCATAACTATTAGGATTTTCATGAGAGGGCACTGGGTGTACGGACACTATGTTGTCACTGCCAAACCCATGACAAAAAAGTACTTCATGTTCCTCATGTTTAGTTCCTAAGCATAACTTTGGTCAGATTCTAACCTAAATATAGCACATGTACAATGCACATTTAATAAAGTAGTTCACAGGAACATGCAAACATATTTTGTGTACATTTTAGATAAACAGAAACGAAAACAAATAAGGAAGTGGTTTTAAGTAAAAAAAATTTAAACTGACTTCGAACTATCCGATCAATGCAGTCTTGTTAGACAGAGTGTAAGATTGTTTAAGATGTGTATTCCTACCGCTTTCATCCTGAGCTGCACAGACAGTGGTCAAATCTATTAAATCACACAAGAATAAACACTCAGTAAGAAATAAAATATGCAATCATAGTTTAAGTCTTTATAAATATAGTACAAGTCTTTATAAATATAAATGATTGTGATTGAAACGTTGAAAAACTTACATATAGGCATGAAGACCTGTAGAAGCCACATTTTCCATTGAGCATGTGGAGGTTGCGTTGCTGAGCTGAGTCATTTAACTCGCATGCAATGAAGTGCAGAGGAAATAAGCTTACAGCCAAGAAGGGTGTGTACAAAAAAAAGAAAAACGTCTGATCTCACCTCAGTAAAACAGCTTTCCTGTCACTTTGGCATCTGCTTTTTTTTTTTTTTTGGTCCCTTTCCTGTTGCTTTAGCAACGTTTCCTGTTGGTGAACCACACTCAGAAGGTTGAGTTTTTAGCATACTGATTTGTGCCGAAACCTGACAGAGAGTTTGAGGAATTGAAAGAATTGATATTTGGGTGATTTTGATGCTGAATCCGCAGGCTTGTTAGAGAAGCAGGCTCTAAAGGGTTTGCTGAAGTCAGATCTAAAATATGAACTGCATTATTCATTCCTGTTGAAGGAAACGGGTAGCATCCATAGTGGTTACAAATATAAGATGAGTAAAACATAACATTTTCTAAAACCAAACTGAGCACAGTTTTAAAGATCTTTAAATAATGGTACCTGCAAACTGATTTACAGTAGGTGTACGAGTGAAAACTAATGCTTTTTTAAAACTCTTCTGAAAACCACAAACTGCTCTTCTTTTTGTCTTCAGCAGAAGGTAGTACCCATAAGTTCAATTGGAAAGAAAACATCTGCTTACTTCTTATTTTAAATAAATTATTTTTAATGTACCTGTATACTGCAATAAGCTGTAATACTGCTGGGTTTTGTGCGTTTGATTGCTGGCGAGGTTGTTAACCTTTGTCACCAAGAGCAACTTCCTGCCTGTCTGAGATGGAGGTTTCTACTCCCGTCATTTTTATCAAATCAACCACTAGGTGTCATTATCGCACAGAAAATCATACAGCATGTTATTCTTTCAAATTAGAACTTTCAGTCTTAAACAGCTGGTGATGTGGAGGTTTTTGCTTCATAAATTAATTAATTCACAATCATACTTCACAGCTTAAACATTGTGGATCAAATACAATGATGGTGAACAATGTCATAGTCTGTTAACATTACTTGCATCATCACACATACTGGGATGATCTCTGCCTGATTTTTTTTATAAAAAGTTTTTACGTAATTTTAAAAGCATTACAGTTATATTTTAAGTCCTGCATTTTTAAACTTGACATGAACTGACACAACCTCAACTTCTGTTTAATCAAAAGCTATACCCAGAAGTACAATGATTAAAGAGAAACGTTTTAAAAAATAGCAGAACACGTTTTATTTAAAGAGTTCCAGTAAACAGCGACACATTGGTGCATGGCACGCCGAATTTGTACAGTATAGTTTGGCTTTGTTTTATCACCACAAAATGATTTTGATGGGATAGAATTCCTTCAAACATAATGACTAAACATATCAGTATAAAACTTAATCTTAAAGTTCACATCTGTTTCTTCTTCCTTCCTTTTATTTTTCTAGTCATCCTTTTTTAAATATATGGAACAGGCAATTTAGAAAAAAAAAATACTTATTTGATGAACAGTTTCTGAAAAAGCATTTTATCAATTCACATGTGTTTTGTCTGTGCAGAACAATTAACAGCAGCAGATGCTTCCGTTTAGGCCTCAGCACAAATGTCCAAATCTATCTGCTCCATTTTCTCAATAATGCATTTTGGAGTTTTTAGACCGGTCTCTAAAGCCAACAGATTAAACGATGTACTGTTGCATCTCAGTCAACTAGATTGTTTTAGTAATAATGTAATAACGTAATTTTTAAGGTTATTTTTTTTCAAAAAGTAAATTTCATATGTTTTATTTAATCATTATAAACTGAGTGATATACTTCAAGCATTCATTTCTGTTCATTTTGATAGCTTACAGCCAATGAAAAGTTGAAAAATAAATAAGACCAATAAAAACAGGCTTTTTATTACAGAAATGTCAGCCTACTGAAAAGTATGCCCTTGTACTGTACTGTTATTGCAGTCAATACTTGGCATGAAAGTCAACCTGTGGTTTCTGAGGAGTTTTAAGGAAGCTCAGGTTGCTTTAATGGCGGCCTTCAGCTTGTTGCCGTTTGTGGGTCTCTAATCTTCTTCATTTATTATATATGGGGTTTAGATATCGGGGTCTTTTCTGGATGTTCAAGCACAGTGATACCATGTTCTTTAATCCAGGTATTAGTATATTTTGGAAATGTAAACAGGTGCCGAGCCCTGCTGGAAAAGGAAATCAGCATCTCCATAAAGCTTGTCAGCAGAGGGAAGCATAAGGTGCTCTAAAATGTCGTGGTAGATTGTTCAGCTGACTTTGGATTTAATAAAACACACTGAACCAATATGAGCAGATGACATAGCTCCCCAAATCATCACTAGTGTGGAAACAGACCAGGCAGGATTCTGTGCCTCATCATTGTTCTTAAAGACCCTGGGAGCTTGATTTTACGCATCCAATGCAAAATTTATTTCCACATGAAAAGAGAAGTTTGAACCACAATGCAATAATGTATAATTTTCCCTCCAAGTAAGATTTGTCTGACATTGTGTCTGGTGCAGTAGTGGTTTAACACAAGGAATTGTCAGGATCTGTCTGTGTGTTCTTTCTACTTTGTTTTTTTTAGCAGCTTCTGTTGGAGGGTGGAGCTGCGTGCTGCCTCTCACACCTGTGAGTCATTAGGCCCGTTATGGCAGCTTCTTAAGGAGACGGTTGCTGAGCATTCAACGCCTGAGTGTCGTCCTTTGTGGTACCTCAAGCCCTGTATCCTGTTCCCCATTTGCAAATCCTCTGAGATATTCTTGTGACCTAGCTCTGTTCCCTTTTTAAGATGCCTCCCTGGATCCTTCTGGTGGTTCCTGTGCTGCCTGATCTCGTTCTCCTCCTGAGTTTTCCGTTTGGACCGCAGGCTTGTTATCACCGGGTTCTCGATGCTCAGCTACCTAACCTGTCCGCCCTCCAACGAACTGCTTACCTTTGGAAAACACAGACCTTCCATCCAAGAACTGGCCTCCCCTCCCGGACTCCTATTTCTGCCTGCAACAGTAAGCCTTCATCACTCAATCTTCCCCTCCTCGCTCAGAAACTTTACTCACCGTTCTGCTTTCCCCCCTCAGTGGATGTTTGGCGGAGCCGCCCTGAATTCCTCATTTCATGTCATATTCCTTCTGAATAAATATCTTAACACTTCATTAGTCTCCTGAAAGTTTCTGCATGTGGGTTAAGACGCTCGGTAAAACGATGACAGGAATGCTATCTTGTAGCCTGCATCCAAGTCTGCGTGTGGTTGAAACATTGATTCCAGCTGCAGTCCATGCCTTTTGACTCCCTCAAACTCTTGAACATGCTTCGCTGTACAGCCATCTTAAGGGTGAGATTATTTCTGTTGTCATGGCACATGTTTTTACCGCAAAATTTCTTACCACTTTACTCTCCATTTAATGTCTAGATACAGCACTCGGTGAGCGGCCAGCTTCTCTAATAATGACCTTCTGTGACTTATTGTTCTTGTGGAGTGACTGTCTGCTGACTTGATAGTTGTCCAGCAGTCTTTTCCATGATTGTTTAGACCATAACATGGCCATGACAAAACATTTCTTCATTAAATAAAGTCCTTTTTAATTGGTCCTATATACATTAAATTTTTATGAAAACAGAATGGTGGGGTTTTCAGTACCTTGAACCCAGAATCGGATAAATAAACTAAAATGAAATCTGGAAAAAGGGGGGAAGGAGCTTGAGCTTGTGCGGGAGGTCGAGAGATATCGACTAGAAATAGTCGGGCTCGCCTCCACGCACAGCGTGGGCTCTGGAACCCATCTCCTTGAGAGGGGCTGGACTCTCTTCTACTCTGGAGTGGCCCACGGGGTGAGGCGGCGGGCTGGGGTGGGTTCTCTTGTTGCCCCCCAGCTCAGCCGTCTAGCGTTGGGGTTTACCCCGGTGGATGAGAGGTTCGCATCCCTGCGCCTTCGGGTCGGGGATAGGTCTCTGACTGTCGTTTCGGCCAACGGGCCGAGCGGTAGTGCGGTGTACCTGGACTTCTTGGTGTCCCTGTCGGGGGTGCTCGATAGTGCCCCTCCCGGGGACTCCATTATTCTGCTGGGGGACTTCAACGCCCACGTGGGAAACGACAGTGACACCTGGAGAGGCGTGATCGGGAGGAATGGCCTCCCCGATCTGAATCCGAGTGGTGTTTTGTTATTGGACTTCTGTGCTAGTCACGGATTGTCCATAATGAACACCATGTTCAAGCATAAGGGTGTTCATCAGTGCACTTGGCACCAGGACACCCTAGGCAGGAGGTCAATGATCGACTTTGTTGTCGTATCATCAGACCTTCGGCCGCATGTTTTGGACACTCGGGTGAAGAGAGGGGCTGAGCTGTCCACTGATCACCACCTGGTGGTGAGTTGGATCCGCTGGAGAAGGAGAAACTTGGCAGGCCCAAGCACATAGTGAGGGTCTGCTGGGAACGCCTGGCAGAGCCCTCGGCCAGGGATGTATTCAACTCCCACCTCCGGGAGAGCTTTGACCAGATTCCGGGGGATGTTGGAGACATAGAGTCCGAGTGGACCATGTTCTCCGCATCTATTGTCGATGCTGCTGCCCGTAGCTGCGGCCGTAAGGTCTGCGGTGCCTGTCGCGGCGGCAATTCCAGAACCCGGTGGTGGACACCGGCAGTAAGGGATGCTGTCAAGCTGAAGAAGGAGTCCTATCGGCTGTGGTTGGCTTGTGGGACTCCTGAGGCGGCTGACGGGTACCGTGAGGCCAAGCGTGCTGCGGCCCCGGGCTGTGGCAGAGGCAAAAACTCGGGCCTGGGAGGAGTTCGGTGAGGCCATGGAGAAGGACTACCGGTCGGCCTCGAAGCGATTCTGGCAAACCGTCCGGCGCCTCAGGAGGGGGAAGCAGTGCTTCGCCAACACTGTTTATAGTGGGGGTGGGAGGCTGCTAACCTCGACTGGGGACATTATTGCTCCCCCCGGAGGAGCTGGAGGAGGTGTCTGGGGAGAGGGACGTCTGGGTGTCTCTGCTGAGTCTGCTGCCCCTGCGACCCGGTTCCAGATAAGCGGAAGACGACGAGTACGACGAGTACGAAATCTGGAAAAAGTCATCCCGTGTTTAATGAATCTACATGAGTTTCAGGTTTTGAATTAAATTACTGATATACATATATTCATGTTTCTAATTTAATAAGATGTCAACATCAGAAACCATCTAATTAAAATTTCAACACATCTATTTTGAAACAAAGAATCTCACATGAGTTTTAATAAAATACACTTTTTATTAACATAATGAATAATTGAAATAGCCCATCTGATTTAACGGACTTTGTTTTATTGTATGTTAAATCAGGACAAAGGCTGGAAAAAAGTATTCAATATAATGTTGCATACATATCTCCATCTTAAAACAAATATGTCAAACTAAGATGAATAGGATCGATGTAACATGTCTGTTTTGCATTTTATAAGAAGAGGGAAGGTCAGGATGTTTGGGTGGGAAATAAATACATCGAAGTTGGTTTGTGGTTCTGTCTCCACTTTCATTACCTACATGCTTCTGCACAGCCAGTTGCAGTATCTTCACTCTAACACTGGAAGAAAGGTTAGACAGATTAATAAGGAATAAATCAAATCACCTAAAGTTCACACACTTAGGTTCTGTGATTTCAGATGGTAGCACAATGTGTTTACATTCGATTTATTTCTCTCTTACTAAAAAAAAAGGTTCCACAATTCCATAATTTTAAGTTGGAGCAACATAGAAAACAGATGCATGCTTTAAGCTCACCTTAAGACCCAGACATCTGCTGCTCTTTAAATCTGATTGAAAGATAATTAAAGACAGGAGTTAAATGGGCTCATGAGGTGTTAAGAACCACTTTAACCAAGAATGCTCTGTTAAAATGAGAGTGGATTTATTAAGGCCTTCTACATCTTCTAGAAACAGTATGCACTTTCCACCGAGGATTATCTGGTTCTGTTTCTGCCCTCATAGCCTCTTCATTCTTCCCAGAGCACTCCACTCAGCCTGTCAACTCATGGTAATGTAATGAGTTTGGCTGTTTGTCAGATCATCTGGAGTCATTTTTAGAAGCTGTGGATCGCTGCTCTGACATCACTGCTGCCTCAAAGGCTCTCCCTGTCTAAACAGTTATCCATCCTAAGGGTGCCGCCCGTGTATGGCTGTTCTTTATAGAAACACACCCTGACACTTTCTTACATGGCTGCAACATTTTGGGGACAGATTACGTTTGTCATCAAACCTCTTTTTTGGTAATTTAACCACAGGAGGAAGGCTATAAAACAGGTGCAAAAACATCTAAACACAACCAAGGATGCAGTGTGGTCTAAACATTTAAAGTCTCATTCAAGCAATCCATGGACTCGCTTTTTTTCTCTAATCACAGTTTGTCTCTTCTGAATATGATTTTGTAGTTTAAATATTCATTTTATTCCCACATGATTTATTTGTTTTATAGTTTGAAGCACTTTGAGGTTTTCAAACATAAATTGCATTATGAATAAAATGTATTATCAATACTAGTTTGGATTCATTAGTAAGGCTCTAATTTACTGAGTTCTGTAAATGTAACTGCACACTGAAGAACAGGAAATGGAAAAAAATTATATTGTAAGAACGGGACACCAAGGTCCTAACAAACATCGCATTCTACCTGATCTTCAAAACATCTGGCTGGTTTTTCTAGCTTTGTGCTGGACTGATTTTGCGTGGAATTTTTCTGTAAATGTTAGTTATTGCTCTTCTGTAATCCCATTGGTTACTTTTTTCTAACTACGGGATTCCCCAGTGTTTAATACTTACAGGCCTTAGTAGGTCTTATTCAGTCTAATGCTGTCAGTTTTACACTGATTTTATTCAGTTTGTGTCTTTTAAACCACCCTGGTACAAAACACTGTCTATCTTATCCACTGCCCCACTCTTATCAATGACTAGTTGGCTGGTAAATACTTTAATTTCAAGCAAAATAGTTATTGTAAGTGCAGCATTTGTAACCTTGGAGTAACTTGATTCCAACGTGAAACACATATTACAGCATACACATGTAAAATCTATCTCCTGGAATTTTTTTCTTCAATTAAAGAGCATTGCTAAACTAAAACCTGTTGTGACAACCAAAATTATGCTTCAACTCCATACAGAGCAGCATTTAGTGCAAAGAATGTTGCTCCAGGAACACCGCGGTTGACCATAATCAGTTCAACTAGTGACACACTATATCCTGTTTACGTCTAAATATACCAGAATAAAATTATTGAAACTGCGAAGATGCATAAATAGCTGCAATGTTAACTGAAGTAGACAGTCACTTCTTTTTGTGACCAACATATTTTAGGAAAACATCATCATCGGCCCTCATTGCACAATTAAGGCGTATTCTACTCGCTGGAGTTGGATCTGCTGGAAGCGGAGGAAGCTTGGCAGGCCCAAGGAGGAGTTCGGTGAAGCCATGGAGAAGGAACTCCTGGTCAGCCTCGACACCCCGGCACCTCAGGACAGAGAAGCAGTGCTTTGGAAACACTTTTTACAGTGGGGGTGGGGAGCTGCTGACCTCGACTGGGGATACTATTGGGCGGTGGAAGGAGTACTTCAAGGATCTCCTCAATCCTGCCGCCATGCTTTCCCTGGTGAAAGCAGAGACCAGAGACTCAGAGTATGACTTTTTCATCACCCAGGCTGAAGTCACCAAAGTGGTTAAAAAGCTCCACAGTGGCAAGGCTTCGGGGGTGGATGAGATTTGCCCTGAGGACCTCAATTATCTTTATGTTGTGGGGCTGTCGTGGCTGACACGCCTCTTCAACATTGTGTGGCGGTCGGGGACAGTGTCTGTGGACTGGCAGACTGTGGTGGTGGTCCCCCTTCACAAGAAGGGGAACCGTAGGGTGTGTTCCAACTACAGGGGGATCACACTCCTCAGCCTCCCTGGTAAGGCATAGGCCTTACCAGGGAGTACTGGAGAGGAGAGTCTGGTTGATAGTTGAACCTCGGCTTCAGGAAGGGCAGATGTGGTTTTCGTCCCGGCCGTGGAACACTGGAACAGCACTAGACCCTCTAAAGGGTGCTCGAGGGATAATGGGAGTTTGCCCACCCAGTCCACGTGTTTTGTGGACCTGGAGAAAGCTTTCGACTGTGTCCCCCCTGTGGGGGGCGCTTCAGGAGTTCGGAGTCAGGGGCCCTTCATTAGGGACCATCCGGTCTCTGTACAAGCGGAGCAGGAGTCAAAACCGTTCCCGGTGCATGTTGGACTCTGGCAGGGCTGTCCTTTGTCACCGATCCTGTTCATAACTTTTATGGACAGGATTTCTAGGCACAGCCAAGGGCCAGAGGGGGTCTGGTTTGGAGACCAGTGGATTTCATCTCTTCTTTTTGCAGATGACGTGCTGGCCCCTCTCTAGCCAAGACCTACAGCATGCACTGGCGCGGTTCGTAGCCGACTGTGAAGCAGCTGGGATGAAGATCAGCTCCTCCAAGTCAGAGGCCATGGTACTCGACCGGAAAAGGGTGGCATGTCCTCTTCAGGTTGGAGGAGAGTTCCTGCCTCAAGTGGAGGAGTTAATGTATCTCGGGGTCTTGTTCACGAGTGAGGGAAGAATGGAGCGGGAGATCAACAGATGGATTGGTGAGTCTGCTGCAGTAATGAGGATGCTGTGCCTGTCCATTGTGGCAAAGAGAGAGCTGAGCCGAAAAGCGAAGCTCTTGATTTACCAGTCGGTCTACGTTCCTACTCTCACCTACGGGCATGAACTTTGGGTCATGACCGAAAGAACGAGATCCCGGATACAAGCGGCTGGAATGAGCTTCCTCCGCAGGTGGCCGCTGCTCTTCTACATCGAGAGGAGTCAGTTGAGGTGGCTCGGGCATCTGTATCCTGAACGCCTCCCTCGGGAGGCGTTCCAGGCACCTGGGGGAGGCCCTGGGGATGGCCCAGGACACGCTGGAGGGACTATGTCTCTCGGCTGGCCTGGGAACACCTTTAGTGCAATAAAATCTAATTTAAAGGACGTAAGGTCAGTAGCCAATATTGAAGTGTAGGTATTTCAGTGACATATCACAGTTAAATCCAAATAGACAAGCCAAATAAAACGTTCCTAACCTTACAGTCAACAACTTAAAGGTTATGAGTCATATCCACAGTTTTTGTGTGTGTTCTCAGTGTGTTCTCTACTGGGGAACCCACTGTTTAGGCAGCCTGTTGATAAGCGTAATTAACATTTGTATTAAACAAATATCCGGAAATAATCAAGTTGCATTCAGACCTAGATAAACAAGTGACTCATGGTTCAAAACGGGGGTTCATAAAACAGATGTTTGTAAAGGTCAGGGGGCTGTGTTGTTGCATGATCAAGGCTAATGTAAATACATGGGTTTAAAAAAGGCCTCCAGATTTTTCTTTAGGATCTATCCAACACATATGTGAGGGATGTGAACTGATCCCGCACATATGTCAAATCTGAAATACGCCTCAAGAGGAGACTGCGCTAAACAGCGGCTAAGTGGGCAGAGAGTGGCCAAAAAGAGTAAGCTGTGATATGTGGAGTTATTACCCTCGCCAAGGAGGAAATGTTTTCAGTTGAATTTGTTTGTCTGTCTGAGTGTGTGTTTGCAACTTTTTAGAAAAAGTTACGGACAAATATTTAGGGATTTTTTACCAGAGGTGTGTTTTAGCCCAAGGACGAATCCATATAATTTTGGTGGTGATCCGGATCACGATCTGGATCCAGAAATCTTTTTACTATGGCGTCAGTGACCCTATGTTGGGTGGCGGAGGTTTGCGTCTCTGTCTGTCCTGTTTACAGACTGCAAAACATTAAATGGTATTTAAAATTAATAAATTAGAATATCTTTAGTTTAACAGTTAGAATTCATATTGTCAACCAGCATTGTTGGTCTAATATGATGATTATTTGAGTGCCTGGCATTCAAAAATTTGCCTCCTATGCCTATCACATTTTTCCTCATCTAGCAGCCATCAAAATCAAACTCCAAGATTATTCCAGACCAATCTAACTTTCTATCTCTGCCCCACTGTCAGGCCACGGAACTGAGTGCAGGTTTGTCATGCTGTGTGAGTGTTGTTTCTTTATTCCTCCACCAGGGTGTGACAGGTAAGTGCAGCCGCACAGCTGTTCGGCATCAGGAGCAACCACCTGAGGAGCTTCAAAAGCTGCTGAGACCTTGGAGGAGGGTTCGGATTGTTTTCTTTGCGGCGTGGTAATCAGATCAACAAACCCTGCTCTATGTTTGCCTTTGTGCTTACTTGCCTTTTGCTAATCCCAGCTCTGTTCCTCCTTGAAGGTTGCTGTCAGCAAAACCCTGCTCTGGATAAACCCTCCGTGGTTCTGGTTCTTACCCTGTTGGCTGTCAGCAAACCTGCTTCCTGGATAACCCGCTTTGGTTCAGCCTCCTGCCAAATGGTAAATACTTCACTGAATTTACCTCAGCCCGAGGACCACTCAGGATCTATAGGATCAAATTGCAAGATCACTCCTCACTTCACCTGCCCTGCCTGTCCACCCTCCAACGCCACTCACCACCTGGAGGAACCTGCTCGCATAGCACGCTCGCCTGTGAGCCTCAGTCTCCATGGCTTGCTCACTTCTCCCCAGACCCAACATACTCATCCACAAGTAAGCCCTGCATTTAAACCCTCCACATTCAGAACCACCTTTCTGTCAATAACCGTATAATAATAATCTCTCATAGTGAGCCGATCCCTGAAGCCACTGCCAAATAACCACATTTCAATAAACTTGTTTAAACATTTCCTGCCTCTCTGGTGTGCTGCTCTAGAGTCTCCTGGTTCAGAACTCAACATACTAATATGATGATATTCAGGGATCTGAACATTGACTCTCTCACCTGTTATTTTGCAGTGAAATTTCTCAACTTACTGGACTGCTTTAACCTTAGGTAGCATATTGATGTCCCCACCACCCTGGATCTTGTCATCACTGACTCTGCCCACATTAATAACCTTGTAGTGTATGACCTGGGTGTGTACAACCACATGGCTGTCTCCATGGACCTGCCCTGCTCATCCTATCATCACAAGAACAATCCAGAGCTGTCTTGGAAACTCTAAGCAGCTTTTCTCTACAGTTCATCATCTCCTCTGACCACTCACGGATGACCACTGCAATAAATTTGTGGACTTATTTTGCAAAAAGATCAACACAATCTTCTCTGCTCCTCATCCAATTCACCTCGCAAGACTGCTGACCTACTGTCTGAAACTCCCTGGCCTCTCTAGTTTTCCCAGCAGGAGATTCTTGACATCAAGAGGTTGAAACCGACTACATGTGCTCTACACCCTGTGGCCTCTGCTCCGTCACATCATTGGACTTAGTCACACTGTCCTAAACTAGCTCATATATAAATCCAGGACTCACACTGTCACATGCAGAGTTTCTCAACGTTACGTCCTTGGTTCCACCCACATCTACATGCAACCCCTAGACCAAGTCATCAGTCGATATTGAGTACCATACCATTGTTACGCAGATGACACTCACCATCACTGTCCACACTCACGCTCTGCCTGGAAGAGATGGAAGCACAGATAAACCACAACTTCCTGCAACTGAAAAGCTAGAATTTATTTGAAAGTATTAGATCCAACATTTAAAGCAATGAAATGTCTGGACCAAACATATAAATAAGTCATTCATTTTTGCACATTTTAAAAGTCAATATCTATTGACAGCTGTTTTCCAAAGTATATTCTGACAAAGTGAGATCATCTGCTAATCTTTGCTCTTTAAAGTTTTTTTTTGTTAATATTGTTTGTGCAAAATGAAAAGTAATAATTACATGTTCCATTTAATAGCCCTTGTTTGAAGTAGAGTGATGCAAGTTATTTATGTATTTAAATACATTGTTTTCAGTCAATTTCAATTACGTTTTAAGACTTATTTTTTACTTTTACCTTTATCCCCTTGTTTATTGTATCTATCTGTTTTGTATTTTTAAAGATGTTGTAACTTTTTCTCATTTTGACTTTGAAGTAAATTCAGGATTTTAGTTAATAGATTTCAATAATGAACTACTAATGTTTATGATGATTTTCTTTTTTCCAGTAATCCTTACCTTTTTTCTATTTCCCTTTTTCTTTGTCAGCGTCTGGAAGAATAACCTCTGTTTTGAGAGATATATATGTTTAGTCAGTTATTCTATATAAATGAGTTTACATTTAGTGCATTTTACTACATACAGTAGTAAATACATACAGTAGGTTATGACAAATCTTTAGTGACAACCCTGGAAAATTTAGACTTTCTTTAATAGTAATATATAAATACGTACGTTTGACCTCCAGTTTGCAGGAGACCACAGCTTCTCCCTGGGCATTCTTGGCTCTGCAGGTGTACACACCACCATCGAAGCTGCAGGGCTTGCGGATCTCCAGGGAACAGATGCCTTGATTGGAAATCTGACGAAACTTTGGATCATTTCCAATGATCATCTGGTTCTTCAACCACTCGATTTTGGGCTGCAGAGTAAATGGGAGACATTAATATAGTGATTCATTTTTCCATTACTGTACTGCTACTTCACTTGGTAATTTCTCAGTTGCATGGCACAGTTTTGAGCAAGGCTTTGCTACTAATAAGATGTGTCTCTATTTAGCTACTTAAGGCTCTGTGCATTTTGGCAAAACATCTACACTCATTCCTCTTCTTTGACCAAACTTCATTATCATGCAAGTGTTGTGGAGTTGCAATTCTGCAAAGCTAAGGGGTGTTGCTATGATGAAAATAACTTTCTGACAACTCCTAATGAGTAATACTTGTACAGACTATTTCCTATTCTACAGTCATGAAATGTAACCTTTAACCGTCCAATATGAGGCATTAGGTCACATTTAACACAAGAGGTGTAGGGTCTAAGGTGAAGCTGTTGGAGTTTTTTCTGTCTGGAATTAAACAGTGTGATCTCTAGGTGAACTTCCTAACAGAAATAGCTTCTCTGTAATAACTGTTTATGACTTTCCTGTTTGGCTTGGTGTTGACACAAAATGCTATGCAACCTCTGCTAAATAGAGGCATATTCAAGGTGTAGCTAGTCTTTCTCACACTACTTTTTCAATTTGGCTCACATATTTACCTAATATTAAAACTACGTAATGACTAGATTTATTTTGGGTGTGTGTAAAACTGTAAAATTAGGAGGGGCACCATGTTCTTTTTACCATAATTCATGTTTTGGTTTTGTACAGTGTCGACAAAAGTACATATGCCCCTTGACCTGCACAGTGTTGGTCTATCACATAAAATCACAATACAAAACATCGAAGTTTTTGATTGTAACATGTTGAAATGTGAAAATGGTTAAGGGCGATGAATATTTTTGCAATGCACTGTATTTGTTCAGAAAACATGCCCCCATTGAACTGCTTCGTTCTAGTACTACTTAGTACTACTACATCACACTCATTGTAATTCTAAATTTGTTTGGTTACCCAAAGACACTTGTCTCTCCCACCTCTGTGAGAGGGGATGCACAGTAACTGTCACTAACACTGATAAGGGAAGTTCGCTGCAGTTTGAATGGGTGGTAAAAATAGGACTTCCTGTGAAAAGGCAGCACATCCATGTAGACATGAAAGTACATCGAGCTTAACTTCTTATCTCTGTCTCCTCTTTGTGCTCCTCTTTAGTCTCCTAATTCAGCCTCGTCCTCCATATGTCAAAACGTTCTATCAGAGACAGCCTATCAGTACATTGGACATGCTTCTCCGCTGTACCTTCTGAAACAGTGATCAACAGACACCAGGATCCACATCAGACAGTAAAAAGTAGTTCCTATATATAAATACCCCAATTGGTATGGAGTTTTGATTTATGGTTGTTACATGAACACAGGATAAAGTTTCTAAGGATAACTTTCTGAATTACAGTCAAAGTACAGCAAACATAACCCAAAGCAAGAATCTTAACACATCAGTAGATGCTTAGAAATAGATGTTTCCGCAAGCATTATTTTGTAACAGCAGCTGTTTCAGAGGACCTGGTTCAAGAGGGCAGCGTCCTGTTACCTGTACTGGTGAGATCTACCAGTGTATTGCTGGCTAGTTACCAACTTAAAAAAAGGGGTCTAAAATGTTGTTGTGTCCTATGTCAACATAGGACACAACAACATTTTAGACCCCTTTTTTACCCCTTGAACTAGGTCCTCTGAAACAGCTGCTGTTACAAAAATAATGCTTGCGGAAATATCTGTTTCCAAGCATCTACTGATATGTTAAGATTCTTGCTTTAGGTTATATTTGCTGTACTTTGACTGTAATTCAGAAAGTTATCTTTAGAGTTCTGTAAAATGTTCTGGCAATGGTGGTAATCTAGTCGACTGTTTGTGCCGCCTGTTTGTGGTGAGAAGAGAGCAGCAGCTGGATGGTCTGTGACTGTTTTATTTCACATCACTATGGGCAAATTTGTTACAGTGTCACTCACCTTCTCTTAGACGCTTAATTGATTTTTTTATCCTAATGTGTTCATGTGACATATATATATGTATGTATGGGAACTACTTTTTACTGTCTGGTGTGGATCCTGCTGTCTGTTGATCACTATTTGAGAAGGTACAGCAGAGAAGCATGTCCAATGTACTGATAAGCTGTCCTGCTGTCTCTGATAGAGCGTTTTGACAAATGGAGGACGGGGCTGCATTAGGAGACTAAAGAGGAAAAAAAAGAGGAGGCAGTGATAAGAAGTTAAGCTTGATGTACTTTCATGTCTACATGGATGTGCTGCCTTTTCACAGGAGGTCCTATTTTACCTGATGATTCGAGGACTCCCAAGTCATATTTTCCCAGAAGAGCCGACATAATCCGCTTGCGTTCTTTTGTACTCCAAAGACAAAAAAGTCCATGTCATCATAACTGACAGAAAGACAGCGCACTGCCACCCAGTAAGGTTGGCAAGTTTTGTATCCAGCCGCTACTAATTTCTAATATCATTTAAATGCAAAGTATTTTTTCCATAGCTTGCTATAAAAATTTGCAAATGCATACAGCCTTAACAGAAAATACTGAGTTAGCTAACTAAGGAGTGTAAAAGTACATCATCGGACATAAAGTAAGACCTCAGATCTAACCATTTGAGTCAGTAGAATCTGGACATTAATTGAAAGGCTTTTTGCAAAGGGCTTAAAATAAACATCAATGAGTGTTTTTTCAAAACATTTACTAATGAAATAGCCCAAACAGTATATTTCCATATATTACTACATTTTTGAAAAATGAGCAAACATTTAGCCAGGATTTGTTTGGTAAGTCTCTGAATGAATCAGATACTTCATCTATGAACATCTACTCATGAATCTATATGACTAACCTTGGGGCATCCTCGAACAGAACACAGCAGCTTAGTAGTGTATCCCACAGTGGCTGCGCGGTCGATTAGAGGCGTGGTGAACTTCGGTGCTTCACTGAAATCATGTTCCTGGTACTCAGGAGGCTTGTAGACAATTCCTAAATTACACACACAACTATCATTGCATTTGTGTATTGCATAGAAAATAACTGCAAAAACAGTCTTCACACTTGTCTTAATTTTTAAAAGGTTTGTAATTGTTGAAAAGCACCTGCTAGTAATCACAACTACTTGGGTCGACTGTGACAGCGATGTTAAAGCCAAGAATAATGCAACAGAGGAGATAAAGGAGACTTTCATGCATTATATATTATTAGTGGGTCAAATATTAATTCAAGCAATAATCCATCAGAAATGGATTAGTGTTGCAGCAGCTTCTGCAAGTTTGTTTTTATCTGTTTTTAACAAAACAAAGAAAAAAAACTGTATAGGAAAAAATATTTTCTAGCCTGAAGTATGCAGAGGTATGTAGATATCTATTTGATAAATAACAGCCTTAGGCAAGACACAGTGGCATCGATTTGGCCATAAACACAACGTACCTTGCAAAACAAAACAATAACTGTATTTAAGTAATGCTCAAATCATGGCACAATGCAATCAGTTTGTATCCTATATGTGTTAAAACAACAGAGCACGGCATCAATCGACACTACTCGCATGCATCATACAGTCTAATATGCACAAACTTTGACAGGATGAAGCATAAAACATGTTCCTGGACATTCACACACAGCTCAGTCAGGGATCTTAATGGTTTTTCAGGCTCTAAAAATTAATCTCAGTTATACTTGAATACTGGCCAAGAAAGGCACAGACTTGAATTTTAAAGCAGTGCCAAGGTCATTTTCACTTCTCAAGTACTCCCTTCAGACTCTGAATGACTAACTGCAGCTCATTAATGCAGTGCTCTTTGTAAAGCAATACTGACAGCATATAAACACACTTACACAGACAAATGAAAGTACTACATGCATCCATAAAGTCACCTGTTTTTTGGATTGTGGCCACCGTCTTGGTAACAGCACTGCTCTCACTTCTCCCCACTTGGTTCTCAGAAAACACCCTAAACAAGTATGAGTTGCCCATGATGAGGTCTGAGACGGTGGCTGTTAATCTATGGTAGTGCTCCAGCACCGTGAACCATTCCTGTCGGTGGACACATGGCAGGCTGGTTACTGGTGTTCATGTAAAATGAAACCCACTTCCAGCATCCACAGTCTTGCAGTTTTCTAACTGTAAATCGCTTCCTTTAAATTTTCTTTTTGTGCTGGTCATACCCCAGTCTTCTTGTCAGCCTTCTGGACCGTGTATCCAGTGATATCTGAGTTGCCATTGTCCTTTGGAGGAGTCCATTCCAGGGCAGCATTGAAGCCCCATGCGTCTACTAGTTTCACACTAGAAGGTGGACCGGGAAGGTCTAAGGACAGAAATATGGGTCAGTAATACATAAAAGGTTAAAATCATTACCAAGTTGTTGTTTTTATGGCAGGGTAAACGTTTAATAAACAAAGGATCAAAGGTCAAGTGTGTCCTTAACATTTGACCCTGCATTTAACAGCAACAGCTGAAAGGAGCCTGAAAGTGCAAGTCGATCAGTCAGATGAGCATATTTCCCATGGTCGTCTAGAGTGAATCAGGTAGTTGCATCAACATATTTCTTGTCTGTACATTTGTGTGCTCCTGCTGTTGTGAAAATAAACCATGGCTCATAAGACTGACCCACAGTTTGAATGGCGAGGGTTGCTTTCTCTTCAAAGTTCTCCACTTTCACTGTCATCTCGTAAATGCCAGAGTCCTCCCTCTGACCGCTGCGGATGAACAAGATGCTGTCCCTGTCACTGTTCCTGATGTTGACCCTCTTCGTATCCAAAGGCTGCCCATCCTTCAGCCAGGACACTGCAGGTTTGGGCTTCCCCTGAGGGGTTGGAAAAAGCAGGATAACCCCAATGCACATATTTAGTTTTTTTTTCTTGTGTGCTTTGATATGAACTGTTCATGTATGCTTGCTAGCTTACAATGAACGGGATGACCAGGTTGATCTGCTCTCCAACCTTCCTTACGTAGCGGGATCTGAGAGAGCGAGGCAAGCGGATCTTGGGTTTGTCTGAAATATTGAGACAAACATGTTTAATTTCCTGTCATCCCTTTATTTTATACTACAAACAACTGCGCGGAAATTATGCATTAGCTGGAATTATTGTTGTTATTGTAAAAGCTATGTGTTAAGTGCTGCCTCTTCAGGTCTGTGATGGCAAGTCAACAAGACATAGACATAAATAGACACGACACAATGAGGCAAAACTCACACAGGAGCATGACTGAATAAGCTACTTTCAGCTTTTGATATTAAAACAAATATTTCAATATGAAAAAAACAAAAAAACTTTCTAAAAGAACAGTGGAAAGTCAGGTTTTACATTTTTACATGTTTTGGTGGAATCTATTGCTGTGAGAAATAATTTACACGTTTATTTCCTTTGGTGCAAATTGCAAAGCAAATAAAAGCCTCATACTAACTATTTCCTAATTAACCAATCCAAGTTTAATATGACCTAATAAAATATGGTAATGTTTTTAATAACTGATCTTTTTGTAATAAATAGAGGTAATAAATGATGTACTAACTTATTTAGAGATTTTTTTTTCTTTTTTAGAGATTCAGAGATTTTTTCTTTTTCTTGTTTTTTTAGAGAAAAAAGTCAAATTCTGACTTGAGCTTTTAAAGGTGGGTGAGTGTAGGTGAGTGGTTCTTTTCGTGTAAAGTTTTCCTGACTTTTGAAGATCGACAAACATCTGCCTTCCTTCAGTGGCATGTTCTTTTGTCTTTCTCAGAGGGGAAACTAAAGTCATGGATTACAATTTTAAAAATCAGTGACGTTCTGACCCTTTTTAAAAATTTGCCTTTAAAGCACAGAAATTGATTATTTGTGATAGACAATTATTCCTCAACCAGGGATAATCTCTCCACTGAATAAATGCCCTCAAGGTTGTGGGTAACGAAAAGTCAGGATGGCGAGTATGCAGTGAGATCTGCTCACATTCACATTTAGAGCACTAAAAGAAAAACAAAAATCAGAATCTCCTTGACCTTTAATTTGTTCTTACGTGAATAGTAATAAATGTATATATTTTGTAACAGTGCATTTAAAAATCCATCATCTGAATGACTTGTTCATGCTTATAGGGAAGATATAATAACATTGTTGAGTGACAGAGTTTCTAAGTGGCTCATTAAAACTACTATCTCTGGGCAAGGAGAGGGAAAAGAAGAAGATCCTTCATCCAGCAGAGTCTAAAATAGCTTTGGTGAGAAGAAAACCTTGGCGCAACCCTCACACAAGAAATGAAGACGTCATAATTTCGAATTCATCCACGAGGTCAAATATCACAGCTAGTGTCAGGTATAGTGTGTGCTGTTGCACTTTGCTTCGGATACTTTGACATGGATGAAATGACATCATTGGGGTGACTGACTGTAACATCTACGCAGCTACCATGCTGGCTAATTTGTTCAGGCTAGGTGCTAAGGATCCCTTACATAATTCTGAATAAGCAGCAAATTTCTCAAAAGCCTGATGGCCTTAGACAACACACAAAACCCTGCGCTGTTCAACTAATCAACTCAAAATGTTCTCCTATCTCACACCCCATCAGTCTGATGTTCACCTTCCTCACATTGCTCCATGTTTTCTCTATCTGACCCAACACGTTTCATCACCCTTTATCCTTACATTTGTCACCATATCAAGCTAGGATCTGGCAACGGAAGCCATCATTTCCCAGGAAGATCAGGTCTGCGTCCCGATGCAGCTCAAACACTGAGCCCCGCTAATTACCAAAACTGCCAGCAATGCCCAGAAGCGTTGCTGGCATTGCAACATGTACCATCCGGTTAGCTGGACTACAAACAGTACGTAATCTGTCTTTGTCTTAGGATAAAGTGTCTATGTTGGGGGAAGCATTTCTGCACATGTAGGACAGTCTGTTTTTATCGGTCTGTGAATGCCGATGCGTGACTGACACAGAGCTGAATTTAACACCAACAAGGCACCCAGAATCCATCAATTAGGCTCATGTTTCATTTCCCTCCGCTGGCCAGCACTTTTGTTTGGATGACCGTACATGTCCCTCTGAGGTTTCTGTGAGTGCCCAGTGGTTTGAGCTACAACCAAGAAATATGCTCAAGGACAGCAAGCTCTGTCCCTGAAAGTGGATAAGTTGGGAATGTCAAGACATGTTGACACCCTCTCAAGTGTGTCTCAGTAGAGTCCGAGGTCTTAAACCACACTTCTTAATATTATAATTTTTTTAAGAAGGAATATAGTAAGTAAAGTGAATGCACGGATGTATATATATTATATATATATATATATATATATATATATATATATATATATATATATAACTTTTAAACTATTGGCCTTTAACCACCATGAACAGCTTGGAGAAATCTGAAATACAATATACATCCTGATCCTTATCACCATACCGCACTGTGAAATGGAAAGACCTTATCAAAGATTAGCACTTCTGCTGGAGCCGAGTCACATCTGTTCCTAAGTAAGCAACTTTTAAACTTAGGTATAATTCCATTCTATTATGATTTTTAGAGTTTGAAATTGCAGAAAAAAATAGTAAAACGGACAAGTCAAGCAAATTCAATTCTTTCAAAGTAAAAAACTACTTATTTCTTAACACGGATAACTGATTGTGGCACACTTTGTGGCAAAAATTGCTATTATTATAAAAAAAAGGAACAAATATGTGAGGAGGCAAACACTTTTTCTTAGCACTATACTCTCACATTCTCACATTTTTCAGAGAAGCCACAATAAAGAGTCACAGTATTATCAGAAAGCATCTTCAATCATAATATCAGGCTGTTAAGGTGAGATAAACACAGCTGGTTAAAGCCTTATTTGGCTTTATACAGGTTGATTAATGAAAGCTGCTAAAAGTTTTTTTTTTCAAACTCTGTTTAAAAAAATATTTGATTTGTGTTTATAAATGTCTTTTTCTCATTATAATATATTTAAAACGTCACTTTTGCAGATGGTCACACATTACTGGACATGCAAACACAAAAAAAAAAAAATACAGAAAATAAGCTAAATCTGTTTACTTTGCATGAATTATGTCATTAGGCCATAGCTGCCTGAGAAATAAGGACAGCTAGAGTAGCAGTCCCATAAATAAATTGGCTGTGAGTGTGTACTGACGAGGTCACTGTCAGTGAATTGCATGGTAGCCAGAAGGCTCATTACCCAAATGTTTCCCTTTGCTTGACTGAGACTAGCAATAAATCATCCTTACGACTGACAGTGTTCCTGAAAGTTAGAGTATCCCTCTGCATCACCCAGCATGGCTGATGGAGCTTTCACTTGACACTTTCAAAAGGGACAATATTTACATCCCAACCATTGCTGCTGATTTCATATAAATTTGGATTTTTTTTACAACTAAAAGCATTCTTACACACTTTGAAAAAGTGCTACGTGAATTGATTTTGACTAGCTTTGCTCACCAGGTTCAGTCTTTACAATATGATCATCATAGGCTGTTGCTATTGATAAAATGAAAGAAAATAGTGCTATCAAAAAAATATCTAAGATAGAAACATGCAGCCACTTCTGGAGACATGCAAGTGACAGTTTGATTTACAACCAACGAAAGCACTTGTCAGCACCTGTAGGATTTACGTCTTTACATCTGTGCAACCCATCAGGGGCCAGCACTTAATACCACCTCCGCCTCCCTGTTTGCAACAGGAGTATTTTAAGGATAGGTCATAAGTTATGGCTATCAGAGAAAACTCAACAGACAATTTATAAATTGGTTTAGCACCAGGTAAATTCTTAATAAAGTGGCTTTGTGCAGAATATTTCTAAGGGTACATTCCTGTCTAGGCAAACAGAAGTATCAAAATTCAGCTAGTGGTTCTTCTATAGCAGCATAAACTTTTGTGAAGCTGCACAAATAAAAAAAAGGCATTTTTCTGACTAACTCACCACCGATCTCACGGATTGGCACAGGCTCTGGAAGCACCCCAGGTTCGCTGCGGCCACCTGGGTTTACAGCCACTACGCGTACATTCAGCAGGTCGCCAGCTGTCAGGTTCCTGATACGGTAGCAGTCAGCCAAGGTCAACTCCTCGTTAGCTACAATCCAGTCTGTTGCTTCAGAGAAACACAGCGTCTGTGTTAACTTTTACTTTTAGTTCAGAAAGATAAAAAAAGGTCAAAAAGGTGTCTGATTTTTATCCTGTTCAAGAGTCCGTTTCTCTTTTCAAAATGTCATGAGGTACTTTTAATGGTTTATCACCTGTCGACACAATTGTACAAACAACCTGCCCATGAGAAGGTACAGTAAGAACCAACATGGTGAAACCTTAGACGGCATGCTGTCATCTGAGCAAACGAGCACTTCTAAAAGCAGTGTCAAAGGATACAGCGACAGCCGGTCAACTTATGTCTACCGTATACGGTCTGGGCCCTCCACCAATTCTATCTGCCTTCTGACACTCTGGGGACAGGTGCAGCCTCACAAGTCTCACACTCGCTAACACATAAACACACACACACTTTATGCAGACTTACTTCCATCCTTGCGGTACTCGACAGTGTATCCGCTCAAGCCTGAGCTGCCAACAGTCTCTGGTGTTTTCCACTTAATGGTAAGGCTGGAGTCATTCACATCATCTACAGATACATTCAGAGGAGCACTGCTGGGGACTGCAGGGAGTAAGGTGAATCGAAAGATGAAAACACAAGCTTAAGGAAGTTATTTTTCATATTTTCATAACATGCTTACATGTCCATTATTATTGTCATACAGATTGTCCTTTCATATATCTAATTTGTTTACAACCTTGTTGAGGAAACCCTGGTTGTAAAATAGTCTTAATCTCCCAAACTTTGGTTAAGTTAGACAACAAATTGAAACTGGGAGACGAAAACAAAGCCGTTGAGCACCATAAATGTGTGAATTGTTGTTTAGGTCTGTCATCAGCAATGGGTTAAAATATATGTATAAAACATTTTTTGTCTTTTCAAAATTTTGAATCTTTGAAACCTAAAATCTTTACCTCGACCTTTGGTTTACCCGTCGTTGTCATTAATATGTTTGCGTTTCCTGAGTCCTTCAAACCATCCTCACTTCGTTTAACTGCGCATTTCTGTACATATCTTCTTTTCTATTCAATATTTAGCCTTGATTAGCTCGTCTTCTCTTTATTTTTTGTTTATTTTGTCTGTTTGTCTGATTGCCTCCTGTTTTTGTGTTATTTAAACTACAAATTTTGCACTTGGCGCAATGCTAACCAACGAGTGTTGTTCTCTTCTGTGAGACAGAGAGAGACTCCAGAAAACAAGTCTCCACTGCTCAAGAGTCCACTGGAGCATTGCCTTACACCACTGTATCTGATGCTTTGCATTGTACCTGGTAATGTGAGGCCTGGATGCGGCTACTCAGCCATGGTAACCCATCTCACAAAGTTTTCTATGCAACGTTCTTAATGTAATCTGTAGGTCGCATGAGGTTTGGGAGATTGTAGCAACTTAATGAAGTAGATTAGCCACCTCTGCACACCATGCACCTGGGCATCTCCTGACCTGTGCTGTAATTTTACTTGGTCTACCACGTTGCTCCCAACCACTCACAGTTGACTGTGGAATATTTAGTAGTGAAGACATCTGACGACTGAACTTCTTGTACGGACAGCATTCTATCATGGTACTACTCTGGAATTTACTGAGCTCCTGAGAATGACCCATTCTTTGATAACGGAATTGAACTGAATTAAATATTCCTACACTGTAACAAATTGCTGTAAAAACTACATCATAATTTTACAGTAAGCTGGCTGTGTTTTGAAAATACAGCTTTTTGCTGTGAACAGAGATGTGGTTGGAAAGAATATGAGATTAAATTGGACCGCTGGATCACGTGGAAAGCTGTACTGTAAATTTAAACGTACAATTGCATTGTGACATTCGGCAGGAGGCGACTTTTCACCTCCTGCCGGAGGCATTGATAATAAGATATTATCAGATAGTATAAGGTTACCTGCAGGAGGAGGGGGTGTGGGGGCTTTCGGTGGCTCCTCAATTAAAGCAGCTTCTGCTGGAGCAGCTGTAATTAAAATAAAGCAAGAAGTTAACTAATAACCTCTACTCCACTAGTGAGATCTTTGCCTGCTTTCTAAGGGTTCTAAATGTTGAACTTGTACCTGCATCTGCACCAGACCCGAAGCACAAATTCATATATCACATGCATCCCTATCCAGTACAAAGCATGCGTTGTGTATTAATATGATCTGATTTAATATGATTTATGTTTACCATCTATTGGAGCATCTGCATCAGGAAGAGCAGGACTGTCTTCAGCAATGGGAGCAGCAGCTAGCAATAAAATGCCATTCAGGAAAGCCAGTTAGTGACATATGTTCAATGATCTTACTAGAAATCAGCACGTTTATGTTCCTCTGTGGTGGTGTAGCAAACCAAGTCCACATCTTTGAATTGAAGGACCCGAATTTGAATCTCAGTTGCGTCAGGAAGAGTATCCAGACTAAAAACTCTGCCAATTCTGTTTGCAATTTGTAATGACTTATTGTTGCCTCCCCTGAATAAGGGGGCAGTTGAAAATAACTTGCTTTTATAAATCAACATGTTTCTGGTTTATTTGGAAAGCAATGGAGCTGTTTAAGCAAAGCAGTAGCACAGATCATAAGAGAAAAGGCCGAATCTATGAGAACACTGTAAAATACTTACAGTATAAAACATTATTACCAATTTTTTTCCCCCAAAAGTTTAAGAATCAGGATGTTTTATATATACCTATAAATGAAATATGACCCTTATATGGGCCTTGTCCCATGTCTCATGTCATTTAAGGGACCTTATATGGTCCCTTATGTGACATTTAAAGCTGCTGCTTTAAATGTCATATATATTCTGTGTTATGTCCTAAACATGACAGAAAACTAACACAGCATAACCAAACAAACAGCATGATTGTGGTCCTTGCAGCATCACTTATTCTGCATTAAGGCTTAAGTGCGAGCTGTGTTCTGTTTGCCATCAGTCTGATTCATGTTGTAATTAGCAGCCAAAATCTGTATTAGCCATTGAATTAAACCCACCAACAATAAAAATTACACCAGAGGTCTGGTGCTGATAAATGTGGCACAGCAGAGAAGAGAAATTAATTGTCCTGCGTGAAACACAGGAAACTGATCTGGAAGGCAAAGTGGAGTTCAGTGGAGGCCCCTGCTATTAACCACTTACAGGAACCACATGCATTTTGTGTTGCTATGTTAAACTCTGTGTTCAGATCCTTCAGATTAACATTCAGATCCTTTTACATCTTATATTTTGCACATGATGGGCATGGTCAAAAAACCTGCAGCATAGCTTTAGAATTGACGGACTTGAATGATAATAAATTTCGAGGTTTAGCATGCACAGTTGATCTGAGAAACTGCATTTTTATAATTTGAAATTAAATGCATTGGTTTTAAAATTAATTTCACTAAACTGAAACTGAATTTAATGGTTTGAAAATTAATTCCTTTGCTTTGAAAATGTATTTCATTGCATTAAAAATGCAGTTTCACTACTTTTACTTTCAGTTCTGCTATTCAATTTCAGTTCCAAAAGTCAGTTATTTTGTGTCACACATTCAGGTCCTTGAGGAAAGCTCCAGAGTAATCAAACACAGATTCACATTTACATTTCACATCAGGTAAAACCTCTGGTGCATTCAATTAACCTCGCACGTTGGAACTGGGAAGTCGAAGTTTGACTTATCTCCAAGTTGTAGAGTTCCAGTTTCGTGCTTGTTTTTGTTCATATTGCTAGCAACTGTAACCACAGTCTTATAACAACAATGGTGTTTGTATTTATGCACACAAACACCAATGAAACATCCTGTCTTATAAACATTAAAAGTAGTACATGTACTGACTACATGTTACATAAAAAATGAAGAACTACTAAAAACAGGCACAGTAAGTTTAACACCGGTGATGTGATTAGCAGCTATCTTGAATTCGAAAGTTAGGTTTAGTCCTGTTGCTCCGACTTTCGGAATCATAATTCTGACTAATTCTGACTAATTCGGGGCAACATGACCATACCCAACTTCCTTATTCAGGATGGCTGCTACTTGCATCAATAGTAGTAAAACGTTCTTGCTTTGACTGTTTTAGCAGTTCTTTATTATTTATGTAACATTTAGTCAGTCGCACACGTACAACTTTTCAGTGTTTAGAGGGCGAGATGTTTCAACGGAGTTTGTTTGTTGTAAGACTGCTGTTACAGTTGCCAGCAATACGAACAAAAACTAGCTGGAAACTGGAACGCAACAACTTGGAGATTATGTAAACTCCGACTTCCCAGTTCTGACTCCCGAGGTAAATGGAACACAGCAAAAGATTCCAAATTAGCATCGTGTGTCGCTGGTGTTATGCCGGTCTGCGTTTCCCTTCATTAATATGTTTGAATGTGAATGACATCCATGAATCGGTGAATCTGTGCTTGATTAATCTGTGGCTTTCCTCAAGGACCTGGATGTGTGAAACAAAAAAACTAAAGATTTTGGAACAAAAATGGTATTATAGAACTGAAAGTTGAAAGAATGATGATTATTGATTAATTAATATTTATCAAGAATTATATATTAAAATCTCAATTTATCGACTACGTTCCTACCCTCACCTATGGCCATGAACTTTGGGTCATGACCGAAAGAACGAGATCCCGGATACAAGCGCCTGAAATGAGCTTCCTCCTTAGGGTGGCCGGGCACTCCCTTAGAGATAGGGTGAGGAGCTCAGCCATCCGGGAGGGGCTCGGAGTAGAGCCGCTGCTCCTCAACATCGAGAGGAGCCAGTTGAGGTGGCTCGGGCATCTATATCGGATGCCTCCTGGACGCCTTCCTCGGGAGGGGTTCCAGGCACGTCCCACCAGGAGGAGGCCTAGGGGACGGCCCAGGACACGCTGGAGGGACTGTGTCTCTCGGGTGGCCTGGGAACGCCTTGGGCTCCCCCCGGAGGAGCTGGAGGAGGTGTCTGGGGAGAGGGACGTCTGGGTGTCTCTGCTTAGTCTGCTGCCCCCGCGACCCGGTCCCGGATAAGCGGAAGACGACGAGTACGAGTATAATTTAAAATCATAATTTGAAAACAAATTTATTTCTTAACCAAAAATCATCACTTACGAATTGAAATCAGAGATGACCTCTGGTGTTGTAATTATGGCTCAAGGGCTTTGATAATTACAATTATTAAATTCTCAGTAATAATTGATAACTATTCCTAGATGTCACTGTTTAATCAACCGCTTCACCGAAGGTGGGGGAACTTTGACCTTATTTTGACAGACAAATCACTCTTGCTCAAAATAAACACAAACGCTTTCTCTTTATCTACGTGAATATTTATTAAATCAACAGCCCGAATACACCTCGCTATTCAATAATCTTCACCTAATCAAGCATGCAAAAGTTCTACACAAAAGGGGTAAAATAACTAACTAAACATGATAAAACAACATTGAGTGTGTATGAAAGTCAAACCAGCAGTTATGGCAAAAACAAGAGAAAATAAATTACTGAGCGAAGCTTTGGGAGGGGCATCCACCAGGCTGCAGTCATAAAATCCCCGAAGTTGTAGCTCAGTGAAACACAAAGGGTCATAAAACTTTTAGGCGGCAACCAGTGGAAAAACACGAAGAGTGAAGACAAAGGAATAGTAAATTTTCACCAGGAGGTTCTAGCAGTCCAACTTTAAGTTCACCTGAGTCTGCGCCTCCTTTGGCAAAGGGGAAAATATGACGGACCGTCAGCAGTCGACTGGAAGAAAACAAGGATAAAAATTTCTCTCCTTGTAACCTCCATGGGTTTTTTCGTCACATGTTAAATCCACGTCTTCGATCAGTAATGTAAAGTTTACTGGTCTTCTTATCCCAGGAAACTATTTCATGAGTTTGGCCAGTGGGGAGAATTAATGAAAACCCACGTGTGAGTTTCTTCTCCAGAATGAAGCGTGCCTCTGTTGCGTGGCAACCAAGTCTAGGTTTCCAGCGGGAGAGAGCGAAGGTGGGAGGCCTCATATTCCTATATAGCCCACTGTGACATCAGAGCTGCGACGTCCCTTCCTGTCAGCTGCAATGTCTGCTGGGAGTTGTGGTTGCAGACCATCCTGGGGTACATAATAGCAGATGACACTGGAAGGCATAGTAGCGCACAAATGGTCCAAGAAAGTGAAAGTAGTCTAATTGAATTTTCAATAATACAAATACATTTTCAAAGCAAAATGTATCCATTTATCCATTTTCTGCACCCACTTCTTCCATACTTGGGGGGGAGCTGGTGCGTATCTCCAGCAGTCTATGGGTGAAAGGCAGTACACCCTGGACAGGTTGCCAGTCCATCGCAGGGCAACATACAGGACAAACAACCATGTACACACCCATTCAAACCTAAGGGTAACTTAGAGAGACCAATTAACCTGACATTCATGTTTTTGGACTGTGGGAGGAAGCCAGCGAACCCAGAGAAAACCCATTCATGCACGGGGAGAACATGCAAACTCCATGCAGAAAGACCCCCCGCAGGGACCTTCTTGCTGCAAGGTAACACTGCTGCATCACCATGAAACCCACATTCAGTTTCAATTTGATAAAAATTACGTTTTGAACCAATGCATTTGATTTAAAATACGCTGAAATTAAATTTCTGACGGCACAAGTTTCTGTCCATAAAGATCCCCTTAAACCAAGGTAAACAAACAAATCAATAAAAGGAGCACTTAAAACAAAATCATGATGACACCACAGCCTAAGCTAAACAGTTTTTCTAATTAAGATATAAATATTTTATAAATAAATATGTTTTAACAGTTATAGCAGAATATGCTTCTGCTACTTGTATAATATGAAGTGGATTCTTGATTTCAGTCTACAGGTCCCCGACTTTCTATTACCAGAGTGGGCTCATGATACTGCAAACCCTAGAATTTCAGGGACATTTTTTACTATGACAATAAGTCACTAAATCACTCTGCTTTTATGAATAGTTTAATCTAAGCTATATCATATAGTATGATGTCAGACAGTATTTTTTTAAGATTTAATTTAGCCTCCAACTATACTGTTTATTAAACAAAAATGTATTTTTATTGTTACTAATAATAAAACTAATATTTTAATCTACACAAAGTCAGACTTTCCCTCCTCTCCAGGAGGTTTGTCCTACCTGGAGGACCTTCACCAGTTGCTGGGGTTTCTTCTGCTGGGGCGGCGAGAGTTGCTTCCTCAGCCGGTGCCTCAGCAGGTGGAGCTTCTGCAGGTGGGGCGGGTCTGGGTTCAGCAGCAGGTTCAGGAGCATTCTCGACAGCCTTTTTGGCTGGAGACTTTTTCATAGGTGCAGGTTTGCTCGGCATCGCTGACACACTGACGGTGCTCTGTATGAGGGTTGGGAGGAGTCCTCGAAAACATATATATAGTACAAGTATGGGGGGCGGGGGTGTTTGGGGAATGGCTAGGGCGGTTGGAAGAGAACTCCACCCATCTCCTGGCCCACCACCCCTCCTCTGCCACATATTTATCTCTGCATGTCTTCTTGACAACAAACTGTAAATGTTACAGTCTAGAACCGAGAAAATAACTAAAATACAAAATAAGCTATTTTACTCTTTTTATATTAAATAAACATTTTATTTGAATTTGAAATTTTATAATTTTCTACAAAAGCAAAATGTGAATGAATAGTGAAGACTGTGAAGAATAATAATTTTAGGGGAAATGTATTTTTTTTCTCAAATGAGGTTTTTGCCTTATACTGTCATGCTTTATAGCTGCTTTGTTATATAGTTTTATTTTTAGGTTGTCTACATAAAGGTCGGTTTTTATTAGTATTTGTTGTATTGAAACACATTTTTTTTGTTTGAAAAATACATATACAATGGATCAAGACAAAACCTCTCAGCCTAACATCATATTTCCTCAGTTAGTTTTGATGATTGTGGTTTATAGTAAATGAAATCCCAAAAGTCAGTTTCTCAAAAAATCTGAATATTATACAGGACCAACGGGAAAAAAATATAACAGAAATGTCAACTTATTAAAAAGTATTCCCATGTAAGGTTAAGTATACATTAGTTGGTCTTATCAATCCCAGTTAGCTTTCAGCTCATTTGCATTGTTGGCTCTTGTGTCTCTCATCTTCCTTTTGACAATACTCGATAGATTCCCTATGGGGTTTAGGTCAGGCAATTAGGTCAGCCAATTTAGCACACTGATACCATGATCAATATAGCAGGTATGGTTACTTTTGGCAATGTGGGCAGGTTTCCTGGTAAACATCTGCATTGAAATTGGACCTAATGAAACACAGTGGAACTACATAGACGGATGACATGACTCCCAGAATCATCTCTGACTGTGGAAACGTCACACTGGACCTAACGCAAATTGGATTCTGTGCCTCGCCACACTTCCTCGAGACTCTGGAACTTTGATTTCCAAATGAAATGCTTTATTAGTGTTAATCTAAGAAGATGACTTAGGTCCACTGAGCAACAGTCCAGTCCATTTTTCTGCTGTGCCCAGGTAAGACCCTTCTGACATCTCTGGATCAGGAGTGGCTTAACACAAGAAACACTATAAGTGTCAACCGTGTTCTGGATATTTCTTTCCAATTAGAGCTCTTGAAGCTCCGACTCCAGGCGCAGTCCACTCCTTGTCAGTCTCCACCAATCCATGAATGGGCTTTGTTACTGAACCCTCTCAAGGATGTGGTTATCCCTTTTGCCTGTGTACCTTTTTTCTACTGCATTTTTTTTCTTTCACTTAACTTTCAATTTGCTTTGATGCAGTGAGGCGTACTCTCCACGTGGAGGCTTTCAGTGATGGTGTGTTGCACAGCTGTCAAGTCAGCAGTCTTCCCACTGATAGTTTAGATACAACATGGCAACCCTATAACATTTGTTTTTGGACTCATGTAATATTGAAATTTTGCGAAACTTATCTCGAGGTTTCCATTAGCTGCAACCTATAATAATCCAACTTACTTGAAGAAAATATATATAATGAGTTTCATGTTTTGAATTAAAATATTAAAATTAATAAACTTTCCATAGTATTCTCATTTATTGAAATGCACTTATATGCAACCAACACATTTTCAGCTACACATGACCTTTTTTTGCATAAATCTTACAAATGGGTTCCTAAAAAAAGTGAGGAAAAATATCTGCTGAATGGTCTTAATTGTTTTTCTTTGTTGTAATAATGTTCTTTGCAGAAATGAACTAAACTCTCCAAACTAACCAAAAACAAAACAATAACAAATGTGTTCCGCGCCTTAGTGGACAATAAAGTGCAAACCTCCAACCATCACAGTCACTGGGGTGGCAATGCGACGACTTTATTATGTCCAGTGCTTAAAGTTAGACATATGGAATCTGATGTAATTATAGAGACATGGCATTTCATGAAGTCCACTTTTAATCAAGGTGCTCCTTCCTGCAGGAGAAAGACAATAAAAACCAGAGGCTGCTCATTTTCTGCATCAATGAGCAAAGCTTTTTGATCTCTCTTCACTTCAGTGATTGTTGTCGCAGATGCAGTGGCTATGTACAGTGTTTACAATATTGATGTCATTCATGTACAAAAGAGAAAAAACTGTACAAATACTATAAGAACAAAACAAAAAAACAAAACAAAATTCTGTTCTTAAAAAAATGCAAAAAGAGGAAGATATCCAGTTATTAAAAATCTTTGCTATGATGTGGTTAAAGTGTGGTGGGTCCAATGAATGAAAGGAAAATTCTCACATCTCACCATTTTCCACAAGTCTCTCAGTGTCGAGATTAAACTGTGTCAAACTGCATACAAACATCCCAGTTGTGGTACACGTTCTCATATGCTGACGTGTATTATGTTCACTAACAGCTAATCTCCAGGGCAAAGGTCCAAATCGATAAGCCACACAGCACCCAGACATCAGATCATCACTTTAAAGTGACATCAGAGTAGGTAAGAGGATGATTCCTCCAAATCGACGCCCACAGGTGGTAGCAAGCAGCTTGAGAGCAACTTTAGGCCAAACTGGGTTTCAGGCACAGATAGACTTAGGCATCATGTCTTTACTTTTACACCTTCAAAGTTAATCAGAGGAACATCTGGACAGAATATGGCAGTCTGAGGTACATCAGGGTTGAGGTGGGGTGAACAGAGTTCTCCATTACCAGCCGTTTCCTCCTCCTCCACCTTCCTTTATCACATAACAGTCAAGATATGACCAATAAATACTGTTACTTACTAATTTCTAACAAATATTTTGTGCAAAAAATGAAAAAAAAAGCTTTTCATTCAATTATCATAACTAAATCTGTAAGTAGAGACTTTCTTTCAAGTTTCATATCTCATGGGATAAAGAGCAAATAAAAAGAGGAAGGAAACTATTTATGCTTTGCTTCTTCTTAACAGATGTTCTCCACTTCCCCTCGCAAGATAATTAACGAATAATACCCAACAGTCATGAACACAGTGTACCTTGCCTTCAATAGCTCTTTTGCTTAAATGTCTGTTCATAAAGTAGGTGAGGAGATTGGAGAAGGTGAATCGAGTACAAAATCCTACAAAAGCTTTTTTTGTAACACAGCTTTGTGTTTTAAAAATGATCTAAATACAGAACATACTGCACCAAAGCATAGTCAATTACGGTAGATTTGTTCAACAAGCTGTTATTGTATCCGTGTTTTATTTCTGCGGTTATGAAATCTGTCAACTGAGGCATGTGACACTTTGCAGAATCATGTCATTAGTCATCCATGCATGTTCCTCTTACAGCTTCACAGCTCGGCAAACTGATCTACAGTAAGCAACAAAGTTGTTAAAAGTTGAAATAAACAAAAAACACATTCAAGGCCATGTTCATTATTGTGTTTTCACATGTGTCATAATCTGGTGAGATCCTTTGCAAAGACAAAGTCCACCAACAATGAGACAGGACCTGGTAGCTGCTGCCACCTGCATGATTTACCTATGAACTGCACTTTTTAGCTATACCAAAACGCACCCCCCACAACCCCCCCACCCCCCCACCCCCCCACCCCCACCCCAACTCCCCCCTTTCAACACATTCACTGACAAAGCTCTCTAGAATCCCATTTTCACAAATAGAAAATAAAGTGCATTTTGGCTGCTGTCCAGTGATGGTCCAACTCATCGGGGAGCCAATAACACAATTGGCTGAAATGAAGTGCCTGCCTTCAACAAAAACCTGTGAGCACCAGTAGCTGTGAAAAAATATGGTTGCTTAAAAAGAAATAAAAAGGAAGAAATGGGACTTAATGATTAGGTTTACAGGTCATATTTTGCATCACACATTTCCTTTCACCATGCACTTGCAGATTAAACAAAAACCCATCTGGGACAAACTGAGGCGAGAGGAAGAATCATGTCCGATCATCACATTTTCTTTCTGAAATCAGTTTGTCTTCCCAGGCTTCCAGAAGCAGAGCAGAGCAAACCCTTATTTTATAACCCCTCTTTTCAAATAGCTTTGAAGCTGAACAATAACATTATCTGTAGAGTCCTTTAAAGTCTCATATGATCCCAGCTCACACCGGCTCAGAGTGTAGTCTGCAGACTGGGATCCAGACAGCCTTCCCTCTCTGGAGACTCAATATAGTTGGCGGACTCCTGGAGTTTAAGCAACATGGCCATCTGGGAGGCACAAGGAGACAGAGGGATGCAGATTAAAACAAAGCATCAATTTACAAGGTTGTTTTCAAGAACTTAGTTTGGAATACATAAAAAAGTGTAAACATTGAGAATTTGAATAATAAAGATTAGTATTACTTTAGCTGTATCTATAAGTAACGCTGTATGAAACCTTTCTACATTGGCTAACCAGCTTGGTTGAGTGGCTCAGTGAAAAGAAAACTGTAAAGTATTTTAAATTAACATGAAATTCAACACAGTGCATATTTTTAAACAACAGGTTGTTTGTTTTGTCCTTCCAGGTTATTTGATAGAAAGGTTGTAGTTTTGAAGAAGAAATTACATGATCATACCAATTCATGCATTAAAGCACACACTATATTGATAAGAGTATTGGGCCATTTGCTTTTGGGCCACATGTGAACTTCAGGGACATCCGACTTTAATATGTTGTCTGTCCACCCTTTGCAGCTGTAACAGTTTCAGCTCTTCTGGAAAGGCTTTCCACAGGGTTTAGGAGGGGATTTATGGGAATCTTTGACTATTCTTCCAGGAGCGCATATCAGAGGTCAAACACTGATGTTAGATGAGAAGGCCTGGCTTGCAGTCTCTGCTCTAATTTATCCCAAAGGTGTTTTATTAGGTTGAGATCAGGGTTCTGTGCCTGCCTGCCAAGTTCTTCCACACCAGACTTGCTAATCCTTTTTTTTTATAGACTTTGCTTTGTGCACCAGTAGTAGTCATGTTGGAAAAGGAGGGGGCCATCCCCAGACTGTTTCACACAAAAGTTGGAGGTTGATATAGTCAAAAAACCAAACCAAATGTCTTGGTATGCTGAAGCATTAAAACCCTTTCACTGAAAACAAAGGATGAGCCAAACCCCTGAAAAACAGCGCCACTCCATAATACCATCTTCACCAAACTTTAGATTTGGCACAACGCAGTCAGGCAAGTGTTGCTCTCCTGGCAACTGACAGACTTATCCATTGATTTGCTACAGGCATGATTTGTCACTTCAGAGAACATAGGAGTTCTCTGGAGTCTCCACTGCTCTAGAATGCAATTGTGGTGTGCTTTACATCTCTACGTCCAACGGTTAGCGTTGCACTTGGCAATGTAAGGCTTGGATGCAGGCACCACATGAATTTTGGAGGCCTGTAGCTTTTGACTCTGCAGAATGTTGGCAACCTCTGCGCACTATGCTGTGACCCCGCTCTGTTATTTTATGCATCCTATTACTGTGTGACTTGAGTTTGTGTCGTTCTCAATCACTTCCACTTTGTTATAATAACACTAACGGTTGATGGTTGAACATTTAATAGTGAGGAAATGTGACAACTGAACTTATTGCACAAGAATTTGCACGGATTAAATTTTTAAAGTAAAACTTTAATCTAACATCTTTTAATTTTACCGACATGTTTCTGCTTACTGAAAAAAATGTTTTAGCATCACTAAACTGTGATGCTTAAGATGTTTTTTTCATTCATTATTAGGAAGGTTGTAATTAATAATAATGAACAAGCCGTTTTTAAATAAAATATAAATAAAAAACGCATAAGCTAATTTTGTTCTAAATTTATTTTCCTTTTATATTATTTAATCATGTTTTAAAAGATGCTTGTCTTTTGGTTGTTGGAAATAATTTTGCATCTATATCTGAATTTGTAAAGTTAGTAGTATCAGCAGCAATAACTGTTCACTCACCAGAGGGTCCGACTCCAGCGTGCTAGGTGGAGGTGTATCTTTGGGGGGCTTCTTCTCCTCACAGGGCAGCCCAGTGCTGGGAGGAGGGAGGTGAAAGAGCCTGGCCTGATCTTGTTGTGCATTTGGCCATGGAAGAGTGCCTCTCACCCACTCCACTGGATCCTCCCACACCGATTTCTGACCATGCACCTTGGAGAACAGAGACCCATTGCAAAAGCTGCATTTTTACAAGGTGTTACACGTTGATACGACAAATATTATACTTGGGAAGTAAATTTTTGCTCACCTTGATGCCATCTTTGGCTCCCTCTTGGAGGTACGGTATAATGGAGTGGTTCCACAGGTCGATGAACCACTGCCTGAACTCTGCTACTGACACTGGACAGGACAAGAAGAAGCAGGGACCTGCAGAAGGCAAAACCTCTGGTTAAACCCCTGTTTACCTTCTGAACAAACCCACAAAGCGCCCCAAACAAGGCTAAGTTTACCCAGACTCCCCCTTGTCTCACCTATGAGAAAGTCTGAGGTGCTGTGTTTCTCCAAGAAAGCGTGGAGGTGGTACCAGAGCTGAGGGATCCAGTCGAGGACACGTAGAAGTGCCTGGCGGCGTGGGGATTCATGCTCTTCTTCCTGGTAGGTCTCCACAGCTTTACGGTGCAGGTACCTCAACAGGAACCCATTGGCTGGTTCCACATTGTTAGAGAATGTAACCATCCTGTTGCAAATTCAAAGAATGATTTTGGCTACCCATAAGCACCTTATTTTAAATATACTTCTGCAGGAATCAAAAGTTAATATTGTAAATTTCATGTGCCAACCTGAAGCTAAGGTGCAGCCCATGGTTAGATGTCATCTTCACAGGTTGATTGGTTGTTCCAATAATGTAAGGACTAAAACATCACCAGAGATGAAAATTCAACTTTTAGCAAAAAGCTCTTATTTAACTCTTTGGTAAAGTACAATAAATTGAGAACCTACCATTTGTGATACTTGCAAGTGAGGGCTCCATTTACAAGTTCAGTGATAGCTGCTGAATCACTGATATCATCTATGATAACAACCAATGGCAGCTCTCCTCCGCTCTCTCTGTCAATATGATTTGCCAGATTTGACAGATACAACTGCAAATCCTGCAAATGAGAAGAAATATGACTTTACACAAGTAAGAGAATAACATAAGCAAATATATGTCAGTGAAACTTGCTAATAAAAATTATTTAAAGATGTTTTTTACCTTCTGTGACTGCCGATGCATGTTGAAGGTGACAGCAGCACTGCGACCCAAGACACACGACTCATGGTCACTGTCCAAGGTGTCGATCCGGCTGCACTGCAGGAGGTAGTGGGCCAGATGCTGGGCCAGATATGTCTTTCCTGTCCCACTAGGTCCAGAGAGAACCAGGCGTCTGTGCTTCATTAGCAGGCTGATGTAGTGCAACATCATTGGCTTTGGTATCAGAGTCTCAAACACCAGCGAGTCGACACTTTTGTCTTTGAGACCTATAAAGGCAAGGTTAGATTTTTAGCATCTACTACTACATTTACACAAATTAGTCAAATGGTAAATCATCACAATTAATCTTTAACTGTCTTTATCACATTATCAAGATAATGTTAATATCCATTAATGTCCCTGATGTTAATGCTGAAACACCAGCATTTTTTATTCTTAAGCAAAAGATAATTTTTTCTTTATAATTCAATTTGTTAATTTCTTGCATTCTGTAAAAACCTGAATATTATATATTATACTAATACAGCCCTGCGATGGACCGGCGACCTGTACCCTGCCTCTCGGCCATAGACTGCTGGAGATAGGCACCAGCTCCCCCGTGACCCAGTATGGAAGAAGTGGTATAGAAAATGATGATTGATTACAGCAAACGTTTGATAAATCAGTTCTTTTAGATGTGTCAGTTAAATCTTAAAATGAGAAATAGTCATCTGCGAATATCAATAATGCATGCTTTTAAGCACTGTAATGTTACTTTCTAGTAATGCTAAAAATGTAAATAGTGTTATTTGTTTGATTTTGGTTAATTAAAGACTAATCAAGATGCTGACACCATGGCAAAGTGGCATACTCTGTCCTAATGCCGGAAACCACTGTACATTTTTCTTTTACTGTATAGTACATTTATAGGTTTTTTATGGTCAGGGAAGTTGCTGCACATTATAACCATAAACTAGTAGGCAGTGGGCCTTGGTGCATTAGATTCCTGCAACTGCAAGTCCTATTTTCTAATGGTTCAAAAACAAACCAGCAACAAACAGCATCTGTACTGCTAACCTTTCAACGTCGCAAAAATTTGAATGGGACCATTGTCAAGGCATTGATGGGGCAAAGCCTGGGGCTTGCCCCCCCCTATCGTCCTCTGCACTCCCTGGTTCAGCTGGTACGTGTGCAGCGAGTCGCAGGTCAAACCTAGACTCCCTGTCGGGTCCACCTGACTCAAGTAGTCCTGAACAAAAGAGAAAAGCATATCGCAATTAGTACTGAGCTACTTAATTTAGAGCAATACTCTAACTTGAATATCAAACATAATGCTAAATTAGACTTACTTGAAAGGTCTTAGCAATGAGGGAGTCAAGAGAGGTCCAGTTAGTCCGTGGACTGATTGTCACTGAGCCCAGGTAGAATTCCTGCAGCTGTTTGCTGTCCTACAGATATAGAAGAGTGCACAGATTGCTCAGAAATGAAAAAACCCTATACCATCTCTGTTCTTGGTAAGTGTTTTGCACTTACCTCCATTTGATCTCCAGTGCGAACCAATATTTTCGCACAGACCTCTTCATATTGAGAAGACACACTTATCAAGTCACAAGAAGACACATCTAAGAGAAAGAGGCAAAACATTTATAAAATTATCCTACAGGATTGCAATAGCTAAATGTTGACTAGGGTTCTGTTTAGTCTTTACCTGGAGCTTTACAATCATTTAGACTCAGGCTGAAGGATTTAGTGAGGGACATGCTAATCGGCGGATTCACTGAGGGCCCCAGAAGAGAAGCCAGGCCAGATGGCTGAGAAGTGGAGGAGGTGGGACCAGGTCCGGAGAGAGGGAGCTGACTTCCTGTTTTCAAGTGGTCATTCTCTGCCTTTAGATTGTCAACAGTGGACTAGAACACAAAGAGATTTAAGTTTTATATTGAAACTATACCAACAAACCTGCAGAATCAGCACAATTCATGGGGTTATAGAACTGAAAATGAACACAGACAAGCGAAACAAACCTGCATGTTGTTCATGGCTTCTCGGAGCTGCTCCAGCTGATGTGCAGAACTTAAGGCCTCCAGTCGGATATCTGTCAACTTCCTCTCTTTCTCCCAGAGCTCTGACCGCAACTCAGACACCGCTCTTTCACCGTTGTCTCCCTCTTCTACCATTTCCTCCATGATCCTATGAAACCCATGTTGCTCTCATAATATGTAGAAACCTACATATGCAGATTCACATGTTTCAAACCTGTTTGTGTACTTACATGGAAGAGGTGGCAGATGTTGATGTTTTCAGAAACGAAGGAAGGTTCTCAGCCGCATCTCCTCCTTCATGAGCCATCTTTGGCGAGTTGGGAGCTGAGGAGTCAGGGGTGGCGATTTCCTCGATGTCCGAGTAAGTTTTGGAGCCTTTTTTAATACTGAACGCCTTGTTGAAGGAGCTCCTCAGCTGCTCAGAAATATGAAAGCAGACATGTCAGTCAGAGACAGAAACCATCATTTAGTAACTCAGAAGCTTGCAAAAGAGGTAAGTTAGAATTATTAAAGACATGCTTAATATTAAGGGAATAGTTTGTCATTTTTCAGCATGGAACACAATATTGAAACCCCGACATTACTGCAATTTAATGTCTAACTACTGGCTTTATTTATATTTAGAAATACAGTTTCTAAAAAAAAAAAAAAAAAAACTATCCTCAAGTAGGAAAAAACAAAGCGATTATGAGCTAACCCACCAACCTCGTTGATGTTTGTATTTTTTATTTGTTTGACTTGTTTGACTTTGTTATGCCAACACCTTCATCTATAAGAGTTGTATAATTGCATGTGGCCCAGGAGAACCTGGTGGGGCCGTACACACTCACAAAATGATTACCTGATTACTGTGTATGACCTGTTAATAGAATTTCAAACTTCCATTGAAGAAAGTTCAAGTATTTTTTTCCAGGCAGTGACAAATGTTGAGCCGGATGCCACGTTATGATCCTGTGCTTAGGCCAAATATTTCAGAAAACCCAAGCAACATTTCACTGTGTGGAAACATAATAATTTGTAATAATCTTAGATGTTTTTGTAATTTTTAAAAATAATATTCTCTATTGTAATGCCAGGAATAACTTGAAAATAAAGTTGAAAATAAGGAATTGTACAAATCCTATTATAAATACCCCTATTACACAACTGTGATTCTGCCTTTTGTTTCACTCTCATAGCAAGATATGCTTCCATAGGTAAATAATGCTGCACCATCACAACACCAAAGGAATATCTTCACAAACAGGGACCGTACAGGACTGTGTGTTTCACTGGTTTAAAAAGTGCAAATAATCAAATTGTATTATTTTTTAAGTTGGAACTTAAAAATTCCTCCATCACAGTACAAATTGAATGCAACATTATTTCCAAATTCAGTTATTTTACCACAAAACATGAATTTGTTTTTTTAGAAAGAATGTAATACAAAAATCAGTGTAAATATTTAACTAGGGAAGATGGATACTATCTCCACATCACATTGTCCAGTTCTCATATACTGTATATTTATTACTCTTTAAATTCTGAAAAAAGAAAGTAGATTGATTTGATTGATCAGGTATCTTAAATAAAACTGAAAGGAAATCAATTATTCTAAAATAACAAACTATTCCTTTAAATTTTAGTTTAATTTTATGTATAGGCAAAGTGCTGAGTCAGTAAACATTATTCTGGTACTGCATGTTGATAAAAACAATAACTTCTCATATTTATACTGAATAATAAAACACAAGTTAACCTAGAGGAGTAACATAATCAAGCATATCTCATAACAGTCAGTGACTAATTATTTTAATGGCGCATCATGTCTGCTGCTTGCCTCTCATAACCGATCTCTAGCTATCCATTTAATTAAACATTTGCAGATCAGGCAGCATTAATCAGCAGTGCAGTAAGTCAATTAGCAGAGATGAAGCGACTGTAGTTTCAGATGACCCATCATGCTGTGTGAATGAAAATTATAGGAGTTAAATGATTACATAGTGATGGCACTCACCTCAAACACCTAAAATAGCAAAATGACACAACACACAGGAGGGAAACACTGGTCATATGTCAGCCATGCTGCTCAGTCATTTTTTTATAGAATAAAGTTCATCCAAAAACCAGGCTGTGAATGTTAAAAGAGCAGAGCCCACACATTCTTACCCAGCTCTTCTTTTTTTTTTTCTTTGCGTCTTGATCTTTCAAGCTGCCCACACTCGACATGCTGGTCAAGCTGTTCAGACTGGAAATGCTCTCACACGAGTTCTGACGTCGAATACGGTGGTCTGATGGAAAGAAAGCTCCATATTAGTGACAGGTATTTGAGGAGGATGCAGAAATACGTGTATAGAGTGATTGCCTGGTTAATCTACAAACCTTTCATGTTATCTTGGTTGTTTAGGGCTCCATGGATGACAGCCTGTGCTTCTTCATTTCTGGTCTTCAGAGACTCAATCGTCTCACGCAGCTCTGTCAGCTCTGAGTCCTGTACAAACATTTCACAGAACTCATCTTGGAACAATCATTAATTAATAATTTTGGTTATTGGATAAATGTTAAAGGTGAATATGGGAACTGGTATACTACAAATGAATGAAGTGGTCTGATCTCAATTACAACCACACATCTCTGTTATCAGAGATTTACACAAAGTGGTAGTAGCTGTGGAGTGGAAGGAAAATGACACATGGTTTATCTTGCCACAGATTTTCAACTGGACTGACGTCCTGACTGTGACACGGTCATTCAATCGCTTGAAAAAAGTCTTGTCTAAACCGTTCCATTGCTCTGATTGGATGTTGATGATTGCTATCCAACTGGAAAGTGAATCTCAGCCCCTGTCTTAAGTTTTACACAGCCTCTGACAGGTTTTCTTGTAGTATTGTCCTGTTTTAAGCTCCATCCATTTTCCACAGCAACTCTGAACAGCTTTACTGTCTCTGCTGAAGAAAATGCTTCCCATAGCATGATGCTGCAACCACTGTTTCACCATGAAGGTTGTGTGTTGAGGCTAATGTTTTGCATGTAGGCCAGAAGACTTTAGTCTCAATCTTAACAAAGCACTTTCCTCCACATGTTTGCTGTGACCCTACATGGCTGCACGGCAAACCATACACAGGACTTCCTTTGAGTTTCTTCCAACAAATGTCTTCTTCTTTCCACTTTTCTTGTACTCATGGTTTTTGGAGTACAAGACAAAGATTTGTTCTGTCAGCAGATTTTCCCACCTGAGTTGTGAATCTCTGCAGCTCTTCCAGGGTTACCATGGACCTCTTTGCTGCTTCTGATTAAAGCTTTCTGTTCCTGGCCTGTCTGTTTACGTGGAAAGCCATAACTTTTATGCAATATGCAAAAAGGAGCAGAAGGCTGTAGATCTGAGTTTGTCTAGCTGAGCACTAACCCCGCTGTAACCTTGGATGCTAAAAATAAGTAACTTAAATTGTATCTGAGTGGTCAGTAGCAGAGTGACATGTGTCCTTTATGGCTGAACAAACACCAGAGACACCACCCTATTCTGGATCATCTCCAGCGAGGTTCACTGAGGATGCCTACAGACCTACTGCAAGAGTCACACATCAACTGACACAAAGCACCTTATCAGTGAGACTGTATATGTATATATTTATATAGATCTATATCTATATACTGTATATATCTAACACGATGAGCTCATGCACATATGTAATCTTCCACATAATGTCAGCAAAAGGACAGAGACTCAAGAACAACAGAGTCTTTCTGCTCTGCTTGTTTTCCTCTAAAGTCGAGTGATTGCTCTTTCCTCTAAATGGAGCCACCAGGCCCATCTTCTCAAGGTTAGAGAGGCTGTGCTCCAGGCTGATCTGCACAGGTCACTGCACTGGAACTTACAACAAAGATTTTTTTGGTCCAGTCCAGACTGGGCTTTCAAAGGGAGCAGCAAGGCATGAAGAACTCAGAGAGACTCCTCACATGCATGCCCTTAAATCAAACACAGCCTCGAGCTGTGATTAATTCATTCACAACAAATCTAGATAGAAGAGTGAAGGAATTTAGCTTTGGGTGCACATGCAGGCTGTTTGACTCATGCTTATCAGTTAAACATTAAACTTTCTTTTATTCATTGATCTCAAATCCTTCTTCCATACTATATCATCACCTGATTGAAAGGCCTCTAACATACATTTTGCTCCTACAACAAGCTGTTATCATAGTCACCTCACAGAGAGCTGGCTCCTCTAAGCTTACTGCTCTTTAGATAAGCATAGTGTTGGAAACTGGCTGGAATTCTGTTTTGTTTTAGTTTGAGTTTAAAAGTGCAGCTGCGATGGTACCTTTTGTTCGTGGCTTATCGACAGACTCTGCAACCGAGCTGTCATCAGCGCCAAGCTTTGCTCGAAGGCAGCCACCAGGTTTGCCTGTTCAATAAGATGAAAAATAAAAAGCAGTTTGTTACATGTTTTTAGTGGATGTCTCTGAAAGGATATTGGTACAAAGTTAGTTTTTATGACTAAAATGGCAGAACATAATTTAGACATTATCATTAAACTACTAAAGAGGTACAGGTTCGGCAGAATTGCGCCCTTTTACATTTTTTAAATAAAACACTAGGGTTGAACAGGATGTCCTTTTGCATATTCCCCATGTTTCCTAATCTCTTTCTCTATAGCCTAGCAGAGGAGAGAAAATTGCTTTCTCTTCTCTAACACAAGGCTACAGTATAATAATAATAAAACAATCTTCTCATTATTCCAGTTCGCCAGAATTCTGTCTTTGGTGCATTTGTTCTGGTTTTAAGAAGGTCAGTCATATGAACATATTTCAAAGGAAGGCATAGATGGCTCATGTGTTTTGTAGAAAGGTATAACTAATGTCTATACTGCTGAACAAAGAAGATTGCTGACAGTTTTTCACACAGAAACAACATTGATGGGAGGTGATAAAGAATAAAGAAACCAGATGTGCAAATATGCTGAGGAGCCAAGCATTCTTAGGAGGGTAAGACAGTAAAAAAGACACCTAACAAATGCAAACAAATAAATAAAAATAACATTAACGTGCTAAAATCGTATATTTTTAATGATACAAAATCTATAAAATATAAATAAATAAACATGCATAATAACATAACAAAAATAAATGAATACAATTTTAAATTTATCAAAAAGAATAAATAAATGTGGCAAAGAAAATAAAAAAAAGTATGTACAATGTTCTGAGATAGTAAGAATCAAAAAAGTACAAGAAATAAGGTAATAAATAAATAAATACATATTAATAAAATGACATTTTTTATCATCAGAAAGAAGGTTAAATGCCCTCCACAAATATTGGTATCCCTATTAGTCTTGGAAATTTTTTTTTTACTGCAGCAGCATAAAGACAAAAAACACTTTTAGCTAGAGTACATTCATTCAGTCCCACATTATTTATAGTTGTCACTGTTCCCTGTCATAAATCGTATGGAATAAATGAATCATTTAAAAATTTTCTACTAACCTGCCTCTTTTCTCACCAAAATGAAAAATACTGGAGAATATGCCGTTTAATTTAAACAGATGTGCTGATATTCATAAATCAGAAAGTAGTGACTCACCTAACCTAGCCAATATCTACAGCAGAGCATTAATTAAAAAAAAAATCATAACAACTGGAGCTGCTACAAACAAGGCTGGACAAGACAAGGTTATCTTACCATCATGCTCAGTCAGCAGGACAGTAATAAATGAAAAAATAAAATACCTGATTAAAAGCTTTTTTACAAAACTTTAACTTGGATAACAAAATAGTGGATATGTAGATATTGTAGATTCTTGGTCTGCTACTTTTGGTTGGTTTTTAATTAAATAAAGCATTGTTTTCACATTTATTAGTGATAATATTTGTGTGATGCAAATGGGTCTATAAACAAGGAAGATCATCTTATCTAGGGGAGTAAACATGTCAAGAGAAAAAAGTACTGAAAATGCTTTTTGTGAAACGAGGCTGGAAAGGCGACAGATACAAACATATAATACATACATTTGCTGTAAGCTGTGTGGTCAGATTGGAAACCTTCTCCTGCGATGACTCCAGCTCTCTCCTCAACATGCGGATTTGCTGTGTGGAATGAAAAATGCTACTTTAGATTATATCAAAGCATCATTGCATTAGAAAATGTCTGATATTATTCAATAAACGAAAGGATGGCGACCAAAGAATGATGAAGTTACTTGTTTACTCAAAAACAACAAACATGGGATTGATAGATGAAAGGAAAAAAGGAGACGAGACAGCAAGGATGACTGGGCTGTGAAAGCAACACTTACCTCTCCTTGAATCCTTTCCTCAGCCTTGGGAATGAAGGAATAAAAGCCAAGAAGTCAGACAGGACAGAGGGGTAAAGGAGAAAAATGGTGAGGACAGGAAAGAATAGGAGACTAATAAGGTACCGATCATTATCTTGAGTGTGTGCTATTTAAAGCGTGAAGCAAGAAACAAGCATTACTGTATCCCTCCACCTTTAAAACCGAGAATGATACCAAGAACTAATCCATATCTACCTGATTCGGTATGCTGCCCACACTCACCGAAGAGTAGCTCGACGAGGCGTTTGAGGCAAGGGAGAGAACAGACCCATGAACTGGGAAGAGAACATTAAGAAAGACCAAGTTAAACAAATGAGCTGCTGAATTTAAATAGCCTTTTCAGAAAAACTACCAAAAGTAATTTAGTGTTTCACCTTCATCATTGGGCTCTCTGTCCCTGAAGGATCCAGAACGAACCATCCCCATGCTGCGTGGACGCTCCGCCAGTGACAGCGTGCTGCCCAACGGCGATGCATTGTAAAGCTCCATGGAGGCATCGTGTGTTGGGATGCTGTTGGACCGGGTCATCCTGGGGGGACCACCTACAGGGCTAGGCACTGTTGTGACAGCAGAGTTACCAAAAACATTAGTCAAAATAATGTGGAACTGCTACTAGGTGATGCAAATTGTTGGCTGGTTGGTCTTCATCTCTGTGTAAAGGAGTGAATACAGACCCATACTGGTCTTAGAGGTGCGGGGCAGGGAGGTAGGTGAGGACAGCAGTGGGAGGGTGAGAGAGTCAGTCATACTGTGAACAGTATGTGAGTGTCTCCGCTCTCCTTTCTCCTTCAGTTCCTCCTCAGGCTGAGAGGCACCACTGAAACTAAAGACAGTGGAGGATAAAAGTCAGTGTCACCCACAGTTAAATAATAAGAAAGGTGGTGGAGCCATCTCTAATATTACTGATCAGTTAGTGAGTTTAAAATCACAATAAAATGTAATTGTAAGTGATCACATTAAGCTTTTTTGTACATAATGGTCAGAAATGATGACCCAATAAACAGGATGTGGACAAAGCTTTAAAATAAATTCAGACTTTTGTCAGAGTTTTGTCTTTAAAATTCAGAAAAAGCCAACCTTTAATTTATGTCAATTTGTTCAAGGGGAAAATTACATGTTCAAAAATGCCATGTTACAAACCTATTTACACCCTCAGGAAATTATTCATTTTTATTCATACTTTTATAATTTTTTCTTCATACTATGAATCAGGAATCCAACACTTATACAGACATATGATGTGACACAAAGGCACATTTGTATTAACCACTGTTCAAATAAGAATGCCAAAAAACGTGTTAAGCAAGTTAGTCAAGAGATGGCTCAAAGAAAATAGCTACTCTCCTAAACTTCCCCATATTTGCAGTTAGAAAGTAATTAAATAGTATAAAACAGTTGGAAATGGGACAAACAAGGAAGAATAAGAACTAAGGCTGCACTGATAGGGTTTTTACCCTCTGGTACCAATTTCTTGTTTTCTCTGACCTGCCAATTTAAACCAATCTTGATTTCTATCCTTTCTAAGAATGCCCTGTGATGGACCAGCTAATTTTCCAGGTTATCCCCCCACTTCCCACCCAATGACCACCTGAGATAGGCTCCAGACCCATCCATGTATAGATTTAAGAGTATAGCTGTATGTGTGAACTCACATACCTTAAACCTTTCTTTGGCAGTGTGTTTCTGTCTCTCTGAGGACTGTGGAAAAGAAACAGTCATTATTTAAGCACTCTTATGCAGGGACTTATTAAACTCTCAGGAACGGGGAGCAAGCACAAAGAGGAGCAGCACGACTGGCAGGCAGCTTGTGGCAGCCAGTAATTATAACCTCAATCAGTGCTGCTGGTACAATGCTGATAACCGGCCTGTAGTAATAATAGCTCAGCAACCCATCAATGTCTGTGTGTCAGTGCTTATCTTTATATGTTTTGAGATATTTTAATTAAAAATTTTTCACCATTACCACTAATCTAACTGCAAAAATATATCATGCCGTAGATATTTAAATCACTAACCAAAATAAAAAGAATTGGCCAGTATTTAGCACCTTGTTCAGGCTATTTTTTCTTTTGTTAGTTGAACAAAAATCATCTGATAAACATTAAAAGTATTTAAAAAATGTTGTTTAAACAAATAATATTGGCATATTCTTATAATATGTAGGTATGAAAACTTCTTAGGATTTTGCAGATGCCACAGCCTTACACCTCTGTCTATATATGGGGTCTGCAACCTGCCGTTCTGGAGCCATACGTGGCTCTTAGGAGTCTCCACTGAGGCTCTTAATAACTTTTGTCAAAAAAGCTAAAGAATTGAGCAATGTTTTAAAATGGAAAGGTAATTAAAATATGCTATCTTTAACAACTTTTTCTAGGCATTTTCATCCAATACATGCATAACATTTCTGCAAACAGTGACAATAACAGTGTAAGGAATATTCTTTTTTATTAAGTAGTCTTTTGTCACTAGGTTGCAAACTATGAGCTTTTTTGGCATCATCTTCTAAAATGTAATGTCCCACTGAAGAAAATGTATTAAATCCATAAAAATAAAAAAAATAAAATAAAATTGTTGTTTAATTTAAAAATGTATATAAATTTCCTATGGTAGGTATTATAAAAACAAGCTATTTTGTTTTGAACAGTCATGTTGCTTTTGTGGCTCTGAACATTTTTTTTCCTACTGGAAAAAGTGGATGACCCCTGGTCTACATGAACAGTACTTAAATCTATCCACCTGTCTGCTTAATTTGTGAGTGGGGACATTTGAATTTCCTGAAGGACAAAACAAAATCCCCAGGATCCTAAATCTGCCTTTCTCCAAGTCCAGGCTCTGTTCCAGATCTGGAACGAACATCTACTCTATCCAGATCCAGGCTGTGGTGCAGAAAATGCAGACAGAATCTTAACATCATCTAGAAATCAGATTTGGATGTTTGAACTTGGTTTGAGAATCTCTAAATCCTTTGCCTATCACTTCCTTTGCTGACCACAAGGTGGCACTAGATGGCTGTTTTTTATATGCTCTTATCCAGTGATCATATTTCAGCAGGAATAAACTGACCTGTCTTTGAGAGTCAGTGAGATTTTACTTCCAGAGCTCCAGCTGGAAGGAGGGTCTCTGTCCACCTCTTTGTGTCTGTCTTGAGACTCTAATGTGGTGGTGCCTCGCCCCAAGGTGCCTCTCACCCTCTCTTTATCTCTCTCTTTAGGTTCTGGGGCCAGACTCATCTGTAATGGCAAAGACTCCAAACTGCGATGCAGCCCAGATGTGCGAGGGTAGAGCAGGGGAGAGGTGCTACCTTCACTTCCTCCAACGCCAAGAGAAGTGACCTGCCTAGGTCCCAGGCCGATGCTGGAACCGGAAAAGCAGGCTGAGGAGTTCACATTGAGTATAGGTGCAGGGCTAGGGGTCAGACAGGGGGTGGTTGACATTCCTATTGAGCTGGAACGTTCTTGGAGCTTAGAGTAGGGAGGAATCTTTGGAGGCAGAGCATCCTGAACGTCCACTTCCAGGCTGTTGGAGTTCAGTTTGTCCAGTTGGGCCATGGATGGAGGCTTTGCCAGACTGCGTACCCCAGACAACCTGTTGGCAAACAATGACAATGTTGCAGCAACTGCATAAGAATCCTTTAATGTGCAGGTAAAAATAAATGTGTAAATCATAGCATATGAGTTTGAATACCTCTGTGTGCTGGGTGAAGACAGATCCATGCCCTTGACACTGCTGGGTGGTCTCAGCCCGTGAAGCTTCCCTCCATTCTCTGAAGGAGTCTGAGCAGGACTGCCCTTCAAAGGTCCATTTCCACACTCGGAGTCCGATACCACAGCTTTAGCTTTGGCTCTCTCTTTCTCCTTCTCTCTGTCCGTTTGATTGACAGGACTGGGACTGGGAATTCCACGTCCTCCAGTCTTGCCAGAACCCAGTCCTGAGCCAGGCTCCTTAAGCTTAGAACCCTGTGGAGACGCTGTTGAAGGCTTGGTCAGCCCGGACCCAGTGTCCATGGTGGTGCTCACTGGGCGAGCTGAGCTTGGCCGGGTTAGAGTCAGGGTGCTTGTCTTCGCTGGACGAGGCAGGGAGCGGTACTGAAGAGACGTTCGAGCATTCGAAGACAGAAAGCCACTTTGGTCACTGTTTGAAACATCCAGACTTGTCTTACGTCCTCCACCACCTGCACATGGCTTAACAGGAATACCAGATGTTTTTGGAATCTTCCCCGCAGCCACTGAGCTACTGGGTATAGAGCTGACGCCTGAACTCCCAACAGTGGGTGTGCTGGAATTGTTTGCACTGCTGCTGGTAGACGTGGGGGGCTTTTTGAAGCCAAAGTTTCCACCTGCTGAAGGCCTGACCAGACCAGAGGGGGGTTTCCGCTGCTCGCCGCTTCCAGTGCTATTTCGATGGTCTTTACCCGCGTCGGAAGAGGAACGCTGAAGTCCTGAAGCCTTCACTGCTAGCCGAGACTTATCCATGGGCTTCCCATCTGACTTCACAGTACCTACCATTGAAAAACAACAGCGATGAGCTTCAACAACATTAAGAAAGGTTGGGTTGAATACTGAGACTAACCACTTTACATTAGGACATGATATCCAATCTCGAACCCTAAAAGGTCCGACTGTCTGCTGATTAAACCAAATCTCTGTTTCAGCAGAGCTTTAGTTAGCTGGCCAGACTTACAGCCAACTACAGTCACACACTTTCTTATCACACCGTTACTCCCCTTTTCCATCTTGATGACCTAAAAAGTTGTTTCTTTCCAGTAAGTGTTCAAGCTTTCCAGTGAGTTCATTTCTGAATGTCCCAGCTGTGGAGTGCTGGGGTGTACATTAGCAGCATGGCATGGAAAAGTGTAAGTTGTCTGTAGGAAAAAAATCAGTTTAACTGAAACCTCTCCACTTGAGAAGTTCTATGAACATATTTAGTGGTGGGAAAGGATCCCAGTGAAACTGAGTTTTTTTTTTATACCTTTCCTCACATTTCTCATCTTACATATTAATTGGATTTGTTTAGAGGGTTACAGAGAATAATAATCTATTTGACATCAGATGGCTCCACTGTATCCACCACCCACACAAGTCCTAACTCCTTACACTTATGATTTGTATCTAATGGGAGTCATTATGGGAGGTTTATATACCAGCTATTAACAGAGTCAGAAAAGTGCTGTTGCATGAGGCCCACCAGCACACAGCCTGCAGACATCTGGAGTTATTTAAAAGTATTTAGAAACCCACAAAAGACACATACACACACACACAATTAAACCGATTGCTTTCCCCAACATAAACTCACAGTTCCCAATGTTCAGATGACACTGACAACAGACTACTTCTGGAGTTCTTCTGTAAATGGGAAAATTGGGTTTATGTGTCAAGTCATAAACTAAATCCATTGTGTAACCACAAAGTTGCTTGTTCCAAGAACATTTGAGTGAAGGAATACACTGGTGGCAGTGAAACTCACAGAGAGAGCCCAGGCGAATGTATTTATTTCAGTATAAAGAAGAATGATTCACTGACACCCCAATTCAGTGAATACTGACTCAGTTAAAAGAGACCATGAATTAGTACATGTCCTGACTGAGGAGGCCTGCATTCAAAATATGAAATCCAAACCAAAAAATACTTTTTTATATTTACAAAACATTTTGAATTTTAAAACTGGCTCAACATAGAATTATCCAATTGAATAAAGATTTATAGGCTATAGTGTGAAAATACATTTATCTTATCTTTCTCCCAGAACAGTCACGCTTATTTAGACTAATCCTGCTATGAACAATTCTGTTGGCCTCATCTCCCAACTTTGCCTTGGTTGGTACTCAGCTACTTTACCAATATTTGCATTTATTTGAGGGATTTGTATGATTAACTACCAGAGTGCCCAACTCATGTTGAAAACAGTGTTTACCAATGAAAGCTAAGTGTAATAATGCGAACAATACATCCCAAAAGCTATAGATCTAATACTGATGCTTGAAAAAAAAGCTACAGGGCCTGAAACTTGAAATTGCTTCTAAATGTTTGGCCTGTATTGGTCTTACTGCCAAACCTATGGCCTGTAGTGCAGGTCACTGTGAAACAGGTCAGGATCAGCTAGAAAATTAGTCAATTATCTGTTTAGAAGATAACACCTTTAACTTCAAATGTTGCATCTTGTTGCCTCCTGTACAGTATATTTTGAAGACCTCAATGGCAGCATTGTAGAACAAAACTATAAGTGTAGTACAGGAGTAATGAATCTGGAAACCTTCAAGTGACCATTTTAGATGTGTATAAGACATGTGTATAATTTTTGCAGAACCAGATTTTCTGTGTGTCTGTTGCTTTTTTACGAACATTTTTAGCCAACATCTGTCAGTTCAGCCAGACAAAATTTATTTTATCAATGTTTTTTTGCAAAATATTCAAATAGCCATCAGATTGAGGCACAGTGATGACAAACATACAGCACTGTGATTTATAAACCCTGCATTGTGAATGCAAAGTGTTATTGCTTTTGGTATACCATTAGACTACAGTGGTTGTTTGCTTATTAAATGTAGCCCCTGTTTCTCCACAAACATTCAGTCAATTAACAAATCAGCAACAGACAGAATCAAAACCTTTTGCCAAACCTCAATGTTAAATTGAATTAGGTCATGTGAAAATACTTTGATTCAGTCTAATTTTCTCATGTTGCTAAATTTGCGCACTCCTCCACAACAATGAGCAATGAAATCTGTTTTCACTTGGCCTCATCTTCTGAATTATTACTGTCTCAAACGTTGGAGGCAAACTAAGTGGCCATGGTGGCAGATTCCCACTGTGCAGATTTATAACAATAAAAGCCTGGGACACACAGATCACTGGCTTGTCTAAAACACTTGTTTGGCATATCTATCATTTCAACAGCTGGCAACGCAAACACGATAGTCCCACAAAAAAACGGCTGTTTGCTCAGACAGTCTATCTAAACTGCACAGAACAGCATTACTAGTATATCCTGTTGTTTTGCTCGTCTAATATGAGAGACAGTGTGTGTGTGTGTGTGTGTGTGGTGTGTGTGTGTGTGTGTGTGTGTGTGTGTGTGTGTGTGCATAAACAGCACACAGATGGTGTGCTTAACAGACAGCTGCACAATCCCACCATTGTGTTCCTTGTGCGTGTGAGGGGTGAAACTTTTGTAGGCTGGCACAAGCTCAGATGATTCTGCACATACATACATCCTGAAAAGCCTTTATTTCAAAGCTAAAAATTCACTTGGTCCAAAACCAAAAATCGAGCTTGAATTGTAGGGGATATAAGGAAAAAACTACTGTTGGTCCATGTGTGTGTGTTTGTATGTGTTTGGCTGACAGGAAGGGTGTGGGTGGTGATGGGCATTTGATACATGGCACCAGTTTCTGGCCCAGAGGGTGGGCTGCAGCTGTGGGTGAATGTGTCTGACAAAGACTGGGAGTGTGTCTGTAACTGTGTGGGTGTAAGACAGCCAGAAAGAAAGAAGAATTAACAGAAAGCTGATGAAATCTGCCCATCTGTTCAAGCTAATTCAAGAGTGGCCATAGTATATTTCACAGACACTGTGTCTGCTTAAGGACTTACCTGCCACTTTCAGCCCACTCTGTGAGGCGTGTGTGATCGGGGACGGGATACCCACTGGTGGGTTTCTCCCTTTCTTCAACCCATTTCGCTGACCAAGGGTCTGTGGTTTCTTCAGCTCACCCTTCTCTCCTTTCCACTTGTTGGCCGACTCAGACTTCAAGCTTCCCGTATCGAAGTTGCTGCTGCCTTGGCTTTTGCGGCGAGGCTTGCTATCGTCAGAGTCCCAGGACAAGCCACTCTCAACCAGAGATCTCTTCTCTGCATCTGTGCGCATCTACAGAGGAAAATAAAAAAACAGAAACATGCTTGGTGGTAACATGACTCAAATAGATTTGAGAGATGAACAAGAACATTATCTCAGAGCATGAAAACCGTGTTTTACTTGTGTCCTTAATTAGGCTTTTTGCTTTCAGTATGCTTTTATTCTGCTAAACCGCTAAATCTAATTTGTTTTTAATTCACACATCCCTAAAAGACAATGTGTGTAGGACTGAAAAAGCAGTTTATATTAATATTGACTGCCATCCAAATGTTATCTGTGGCCTCAACCTCAGCAGAGAATAACTGACCCACTATTGTCACATCCCATTTAACCCCTGCTGAACTGACCAACCCTGACTGGCGAGTGGCTAGTTTGAAACTGAAAAATCTAATATTTTTCCAATAAGTGAAAGCACCATACAAAGTCACAACAGGTTTACTGACAATATCACTCTTCAGTGCTAACGCTGATACTTAGTTATGAACACATAAGCCTTTATTTTTAGTTGAGGTGTTTAAAAATTATGTCAGGGGAAGATCAGAGATGTATTTTGCAACATATCGAAACATCTCTGTAGTTCACTCAGGCTGGGAGAGAGAGAAATACTTTCAGCAGAAAACAAGAAGGCTGAAAATATAACAGCAAAGTTAATTTATTTTATCCTTTTGAGAACTTAACTTCTGACAGTTGTGGAACATTATGGATTTTGTCATGTTGGCAGCCTTACCTAAGGTGAGGATCTATGTACATTCTCTAGTGCAATGTGTGGTCCCTGACCACTGTTCAAGAATAGTATACTCTAAATGTTTTTCTTCTTCTATTTCACATGTGAAATGATTTGCAGATATCTATTCTACTAAAATCTGACTTTTATATTTTGACCTTTATATATTTAATACATATTTTTTTCCAGTTGCTCAATAATTTAACACACACTCATGTGTGTAATATATACAGGGGTTGGACAATGAAACTGAAACACCTGTCATTTTAGTGTGGGAGGTTTCAGGGCTAAATTGGACCAGCCTGGTAGCCAGTCTTCATTGATTGCACATTGCGCCAGTAAGAGCAGAGTGTGAAGGTTCAATTAGCAGAGTAAGAGCACAGTTTTGCTCAAAATATTGAAATGTACACAACATTATGGGTGACATACCAGAGTTCAAAAGAGGACAAATTGTTGGTGCACGTCTTGCTGCCGCATCTGTGACCAAGACATCAAGTCTTTGTGATGTATCAAGAGCCACGGTATCCAGGGTAATGTCAGCATACCACCAAGAAGGACGAACCTCATCCAACAGGATTAACTGTGGACGCAAGAGGAAGCTGTCTGAAAGGGATGTTCGGGTGCTAACCCGGATTGTATCCAAAAAACAAAAAAACCACGGCTGCCCAAATCACGGCAGAATTAAATGTGCACCTCAACTCTCCTGTTTCCACCAGAACTGTCCGTGGGGGAGCCACAGGGTAAAATAAACACGGCCGGGCTGCTATAGCCAAACCTTTGGTCACTCATGCCAATGCCAAACGTCGGTTTCAATGGTGCAAGGAGTGCAAATCTTGGGCTGTGGACATGGTGAAAATGTATTGTTCTCTGATGAGTCCACCTTTACTGTTTTCCCCACATCCGGGAGAGTTACGGTGTGGAGAAGCCCAAAGAAGCGTACCACCCAGACTGTTGCATGCCCAGTGTGAAGCCAGGGGGTGGATCAGTGATGGTTGGGCTGCCATATCATTTGACCCAAAATACTTGTGCTAGATGGGCGCGTCACTGCCAAGACTACCGAACCATTTTTGAGGACCATGTGCATCCAATGGTTCAAACATTGTATCCTGAAGGCGGTTTGCCGTGTATCAGGATGACAATGCACCAATACACACAGGAGACTGGTGAAAGATTGGTTTGATGAACATGAAAGCGAAGTTGAACATCTCCATGGCCTGCACAGTCACCAGATCTAAATATTATTGAGCCACTTTGGGGTGTTTTGGAGGAGCGAGTCAGGAAACGGTTTCCTCCACCAGTATCACGTAGTGACCTGGCCACTATCCTGCAAGAAGAATGGCTTAAAATCCCTGTGACCACTGTGCAGGACTTGTATATGTCATTCCCCAAAACGAATTGACGCTGTATTGGCCGCAAAAGGAGGCCCTACACCATACTAATAAATTATTGTGGTCTAAAACCCGGTGTTTCAGTTCCATTGTCCAACCCCTGTATATATTATATATATAATATATATATATATATATATAATATATATATTATATATATATATATATATATATATATATATATATTAATATATATAACAGATTCAACTGACTGATTTTGATTACACTGACTCTTGAACAGATTAATTCATCCGACTCAGTCAAGATAAAAAAATTCAGGGAAACAGCAACAAGTAAATACATGCAACAAAACCATAAAGCATGCACAGACAACACTTCGAACACTTTGAATTGCTCAACAGTTTTGTCCAACAAAAGAAACAAGACAGCATTGTTCCGTCTGAACGTAATCCAAAACAGATTCACAGAATCAACGCTAAAAATGAGGAAGTAACAATAACAGGTCTTTCATCAAGCCAGTCAAGTTTTTGTCTATGCTTTTGTGTGTGTAAAGGTTCACCCGTTGCACAATACATCAGAACCTTTTTTGAATATGGGTGAGAGTGTTTGTGTGTCAACTTAGAACATCACACCCCACGATTCCCACGACAATCATATTGCTGAATACCTTTTGGTTTTTTTGTTTTTTTAATGAAAAACAACATAACCCACAGGCAGAGTCATATTACCAGAGGCGGACGTAACCCTGAGCTGGTGTTGCATGTTCAGCTTGCTCATTAAACACTGTCATTTCCTCAAACACATTAACTGATTACTGAAACAGAAGACGTGAGATTCACATCTGGACAGTTAGCAAAACATAAATAAAAAACACAGATAGACAGAGATACTGAAATGAACTTAGCAGAAATACAGAGACGAACTGGAAAGACAGGTTGTGTTAACCTGTGTATGTCATCCATAAACATCTAGAAATGAGGAAAAACGCACATTTGACCTATGTCTTAGAGAGATTACAGATAGATCAAGAGACTTTAAGGAAATTAAAACAGAAAAACAGACTGGCACATGGCTTGGGGACTAGGAGACAAGCAGCCATGTGTATTAGACTTTGTGGGGTGCATAATAAGTGATGCAAGGTTGCCATGGTGATAATGCCAAGGGGTCTAATGGTTGCTATGGCTACTACAACTAGGCGTGGTGGGAGGCACTGAGTTTCTTCCGGCTCGTTGGCCCGGTTGCAGGAGTGCAGATGGTCCCGTGTGTGTGTGTGTGTGTGTGCGTACAGACGGCTACGCTTTAGACCTGTCCTTTAGTACATATGAACAGACAAAGACTTACACTCTCAGCATCCATGTGCTGTAGTTGCTATGGTTACACTGGTATCCTCTCTCTTTCTACCTCCCTCTGTCTATCGCCAGCTCTCTGCTTCTCAAATCCCACCACATTAGTCAGACACATCACACTGCGGAGGTGTGACCTAAATCAGGCGGTCTAAGGTAACACATACATGTATTGAGGTCCAAGCAGCTACCGATGGATCTTAACAAATACCTGAATCCTCCAGTTTCTGAGGACCATAGGACAGTTACCCACAGCATAGTTACAGTGCAAAGTCCAAAGAAGAGTTTTTTTTTTTTTTTTCTGGCTGCAAACAATCAGACGCAAAACAAAGTTGTGAAAAAGTATCTATGCCATTAGAGATTTTTTTCTGTTTTTTTTTGTCAAATTAGAATGTTTAAAATCATCAAACAAATTTTTATATCAGAACGACACTACAGTAAATACAAAACACAGTTTTCCATTGTTGATCCCATTTATCAAGGGATGAAACCTATCAAAACATCCTGTACCTATGAGAAAAAGTAAAGGTGGGCTCAGTTCCACTAGCCATACCCAACCCGATTACTGTAATACCTGTAGAATCATTAAATCACTTAAACTGAACTTGAATGGCAACATGAAGCAAGCTAAAATACCTGAAAAAGCAACTAAATCATTACCCATTTTAAAGAAATCCAGGAACAGATGAGAAACAAAGTAATTGAATTCATCAGTCTGGAAACAGTTAATGGTTTAGGCTGTGATCTTAAGCTCTCCTTAGTGCTCTTCGGTTAAGCAGCAAGTCCACCTCTGAATGGCTCAAAAAAGAATGTTCCGGAGTGGCCTAATCAAAGCCCAGATTTAAATTTGACTGAGAAGCTGTGGCGTCACCTTAAATAGGCCCTTCATTCTTGAACACCACCCGATATGACTGAATTAAAGAGTGGGAAATGGGGCAACTACTTTTTCAATTGAGGAGAGGTTGTTTTGAATAGATTTTTTTATCTTAACATATGGAATTGTTATTGATTGAAATTTGTTTTAAATTATCTAAAATTTTTCTTTGTCACAAAAAGCAAAAACAAAAGAAATCTGTAAAGGCACAAACTATTTTAGGGCAGTGTATACAAATGTACTGCAACATCCAGTCTGGCTCACTTAGTAGAAAAAACAACCAATATCGAAGCTTAAATCAGTTAAATAAAAGGTTCAACCTGTACAGCTGATTCATATGGAGTTACTCATAAGCAATCAGTGATGATAAATGTCAACTCATTAATCAGATTTAACAGGCTAATGAAAGAAAAAATGACTAAATCTAAAACTCAAGAGTTAGATACATCCTACAGCTTCTGACTCAGCCTACAAGGGAACCTGAGAAAAAATGCTGCTGTTCTGCATGCAGAGTGTCTGTCGCAGCAAACATCAATCGCTGCAGATGTAATAAATATTACGAGTGTGTGTAGAATACTTAGTAGAGCTGCGTCTCATTAACCAGCATCCCGCTTTTTCTTGCTTGTGTTTTTTTCACATCATTCCGATCCTAATCAGTCCCTCTGTATTTTGGGCTCAATCAATACAAACTGTAACAAACACACATGTAGAGTGCTTGTCCATCTGTATCAGACAGCGGTTTGTGTCTCTTACCACCATGGCTGAGCTCCTGCGTGAGCCAATGGGAGTGGTGGGGAGGGAGTTGAGAGTGGGACTCGTGTTGAACTCTTCAGAGCTCAGATTGTCTGAGCCGTCACTCAGGCCACTGCTAATGGAACTGCTCTCATCCCAACTGAGAAAGAGAGAAGAAGGACAAAGAGACCAGTCAGATAATATTCATGTTTTATGTATGTTTGCCATTTATACCGAAACATTTTGGAGAAGTACTACAGAAGAAATTATCATAAGATGAATGGATACTACTTTCACATTTTGATAAACTTAATTCAACTGAGATCTTACCTATGTATAAAAATTGCCCAGAGAAAGTTTAAATAACTTTAGATACAGGAAAAATAAGCATTAAAGAGACACAAATGTCTAGGAATTGGCGTTGCATTTTTTTGAAAGTTATGAATAAATAGGTTAAATAAGTCATTAAAAGTACAAAAAAATGTTGGATTTTATACCTTGGATAATTAAAAAAAGCATATTCACCCAATTCAGTAAATTCAGGTACACTCTTTAAACTGTGGTATACAGGTTTTGGGTCAGTCTGAATTGAAATCTTAAGCATTAACCTTAATGTGAGGGCCCTCAGTCTAGACATAAAATGCAAAGGCTGTTTCTGATTTCCCGGAAATATTGATCAGGGATGACAGATGACAGGATGCTATAAAATATTGATTCCTTTTCCTTTAATTTATTATTACTTTATACCAATAGGTCTCGCTAAGGTTTGTGTCTTCCTCTTTGTCTTTGATAAAAAATCCAGAGGCCCATTTAGAAAGCTGAGTGCTCTACATACCCAGCCTACGTGTTGTGTTAACTATCTGAAGCCTGAAATCCTCAGCACTATTCACAAAATCTCAACCCACACTCACTAAAATAGCACTGAGGAACCAACACTGATGCATGCACCCACGGGCACATCCAGCACCATTTGTGGCTCCTCAGCCCACTCTTCATAAAAGAACTTATACTGAGGATAATGTCTTATATACATAGCTAATGGGTGGTTATATACAGTGATAAGTAAAAATAAAGACTTACAGTATAATAAATGTCCTTCATAGGGGCACATTTGAACTTTAGATACAGTTTAATTTAGTACAAATTTATTAAGAATTTCAAATGATCTGTGCTATCTAGAAATGTTTACACCCAGAGCTGGCCCAAGGACCCATGGGACCCAAAGCAGAATCTGATTTAGGGACCCATTTACAGTTCATCACCCATGAGCCACCACAGCATTACTAACGTCATTTAATTTGTCCATGCTTGATCATTTTGACGTGGCTATTTTAGCACAATGTATGTAATTTGACAACTTAAGTAAAACAATTAAGCTACATTAATAGCAATAAATCAGGACTGCTTAGTGTCTTATAGTTGCATCACAGCAGGACGGCCAACAAAATGATTTTATTTTTTTCCTTGAAAGTTTTCCTGACTACATCAGATATACAGCAGTCCAACCAATGTGTTAGTTACTGTGTGTTTTAGCTATGTACGCTGACTTTGGGGAACAGTAGAGTGAAGTCAAACAGGGGATTCAGCTGTAACTTGTAGTAAGTATGTTGGCTTTGATTTAAATGAGGTGGTTTACAATAAATAGATCACATTTAGGAATTCAAGGGGTTGCGATTGTCTTTCGCTGGGGTCAATAGGTCAGGAGAATGAAGATAAACTGTACAGTAAATCGAGTTAAAACGCAGAGCCTATGTAATGAGGTCATATATACAGCTGCAGGGGGAAGGATGGAGGAAGAGAAAGCACTGTGGGCCTTCCGGTTGGGTGCCTGAATGGGTCACACTGTGGCCTGGAGGGGAGTTGACTGGGGGTGATCGGAGATGGGGGAGGAACTAAGGGCAGACACAAAAAAGATCAGACAAGATCTTATGTCTGCAATAGATATCTCTCAAGCCACATATTAGTCAGAAATAGGGCAAATTTAGGAAATGCACCAGAAATATAAGGGGGAGGAACAGAGACTAAAGATTCAGGCTTTTCTTATTATCAAGGGATCACTTCAATTAAAGTTAAATTTTTAGCAAATAAGTTGGACATATTTTCACCAGAATGTTGACATATATACAGGACAAAGGCTACATTGAGTAGTTTGTTAAAGTGCCAGACAGCCTCATTTGCATAGGAAAAAGGGGGGCTGCTGCAGTCACAAACCCTTTGGTTCTTAGCAGACAAACCACCTGAACTCTGAGGAATGCATCGTTTTCATAAAAAGGAATGTTAACAAAAATATTGCTAGCTGTTAGACTCTTGTAGAAAACAATCTCTCCACTTGTGCCTGTTTATACACAAGCCAGTATTAGCACTGAAGTGCAACTTGCGATAGGACGTTGGAAAAGTAGTCTAAGAAGTAGTTTTCATTATCCATGTGTCTATCAATGCTGCTTTATTTTTGGCAATTCATAGCATCAATAATAATAGTCCCTCATGCAATTGCTGGTAAAGCTGCACGACTCTTTAAGTGATATGCCTAAAAAATGAAGTGTGTTTAACGTTACTATTAAATTTGTTAATATCCAATAAAACAGACAGTTTTACACCATTTGAGCGACATTCAGTTTTACTTCACTGAAATAGACTCACTACTGACAAACAGTTGTGGCTTCTTATTGACACTTCTTTTTTCATATCCTGTCAAAAGCCTATTCACCTGTCCAGCAGGGCTTTAAATGCCAGCTCCTTTTTGTTGAATAATTCACGTCTGATGGCAAAAAGATCAAACAACCTCTCTGCTGGGTTTGATGTCACCCAGCTGACAGAGCTGACACATAAAGCCTAGAAGACAGAGGCAAGGTCAGGGTTCAGATACTATAAGGAGAATCTGCCAAGCATATTGTACATTTATGATGTAAATGATTGAAAAAAGGAGAGGGCAGTCCAAAAAAAATCAAAATATTTATTAGGAGTAAGATTCCTTTACTTGTTTGCTTTGTGAGTCTTTACAACATAAGAAAAGAATAGGAGCTGGTAGATTTTGGGAGCCAAGAGGAACAAAGACATTGATGTCTGTGTTACAGATTTTTAATTCATCCCCCCATCCTCTTCACGTGACTGTGGATGAACTGTTCACCCATAATATAAAAATATCTTGGAAGTTATCTGTGGAGGATCCTAATCCTCTTATACTGGTTTATCTTAATACAACGTGTCTTGGCGAAGATAGAATTTATAATTTTCCAGTAAAAAAAATATTTCTTCCATTAGTCCAGTACTACTGCAGATCCACTGCCAGGCAAATGTATTTAACCACACTAAAGTCCTCCACTCGAGTTAAAATAACAACTGGGTTTGAAAAGAAGCTGATGAACTACGCAGACACTCGAGTGAAGTGGGTATAAAGAGGGCATAAAAAGAAAGGTATAAAACACAAAGAGCTGAAAATAGGGTCTGTAGTTAAGACACACTTCCTCCTTTTTTCTCTGGAATTCATGATCTCAGTAAAGAGCTGCTTTCTGTATTAAAAACTCGTCTAAGTCCACCTCTTCTTCCTCATTTTGCAGCATGTGTGGAGATAATAGCACCACATTCATGTGTATAAACCTTTTTACAGAGTTTTACAGTAAGCACTGCTTGATCAACTTTCCTGTCAGTTTTACTAGCCCATTGACCTAAGGCTAATTATTTACTCTGAAGCATCAGAAAAACTGAAATTTAAACGCCTCGCAAAAAACATCTTTGAAAAATTACAAAACGTTAAGGATTTAGTGAAAAAGTTGTATAACAGATCTAGATTATACATATTTATTGAGTTTTAAATTAATCTTAAGTTAAACAAACACAGCTGGTGGGAAATTAAAGTGATTTGGGCAATAAAAATGGAACCCCATGGGTGTAATTCTGTGAGCAAAAGGAAAATCAATGCTGAGCTGATTTAAGGTACAATACTTGTCAATTAGGTTGAGTTGCATGTTATTGCCACAATTCATCAGTTCACCTGACACCCACGATTAAGGAAAAGTTGCACACAAGTGTTTTTCTGCAACGGTATAACCACACATTTAAATAAAAAGTAGACAGGTTGAATGTTTCACACATGCTTCACCAAAACAAAATAGAAATAAAAAAGGATACACAACACTCTGCTTTTAGAAAAAGCATGTTTCTTTGTTCCTCATGTGTGCTGCAGAGAAGACCGACCAGCCACACCCACACAAACACTGTAGGCTTCAAAAGCCGTCAAGAGAATGGACGAATAGCTACTGTTGTGCTGAATAACTGCCATTTATTAATGGGCTTCAATGTCCTGTGTGGATAATTGATCTAATCCCAAGGCGAGTGTTTTTTGCCTATTGTCAGAGCTCTGTCCTGTATCTGAACTTCCTATTGTGTTGAAAGACATTTAATAAAATACAGTAGCTCCAGCTAAAATAAAAAAAACCCACAGCAGAGAGAAAGAATATTTGCCTGTGATGAAAAGTTTGCAACCTAAACAAACATTAACTGTAACTGAAAAGAAGCTGCTCCTAACCTATTTACAATGCTAATCTCTAGAACCATTTTGTGACCACAAAAAAATCACTTTTTATCAGGGGAGACTGCAGTTTGTTCCTGATATTCACAAGAAGTATCCATAAGTTAGTGTCTTCCTGGGTTTCTGTCCACATCAGTACATAAAGAACATGCATCAAAATGCTTTAAAGAGTCAAAGAAATAAGTAACAACATCAAACATCTCATCTAATAACCTGTCACCTGGCATTGAGCAGATTGCACCTCTGACTCTGAGAAATTAATAATGCAAATGAATTTCACAATAAGATAGCACAGTCCTTCACAAAACCTTTATAAGAAGTACCTCCTCAGTAAATACTATGGTTTTCAGGTACCACCACACTAAGAGAGATTTTAAAACACGAATACAGCACGACTTAGACTTGTATCACTAAGGGACATAATAAAACAGATGCTACACAAATCAACTTTTTGTCCCTTCATGAGGTTAAACACCAGGGTGATATTTTGCCAGTGACTTGCTCATTAAACTTGTATAAAAGGATGGAAACTCTGCAGTCCTACAGTGGACAAGGAGTTTCTATTTCTATTAAAATCCACACATGTCACATGGCAGAGCCCAAAATGGCAAAGTCAGACGTTCTCCTGGTTGGGCCTTCTGAGGTAAATGGAAAGTGGGGCACCAACAGAGCTTTCCTGACCTGCCCAAACAAAGCATCAGCGCTATGCATAAGGCTACTGAAGCATTTAAATTTTCTCAATCTGTGGCTGATGGGAAGACAGAAACTTAAACATAGTAATAAATGTTGCATCTTTAGTGCAGGTTTTTCTCTGGTCACTCTGTAGAGAGATCATACTCTGACAGCCAAACATTCACCGCACCACTGCAACCACTACACCCCCCCCAAAACCCCCCACCCCCCTACACCAGGTGCCTGAGGACAACTATTTATGGTGTTGAGAAGGTCTGAAAAACCCTAAAACAAAAACAGATTAACTCAACTGAACGGTCAACCATAAAAAAATAAAACAGGAAATGAAATGTGAACTGTCGCTATAAGAACCGTCTGCTTCAACATCCTCTGCAGGTTTTAGTCTGGACATGTAAAACAAGATCTAACACCAACTGACTTCAGGCTCACAAGCAGCCACAGTGACTCCAGTGTAAACACACTTAAGCACACTCTCTCAAACACCTAAGTGACTCATTTGCAGCAGAGGTCATGACCGGCCACACCTATTTTCACTGCTATTTTTGCAGAATGGAACTGACAATGAATGGGGAAAATGACATGATCGTCATTTTCATGACGATCATGATCATGTCATGTCAACGATCATGTCATTTTCATGACATGATCGTTGGTCAAATATTTAAATGTACATGAGGGAACAGCTACCTGGTAAAAAAAAATAAAAAGAGGTGAAATATGGTGCAACTGTGTGCACAGATGGCTAACAATATGGGTGCCTGGACCGCTTCATCAGCTTATCACCAGGAAACAATAACACACACATACACACACACGTTAATGTACCTAGATCTGTGGATCACCTTGGTGGATTATAAGTGTAACAGACTGTAACACTATTGTATTTCCAGTCAGAGCTGTGGAATCTTTCAATGAACTTTTTAAATGCGGAAGATGAAAAAGATTTTAAGATTCGATTTCCTGCACAGGATAATCCTCCCCTGCAGAATCATGTATGGACTGGGAAGAATTTCTTAAGCAGGCCATATCATTGTATCTTCAGAGTTTTAAGACACTCTGAAACATGTCTTCACTGACTTCATGCAAATATGAAGCTCGTATCATATGCTATCCAAACATTTATTTGATATTTAGTCATCCAAATGTCATTTCAGCAGCACTTTTATACTGTTTTCTTATAAAAAACACTTGACATACTGTGCAAATATTTACTCGCCGATAAAAACTGATTCTACCAATTCTTAATAAATGAGGGCATGCTGTTTGGATGCTTGGGGCAACTGTTGAGTAATTAACAACAAATCTGCTACTATAACAGGCTTTTAATTAAAGTCTCAATACAGTCACTCGATTGCATTTTAGTTTTATGCATCTACAGTAAATCACTGACCCAGTTAAACACCAATTATAACTAGACTGTGCATACAGTCCTGCATTTCAGCAAACAAATTATTTCCTCTTTGGCATTATTTATTATTTCCTCCCTTTTGTGTTTCCACAATGTGTGATGGCACAATGTGTCGAGCTGTTTAAGAAACCTTTTGTCCACTAGCATACACACACACCCATACACACACCCAGTAGTATTTTGGTATTATAGAGGATTACAGCACAGGCTGGAGTTAATGAGCTCACAATTACTGTTAATTCCATCTGCCACCAGGATCAGGTCGGGTCAGTGGCTACAGCTGGAGGTGTGTGTTAATACTAAGGAAGATTCCTCCCTAAAAGGACAATGAGATGAGATTATTTCTGTGCTTCTGGCTGACAGCAATGGCCTTAAGGTTTAGGACATAACTGCCGCTGTGCCCTATTCTGAGCTTGGACTAGCTGTCAGAAACATGTGATCTAAGACGCTGAGCGTCAGTGAGGTTTTGATAAAGTCACTGCGCCACTGAGGGCTGTGTCTTACTGCCTCTAAGGTGTGATTGTGTATGGAAAAATATTGAGTTCCATAAATCTTCTAAGTTTTCCCTCACAAAGATGGTGACACATTCCACAAAGGCTTATGTGCTGTCTGTGAGTGGAAAACTGGATTTAACAGAAATCCTGGTCAGTCAAATGTGTCTTTCCCAGTATGGAGGAGGTGGAGGTAGGTGCATAGATAGATGAAAAAACTTGCTTGGCCAGGGAATTAGTCACTTCATCTCTTTGCAACTTCTGTAGTCTGTATAGTTTGTTCCTATTGGCTTTATACCATTTCTTTTCAACGAAGACACAGGACATCTGAAAACCACAGAATGACTCAAATCTTCATATTAGGAATACTGAGCAAAGAAATGCTCTTAGAACAAAAAAAAAGAAAAACACACTGTTGATCATGTTGATGCTTTCTAGGTCATCTTGATCTTCTCAAACTGTAAGGCCCAAAAAGGAAAAACAGGAGAAAGCAAGTAGCTGATACCTTGAAAGGCAATATTCCTCTGTTTTATCTTTTCAGTTTTCTCGGTCTAATGTTCTTATAGTTAATCTGGTCCGCCAGGGTCAGAGTTCAAAGGTTAATTCCCTTCCAGTCTAAACAGGTCTGGTGTGAAGATTTGAAAGTCATTACAATGCAAGCAGTGCACTTTAAACTTTACTTGCATTCATAAAATGATTTTACAGAATCGAACAACTTTAAGTTAGATTGCACAGAAGAGCCCTAGGAGGTGGAGCAGCAAAGCACTGTTAACCTCTGATCTTCAAAGTACCTCACATCTTCACCAATGAGCAGGAAATAGAAGAAGGACAGCACTCCTGGGACAACTTTGAATGGCCTTTTAAATCACCTATATAAGTAGTTCAGTCTGGGGTGCAGGGTGGGGAGCTTCTTAGTCCAAACTCAATGCCTAGGAACCAGGGAGGAGCTCAAAGGGGGAACCCCAGCACGCAGAGGCCCAGGACAAGGGTTGGAACTCGAGGTAGAATTACCTCTGGCCTTCCTCCAGATATGTCAGCTGACTTAACGGCTATGTGAAATAATGGCACAGAGCGGATGTTTTGGTTTGAAAGAGGGGAAAAAAGAGAAAGTGAGAGGGAGTAAAGGAAGGAAAAGAAAGACTGGGAGGCACCATTTTTGAATAAAGCACACTTCTTCCAGGTTGCTGTTAACGTAAAGCAGCTGTGCAGAAGACAGTCAAAGACATGTGCTGAAGAACAAACACAAGTGTTCTCGCTAGCAGCTGCCTTTTAATCAAGAGAATCAAGAGAAAAGTAACAGAGGTGGCAACAATTTAAACCAAGCAGCAAACAGCACACTGGACATCTAAGTTGAAAACACATAGACATAAAAACAAATGACCATATGACCATCTTCTTCATAACTTCATCTCTGTGCTCCCTCAGATTTGTTTTTTAAAGACATGATAATCAGAATAGCTAACTGTGAGCCTTCCCAAAGTTAGGGTGTTGTATTTAGCATGGCCTGGTAGTTCTTATGAATAGTGCATTCAGGCTCTGGTGAAGCTGAAATCCGTTCATCTCTCCTAATAATAGCCTCCAACTTACCTAACTAGACAATATCACGCTGGCAGCAACTAGATAGCTGCTTCGCGAGACGGAAACATATTATGTTGTTTTAACACTGATCCTTTGCCAAAAAAATCTCTTACAACGTCTAGTATTAAACCAGTCATACTCATAAACACATTTTTTGTGCAAATGAAGTCAGAGATCCTAGTTTTGCATAATATCTCTTTTATACTCCATTTTGAAAAGGAAAATGTTTGATAGATTTACACAAAAATAAGCAGATGGACAGAGAAAAATAGAACTGCATAGCTAGTGTTTAAGTCAAGTCTGACAACTTAAAAGGGTTTCAAATTTAACTTAAATACAACTAAGCACCTGCCAAATGTTGTCCAAACATTAGCTAAACAGAGAAGATTGAAAGACCCATTGGCTAGAGCTGAGGCACTTACCTCTGCTGGCTGAGATAAAGCAGGCACCTAATGAAACACTCACACTCCCCACAGGATTTTGATAGCACAGACAAGCCGTTGTATGAGTGTCTGTTTTTGTCTGTATTTATGTATGTGACCACATGTGGTATCGACCAGGAGGATTCAAGGCGCACCCATCACCTGCTGTCCCTCCCAAGAAACTCACATTCGTCTGCCACTTAAAGTGAATTTAGCAGACATTCCTAACCCTCTGTACACCCAAAACACACACTTTACATTCCAGAGGGTGTATTCTTGGTTTCCACTCCCTAATCCTTCAACATATGGAGTTACACATAAGCATACCATACCACAAGCACACAGACAAGGAGAAAATGACAAATCAAGAGGTTCTAGAGCATCAGCTTTGTGCAATTGTCCCATTTTCTCTTCACTGCAAGTTGTTCTGTGAGTTTTTAACTGAGAAGAACCTCACTGTCAAGTTAAAGTGACATCCTGAGGTCATTATTAAGCATAGCTCTTTATGTTTGCCTCAAAGCTATTCCCTCATCCCCAGCCCCCAGTTAAGATGCACTGTTGTTTGGCTTTTGCTCCATCTTTGGCTTTGATGTACCAGAGAAATGAACTAAACCACAGGAGGGTCCACCTCATGAAAATATGAGCTCTGTCTGTGAACACTGGCTCCTGTGTGTACAAGTGAATGTCTCTGATGAGAACAGGTTACAAGCATCTGTTGCTGCACTCTCATGTCTCCCTAATGATCTCATAGGCAGCAAAATATAAATAAGCCTACTCACAAAACATGATGCCTCATGTCCCACAGCCGCAGGGCTTTTTCACTATCTCTGGTTATCACTAATTTGTGAATAAATCTGAAGAAAATTAGATCCTGATTTTAACAATTCAGACATATGAGGTTGAGATAATGCTTCCAGACACTGTTCATGTGATTGGACTCACACACTATAAAGAGGACAAAGGTTAATCCGACAGTTATTTATGGAAAATTTAGCAAGTCAATAACAGCTGTTCGTGCAACAAGAACATGAAGTTGTTGCCAAAAGTGCCAAAGGTGTGTTAAAGTCTGAATACCTCCATGTTAAAGTACCCTAGGTTAAGGGTGAAATTACCCTGCTTACTATCTTGAAAGCATATATCCCTACAATAACAGCACTGGGTCACTTTTAGAAAATCACTTAATTCTTCTAGAGTTAAAGGTATTCATAATAAAAAAACCTTCTAAAGTGATAGGTGTTTGCTGTGTATAGCCATCCTTAGATGCATGGCCTAAACTTCTGACTGGCTCCAAACTCCCAAGATAAAGACAGATGCAGGGCAAAATGTAGGGTAATATTGTAGCCATTTGCAGTTGTTGACAGAGCCCCAAGAGAAACCATAGAGTCCACATCTATTGGGGCCTTTGGTTCAACTGAACATTTTCGGTTTTATTTCCTAAAACTTTGATGATAGTTTTCTTGATACAGTATGACTGTATGTCTACAACACAACGGAAACTATTTGTAATGCAACTGCATTAGTGACTGGCTGAGAAACTGGGTCCGTCAGTGTGCAAGAATGGAATATTATAATGCAATATTGAAGCATCTACCAATTACTTGTAATGGGAAGCATGGCTTCAGCTATCCTGACACTGTATAATTGCAGCCAGTAAAAGTTCAAACTTACTTCATCTTGTACTAAATCTTTGGTTTAAAAACTCTTATCCTTTTGTTTTTATTTCACCCAATCTTGTTTGTGTGCTAAATATTATTAATAAGGTTTTTAATAAGGGTTTTTTTCACGTTCCAGAATCATGAGGGTGCAAGGGTGAAGACCCTTTGAACTCACCAAGCATATAAATCAGCAAAGAAGCAAGTTTCTGAAACAAAATCCCTCATCCTCAGATATTAATTCAACCACAAAAAAAAAAAGAAAGAAAAAAGCTGTTTGTGAGCATCACACCTTCAGAGAACACAACAACCCCCTGGGCAAAGTTACGTTGGATAGACATAGAGAAGATGACTGGTTATACCAGGGGTTCCCAACTCCAGTCCACGAGAGCAACTGTACTACAACTTGTGGATACATCCGCTGCTCCAACACACCTGAATCAAATGTCTGAACTTCCTTTTCAGCCCTTCATTCAGTTTTGCTGAGGCCTGGTGAAGAGACGTTCCTTTTATTTAGGTATGAGTTGGTCACCCCTGGCTTGTACTACTAGAACATGAAAAGGAAAGGTGGTTGAAAGGATGTCTACATAAAGATGGCTACTAAAGTCCAAATTTGATATAAAGGTGTCTGGGGATGATAAAATGGGCTAACCAAGCATCAATTTCAACATCTTTTTCAGAATGAAAATGAATGGCATACAAACAAAAAAAAAGAGTCCAATATTTAAACATATCTTTCGGAGCTAACTAAAGACAAGAACTGACCAACCTGAAATTGCCATAAAACATTTCCATAAACTTTGTTTGGAGGGACAGTGCTTTCAAGATGTATTAATGAACATCGTTATTATTGGACTATTTAGTTTTGGTTAAAATAGGAAAATTAACAGAAATCAGCACTGTTACTATAAACTGACCAAACATTGATTAACAATATGAACAACTTGCCACTTTATCATGTTCATCTGTGCAGATGGATATCAATGTGATGTTGATACAAAATGGATAGTGTTAAACCAATTAGACATATGCCCTCACAATTAAAGAAACTAATAATTCTAACTTCAAATGACTGTTTACAAATCTTAATTTTTTTTTTTGTGATGATGCCACATTTTATTTGATTTAAACAATGCCAATCATATTGGGGTGTGAAAAATGTGAATTGTTGATGTAATTTGCCAATGTTATCTAGGCTGTGAACTCTCGCTAGTTCTGGGTATGTGGTAGGTCATGCTGAGCAGGCTCTTTGTATACCGTTCAGATGACACCACATGCATGCAGTTGCACACAAAGGGAAGCAATAAGCTTGTGTTGGATTGCCCTCAGTATGCTTAACCGAGCTGACCAAATCTTTGTGTTGGCTGGATGTGGTCAGCTAATGGTCCATGTTTAGTGTGTGTTTGTGCACGAACCCTGACGTATATGAGCAAAAACGGGCCCTCATCAGCTCTGGTTTTAATCAGAACTTGGTGACAGTTGGAAGGGCGTATGCTTTTCTGTGCCAGTTTAGAATTATTTTACCATTTATCAACCTTTTGACAGCGATCGTGTTTAAGCACACGTGTCCAACTCTAAAACAGAGATAAGAACAACCTACATGGCCCTGTACAGACTGACACCAAATCAAGAAAGCCTTAGTTAACATGACATGATCAACTATGCCTTGTAAGAGTAATTGATACCCCTGGAGCTATTTAACATTTGATCACAATTTGACTGGAAACATCATTGGATTTGATGCGATACACCAATCCAAAGTAGTGTGTAACTTTGGAATCACTCAGGAAGGTTGTTAGAGAACATTAGTGAACAAACAGCATTATGAAGACCGAGTAACACAGCCGACAGGTCAGGGATAACATTGTGAAAAAAGTTTAAAGCAACATCCTAAAATGTAAAGAATATTACAACAACAAAATTACTGAGACATGACCATCAATCTCATCTGACAGGAAAGAAAAAGAGAGCATTAATTGGAGAAACAGCCAGGAGGCCCAAGTTAACTGAGGAAGTTTTCCTTCGTCTAGTTGCAAAACACTGTGTGGAGTCAATTTAACACTGCACATCACCTTGAGCACAGCATTACCATGGTGAAACATGTTGGAGACAGCACAATGTATTGGAGAAAGTTTTCTTCAACAGGGTCTGAGTTGATGGGAATATGGATGGGACTAATTATAGAGCAAGTCTGAAACAAACCTGTTAGAGACTGCGAAAAAATTGAGACTGGGGGAGAGGTTCACCTTTTAGCAGGAAAACAACCCTAAACATACAGTTGTAGCTATGAACAGTTCAGATTAAAGCATATATGTTTATAAGCAAAGAGACACAAGCCACCCATTAAATGTGACTGAAATTGAGCTACTCTGTAAAGTAAAATAGCCAGAAATTTCAGTCCCTAAATTTGCCAAGCAGAGGATGCATATACAAATGCACTCCACACAGATGTTTTATTTGAAAAATGAAAATAAAAATAAAAGTGTGTGTATGTACTTCCACTTCACAATTATACACTAATTTATGTTGGCATATTACATACAATTCCAATCAAAATAAATTGAAATATGAGGTTGTAATATCACAAAGTTTAAAAAGGTTCTCTGTTGTTGCAAGCAAGTAAAGCTGAGATATTGTACTACATATCTTTCGGTAATTGTCATCAGTCAGTCATTTTCTACCGTCACGGGGAAGCTGGTGCCTATCTCCAGCAGTCTATGGGCGAGAGGCGGGGTACACCCTGGACAGGTCGCCAGCCCATCACACAAACAACCATGCAAACACTCATTCATACACCTAAGGGCAATTTAGAGAGACCAATCAACCTAACAGGAATGTCTTTGGACTGTGGGAGAAAGCTGGAGTACCCGGTGAGAACTCACGCATGCACGGGGAGAACATGCAAACTCCATACAGAAAGACCCCGGGAATCGAACCCAGGACCTTCTTGCTGCAAGGCAACAGTGCTACCAACTGTGCCACCGTGCAGCCCGTACTTCCGTTCGGTAATTGGTCTGTGGGAAATATGAATTATGCTTTCCAGACAAACAAACTATATCAGTAATACCATCCCTCTCTGCCCATGTTGTACAATCTGTCAGTGTAAGCATGTCAGGTCCTGCTTCATTTTCTCATCCTTCCCAATCAACAGATTATTCACATAAACTGGCCTATTAGCCCACTCTATATGCCAGTGCATACTGTTAGGTAATAGGGTGGGCGTCAAGATTTAGTAGGGTTGCTATATTTCATCTAATCACTGCAGACCGATGAGAAAATGTAGGTCAGCCGTTCAGAAGAATGGGGCTCGGTTCTGCAGCGGATCAATACGAACACACCCACTCATACCTGGCATTACACTGACTGGAGGGCCTGCAAGCACCGACCGGCATCCAGTTGTCATCGCAAAATGAAACAATAGATCCGTCAACAGACCGTGAAATACAGACAATTTAAAGCGCGTGCGCAGTCTGTGCGCGTGCCAACACACACTGCATCATTAGATGATTTATTTTACTGTGTTAGAAAGCAGCAGTACCCTGCTTTCAGATGTCTACAGGCCAGCATGAAATTAAAGACAGAGCTGGTTTATAATACATGGTTTTGCGCACTGATGTTTGCTTATCTCCATACTTTACAAAAGAATAACCTCTATTTATCCATATGCTTACCAGAAGCCCGTCACACAACCATCCTGTCAGTCACAATAGCAAAACCTGCCACCATGCAGCTGCTGGAGTTTTATGAATGAAACATGCTGCTGCTCATTTTTACGCATTAACTCTGCCGGAGCCTCTGCAGTACATTCCCCGCGCACATACTCCTCACATTTGTATCAATAAAAGCCAATGTCACCAATGTGTAAATTAGTGTCTCTTCCGTCACCCCCAGTCACACATACATACAGTTTCTTGGGTCGCATCTATTTACCTTGACAGAAAGTGCATTGTCCTCCCTGCGCGCTGCGGAGCCGACAGCTGCAGCATTTTTCCATTCAAAACGCGGCCGCTCATTCTGTAACCATCCAGCTCTCACGCCGCTTTGTTCCCGTTCAGCATATCCCGCTTCTGTGGCTCTAATGGAAGAGAGACCTGGTAGACTGTCTCTCCACTGACAACCAACAACCAGGGAACCGCCTGTAAGAGTCAGCAGCGTTGCCTGACCCGCTCCCGCAGTGCCTCCACTCACACACACACACGCTCTCTCTCTCTCTCCCTCGCACACACGGTGCCGAAAGGAGGGACAGAGGGAGGTGATGAGGAAAGGAGGGAGGCAAGATAAAAAGGCAACACCCCAAATTCCTCCTCCTCTTCCTCATACGGCGCCGTTTCACTGATCGCCAGCAGCTGCGCCTATTGCAAAAACCGCAGAGGCTTCCAGCGCGCATCCAGCGGCCACAGGATAAGCACAGAGTCATCAAATTCCCCGAAAGCGACATGACGCTTTCACACTAAATCTCTGCGCAGCCCACTGACCCCATTCTCATCGCCTTCCATGCTACGTTGAAAAATGCCCTTTAACAGAAGACTTTTTAAAATCATTTTAATACCGCAAAAAATGTAAAAAAAAACAACCAGATCCTAACACAAAGCGGACAATAGAATATAATGCAAAGCAAATGATGAACAGTGTTTGCACTGATTAGAAGCATACAAATGAATAAACAAACCGTGATCTTCAAAGAAAAATAATATTGGTATGTTCAACTGCTCATATTTTTCTGCCTCTGACGTCCCACCTTCTGCATATAAAACTAAATCCCCTTTTTTCAAGGAGTCATGTCTCGGCTAAAGCCACTAGCCAGATATTTCAGTGAAAGTTGATAATCTTACTTTAAATGTAATTTCTTACATTCCAAATCTGTTACAGTCAGTTTTTCTATTTGTTTCACTGTTTTGTCAAAAATCAATCACGCTACAATCTTTCCTTTACCAAAAACAAGCTTCCGTGCCTACCTGCCTCTGATGACATCACATAAGACAAAAGGCAACTGATAAGAGTACCTTTGAGTACTTATATTTGTACTTTTTATAGTGTCTTCCTCTTCATTCATATTTTTTGTCCTATAGATTGCAGTTCTTGTAGTTATTAACATATCAGCAGTGATGATTACATAAAATAAATAATACTTTTGGCTTTGCAGGTTAAAGAATAATCTATATTAAGTGGCATGGTTGTTTCTTATAAAAGAAAAAATATATATCTTTGTGTCTTTTATACTTTACAAATACATTTTCTCAGCAGTCACTGGTCGTGTGGAATGAATTGCTGGCTGATAGCCAAACCATCAGTGCCACAAAGAGACCTCAAATCAGGATGTAATGAAGTGAGGAGGTTTAATTGTTTCTCATGTAACAGGGTCTTATTGGTTGTTGGAGAATCACAAAGCAATAGGCCGGGTATCATGTATCCACTCCCACGAGCTCTGCCCCTTCCCAACATCCAGTGGTGTTCGAACACTTAAAGTACTGAGTGGACCCCTGTGAATAGATCTGCCTGTCTGCTAGCTCGCCTCAATAAGTGAATGAAGAGTTAGCAAAACACAGGAAGGAGGAGGGAGATGGAGCTAATTAACAGTGTCTTTTTATTAAGGAGAAAGAAGGAGAGTGAGTGCAAGAAGGACAACAGAGAGAAAGGGCAAGTTTGGATAATGTCCATAGAGGGAATATAAAAAAGAAATCACTAAAACCCTCTGTTTAAATGCAGGGGAACAAAGACATGATTCTACTGCTCACTTGTACCAAGCAGAGCCAGGTGGGCACACAGAGTGCCTATATTTCTTGTTTGTGCCCTCCTTGTGTTTGTGCTCGGGGTGTCTGACTGGCATGTTGGCATGCTTAACTGCAGGTGTATGGAGGTCCTGCCACTCTTGTTGCCTGGTGTTACTAAGAGGGGAAAACAGAAATATTTTCTGTGCACATACAAAACTCCCACATTCTTAATAGCACACTTTCAATCCTCCTTAAATCAGTGCAAGCATTATGCTTTTATTTATGTCAGCTCTGATCCGAGTTTCTGGAAAGGCCACTTGGACGGCACTCTGTCTGTTTGGCAAGCTTTGACTTCAACCTCTGACTCATGTCCAGACATGCTCTCTGTCTCGAGCTCTGTTTATTTGCATGGACTCATCAAGGGGTATCTCTTTTTTCACCGCTACCTTCCTTTCCAGTCACCGTCTACAACCCCAGTGCTTGTTTTTAAGGTTTTTGACTAAGTTGGTGCAGTATAATTAGGCGGTGATGTAACTAAGTAATGACAGTAAACAGGCAGGGTCATCCATACGACCCTGGGAACCTGTCACTCCCCCACTGATGAAAGAGACAGAAGACCTGGGAAAACTCATCCCTCTTATCACACCAGGAACACACACAGACGCTCAGATTCTCATGAAACACGTGAGCTTGGCTCCACACTGAATATAAACATATACAAATTCATTCTACACACACATTTCTCAAACTGGAAAAATGTTCTTATCACAGGCCAAGTTTTTGATCACATCGCTTTAGCTGCCAGCTTAAGAATCCCTGTCAGGCTATCAGTTAAAAGCATTCTTACTACAACACCTCTATTTCTACACATGTAGACTCACTTCCACAACTTCTGACAAATTTCTTTTAACACTGTGCTCTTTTCGCTGCAAGGAACCCTTTTAAACTTAATTCATTAACTTTTTGTTGGACACCTATTTGTTGTGCAATTTGGTCTTTATGAAAAAAAATTAAAAAAGAAAGTCTATGTTGAAAAAAAGCCAACAGAAGTCCTGTTTGCCGTTTGCCACAAGCCCTGTAGGAGACAATGCGAACATGCCAAAGAAGGTGTTATGGACAGAGCAAAATGTACCTTTTTGGTGTACATTAAAAACACTGGAGAAAACTTAACACACATCCTCAATGTGAAACATGATGGTGGCAGCACCATGCTGTGAGAAGCTTCTCTTCAGTAGTTACTGGAAAGCTGGTGAGGTGGTGAGAAGATAAATGCAGCTAAGTCTTGGACGTAAACCTGTTAGAGGCTGAAAAATACACAAGAAAGCTACACTCCCCTGTAGGACAATGCTAAAAATACAATGGAATGGTTCAAATCAAAACATATTCATGTGTTGTATTGGACCAAGCAGTCAACGTTCGGAGTTAAATCCAATGCAAAAGCTGTTTTAAGAGCTATAAATTGATGTTCACAGATGCTCTCCAACCAATTTGGCTCAGACTGAGCTATTTCTCAAAGAAGAAGTGGCAAAAGTAGCAGTTACTAGATGTGCACAGCTGGTAGAGATATGGTTTAAAACAGGTGAAACTTTAATTTAACTCCAAGGTGGTGATGTTAAGGACTGACTTAGGGCATTTTTGGTAACTTCAGTTCTCAACAAATCTAAATCTCTAAGAATCATCACAAATCTCTCAAGAATCCAAAGAAAAAGGATTACCAATGCCCCTTTCAGTTGGTACCTTCTCTACTCCACTTAGGTTGGGTCGGTTTGGTTCATTTTCCATTACAATTGAGCAGCATCTCAATGTGGGTGAGATTGTCAATAGCAAGGTGGCCCCACAGTCCAAAAAAGTAACGCGATGTGGTTTGCATGTGACACAAACACAACAAAAGCCTTGACTGCTGCTCAGTCTATGGCTGTTCTCAGACTCAAAGTGAAAGAGTGTCGCTTTGTTTGACATGTGGTCTTCTTTGTTTTGTGGTGTGTTTGACACCAGCTTGTAAATGAGTTTTATTGTCAATCCATGCAATTGCACAATCTCTGGGTTATATGTGGTCATCCACAGAAGGCCCTAGCAGATCCTGGCAGACCTTGGCGGACAGATACAGATGATAAAAGTTACGCCAAAGAGACATCAAGGTCGAGCTATCTTTATTAGATTTCATTGTTTGCTTACCTGAATTTGGAGCTTGCTCCACCGCTTCAGCTGGTTTTGCGTTTTGTAGCTGAATGCTTTGCACCTTATTGAAGATGCAACAATGGCTGAGCTTAAAGGTTGTGTTTGGAAAGGAAACCAAGAAAAGGTGAATCTCATTCTTTAAAAACCCTGTTGATGGTTTTAACTCTGTAACTAGCTCCTTACTGCCGCATAAGCACATCAGAGGTGGGTGCAATAGCTAGTAATTGCACTCTAGTAAGAGTAGCACAATCGAAATATAATTTTACTCAGGTAAATGTAAAAATTAATCATCCAAACAAAAGTATTTGGTGAAAAGGCTGTTTTATCTGTCTGGTACTTTGAATAATAAAATAAAAAATGAGTAAAAATAAATCACATTACAAAATAACAACTTCGAGCAGAAGAAACCCACGTCTCCAAATCACAGTTTTCCACAACATAAAACCTTCCAAACCAGTACTTACAGAAGGTAATGTTAATAGTGTAACAGCGCAAAGTACTTCCAGTGACAATATCTACTGTTTACAGTGTTTTCACTTGACCTCCAAATAGCACAACAGACTTAGCAGATGGAAAGTAACATTAGAACAATGTTTACAAAACTGACATCTCACCAGACCTGGTGCATTTTGCGGTTAAAACATGCTTGCTTGCATTTCAGTGAAGTAACTCCAGGTGGGTAGAGTAGTCAGAAATTGTGCACAAGTAAGAGTGCAGTGTTACTTCAAAATAACATTACTAATAACATCGTAATAACAAGTACTGTAGAAGTAAAGGGTGCAGTGTATGACTCCTAGAAGTATGTTTTTTGGTGAACCAGCTTTATTCACCTGTTCTGATTTGGTCTTTTCACAAATGAATACATTTTCTCATGCCTGATTTAAAGGTGTTGTGAAAATGGTTTCGAGTCTGCAAAGCAAAAAAGCCTTCACAGAAGACATGATGAGACAGTTTAATCTATTATTTAAAGCCACATCAGTCTTATTGTGATATACCCCATGGCTTCCTTTAGTCTTACCCATGACAACATGTACAAGATGGGACAGCACATCAGCTATTCAATATCAACCTGTTTTTACAGTCAATATTTTCAGGGCTTCATGTCATACCGTGAATATTTCTGTAAGCCTTGAGCAGTCTGTGATCGTGTGAAACATTCAGACTGTTGAAAATATAACTTTTCCACATGTTTCAGCTAGTTGAATAAGAACTTTGGCAGGCTTGAGACACTCACACATACCTGAAAGCAAAAAGGGAGGAGTGGAAACAGAAAACACAGAAGAGGGAAAACACAGGAGTCTTTTTTTTGCAATCTATTTGGGTATACAGCTGTAAGAAACCATCACTCAACCTAGCAATGATAGAAATAAATACTATGAGTTTATTTCAAGACATCATCATTGGCCACTTTCATTGTCTAGTTGTGAGTGATCAGTAAATCTGAGAGGGAAATGGCAGTACAAAGTCCTATAGAAATAAACCTGATCTTGGCAGGCTGTGGTTACATTGTTGAATGTCAAACCTTTAAATCCTCATTGCCTGCACATTGAAAAAGCATTATCCCACCTTTTTTGATGTAGTTCTAATTAGTAACAACATTTTTTAGACTTACTAAACATGGCCAATGGAAAAAATCTGATTCAACATTTGTTTTTGTATTTTAAACATTTAACTACCAGTGGGCGTTTTATTGTGGTTGGATGGCATGACTGTAGAAGGACATCTGAGAGACTGTAAGCCAGTCGTTTAGTCTACTGTCACTAAATAGCTGCAGAGGGAATTTACTTATAAACCTTCAGCTTGCTTTGTGGGAATGGATGTTACCCAACTACACTTTGCAAACCAATATCCCCAACCCCCCCAAAAGTTTGGCCACACAACAATTACAAATTTTACAGCTACATACTCAGTGATGAACATCAAAAAGTGGTTTCAAAGTTGAGGATTTAGTTTGAGTGCTTCCTGTATTGGAAAAGTGCTGTTATTGTTGTATGTCTCTGAACTTTACTCCTTAAGCAATTTTGAGCTCTGCCTTCCAGGCAGGAACAAGAGTCTAAAGTACTCCTTCGGTTGATTGAGGGGCCCTCCATGTCAGAACCACAAAAAGAGTAATTTTGAATGAAAAAGGAAAAAGTTTTCCAAAGTTTTTTTCTGTTGAGAACAGGGCATGCTGGAATCTGACTTCAAAGATGCTTTCTCTTATGAATGACAAAGAGCTTAAAAAGTTCAAATAGGGCTTAGGAGGTTTCTGCAGCTGGTTCAGCCTATGTCTCCTAATGAGAGAATTTTTAGTGCTGTACATGCTTGAAAGGATAAGATTAAGGAATAGTGTAATGGGGAGAACAGGAAGGGAGGATGATGGCAGGGGGGCAGAGAGAAAAGTGTGTGACTAATGTTGAAGCAGCTCCAGAGAATAACCCGGTGGGAGTCAATGGGAGTGAAGCAGGAGTGATTCTTATGCGCATTACGCACCCCCTTCACACCCTGCTGTTAAGAATCCGAGGCTTGAAACTGGGCGTTAATTTTGCATGTATACATGTGTGTATGTTGGCGCAAAGGTAGGGTTGATTTAAAGCAGCTTCAATGCAAAGCTCGTAAACCATGGAGTTTAATTTACCCCCTATAGATGAACTCAGCGTGTTCTCTAAAGGCAGTATAGATGTAAAAGAGTGTGGACAAGCAAGAGGAAGCTGAAAGAGAGTGTGTAAAATGTGTGTGTGTGGTGGGGTTAGGGTGGGTCGGGTACTTTCTACTGTGGAAACCAATTCTCCAGAGACTAAACATGATAATTATCTGAAGACCCATTGTTGAAAATATGAATATTACTCATTTTAGACTGAAAACAAAATTTTGGTAAAAATAAAAAGTTTACAATGGATAAATAATAATTAATAACTAACTATGGAAAATTAAAATTTTTATCTTAAGGGGTCTAGAAACAAAATGCCATTCAGACTAGCTAGTCATCCATCTATCCATCCATTGTCTATACTCTCTTGTTCTTGCAGGGTCATCGGGGGGTCTGGTGCCTATCTCCAGCGGTCATTGGGCGAGAGGTGGGGTACACCCTGGACGGTCCATCATAGAGACACACAGGATAAAAAGCCATGCACACACTTTCATATCTAGGGGCAGTTTAGAGTGTTCTTTGGACTGTGGAGGAAGCCGGAGTACCAGGAGAGAAACCATGCATGCATGGGAAGAATATGTGCATTGTCCAATCCATCTTTTTTGTTGTGCTCTTCATGGTCTAGTGACACGTTCCCCTCTAAAGAGGCTTGAATGAACAAAGGTTTGTCTGAATGATGTCAGATTTATTGGTTCATATCTGAGCATGTTGGTGTAGTGTCACGTTAACTGCCAGCTGTTCCTTTCATGTCATACTACCCTTTTCCTTTTCGCTTTAAGGAAAAAATGCGAATTCAAAACAGCTCCAGGAAAGATCAGGATTCATCTCTTTCCTTCAAGGAAATTGGTTGGGATTGCTCATCAGCCAAAAGCCGTGACATTTTGACCTCAGTAAAATTAAAGACCTGAACTCACTTGCAAACACTGTCACATTTAGTTCCTTTCTTTCGCATAGACTGTTAACACTGAGGCACATCCTTCTGAACTTTGTGGGGGTCTAGGAAGTCCTCAAACACAACCTCTGCCTCCCATAAACTCAGCTTGTCCTTGCAGAAGACCCTGAGTTCTCTTGTGCTTTTCAAAACCCTGCCATAAGAGGAAGACAGGGATTAGGAGGGATTATGCCCTAGCATCCCCATAAGGATTTACCAAGGCTCAGCATGGATGGAGGAGGGGGTACCTAAGCAACAGTTCCTAGGATCCAAATGAAAAAAAAAAACAATTTTCTTTAATTAGAGAACAGGTAGTTGGTTCAAGAAAACCACAATTTACCATGATAAAATATTTTTGCACACAACTTTGTCCATGAGTACAAAGTGCTGTCCAATTTTTATTTGCACATTAGTTTTCCCTGTAGCCAACGTTTGTTCCAAGGTTTTCTTGCTTTCCAAATTGTGAGAATAGTTTTTAAAGCAGTTCCCAAGCTGCAGTCCAGAGCATGTGTTTGTTGCTCAATGGCTCGTTTCACAATCATGAAATGGAATGTGGTCAAACTAAATAAATCCAGGGAGAATAAGTCAAGTGTTCATCCAACAACTGACAGCAGATAACATGAACATTGATATTTCAGTAGGAAAGGGAAGCACATCTGATATAAATTGTAGAATTTTATGATTTACAGTATGCTAACATAAAAAAGTCAAACACAGCTCCAAAATCAACACGTGTCATATGCTATCATTACTCATTTAGGAACAAATAAAAAACAAAAACACCTAAGCAAAGTCTTTAAATCCACACTGTGTAATCTACAATCAGTCTAATTCAATACCTGATCACCAGGAGTTGTAATCACCTCTATTAAAGCATGGGTGTTCTAGAACCGGTGGTGCGTTTGTTTTAACTCAGAAGATCAGGTTTGGGAACAATCTCACACTTGAGTTAAGTGTGACTGGGAACTTGGAAGATTTAACTTCTGAGTCCACAGAGAATGAACCACAAATGAGGAAACTAGGGTTTTTTTTGTGGTTCTTCCTTAAACTGGTTCACACAACAGGGCAACATTCTCAGCAGCAAATCTACAATAATATAAGTACACTCTGAAGCTACACAATACTCAGAGGTTTGCAAAAACAAATGTCTGCCAATGGCAAACACCTGCAGCAAAGTATTGTGAACACCTCCAATGTTCATGTGAAAAACTCTTGAGGTCATACATATGCTTTGAGTAGTTTTTGCCAAAAGTGGTTCTACGAGTATTGAATCATTGGGTGTGCTTAGTCTTCACAAACTGCTTTTAATAACATGGTATACTATGACATGTGTAATTGTTCTTTTGAGGATGTATTTACCTAATTTTAAGAACTAGTAAGGGCCAGATTTTTTATGTTCTGAAATGTAAAACCTTAGAATTAGAAGAGGACCAACTTATATTTCACCTTGCCTGTTTGTCAGTTTGTGAGGATAAAGACACATTAGACGCATCTCAATGGGAGGAGACCTCGAGGCAGACCCAAAATCCACTGGAGTGACTAAATATGCCTGAGAATCCATTGGTACCCCCCAGAATGAGGCAGGTGTGTTGCCAGAGAGAGACGTCTGAGTTTCCATCCTGGACCTGTTAAATCTACAACTTGGTCATGGATAAGCAAAAGACAATGGATGGATGGACGAATGGAGTTTGGAGATGTCAGGAGAATTGTAGGACACTAAATCCCCCAGAATCCCCAAATCGTAAGCTTTGTTAAATTACTATTACTGTTTTGGATATGTATGGCTGCGTGTGTGTGTGTGTGTGTGTGTGTGTGTGTGTGCCACTTTAGCAGACAAACAGATTGATGTCATTAGTTTGTCAGCAACCTCCTGCTGTTATATCTGAAGCTGCTTACATCATTGCTGAGAAAAATAGCCAGACAGATGAACAGTATAGTTTAATGCAAACTCAGTATTTTTAAATAAACACCACGTGCTGAAATTATCATGCCACAAAAGTGCTGCTTTCATGCTTAGTCAGTTTAAAATTAATTTAATTCACATGAGATGAACGATGTCGCAGTCAAACAATGAAATCTCCATATGACTTTTTTTATACATGCAAGTGATGATGTGAGAACCTCTAGTCGCCTAATAAAAAGGAGGGTTTTGTCTATCTGAGTTTGTGTGTTCTCCATGGGTGTTCTCTCAACTGTTAAGGTCCACACGTGCTGGAACAAAGGCAGCGTGGTCTTCCCCATTGAGTTCAGTTCTTTTAGCAATGACAGCAAAAGTAATTGATTACACGCCACACCAAGCAGACAGAGCCAATAGAGTGGCATACAGAGGCAGAGAGGCCCAGAGAGGAGCAGGTATGAAACACATAGCCCATCTTCACCCTCCTGAAACACATTTCAGTCTGTGTCTCATCAACATTTTATGCAAACCGGACTGCCTCTGACACTCAGCTGCACACAGATAGAGATAAACATCGAAATCAGTCTGCCATCAAAAAAAAAAAAAAAAAACACGAAATGGTAACCCTTTTCATAAATTTAGATGAAGGAATTTTTAAGATGTTAGAAAGAATCATTGTTAGAATTTGATCTCGCTACTTGAAAGGTTAGCTTCCTCTTAAAGCCTTTAAAATACCAGAAATCAAAGCACATATACCCTTTATTTTAAAAGTGATTTAAATGTGAATACTTTGTGTCGTGTTTACCAAGTTTAATCCACCCTGCTTCATAAGGGCACACTATGATCACATCCAATTGTAATAACATTCACAGTGGGGAAGTGAGCCGGGGGAGTGGGAGTGCTGTTTTTTTTCAGGGAGGTGGTCTGTAACTTGACTGCAGAATGAGTCACATCCCAAAGATCAGGGATGAGGGAAGACCTATATTAAAATCACACTATGAACAGTTTTGTAGTAAGTCCATTACCAGTTTATTAACAGTAAGAAGAATCACTTTATAACAAATGTTCCCCAGGAGAAGAGTCTTGGTGTTTAGCCAGTAGGTGGGGTCAGAGTGTAGAAAGATTAGACTTGACCTAAAGAAAACGCTTTGTTCTTATACACAAACACAATCGCAGGAATATGTACCACAAGTTTAAAGGAATGTGGTCTTCATGAACAATGTTTTACGCCACAGAACACTGAAGGAAACAACCAAGCCAAAAAGTTGTACTCAACTAAAAAAGCTGGGACATTAGATGAAGGCCAACATTAAACTTTTAAATAGAACAACATTTAGTCACAAGGCTGAATTAACCAGCTGATGATATCTAAACCCATTCCAGGCACCATTTGCTTTCAGAACACATCATTTGCAAACAAAAAAAAAAACAAAACAAAACTTGTGTCTGTTTCACTTCTCTTACAGTGCAGTTCTGACACATAAGAGAAACCAGCTCAGTTCTGTTATTTCTACAAAGTACTGTATATGGCACCACATGCACATACTTCAACCACCAGACTCTGCTTCAGGGAGTTGTGTATGTGTCTCTGAATGCGTGTGTATGTTTGTCCCGCTCCACAACAAATGCTTTCATAATTCAGGCACTTAGTGCAGTGAACCAACCTCTCTTGCTCTCTGGTGTCGGGAATGATTGCTCTTCCATCCATGAGCTAACGAGCCACACACTCATAGTATATTTGACCTTTGTATATGTGTATGTAAAGCCTAATAACTCCAAAACAACAACAATGGCAATCAATAGTGTTTGTTACAACCAATTGGATTTCAGTCTCAAACTGTGTTGTGATGATCTCACCACTAGGGGGTCTGTATTTGCTTTGTTCTTCAGGCTGGTTGCTGAGATTAGCGACACACCTGGGCTTTTTAAAGAGCTGCTCAGGTTACCCTGATTGCCTCTGACATTTTGTTGGATGTGTTGGCTTTGTGTGCTCTGTACACTTGCACAGATCTATTCACGTATTCATTTCATGTTATTTTTTTACCATATTTAGTTAAATATTTGAGTCAAGAAATCAGAAGTTAAGGCTCAGCTGGAACCTCTCTCACCGGAAGCAATATTCACAAACATGGACTTAACCATGTCCTTAAACTTTATGTTAAGGTTTCATGCAGGGTAGTTACATGTGTGTAAAAAATATAAATACACACAAGGAAGGAAGAGCGTTTAAAAGTTAGCACACAGCTTCAGTTAATACAGCTAGAAACCACCAGTCAGGCTCGAAACCTGGGTGTAGTGATGGACTCAGACCTGAACCTTCAGAGGCACATAAAGACAGTAACAAGGTCGGCCTTCTATCACCTAAAGAACATCTCCAGGATTAAAGGACTAATGTCTCAGCAGGACCTTGAAAAACTAATTCATGCAGAATTGATTACTGCAACGGTGTCTTCACAGGTCTGCCTAAAAAGTCGATCAGACAGCTGCAGTTGATCCAGAACGCTGCTGCCCGCGTCCTCACTAGAACTAAGAAAACGGAGCACATCACCCCGGTTCTAAAGTCCCTACACTGGCTCCCTGTAGCTCAGAGAATAGACTTTAAAATACGTCTGTTAGTCTATAAATCACTGAATGGCTTAGCACCAAAATACATTACAGACTTGTTGTCAGTGTATCAACCACCCAGACCTCTCAGGTCTTCTGGCTCAAATCTACTCTGCATACCCAGAACCAGAACCAAACATGGAGAAGCAGTTTTTAGTTCTTATGCTTCACTAATCTGGAATAAACTCCCAGAAAACTTTAAAAGTGCCGAAACCCTAAGTTGCTTTAAATCAAGATTAAAAACGTATTTGTTTAGAGTGGCCTTTGAATGTGTTATCTAAACATTATTAAAGTTCTCAGTCCAATTTTCCTTTCGTTTTCTTATCCATCATTCTATTCTCTTTATTTTTTTGAAATTACCTCTGTTGTTTGATTTTCTGTATCATTGTAATGTTTTTCCTTTTGTACAACGCCTTGTTGCTGATAAGCGCTATATAACTAAACTTGACTTGACTTGAAGGAAACATTTGAGCAAGCTGTCATTGACTATAGTTATTTCAGTACCCTCCTTCACTACTATTAAAAAGAGCAAAATACAAATTTAAGTTATTATTCGTTGTGACATTACACCATCAGTTTGTTGCTAATAAACAATGCACATTAAAAACAGAGGATGTCCCATCTCATCCTGAGTAACTGGCCATGTTCCCATTCAAAGAATTGTAAATGATCTGTATCTTAGTCCCTGACGAAACTTTACTCCTGATGCCTGTCGTCAGTGTAGATTCTGTGATTTTATATATGCCACATCCCAGCAAGTAATGCTGCCAAATTTTGCACAAGCATAATAAAAAATGCTTTACCAGTATGTTGTGTCAAGTTTTAATCCACTCTTGAAACCATATTCTTACATCTTTTTTTCCAAGTTAAAATGACTAAAATAGTTACATTGTTTCTGGTTTACATGTTTACTTAATCCTATTAAGACTGTTAAAACCTTCACCAGTACTTTCCTCATTCTTTCATTTAAGCATCTAGGATCTAAGCACATCTTACATAGAGCATAAATCCAGTGCAAATAGGTGGAGATGCATTTCCTTTTAAAAAAGCTCCACGATCGTAATGAATACTTTGTTGTGAACACATTGTGAAATTCTTGAAGATAATATTCTTTACGTTCCCAGACATACATACTCAGAAAGGAATTTTCTCCTATTACTTTACCCTGTCAGAGTTTCCTGGTAAAAATGACTCGTATTTGAATTAGAGAGTTTGAGAGACTGTACAGGACAACAAAGAGGTTCCTGGATCCAGATGGAGGAGAAATTCATCATAAGATCTGAGGCCCCAGCTTAAAAGGAACAGGAAACTAATAGCTGACAGAAGGAATCGTGACTCGTAACTGTGTGTGAGAGTACATGGGGTCTGTGCTCAGCCAGGTCATGTTATAGTAAGTTCACCTTTGCATGTAAGAGTGAGTCATGTCTTAAATTTTGTGATAAGTCAGGATGAGTAAGGATGAGTAAGGACTCAAATCAAGCTCTGTTTATTGACAAACTCATAAAATGTGCCCTCCATCTAATTTCCATTGGACAGAACACAGAGATGAGGTATGTACAACCCTGACAAAGAAATGCATTATTCATCTGGGGAAATCCTATGTATTGTATATGCTGGGATGAGACATGGAAGAAGAAAAAGCAAAGGATTCAGCAGAAATGTACCCTCTCAATTTGTCAGGGAGGAGGGAAAGCATCAGGGAATAATGGAACAGCAGCACCAGTCTGCCCTCTAGTGGGAAAGATATATTAGTTGTGGTGCAAAATTAGGAAGCTAATTAACTCCCTATTTTTGGCTTGCATGAGAAACTTAAAGCATTAAAACAGAACAAACTATATACTGAAAAGTATTCAGAAGTGGATGTTTATGTGATAAAACATGCAAAAAAATGACTACAACTTTGGGGAATCATGCAGATTCTTAATCCATTTTGATCTTTTATAGACTAAGCTCTAAATGCTGATGGATAAACATGCTACACCTTTACTGTGGTAAAACTAATACTTTTTTTTTCGACCAAACATGAGCACCTCCTAAGAAACCTTTGACAATCTGTTTATGGTTTAGTTTGACATTTCTCTGTCCCAAAATCTCTTTCTTTACCTTGTACAAAACTGGCCTTGTTGTTTTGCCTCTTCAAAGAAACCCTGTATAACCTTATTGGTGACCTGAAACAAAGCACCATTACAGGGGTTTACACTCTGTGTGTTGCAACAGTTTTTACTGTGACTGGGGGTGCATTTTTGTGATTACCGTGGAGATGTCTAGCTGTGGCCTGAAAGGGGCTTTTTTCAGTTTGCTTGGACGAACTCTGACTGCAGCTGACAAACACTCAGCCAGAACCCAAGCTCACAATGAGATATTGTGTTTTTGTTCAGTGTCCTCAGAGTCAGTCACTGAAACATGACTCTGCTTCTAAAGCTGTGTGAAAAATGCAAAATCCTATATTTTGACCAAGTGGTGAAAGATCACCAAGGGAACTCAGCTTAGATCATTCTGAGCAGATCTCCCACAACTGATTTGCCTTTATTCTGCACTGATTAGAAATGCAGGCTGCACAGCGAGGCAGTCGTTACCAAGTCCTGGGTTTGAATCAGAGTCTGTGGGCTTTCTATACGAAGTTGCTATGTTCTACCTGTGCCTGCGTGGGTTGTCTCTGGGTACTCCAACTTCCTCCCAAAGTTTAGAAATACCCAGAGAAAGTGATTGGGATTTTTATGACTGGCCTTGACTGGCCTTGGTCTGTAACTCAAAAAACGGATCTTTTTCTGACCAGTAAACACACCATGCACAAACTCACACCACTCATTAGGGTGGAACTTGTTTCTACAGGAAAAATATTTACAGTTTATTTTCTTTATCAATAGGTTGTTTAAAACATGAAGTTGAATGAAGCACAATAGGAGTAAGAAGCTTTAAAAAACGTTTTTTATTCTACAGAGAGATAATGGTCAATTTTCCGGGCTGCTACTATAACAGAGAGCTAGCCTTTATTGTATGCTTGTCATTTTACTCCTTCACCAGTTTCCCCTTTTTGTTGTTTGAAACACAACTATTTCTGGCGCAGGACATCATTTTATACCCACCTAGGGGAAATTTCATCATTCAATAGGCAAATAAGTAAACTGAAGCAGTAACCAGGAAGGCTCATTGTTTTACAGCAAAGGTACTGTTATATCCCTTTAAGCTTTCTACCTCTTTCTAATATGGAACATGTAGGATTTAGAAAGGGTGCAGCCCAAACTCAGTATTGGCAGGTAACAACTTTACAAAAACTGGAGATTGGAAACTGGACAACTGGCCTTCTGATTGGTGCAGTACCGATGGAGATATGGTTATTATTATCTTGTTGATATGTACAATTAGAGCTATGAGCAACAGTTTTCAGCAGTTATGCTGATTTGTTCTGCTGTGACTTATCCACGGGATTCCGGTCTTAAGGAACAACTTATGTCCACACGTGACATGTTATTGCAATCAATAACATCCAGACAGACACATAAAAATAAATAACCTAACCAGGATTATTTCTCTTCTCTGTTGCGAGCAACCACTGATTTTTACAATTTTTTTATCATGCATTTTTATTCTGCTAGTAACAAAGAAACTGAAAAAAGCTCTAAAAACAATTAAGTTTTAGCTAACATACTAATGAAAATATGAATTAGCTTATGTTTTGTTTCCTGGTGTATTTATAGAAAACAAAATGAATATTTTTGGTGCAAAGAATCCTTTAAAACACAAATCCCTCTTAGATTGAGTGAGTTTGTTTGATCTGTCTGTGGATGTGAATGGGTGGCCAGTTTTTCAACGGCATTCTAGCTTTAGGGGGGGCAACAGCTGACATTACAAACAGGCAGGGTTGCAATGGTGGGGGGTGGGACTGTGATTCATTACAGATGGAATGATATGTTCCTGCATTATTATTTGTAGTCAAATTAAAAACAGGCTTTCTTAATTAGAGAGCACAGACTCACCCATTCCCCAGATCATCAATATCATCATCGTCATCATCGCCATCATCTTCGTAGTCATCATTTGGATTCTTCCCACCAAGATCATTGTCACTGAGATAATTTCCCTTCAGGAGGGACGGATCTGAATCCACCAAGTCTTCAATGAGGTGGATACGGGAGGTGTGGCTGATGCGAAGGGGAATGTCAGATGGGGCGCTACCTGTGGATGGGGCGTCACCAGCCTGCAGACGGGGGCTTGCTTGGCCATGGCGCCATGACAAAGGAGAGGAGCGATTGGAGAGACTGGAGATTGAGAAGGCAGCGGCTTCATCGCTGTCATAGTTGATGGTCCCTTCGACACAGCTGCAGAATGGGAAAACAAACAAGTAAAATACTAAAAGGTCATATTGATTAACCTTTAAAGAATCTGTTCCACTTTTAATTTCCTCATTATCACAGAAAAACACAGTGGAGGGCAATAATTTTGTTTCTTCCCCTTCACAAATTGATTCTCTTGTTCAGAATGTTACTTCATCATTGCGTGGTGCATTAGACAACGCAGCCCTCTTGAAAAAGAAGGTAATTATTCATAGGAGGCAGGCTCCTTGGTTTAATTTAGATCTGCGTACTTTAAAGCACAATGTTAGACAACTGGAGAGAAAATGGCGCTCTACACACCTAGAGGATTCCTACTTAATCTGGAAAAATAGCCTACTGTTGTATAAAAAGACACTTCACCAAGCTAGAACAGCTTATTTCTCATCCTTAATAGAAGAGAACAAGAATAATCCGAGGTTTCTCTTTAGTACAGTTGCTAAACTTATACAGAGTCATAGCTCTGTTGAGCCATCCATTCCCTTGGCTCTCAGCAGTCATGACTTTATGGGATTCTTCCAAAATAAAGTTGATTCTATTAAGAAGAAAATCTTTGACATACTCCCAAAGATGATTACTTCATCCTCAACAAGTGAGACATCATTGGAAGTAACTGTAGAACCTGATCTGTGTTTGGACTGTTTTGATCCTGTGGAGCTTCCAGAGTTATCAGAAATATTAGCTTCATCTAAAGCATCAACTTGTATGTTAGACCCAATCCCAACCAAATTATTTAAGGAAGTGTTCCCTCTGATTACCAGCCCCATTTTAGATATGATTAATTTATCTTTAGTAAATGGGTATGTACCACAAGCTTTAAGGTAGCTGTAATTAAACCTTTGCTTAAGAAACCTTTGCTTGATCGAGATGACTTAATAAATTACAGACCGATATCCAATTTTCCATTCTTATCTAAAATTCTTGAGAAAATAGTTGCTAATCAAATATTTGAGCATTTACACAGCAATGACCTGTCTGAAGAGTTTCAGTCAGGTTTCAGAGCTCATCATAGCACTGAAACAGGTCTGCTGAAAGTCACTAATGATATTCTTATTGCCTCAGATAATGGACTTGTGTCTGTACTGGTTCTGTTAGATCTCAGTGCTGCATTTGATACAGTTGATCATAATATTCTCTTAGAAAGGCTGGAATATGCTGTAGGGATCAGGGGAACAGCGCTAGGCTGGTTTAAATCTTATTTGTCTGACAGATTCCAGTTTGTTCATGTAAATGATAAATCATCTTTAAACTCCACCACAGGGTTCAGTACTTGGGCCAATTCTCTTTACTATATATATGTTTCCAATAGGTAAAATTATCAGGCAGCATAGAATAAATTTTCACTGTTACGCTGATGATACTCAGCTTTACTTATCCATAAATCCTGATGAGCCCAACCAGTTAGATAGACTACAAGCATGTCTTGAAGACATAAAAACTTGGATGACTTTAAATTTTCTGCTTCTAAATTCAGACAAGACAGAAGTTGTCGTCTTTGGACTGGAGTCTTTAAAAAAGAAACTGCTTAGTCAATCACTTAACCTGGATGGCATTAAATTGACCTCCGATAATAAAGTAAAAAACCTTGGTGTTATTTTTGACCAGGACATGTCATTTAAATCCCATATTAAACAGGTTTCTAGGATTTCCTTTTATCATCTCCAGAACATTGCCAAAATTAGAAATATCCTATCCAGGATTGATGCTGAAAAACTAGTCCATGCATTTGTTACTTCAAGGCTGGACTATTGTAATTCTTTACTATCAGGATGTCCACAAAATGCAGTTAAAAGCCTTCAGCTGATTCAAAGTGCTGCAGCAAGAGTTCTGATGAAAATTAAAAAGAGAGATCATATTTCTCCTATTTTAGCTTCCCTTCATTGGCTCCCTGTTAAATCCAGAATAGAATTTAAAATTCTCCTCCTCACATATAAAGCCCTCAATGATCTAGCTCCATCATACATCAGAGATCTGATTGTTCCATACGTTCCTAACAGAGCACTTCGTTCTCAGACTGCAGGTTTACTGGTGGTTCCTAGAGTCTCTAGAAGTAGAATGGGAGGCAGATCCTTTAGTTATCAGGCTCCTCTCCTGTGGAACCAGCTCCCAGTTTTAGTCCGTGAGGCGGACACCCTGTCTACTTTTAAGGCTAGGCTTAAAACTTTCCTTTTTTGAAAGCTTATAGTTAGAGTGGCTTAGGTTATCCTGAGCTATCTTCCTTATTTTACCTCCGTCTTCTTCTCCCCTTTTTGGATGGAGTAAGGGGAGTCAGGTTAGCCTAAACCGGCTCAGTTATGGTTGAGGTGCAAACACACCCTCCATTTCTGCTACCTGTATGACCCCTCTTTTTTCCAATGGTTATGGTCAATCTGACAGAGAGAGGTATCCCAATCGTTGTGGTTTTTAGTATAACAGTGGCCATCAGTGGGCTCTAGATGGACAAACTGTCTACTTTTAAGGCTAGGCTTAAAACTTTCCTTTTTGATAAAGCTTATAGTTAGAGTGGCTTAGTTTATCCTGAACTATCTCTGTAGTTATGCTGCTATAGGCTTAGGCTGCTGGAGGACATAATGACCACTTTCACCCTCTTCGCTACTTTCTCACACTACTCTTCAATTTTGTATTATTTGCTGTTATTTCAGCTTTTAACTTTGTTCTCTCTCTTTTCTCTTCCTAGAAGCTACACCTGGCCTGACTCTGTGTCTACCTGTAACACCTTTCTGGAGAGGGGCATCGTCCAAGCTTCTGCTGGCAACAACTTAATGCTCACCCTCTACCGATGATCCACATGGCCCTGTCTTTCAGTGTTTAACCCTTTTTCTCTCCTAGACATGGCGATTGACTGAGCTTTCCTGTAACTAACTCTATGTGCTCTCTTCAGACTAAACTTGAAAACTGGCTCAGAGTTTATATGTTCCTTCTTTCTAGGTGAAACGACTAAAGGAGCTACATCCATTAACATTAACCTTTTCCTTCCCATAGAAAGTACTCCTGGATCAGTGCTTCTTTGTTCTCTTTGTGTCTCTGCTCTGTTTTGTCTAACCCCCAGTCGGTCGTGGCAGATGGCCGCTCACACTGAGCCTGGTTCTGCTGGAGGTTTCTTCCTGTTAAAAATGAGTTTTTCCTCTCCACTGTTGCTACATGCATGCTCAGTATGGGGGATTGCTGAAAAGTCAAACCCCAGTGACGCCCCACTGTCTCTACATGCTCATCCGGGAGGAGTGAATGCTGCAAGTCACTGACTGGATACAATCTGCTGGGGTTTCCCTTTAAAAAAAAACTTTTATCCAATTTAATAAATAACAGAATCTGACTGCACTGTTCAATGATTAAGATTAATTGGAATGTATGTACCTGACTTTTGTGAAGTGCCTTGAGACGACATGTGTTGTGAATTGGCGCTATATAAATAAACTGAATTGAATTGAATTGAATTTTCTTCAGTGTAACAATGCACAGACACCTTGGGTAACCTGCAGGTTTACCCCGGGCCTGCTCTGATTAAATGGTCGACTTCCACCTGACTGGTATCAAATTAAAGCTAACACTTAGAAGATTCCATCAGAAGTGTAAATAACACAGTAGCTGCTATTGTTTCAGAGATAATGTGGATGGAACACAGAACAGAATGAAGAATGATTTTTCTCTGCATTGTACAGTATATAAGCCTTTTAGAAATATCACAAATAAAGCTACAAACTTTTGAAAACCCTAAATCCACTTGAGGACATTACCTGTGCAAAGATTCATGCAGCTGAGATAAACTAAAGCAAAGTTACAGAGCTTTTAGTAAAGACATACCTAAGCGTTGGGCCCATTTGCACAGTATGGCATATATTGGCACCATTTCATCACCTTCCTAAAATAATTGCCTAAGTCATTTTTTCAATTTTTTAAGAAACACAACAAACTTCACAAAATATATATATATATTGTTATTATATTATTTATGAGCCTGTAGGCTTTGTCATCTCCAAAATAAGGATCATTTAAACAGAAAGGTTATTAGTCTCCAATATAGGAAAATAATAGTTCCCTTAATATTATTTTACTAAATGTGATAGGTAATTAAACACCAGTTAAGAATCATTTATCTGGGAATTTTGTTGGTTTTATTCGAAGTAATATTTCCTTAAATATATTGTATTAAATAAAGACAGCTAATTAATCGCCATTGACAATTAGTCACCTAGGTTGGTTTATTCAGCAAATCACTCTTTGAAATTTTTTATTAAAATAATGTTTTATTTGATGTTGCAGTGTGACAGGTGGTTTAAAAGTACCAATTATTGTTAAGTTAGTTCCAAGACTAACTTAACCTCATGTACAGATTCCTCAAGATAATCCTTGGTTTTCAAACATAAATAACATTGAATGGTAATGTTGCACCACTCTTTTGGTGCAACATTACTTTGATTCATTTGTTCATATTGTATATAAAGTTCATTGGTCTTCCTTTCTTTCGTTTTGCTTGGCAGTTTTAGTTGGATTGTTCCAGTATAACAAGAAGGGACAGAGAAGACTGTACTTTTTGAGGAAGCTTAGGTCCTTTGGTATTTTCAGCAAGATGCTGCATATCTTCTATAAGTCTGTTGTGGAGAGTGTGATCTCTTCTGCTATCATCTGCTGGGGTAGCAGCATCAGAGCCAGGGACTTAAAAAAGCTCAAAAAGCTGATAAAGAAAGTTGGCTCTGTTCTGGGGACTCCTCTGGAACCTCTGGAGATCATTGTGTGAAGAAGCCTTCTTCATAAAATGAAGAACATTATGGAGAACCCTGAGCATCCTCTTCATGAGATTGTCCTACAACAACAGAGTGTCTTCAGTCAGAGGCTTCTTCAGATGTGCTGTAAGACAGAGCGCCACAGGAGATCCTTCCTGCCCACAGCCATCAGCATCTACAACGGCTCTTTGAAGAAACCTTCATAATAAGCTACAACAACATTTAAATTCCCTTTGGGATTAATAAAGTATTTTTGAATTGAATTGAATTGTATAGTAACGAGTTTGAAGTTTGAAATATGTTTGACTTTGAGTTGACTTATTTTTGTTAATAAATTCTTGTATTTTAAGAAATTGTGTGAATTTATTCCATGTGTGTGCAGAATTTTGCTGTTCAGTAATGTCAGAGCCTTATTGGGCTGATATTCGCAGGACAACACTTAACAGATCTAACTATTTTTTAATAAAATATTATTATTATTAATAATACTAATAATAATCACAACAACGTAGAGCATGAAATAAGGAAAATTCCTCCCCGGTTCCAGGGGATAGGGCTGAAGAGGTTAAAAGGTGAAATAACCAGAACCGCACCAAAAGTAAGGCACTGCCTTACTTTAGATTAAAATTAGATATTAGAATCCAGATTTAGGCCATCTCTTTTGACAAGCTTAAACCGTAATTCTCTTTAATACCTAGCAGACGGACTAGACGTACTATAATTGTTTGTTGTTGACTTATTGTTTTCCTTTTTGTTTTGTTTCTTTGTTTTAGTTAATCCATATTGAGTAGAGTTTAGTTGACTGATAATAAATTAGATTCTTGATTTTTATTTGCATTGTTATACATTGCATTAATTTAATTAATTAATTTTGCATTAATTCTGTTTCTGGAGGGGTTTACAGACTCCTCCAAGCTCTTTTAATGTGTGATAACGAAAGCTCCCTGGAAAGAAAGTTTTTACTGTTTTAGATTTTTAGTTATGAGACATTAGTTTATGAACATTAATATAACTTCATGTAGCTTAAACTAATTACATTTAAAAACAAACAGCTTCCACCAACAATAAACATATCTCTTCTTCCCCTTACAGAGGATGTAAACTCTTCTCATTGAAACCTTACTATAATAGGCTGTGTTTTGGTTATAAAAACCAGGGCATTATTTGGGATGTGCATGTGTGTCTGCTTAGAGCCTTAATATATTTCTACACACAGAGCTAGAATGCAAAGGTTTTGGTGCTATTTTTCTGTCAGCAAATAAGCCTTCATCCTGCTCCACACTGAGTGCAAAAACTGCATACCGTAGCATTATCATTTAATGCCAGGGAGCGTTTGTATGTGTCTGCGAACATGAGCATCACTAATGTACCTTGTGCCGAAGTAGTACAGCACAGCACATCACTACTTAGCACCTGGACTGAGCATGACGAGAATTAGCATATTAAAAGTTACAACACTCACTCTGTTTCACTCTGTGTGCAGTAAAATTAATCTTGTCCACAGGATACAGAAACGTCCACGGAGGAAATTCTGTAAAACATTTCTGAATGAAAGGCCTCATGGCCAGCCAAGAACTGTCATCAAGAGAAAGAATTGTGCCCCTCTTGTTAGAATGGATTTTCACAGCCTTTCTGTGTGTTACATGGATACAATATGGGAGATAAAGGAAGTATAACAAAATGATTAGCTTTTTAGGGAATCCTTCTGTTTAAAGAATGTGAATCTCCAACGCACACAGGATTTATGGCGCCCAATTTGCACATGAGACTTTCATAGACTCTGGGCCTTGAAGCAAAATCAGTCTTTGCTGACTCAAGGTTATTACAGTACAATAAAAGTATGAATGGCAGAGGAAATGTATTCCAGCAGGGAACCATCTGCTGAGTTGCTGAGGGACAGGGATAGGATGCATAGTGGGGGGGATGCAAAGACGGATGGATGGAAGAGAAGTTCTCAAGGACAAGGACACATTTAAGAACTGAAACTGCTGCAGGAAGCAAAGGAAGGGAGAGGACATCCAAACACACTTAAATTAAATGAGTTCAAGCATCATTGCTAGTTAGGATACAACTGTTTTAACCATTCAAAAGAAAGACTTGTTTTGAGGTCAGCTTTTAATTAATCCTGTTTTGTATTAACAATGCAAGGAAGACTCACAGCAAGATGAGTATGACAGACAAACAGCTATAGGTCAAACAGGGAGGCTGATATTGAGCTGAGCTCCCACAGGCTGTTTACCACCTCACCCAACACACTGGTTAAAATGTCAACAGTCTTTTCCTAGTAGTGTGTGTGTGTGTGTGCGTGCGTGTGGGTGTGTGTGTGTGTGTGTGTGTGTTGTGTGTGTGTGTGTGTGTGTGAGTGAGAGACTGACCTGTGGCTGAGCTGAACGCCTCTCAGGCTGGTCATGGTTTCCTCCAAGTTCTGACGAAGGTCCAGCACATTTTGCACTGTCCTTTTCCTTTGAGACTCTGGATCTGCAGGGGTGAAAAATTCACAATTACAAGACTAAAGAGGAGTGTCATAATACCAAATATGACAGACTTAAGAGAACATGAGAGAACACTTTTTTGACATGTTTGTGACATGTTAATACATGGGCATTTTAGTCGAAATCTTGCATGACTCACTCAATAAAGCTTTGAAAACAAAAGATCTAATCCCCTTGAACCTGTTGTACAAATAGCTTTCTCCTTCCATGTCACTAATGCACAATTTTGAGTTTGTCTATTATATAGAAATTAAAATGAAATACATTCACTTTGAGGTAATTATGTGACAAAACGTGACAAACCTGAAGATGGATGAATGATTTTCAGAACAGAAAACTTTAACCCACATAAGTCCCGTATAGGCAACCAAGCTACTTTGTCAATTTGCCTGGCTAGATATATGGACCCATTCTCCCCCAACAGTGGCAATGCCATCTCTGTGCACACAATGGACACTCTGGCTTCTGTTCAGTTCTTTCAAAATCGGGTGCAATCTGCTCTGGTGCAGCAACATTGATTTACGCCAAGTCATCACATGAGGGTATCCTCGATCTCAGACGGCCCCCAAACAGGGATGAATTAGAAAAATATATTAAAAGTAAAAACTGGGGCCATTAAAATACTACTAATATAATACTATTACACACTTAACTCTATGTCCAAATATCTAACTTTCTTTTTCATTTATGAAAGCTTGTTAGTTATATTTCCAGAGTTTAACAGAGCCACAAATAACCCAGTACTCTTTATTACACCTTTTCAACTAAGAAAAAAAACTACTAAAACTAAAATCACTTTTAGGTAGCAACTAATCAAGAAACCCCTGCTGCATCATTTAATCTTCACCCCTGCTTGCCTCAACTCTCCAGAGTCTGATAATATGAAATGAGCTGGTGGAAACAGAAGTGTTATGAAGGTCAGACACAGGACAGTCTGTTTATCCCTGAGGTTGAGTTCAATAGACCATTAGTCCAAGCCAGCTGACTCACAAACAAGCGTGAAAAAAATAATAACCTAACCAAAGGAAAATGCCACATGGCAAAACAAATGAGAGGATCCTTTTCCGACTTAAAATGTGTCCGTCATCTCTAAATTCATTCCTTAGCAGCAGTATTAAAATAAGGATTTTCATTTTCCATATTGTCATGTCACTATGTACAATTATTCGGTTCTAACTATTAAACTGGAGCGATAGGTGGGCCTCCCAATGGTTTAGGCTCTAAGTGTTTGTGTTAACATTAATGATTTTATCTCCACCTCTGCTGACCACAAGTCTCCTTTCTCGGTTCCTGTCTTTTTTGTCATTGTACTTGCTGCATCTTGGTACTATTTTCAAGGAAACATCGCATTTCCTTTTATTCATTTACTGTCACAATTATTTCGCACAAAACCACATTGCTGACTGGTGTGTCAAGCTTCTCCTCAACTACCTGCTTGACGTAATAGGTGGATGTCACCAAATTTTCAGAATTTTTCCAACAAAACTGAAGTCATGCTGTTTAGGTTGAACAACACATGCAATACCCCTGGCATCAGCTTTTTCCCTGACATTATAACCATTATTACAAACTAATGTCAGAATGGATTATTTCCATTTGTTCAATTAAAACTGGTCCCATATGTGCCACCTTGGTATCTAAGTTCAGCAGACCAGAAGCCTTTGTATTTTCCAAAAATGTAATGCAAACTCTGGGGTTATAAATGTTTTGCGGCTGCAGCTCCAAAACTGGAAAATGCTTTGCCATTGAATGCTAAACAACACTTATGCGAAGAAGTCCAGATGGTTAATGAGGAGGAGAAGAGAGAGGGTCATCCTAATGAGAGAGGAGGGCGAATAATGAGGTGCTAAAGGTGTCAATCCCAACAACAGCTGCAGACTTACTCAGTGGACACATTTGTATATGAATAGTTGGTCTCCCCTCTTTTAAAGATACAATCTAACAGATATTTGGGCCAAATGTAGCTGCATTAATTTTTCCTCAAAGAGAAACAAAAAAAAAATTATTTGGCTACACACCAAGAGCAAAAAAGACCTGAAGATGCCATTGGAAACTTGCAGATTAAACACCCACGTATACACGTATGCGCTGCAAATGTCAAAAAATTGAACTCCAAAAATAGTACATCTTTTTTCATGTGCTAATGTGAGAGTGGCTGGTGCACACCGTGGAAATGTAAGCAGTAAAAAAACCCTACCCCGCCCTAAAAATCTTCAGAGCTGATAATGTGATCACATAGAGATTAATCTGGAACAAAGAATCTCTAATACATGGAAACACAGACAAAGTGTGACACATGCATGTAGGCTTTAATTGTGCAATTGTAATTACCCTGAATGGGAGCTTTGTTTAACAATGGCATCAAATTGATTAGATACGGTGTGTGTTACTGTGTGTGAGCTTCTGCATAAACGTACGAGCTTGTCTTTGTGTTTACACGTCTGTGAGACACTTCCTGTCCCGCCTGTGCCCCGGCTCTGGTGTCCCCAGCTGGCATGTAGAGGGAGGTAGGGAGGGTGCTGGTGAGGGAATTAGGGATGCAAATATCCCTGTCAAGTCCTGGCAGCTCCCCTGGGGTGCAGATGATTTAAACTGATCTGGTTAAAGATGAATGTCTCTCTGTTGTGTGGAAGTATTTGTGTGCATGTTTGTATTTGCTGGGACAGTGTTTCCACCTGTCTCGTCTGGATGAACATACATGAACCATAATGCTCAGAAACCTGCTGAGGCACCTTTCTTAATGGACAATTCAGACTGTTGAAAAGAGACTCAGCATGTTGGAAGTGAGAGTGCCCTTGTAAGTGAATGCAGGTTCTCCAGGGCTGTCTGTGCATCCTAATGGAAGAATGCTCTCAGACAAAAGAGAGTAAACACAAGTAACATTTAAAAAGCTAATTTGTCTTTATATTGGAAGTAAAGGAGCATGTTTTTCACATGTAAATTACTATCTATTTACTGTATTCCTTTTTGGGCAAACATTTCATTTGTTTGCAATATCAACTGCGAGACAACACAGCATTGTCCTGATTAAGACGGTTTACTTTAGTTTATCATGGAAGAAATTAATATGCAAATGCAATGAAGACAGTACCAATGCTCCAGTTACTGCTACCAAAGAAACTGGCCACATTAGCATAAAATGAAGGACTTTCTTTCTTTCTTTCTTTCTTTCTTTCTTTCTTTCTTTCTTTCTTTCTTTCTTTCTTTCTTTCTTTCTTTCTTTCTTTCTTTCAAAATCGTGTGTATGTGGCAAAGTAAAAGGGAGAAAATGCCTTTCACATGAAGATGGTTTCACTTGACTCTCTCCATTAGAAACAAACTCCCTAAGATGCATTAATGGCTTCTGTCCTTCAGAGACAAATCATTTTTTTATGGCATGACATTTTTGTGCCTAAGCAGGAACATAGGTGTGGGTCCCTCATCAGAAAGATATTATTTTTGTTGAAGATGAATGAAAGGATGAGCGATGGCCCTCATTTCTATTCTTTCCCTCCTTCCCTCAGGAGTTCATTTGTCCACGTCCTGTTCACGTGTGTGCACATATGTTAGAGTCACCACAACCGTCCTCAGGCTAAAGCAGCTTTATTTCATGATAGATGGCTGCAGCTCAAGCTTCGCTCTAAAGCACCTGCATCTACGTCCATGTACTTCTTTACATTTGTCACAAGAGAAGTGACAGTTTGTAAGCTACAAAAATAATCATTAGAGCATTCAGGGATTTATTTTTGTTGTTATGCTTCCAAATAATAGCAAACATCTATAATGCATTCATTCATTATGTTTTGTCTTATAGGACAAGACATGTTAGTTAAAATATTCACGCTTCCTGCATTTCTGTTTGTCTGTATTTTGACTCTACTCAGCCTAGCATTGCAGCTGTCAGCTGACCTTAGATGGCTTGCAAAACAGGAAGCATTACAAAATACAGCCATTCCTGAGCATCTGGAGGAGGCCAACAAATGCACATCCACACACAAATACACACTAAAGTTCCTCTGCTACACAGAGATGTCAAAACAGGATATTGGATCACCTGATGACAACTTCTGATAACCAACAAGACAGGCTAATAAGTGAATCAGAACAAACAACTGCATCTGTGTGCATTAAATCTAAACAGTTGTTGGCTATAAATGATGCAGCGGTCTTGCAATGACAGAGAGTTTAAGTGAGTAGATGTTTGTGAGAAAGGAAAATGTACTGAGAGCCAGTGAACGTGGAATCCATTTATAATTGGAAATCCTTATCCAGGAGTCTGAGAAGCACAGCTGCAGAGTTTTGGCCAGTTATAAACAAGATGTACAGGTCAACAATCCCACATGAAAAAAAAAATCTACAGTTTAAACTTTTAAATTTGAATCCCTTCAGACCAGGTTGTACTACTGCCAAAGCCTGGCCTCCAAATGTGGACACAAACACAAGCATATACACTTAAAACACACTCGGTATATCTCCTTAACTACTGATCTATCTGCTTAAATTCCACTCATTATCCGCTTATGGGAGAGGTTTAGATAAGGAGGCTTTAAATGTATTAAGATAAGTTTACTTTCACGAAAAGAGGTTAAGACCTTACCAAACTCATCTCATTTCTAGTCATATATGTCCATACATACAGTGTATGGGTTTTTCTGTGCATATGAAATCAAAGAAATCAGAAAAGTTAACACCTACAGCTAAATAAATCAGAAAGTGAACAGCTACAGTCAAGTGATCCAATCATCAAGTTATCCAATATCCTGATTCGACATCTCTGTGCAGCAGAGGGACTTTAGTGTGTATATGTGTGTGGATGTGCATTTGTTGTGTGTTTGTTGGCCTCCTCCAGATGATTAAATGCTGTGTAAAAGCATTTAGCTCCCTTACAGATATATTCTCTTTTCTGACTTAACTACAGTAGATGCAAAAAACTGTTTTAAAATGCCATTAGCCATTACGTAGTCTGATTACCTCCTGACGCATAGAACGAGGAAATGCCTTAAATAGAACCTTTGTGACGACATGAAGTAGGCTAAAACAGGGGTACCCAACAGGGGTACCCAACCTTTTGTTCACCACTGACCTTACTTGCCATCCAGTCTCCTTTTGCTGATTTGGCAGGAATAGTTTTGTGAGTCACAAATTTTGTCAGACGGGGTGGGGGGCTTGAAGCTAATTCTAGTACAAATAGAATGGCAGCGACTTAACGCTGGGCCAGCGCACATGCTCTCTTGTCCATATCGGCTCATGTTCTTGTCTTCCTGCTCCCTTTGTATATGTCCTACTTGCTGAGCACACTGCCTGAAGCACATAGTGGCATCCAGTTTTCCTACATAAATCCACTTAACACGCTATGCTTGTCAACACCTTGGAAATTGCTACACAAAGTTTGCAAACAATAGATCCATGCACTGGGACAGGTCCACGACCTGATGCTTAGGGACCCCTGGCCTAAAAGATCTCAAAAAGCAACATATTATGCAACAGTCTCAATAATTTTAAGAAAAGATGAAAAACAAATTCATTGTCTGGAAAGAGTTACAAAACATTTTCTGTGGCTTTGGGAGACCAGTAAACCACAGTAAGAGTCATAATCCATAAATGGATTCAAACGTGGAACAATGGTGAAGAGTGGTGGCCGGCCTACAAACATTACTGTAACAGCACATCAACAACTCATCCTGGATATCATTTGCCTCAGTTAAGATCAGTGTTCATGGCACAACAATAAGAAAGCAACTAGGCAAAAAAATGGCATCCATGAAGATGTTCCAAGGTCAAGGCCTGTGTCATATTTCCCAAAAAACATTGTGATTATTCCCAAGATTTTAGGGAATACTCTGGTCTGATGAGACAAAAGTGGAAATATTTTGGCAGGAGTGCGTCCCGTTTTACTTGGCATAAAACCAACAAAGCGTTTCATCATAGAGTGTAACACTGGTTGTAGTATAAAAGTTTAGGGCTGCTTTGGTTTTTCAGGAACAAAATGACTTGTGTAATCAATAGAACCATGAATTCTGCTATCAGAAATGAAGGACAATGTCTGGCCATCAGTTAGTGAACTTAAGCTCAAGGACACTTATTCAGCAAGACATTGACCAAAGAATATAAACAAATCCAACCCTTAATCATTGAAAAATAAATAAAAATCTAAATAATGGTTTTAGGTGTTATACAATTGTGATGCTAACTTAGAACATACATGCTTGACAGCTTTGGATAGGTTTTTAATAAATTAAATCATAATTTCAAACTGCTTTCTATATTTACTCTGGTTATCTGATATTCAAAGTTGTTTAATAATATGAACCATTTCAAGTGTGACAAAAAAAATGAGAAGAAAGAAGAGGAAGTCTTTAAGGGGCCAAATGCTTTTCACATTGCCCTAGATGAAAAGTCAGAACTCCTGAAATGTACATGCTGCATATTAACCCACAAAATATGCATCTAAATTTATACATTATCTAAATACAGATTTTGTCAAACACATCCATGCAAAAGCACAATCAGCTGCTCACAAGCACACTAAATAAACAGACGAGCCCTTGCAGAGCATCATGTGTGATGATGTTTGGGTGTGTTCCTGTTCAAGAACGTTCTTTCCTGTGGAATTTTTTTTGCAATGTGCTTAACGCAGCTGCAGCTTTCATCGCACATGTCTGACACACAGCCTTCACTCGCCTGGACTCTTAATGAGGTGATGGGTGACACACGTGAAGTGATGACAAGAAGTTAGTGTCTCTACTAAAGTGTTAAAGATGCAGATACTAAACACAGGCACATGCTTCAGACAAACCATTCCTAAACATTATATAACAGGTGGCAGAGCAGATGTAGACTGCACAGTGGTTATTATTAGATTTGCATTATATGTATTTTTACACACTGCTCATCTTCTTAGAAACTCAAGAAAGAAGACAGCTCCAAGGCTTCATGTCAAAACAAAACTCTTCAAATCAATTACTAGCATGGGTAAAAATTGGTCAAAAAAAGGTTAAAAACAAAGGTCAGCAATTGGTTCTCCTGGTGCACCCACACTTGCCACATTTTCACCAGAACAAACTCCATAAAGAAAGGCTCCAGCTGACATTTGCACTGGCAGACATCGAGTTACATGTGCTAACACCCCAAACCATTTTCAACTCAACAAAACAACAAACTCCTCATCTAATTTTTCAGCTAAAATGTCATGATAGGGGAAGTTCTTCTCATCCTGGGTGTAAGCTAACCCAGAAGGATTGCTTAAGGTCAGTCTGATCAGATGTGTGTAGAGAACTAATACTGTTTGTCGAGGAGAGAAGCACCACACAGAGAGATTTATCAGTGACAACTGACACTTTTATCTGTGAACATTCATATGAGTAAGACAGAAATAGAAGAGTTCTCAGTGTTCCTGTATCACAAGATGAATAGCTCTTCTTCTTGCAGTTACAGTTACACATTGAAGTTAAGTTTAAACCAGTAATTAACATACACTGTATATGAAGACACATTTGTTCTCAGTGTCTGACATTAAGTCTGACAATTTTTTTTCCAGTTTTAATTAGGATTACCAAGATAGAATTTGGTAGAATTGCTTTTTAATATGTATGACTTGGCCCAGACATGTTGGGTCTCCTTCTACAATTTTCTCACAACTTCCTTCTGTGACAAAACTGGTGTAACTGAGTCAGGTTTGTTAGTTGCCTAGCTCAGAAACACCATTTAGGAAATGCTCACAGTTTTTCTACGGGACAGAGATATGAGCTTTGTCATGGCCACTCCAAAACACATACATTGTTGTCCTTGCTCCACATTGTGCTTGGGGTCATTGTCTAATTGGGAGACCCATTATTCCTATGGTTTACCTTCCTGACTAATATTTTGACATGTTGCTTCAGTGGTTTCACATAATGTTATTTCTTTATGATGCCATCTATTTTGTGAAGTTCACCAGTCCCTTTCTGCAGCAGAATACCGAAATAACATGAGATTTTCTTCTAACTCCATTTTTTAATTCAAAATCTCTCAAGCTCAGTCAAATTGGACAGAGAGGGTCTCAAAATCTGTTTTCAAGTCTTCAATACATTTAGATCGGGCAGGGTTTTTTGCGGGCTGCGCTACTGTTGATCTTCATTGTTGCTTGAAGGGGGTACCCCCAGCGCAGTGCCCGGAACACCTTTCGTGACTGCTTGGTCTCATATACACTTCTGATATAACACCAGGTGTATATCGCTGTGTGTGTGAGTAAAAGTGGGGCGGCTCACCTGGGGCCAGAAACCTGGATCATATGGCCAGGACACCTGATATGATGCCGTCAGCAGGATCGCTGGTGGTCGCGGCCCATTCGAGGCCCACCATTCAGGTGACACCCCATCCCTTCGGTTCACATAACCCTTCGTTTAAAGTGGGGGAGACTGATTGGGATTGAGCTATATAGCACCACACTGTCTGGGTCCTGGGGTGCCCTTGTGTTGTTCTGTATGGGTGCAGTGGCCCTACCCTTAATTAGGATACAGGTATTAAAGGATCTGCGGTGGCGATCATCAAAATCGCTTACTTGCACCACCCTTATGCCTTGAACAGCTGCATTAGATCTTCCTGATCTTGTTCTGGGGCCTCCGCAAGAGTCACAGTACTTAATGAGATTGAACCGTCCCAAGGCACTGCAGTAACACTCGGCTTGGCCTTCCCCACGCAGATCCACTACTGGGTCCCACAACAAGACCACTCTGGGAAGAGTGCTGAGATTCGGCCACCCCCTAAAACAAATGAAGATGTCCTGTTTACCATTTGTGGACGGGGCTTTGTATGGCCCATTTGTGTCTGAACCTCTGTCGCCTTATATCTGTTTTTGAGATTATAGCGGTAATGTTTCTCTCGGTCCTGTGGGCCATTCCACAGCGGGACCTTTGGAGCTGGACTTTGGGGCCCGTGCAGGATTGCCGCAACGTTTTCACTTGACCTCCCGCCACCACAGACATCTTCGAGTCTTCCCATTGACATGGGATGCCTCCTTTAGCAAAAGCTTCCAACTTTGTTTTTAAGGCCTGTCCTTCCCTGCCCCAAAGCACCTCGAAGTTGGCTCTTTGTCGAATGGCCACAACACCCCAATATAACAGTGGCCAGGTCTGAATTGTTAGGTTGGCTAATGATGACCTTGGTTCGCAGTGCCACGCCTCTCGTCCCGTTTTCTGGTTCTTCCTTTTTAGTCTTGAGAAATTGGCTTGTTATCTGATCAAAACCCTCTTTGAGTATCCCATTCCCTTCTGTAACCAATACTGTGTTTTAACACGATCGTGGAATACTTTTCTTCCACAAGGTCAGGTGGTTACCGGGTAACTTGGGGTTTTTTCACTCGCTGTCGGACATCAGGGTGATCTCGCGCGTTCTCTCCACCAACACTCGTTTTATCCCTTATGACTGGGGAAATGGCACCTTAAGGCGTTTTGGTGTCACCCCTGTGTTTCCTTTCATTTGGAGCGTTCCGCCCCACTTCGTGCTGTGAGAGAAAGAATTGTCCGTTAGGGTTTGTGGAGCTCTGCCTGCATGGGAAGGGTATTGTACATGATACTCGATGTCTGTCATTGTCGGTGGCTTGGCCCTATTTCTACAGTGCTTGGTTGGTGCTCCCAGTCCAACGAGACTTTAGCATTCTTTTGCTATCCAGGTTTGTTTCACCAGACCTATGGTGCGTTTTTTCCACCACTCTGTTTGCTTGGGTGAGGGTTTAAGTGGTGGTGAGAGTAAATTCTCATTTACCCCAAATCTCTTAATGGGTGCTGAGGGGTGATCAACCTGTTGCACATTGGCGATAATATGAGTCCCATTGTCCTAAGTTCGAAGTTACCTAATTGGAGGCCACCCCCAGTGGAACTGACAGAACTCTGCTCCAGCATGTGGCAATGTGACACTTGGCCGCTGCCATTTGAGTGGCTCTCCTTGAGGCTGTATGTGTGCAGTTATAGTTGACCCTGACATTGAGTCTTATCTAGCACAGTAGGAAGTACTTCTCACCTTTTTTTACCCTGGTGTATCCCCACGGGGTCCCGCGTACATCCATTGGCACACTGAGCCCCAGGGGGAATGGTGTCTCTTGAGTGGTCACAGCACTTCCAGCCCCGCTGAAATGCACGGCCGCTGTCCAAGGCGTTGTAATCGCGCATATGTATTGAACCATCAATACTTCACAGTCCCCCAGTCCCGTATACTGTCGTCCGGATTGTGTGTTTCATTGGGGATCCAGGGATAGCTCCTGTTCTCTCAGAGCAATTCCTTTTACGGGAGAGGCAGCAACGGCACCTGCAATGTACCTGCCATGAGGCCTATATGCAGCTCCGTCCACCTCATAACGTACTATTCAGGGATCCGCCCGTCCGTTGGCAGTTCTGTCCATTCTCGATCCCGACAAAGACAACTTTATCTCTGTTGAACCTAGCGATTCCACCTTGCATCATTTCCACGTAGCAAGTGAGCACCCTTCTCGGGTATGAGCCTTCTGGTGCTACTACCTCAATGCTCCAGGCTCATTTCACTTGGAGAGTCTTCTAATCCACAGACGTGATGAGCCCCCAATAACTTCCTTTGGCGCTTCAAATCCATTCTCTCCCAAATGGAATAAGTCTTCATCAAAGGCTTGTGCAAAGTAGTGGCTGTCGGTGATTACATTTGCTCTCATTGATTCTTCTCTTCATCAACTCAAACTCCCTCAGCATGCTGTCACTTCTCCCACCTGTTGCCATAACGGGAGTTTTTTTACCTTTCTGGCGACACCTCCTTGTACAGTGCTGTTTGAGAATAAAACCCCAGTAGGTCATCTGATGATAGCCTTGCTTCTAACCCATCAGGTAAGGACCCACTCATTCTGGCTTTTCATCGTCACGACGGCTCTAGGGTATCATCTTCGCGGCTGGTTGTGCATGGGCCAATTTCAAGGTCGGGTCAGAGGAATATCTTCCATCCTTCCCTCACTTGTATGGGCTTTTGTGCTTCCACCATTCCTTTTGAGATACTTGTGAAACTTGCTTCTCGGTGATGACATTTAATTGCCGTCCTGTGCTAGGTCTTTTAAGGGCTCCAGATCTAGCACGCAATCGCAGAATATCGTAGCTTTATCGTGGGGGAATTTCTTCTATCCAGATGACAAGGTGAACACAGAACAGTAACAACCCCCCCATTTCATGCTCACTTTTAGCATTAGAGGTCCTCTCTTCCACAGCCGACTCAGCCACCAATTTTCAGTCCAAGCTCCTTGGTTCAAACTCAGGCTTCGTGGATTAGCTCCTTGAGCTTATCAGCTTGTTTGGGCGATTCGCAAGTCCATGTGCCCTTGTTTGGCTTTGTCATTTTTTTCTTCTCCTCTCGCTTTTTTAGGAGCAGGCAATAATGGCTTAGCATATCTTTGATAATTAGGAACTGATCTCTCACGTAGGTTACAGAGTCCAAATCTTTTGTAGAAATTTTCGGATTTCAGGTGGTGGATTTGTGCCAAGCTTCTCCGATATCCTTCGAGAGTACCAAATCTGTTGTCGACTGAAATTCAATGGAGTTCCCTGAAACTGTCCAAACTGGCATTTCTTGAGATTCAGCTCAGTCCTGACTTGCTGTGTTCTCTTCACCACTGTGCAGTCTCTATAGGGGTCTCCTCTCTGTGTCGTCCGCAATGAAACATCTATCTATGTACACTTGTAGCTCTAGGCGACCAAAACTTCATTACAAGCTGCACTGAACACCATAGGGGGAATTCGGGTACTCCACTGAGGTAACCTTTCCACAACATAACATCTTGTACCCTTTTGTGTAATGCTGTCTGCCTTGTGATTGCGTGCGAGCCTTGAGGAGAAGGAATCCATTGCTCATCAATGCAGGATTTTATTCTTGACTATTAGTTGTCTTCAGTGCTCCGTGTGGGATTTTTAGCTGGCCGGTTTGCTATGGTTATTCGATTGAGGGACTTGAAGTTGATTACTGGCATCAAACCTCCTCCGCTGACTCTGGTTTCTTTACTGCTGAGGGTGACTAGTTAGTGAGGATCAGCTTTCTCTGATAGATCCTAGAGCGCCATATTTTCTACTATTTGCTCCAGAGACCTCCACAGAAATTACCGCCCCAACCTAAGTATTGTTTTACTTGTTTTTGGACTGTAGGAGTACATTTAAGTACCAAGAGAAAAGGCACACATGCAGGGCGGACACATTTAAACTTTTTTTCCTGCAACTATACTAACTGATTAATAAATAAAAAATAATAATGAAAATCAGTGTGACAATCATGACACAGAGCTTATCCGCCACCACCATTTGAAAGGAGTTTTGTGTATTACTCATCTTAAAAGGATAATTCAAATGATTTCAAGTGAAGTTTGGTGACGTTATTATCAGAAATAGCTCCTTTTCCTGTAGAACACAGATACATCGCAGTAATGTTGTAGAAAAGTGAATAAATCTTCAGGGAGGGAAAAGCTAGTAAGATGGACCCATTGTTTTAGCTGATTGTGGCAATTAAAAACATTGTAAACTGAAAAATTCCATACACGAACACAAGAGATCTGTTTGTAAGATTGTAGTTTCTTTTTAGCCAACCAACTTCTGTGTTTCAGGCAAAACTACAAATTCAGTGCATTAGCTGTCTTAGTCCTCTCTAAGGGTGTTTTTACACCTGAAGTGTTTAGGCCGTTTAAAATGAAAACTGGTTCGTTTCCACTTGGTGCGGTTCATCGATGGTGTGAATATGAATCAACCTCAAATTGACACAGCTACTAGGTGTTCACTGAGTGACTAGGTGCATTCCTGTAGCAAGGTATGCATTGCATTATGGGATGCGGTACAGTAAAAATACTAATAAACAATAGCCTCACATCTTTTTCGTAAAGCATCAAGACCCGAGCAACCATCAAGTTATCTTCTTAAAACCATTTGGTACACTTCTCAAATACTTTTACCTGAAATATACCAAGAAAACAACTAATAGTATGATTAAATTCTCCATGTTTTCTACTAGCACAGAATTCAACATCTTCTTTTTTATCTTTAGATTTGGTACTTCTGCCTATTACACATCTAACCAATGCACAGTCTAAATCCTCTAGCTTGGTTTGTAGGTTTAGTTCTAACTCATCAAATGATTCGGACCAAAGTACACAAACTATAGTTGTGTAAAAGCTAAAGTCTTGCACGAGTGGAGTAAGCTGTTTCGTTGTGAGGCTGTCATTTCTATAACAGCATCAATGATAGTACGTTCCTGAACTCTTCTATGCCTCGTAGCTGTTTTAAAATATCCTGGCAGACTCAGGATTTGTTGATTGGATGCATTGATGTAGCTGGCAGCCTCTGCCAAAGTGAAATCTTATTGCCATTGGCCAACGGAAAAGAAGCAGCAAACCTAAGTGTCTTTTGTGAAAGATTAGATGATTATGATCTGCTAATTTTGGGTTCTGTCCCACAGTTCTAAACATTTTTAGTTTGAGTTCTTTTAAACTGCTAAAAATAGGGCCCTGTCTACTACAGCAAAATAAACTATTACTGATAGTAACACAGAACCTTTTCCTTTTATGCTGCCAAATTATATGCCACTCGCCTTCGATTCTGCCATCTCGGTCGCATGCTTTGAAAGCTCAAGAATTAGCTGGATTGATCTGTGAGATGTAAATGGCAGAAGTGAGCTGTGAGAGGTGTTAATAGTTTAACTTGTAAAGAATCAGTATTCCCTAGTGGTCGAATTGTCTTGACAACATTTTAACCATTACAGTTTGTTGTCCTGCAACCTACCCTGAAGGAAATGAGAACCAAAGTGAGTATGAATTATAAAGTCTCTACTTTCTTGACAATTTCACTTTTCAAACTTCAAAATGTTGAATTTTCTTTTGCTATAATTTATAAGTAAAAAAAATGCTAAAGGTTCAAGTTCCCATTGCTTTCTTTGGAGTGGAAACCCTGTTGCCGTTATCTACATTTTTATCAGTTTCCTTGTTATGTTTGACATTGTGTAAATGGTCCTGCCTTTCCCCTTTTCTCCTATTAACCTTCATGCTTGGGAGGGCTTTCTGTCTTTAAATCTGTTGTGTGTTTTGTATTTTCCACCCCACCTGGCTGCTTAATGAGGGTGTCACCGGTAACTTCACAACGGCAATCAAGGTCACACACATGTCCCACAGCATTCACACACAAAAGAGCATGCAGAGAACAAACACTGAGGGCTGCAGGGGCAAGGTCATCCTGGTTGGGATTTTTGGCTTTGCTGCACGAGGCAAGCTGCTGAAGAGAGAAGGAGAAAATGCAGAAAATCGAAGAGGGTTTAATGATAATCAGAAAACTATTTCTTCTCATCAACACTATACTGTTCTCTCCCTATTTCATGCACTTTCAGATGCTATCTGCTCCTGCTGAGAGGGAAGGATATAAAAGGAATGAGCAATATCCCTACACAGAATCACAGAGAGTGTCTATAAATGACAAGTTGTAGTTCAACATCTTAGTTATGAACACAGTCATCGATCTCACAGTACACCTTGAGAAGCTAAGAGTTACGATGAAGCAGCATCTCCGAATGACCGCAGCGTGTTTATATCCACAGTGGACGACTACCTGCCCATGCAGCCACCCGCTCAGATTCCACTCTCTCTTCCGACACGTTTCCCTCGGTAATGGGGAGTGGGGGTTTGGGAGTAGGGTGGATAGTGACCATCTGTCAGTGGCCTGGAGATCAATAGACATGGATGATGAAGGGGTGGGGTTGAGGGAGGGGCGCTGTGAAGCTAAATACGTGGCCCACTGTGACCAGTGCAGCCGTTTTATTTACCGAATGAAAACACACACCCCACGAGTCCCACTCACACGGCCTTTATTAACGAATGGCTGATTTTTGTATGAGCCAGCGGACATGACGGAATATATTGCCTTCCAACCTCTGCATCCAGTGATGCATGATCATTGCTTTTAGTTATGAAAATGCATCCATGTAAACAGATTTGCTCATTTAAAGTCAGAAAAAGAGAGAAAGATTTATATAAATCTAGCTCACTGTGGCACTGGGTCAGTTGAGACCGGGACACACCACTCTGCAGCTGTACCACAATGTCAGCTCTCTAGAAATGCTTGCTTCAGCAATGGTATGGAACTGGTGTGTTCGTGCATACAGCTGGAGGTAAAAGTACAGGTTTAGGTGTAAAGAAGACAGGAGAGTAAAGCTGCAAAGCACTTACCCAGCATTTGACTGAAGAGAAGCTGTTCCAGGTCTCCTAAAACAGTCACAACTAACTCTGGGTCCACCTTCAGAAAACTCTTGTCATTCTCTCCATCTGTCCCCTTCTTCTCCTTCTTTTCCTCTGATATCTGAGCTCCAGATTTAATTTTCTCCTCTGGTTTCTTGACAGCACTCTCAGCTCCATTGGAGTTAGCTTTAAGAGGTTGTTCAGCAGACTCTGTTGCAGGACTCACTTCAGAGGCCTTACTGATAGGCTTGACCTCAGCGTAAGGTCCCCGTGGCTTGCCCGGAGCCGGGATTCGACTCGGCTTACCCATGTTTGAATTTATAGCCGAGGAACAGAAGGATTTGGGCTTACCTTGGAAAAGGGACTGTTCTGACTTTGAAAGCGTTCGAGACAGAGGTGGTCTCCCGCCACCTGCTTGACCTGTCTTGGTCTGTCCGGGTTTGTTTGCCCTTGCTCCTGGACGGCTTGCATCATCATTCCATCGAGGGGATTGGTACAGGTGCAGCTTCTTCTCAGCATCAGTGAGCACACACAAGTTGCCAAGCGATCGCTGTTTGCGCAGCCTGGATGAACTAGGAATTGGAATGGGGATAGATCCGGAGTTGGGTCGATACACCTTGAGCTCGGTCCCAGAGGGACATGGAGGTGCCTGGGGCAATGTGGAGGGCTTGGCCTGTGGCTTCCTGGAGGCCATGGGCTGGGCTGAACTATCCTGACAGGAGACAGCTGCAGACCTCAGGTCCAGCTCTCTGGGTTTAGCCGTCATGCTAATATTAGCCACATTAGCCTCCAGCATCCCTCCTGTAGGAAGAAAAGCAACAGCATCAGTAACACACTCAGAAATACACACACACAAGCTGTTTAAAAGAAGCAGAGGAAGGAAGGGGACAAAGAAATGCATAAAAACACAAAGGCTGACTGGTTGGCGCCCCCTTATACCCCTGGGTCATGACTGAGTGAGCCAGAATCCCTGCAGTGTGAGACTGTGGGTTCACTTCTTTGCTGAAAATTATGAGTGGGTTAGTAGAGTGACAGCAATACTCACTGATGATAATCCATGGATTTGCAGATCTCTGTCCAGCACCAAAATCCACTAGCTACAAGCGTGTCCACAGCTGCCTGAGCCACAAAGATGAAAACCTGATCAGACTGTACCTCAGTGTCCCTTCAGTGTACTACCTTCTTGCTCTGTGCTACCTCCTGTTCGGCAAGCAACCAGCAGCCGACTGACAGGAGAAACAGTCGCAGCATCAACAACACCCCCTCCTTCCTCTTTCTCTTCTCCCTCTGCCTCTCCCTCTCTCACTGTGTTGCTCACTCTACCCCCGCCAGCTCATTCACCCTCCTTTCCTTCATCCTCTTCTTTCCTTCCTTCCCTCCTTCCTTTTTGTTGTCACTCGCGTGGTCAGTCTCTACTCCTACTGGCTGATTCATCGCTCTATCCTCTGTTTCCAAAACACACTGCAGATGCTGTGTTACGCTGCTCCCCAGCGAACAGGAGCAATAAGGGCTTAACAAGATAGTAAACGTCTTGTGTGGTTATAATTTTCCCCTAACCTTCTCTTACATTAACATCCTTTTGAATGACTTACCCTCCAGCCACTGAAGACCCAGAAATCAGTTATTGGATTCAAATAATCTAAAAATCAAGAGAAGTACAGCCATTTATCAAGCCACAACTAGTAGCCAATATAACTGAAATTATCATTATATTGCTGCCTCACATCACTTACCTCTACTCTCATTGCTGCCTTTGCCTTGTTTCCATTGCTCCCCACCCACTTCTTCCAGCCAATTCAGACACACAAGCCACTAAATGGATATCCTATAGATTCATACATCCCTCAGCATAAGAAAAACATTGCCCTAGTGATGTAAAACAAGTACTCGTGTGCATGTGTGAATGGACCTAAGAGTGTGTGTTTTTGTCTATAATCCCCCACACATATGAGTGGGTCTTTTTCTACAAATGTGTCACATTGATGAGACAGGACCAGAGAAGCCAGAGCTCCAGCGGAGAGAGTTGGTTAGTGTTCACCATGTCATTTTATCCCTCTGGACATTCCAACCCGGACAGGAAAAAGAGCTATCTTTTTCCTTTACTGTCTACTTATAATTTCGTTGTTTCACAGACAAGACTAGATCTTCTGACACAAGTCCTTGTTTAGCCCCAACTATGAAAGTGAGAGGTTTATCTACATCTTTACCTTCATCATCTTGAAAAAGTTTTTAGTTGTTTTTGCTTTTTCAATGCGTGGTCAAATACTTTTTTAATCTAGACTGAAATATTCTTCACTGATCACAGATTGTTTAAAACACAGGTTATGATTTTTGAAAAGCCTGGTTGTGAACAGAAAAACATGGGGACTCTCATTTTTCCCAGAAATATTGTTAAAATCTCAATTTCAGATATTCAGTGAGAATTTGGCTGGTGACCCAGGCAATTTCTGCACAACTCAAAAATATCGTATTTGTTTTCAGTCAGTGAATGCAGCGTACCTAAGATCTACCAGATTGCATTGAGGACGCTTCTCGATGTGGAGGATGTTGCTAAATGACAAAGTTACCTATCGTCTGTTTTAATTTAGTGTTTAAAATGAAGTATGAGGAAGCAAATATATGTAAGAAGGTATTTAAAAGGATAACATTTTCTAGAAAATTTTAGAAGATATCTGAGCAATCCAGCCTGGGAGAGAATAAGAGCAAGACTTTCATCAGATAACAGGAAGGCTGAACAGCTCACAAGCAAGACTTTGTTGTGTTTAGTCACTTTTTATGTTTATATTTAGTATTTTGGTAGTCGTGGTTGTTTTGGTTACTTCCTCTTACTCCTGATTTTATTTATTTCCTCCTAGTGTTGTCACTCTCCTCCTTCTTGCTCCTTTGGTTATTGTTGCTTTCTTAGTTATGACTTAGTATGGTTTTCTCTATGTTATTATTATTATTATTATTATTATATTATTATTATTATTATTATTATTCAATATTGTTGTGCTCTGTTTTCCTTGGATTTCCTAGTTCAGTTTCCTGTTTAGTATCTCTGTGTTTATTTATGGTTAGGTATTTGTTCTCTTTGCACTTTTCTATTTTATTAGTCTTACTTTCTCTGTGTTAGTTCCTTTATAGTTGTAGTCCCTTTTTAGCATGGTTCTTTCTGTTTAGTTTCTATAGTTCTAGTCCTCCCTCCTGTTAGGTCAGCTTTTGTTATTGTTTACACTTTGTTTGTATTTATTCTAGTCCTCATGTTCTCTGCTTGTGTCCAGTTGTTTCCGTCAGTGTGGTTTTAGGTTTGTTTACTTTTGTAATCTGGGTCTCTTTATGGGCTCTTTGTTTATTTTTAGGTTGCCAGGTCTTAGGTTGTTGTTGTTCTTCTGTTTCCTTTAGTTCATGGTTATTTTAGTTTTCTTATGCTTCTTTTAAATTATTTGTCTTTGACTATAAGTTTGCTTGGTCTGTGTTTCTCTTTATTTGTTAATAAGTTCCTTCGCCATGTGTTAGTTTCTGCATTAGTTCCACCTGTCCCTTCAGCCTCCACTGCCTCCTTGTCACACCCGTTCTTAGCTCCTTTGATTATCTGCCTTTGTTCTCCCTCAGTATATTAGTTGTTTTTGTTTCATTGTTCTTTGCTGGTTCCTCGTTTCACAACTCAGGTCACTACCCTCGACTTGCCATCTGTACCATGTTCATGCAGAGCCTGCAGGTGTAAGTGTTTGGATTTCGACTCTGGTTATTTCCTGCAGTGATTTTGTTACGCTTGTAATTTTGAAAAAAGCTGAAGACTATTCAATATGCTGCTGCCAAGCTCTTGCCTGCGCTTTGGTCCACCCACAAACCCCACCATGACAATATGAATCCTATTTCATATATCTTCATATGATAAAGTATTTAAAAATAAATTCAAATTGACTGAAATTGATATCTGGTTAAACTTTACAAAAAACAGAGGTTGGAAATCTGCAACAAAAATTGATTCGGTGCATCTGTACTCAAAGCTGTAGATTATCTCATGAGCTGAATGTATGATTATACCCCTCAAATAACCTATCCTGGTTGACTTTTTGCTTTAAACACAATAGGATCTATTATTTTAATAGTGTCCCATTTTCCTCTTTTTATATTAGCACTGCAATCCATTGTTCAAGATTTAACTGTCAACACATTTTAAGATGTGCAAAGTAATAAGGAATTCAATGAAGGCAGTGTTTTCTTAGCTTTCAAGTGCAATATTTTGCAAATGTTCTAATAGCCTCAAAAAACCACCTAGTTGCCTGAAAACATTGAAACCTATACTGCATAGATGCCAAATAACTTAAAACAGAGAAAACCAGAACAAAACAGGAAACAGTTAACAGTGCTTTCACATATAATGGTCTATAACAATGCTGATGGAACACAAAACCAACTTAAAGTCAATATGCACTCACTATCTGTATATATCTGCATGCAGTCCGTTTTTTGTGTGCTAATGCATCCTGTGTGTATACTGGTCATCTACCGGACAAAGCATTCACATCTTTGGTGCTTAATGGTTTGTGTGCTTCACTTTTTACTGTGTGCAAGTAGCAGTGTCTGCAGCCATGGTGTTATCAGGCCCCAAACGGCAAACAAGGAGGCTGTTTTTTATTATATTTGCACAAATCAATTATCACAAAACCAAAGTGAAAACAAGCTTTTTGCTCGCATTCCACCTCAGAGTTGATTTAAAAACAGATCAAACTGGTTTGAACTGAATTTATGAAAATGGCAATGAAACACATCAGGATCTATGTATTTCTCTCTGGCCAAAAGTCCATTTAGCCTTGAATGAGTGTGTAGTAGAGTGTGGACAAAGATTGAGGCATACAGTGGCTGTTTTATTGTGTAAAGGCCATGGCCATTAATTAGCGGCAGCAAGGTTTAATAAAGGACCAATGTTGAAGTGTTTCTGCCACAGTTAGGCCGAGCTGTGGGGTGACAGTTATATGGGTTCTCTGTGGTAGTACCAAGCTAGTGGGGGGTGGGGTGAATTTGTAAGGGTTGTAATTTAAGGCTCTTTGGTGCTGTACATCAGCTCTTATACTTCCCTGATGAGGGATTAAGGTTAGCGAGAAGTGAGTGGCTACATACAAGGCAGGTCTGTATGCATTCAGGGCAAAGCTCTCAGAAACACACAAGTAAAATGATGCATTAGCAGGACCCAAATACCGGTTTATTTAAACACTCGTTTCTCTGGCTCAACAGTCTAATCACAAGATATATGGTTGATTTAGAGTATATTCTCTCCCTCTCTTTCTGGGTAGTCCGTAGTGTGCCCACACATGTATATACATACAGTGCATGGCAAAAGTATTCATAGGCCCTGATTACTTTTTTTTCAGGTTATGACCACAACATGCAGTTTATGGTGTGCGTCCTTCATGTGATAGTTTAAGATCTAAAAGGTGTGGAAGGCATTCAGCGTATTCAGCACCCTGAAATCTATACTTTTACTGTAATTACAGCTGCAAGTCTTTTTGGGGTTGTATCCAAAAGCTTTGCATATCTTGTGATTTGTATTTATCTTAAAATAGATCCAGCTCATTCAGAATAGATGGAGAGCATCTATGAACACTGAATTTCAAACCTTTCAAGAAATTCTAACTTGAATTTGGGTATGGCCTTTGATTTTGCCATTCTAACATAGCTCTGACTAATTGTTTATGATCATTGTTGAAATGGAGGGTGACCACAATCTTAAGCACATTCTAAATATCTGTTAGAAACAGGCTAGATATGAGAATTGCTCTGTATTTAGTGGGTAAAACTTTCCCATCCAATATGGCCAACTTCCCTGTCCCGGGTTAAACAAAAGCATCTCAAAGGCATGATGCTGCCACCAACATGTTTCGCAGAGTTAACGGTGTGTGTACGGTAATGAGCAGTGTCAGTTTTTCTGAGAAGTATTAAGATGTCGTTAAAAGGAGCAGGAAGGCTTCTCAACAAGTCTGTTATGAAGTGAGCAATAGTTTGGAGACCCCTGCCTTACAAGACTTGTGACAAGCTTTAAAAAGTACAATTAATGACTTTCTTTTTACTATGGCTTTCCTCTTCCCATTCGGCCATAACTGACAGAGTGACTGATAGTTGTTCTGTCACCAGATTCTTCCACCTGAGCTCTGAATCCTTGCAGCTCCCCTATAGTCACCACAGGCATCTTAGCTGCTTCTCTTATAGTGCTGTCCTTATCTGGCCTGTTAGTTTAAGTGGGCTGCCATGTAAGTTTGCAGTTTTGCAATGCTGTTTCGTTGGACGATGGAGTAGTGTTGGATGTCAATGCTTTGGATATTGTTTCATATCCTTACCCTGCTTTAAACTTCACAACTTTGAACCTGACCTGTCTGCTTTGTTCCTTGGATTTCATGATGCTGTTTGTTTCCCTAATGTTCTCAAATGAACCCCTGAGGCCCTCACAGAACAGCTGTATTTATATGGACAATAAATTGCGCACACATGGTTACCAGATTAAAGGCTGCCAAACACATATGTACACCAACTTTTCAGATTGTAACCAATTTTTTAAAGCATTTATCAATTTAAATCCACTTAATAGTTATACTCTACATTGTGTTGGTCTTTTATATAAGATCCCTGCCAAATAAAGTTTGTGGTAATGTGACACAATATGACAAAGTTCAAGGCTTATGAATACTTTTGAATGTTACTTTACACAAACACAAACTCACACACACACATACTGAGGCAGCCTTTCAGAACTGAGCAATCTGGCCTGACATCAAAGTAACTAGTAGTTTTAGAGTGTAATGAGTGCCAGTCCTCAGTATTACCCTTCACATTCAGCACGTAGCAACCTCATATACTCAGGATATTTCCATCTTAATTCTATCTCGAATCGTAACATTTTGAACATTTACGTAAATGTCTAAAGTTATTTACTGGAAAAAATTAATGAAAAGTATGATTGACAGGTATATTTAGAGAGTAGATGGACTGCACCAGGGTCAAAGAGTAGCAAAGAGACCGGGAGGCTTGCAGACATGAGGAAAGTGGAGAGTGTCCCACTTCTTTGCATGAGTATATTTGCCTTAGGATTTTTAACCAGAGTGAAACAAATTCACCACTATATTTCAACGGGGCAGTCATGTGAAGTAGGACTCACTGAGAGACACTGAATGGTTCATTATATGCATGTTTACAAAGTTATACAAGGTCTCGGGCCTTGAAAGGAAAAGTACTGAGAGAAGAGAGAGCGGTAAAGGCAGATTTGGAAGTAACTAACTGCATCACAGTGCCTCAAACTTAAATAAAAAAATTATTCTCATTTTGGGCTTAGCAGATGGCATGTGTTCTCAGTTTCACCCACCCACTGTTGTCAGCCACCCCCTCTTGGTTCCTTTTGTTCTGCCTTTTTAAGCGCAAGTAAAAGAACAAAAAGTTGTGGGATTTGAAGATGAAAAGGAAAAGGGGGATGACAAGCTAGGGACTGCCTGTGTATCACTAAGTCAGTCCATGAAAAGCCAAAGATTGTAAGGTTTTTATCACTTCTGAACAAATTAAATCACAAAAATTAGCATTGGGCTGGTAGATTATGGATTGTAAGTATAATTTGAATGCACAAAAAGAAGAAGCAGGAGCAGTGGACAAAGGAAAAAACAGAGTTTAGCAAATTAACGAAAGCTGTATTTAAACTCAATCACCAGATGATCAAAGTTTAACAACATATCCATAAAGAAATCAAAATTTTCACATAAATCTGGATTTCATGTGATCTTCAAACAGACTTTTACTCTGTTTATGTTGATAGCAAAAGCAAAAGGGTTTCTGTTTTTGAAAGTGGTAGAACTGTAAAGATTCATAAAGCAATCCTGAGGATGTCCTGTGATTGACTGGGTACCTGTCCAGCGTGCATCCTGCCCCTGTTACACCGACTGCGAGAAATAGGGACGGTCTTGCTTAAAACTCTGCAAGGATATGCTGGGATAGACAATAGAGCTTTTTGCTTCAGTAGAACAGTAGAGCTTCTTCCGGGGATGGATGACAAGAGGTTTGTTAAAAAGTTGGATACAAATTCCAGATGGTGGATGCCCCTCGTGATGCCATCTTCACCACATGGAGCAATGCTCCCTTCAGCCTTCTGGAAACACTGGGATCTAGCATGCCTAAAGAAACTTTTAAAGTAATCAACAAGAAGGGTGATCTTTTAGTTCTGTTTTGGGGACTGTTTGGCTTGTTCTCTTGATCAACTAACGAACAGCAAGTTTTACCCACTCAATTTTTTTCTCTTGCACCTGTTTCTTCTTTTTGTATTTGAAGCTCAACTCAGGTTTATGATCAAGCAGCATGAAATGCAAATTCTAGTAACTTTTACCCTGGTCTTAAGATGTTAATCAGCAGTGTATATCTCAGAAACAAAGCAATGAGGAAAAGTGAGATGATGGGGAAGGGAAGGAGTGAGGAAGGATCTCAGTATGTGAGCCTGAGCAGCAAGGGAAGTCCGTAAGACAGAGAAGGGATATCCTGCCTCACCGCCTCACCACTCCTCCGATGTTTGCTTGTGTCCGCAAACATGCAAATACATGGGGGTCCACAGGACACAAAGACAAACAACACACTATGACACACGCCTTCACATGGGACCACTCTCAGTGACACATGCTTGGACCACCCTGGCACAATGACATAGTTTTAATGTTCTGTTTACACACAAAACACTTAAAATGGCAATCTGGTTGATGCATACAGTACGTGATTTCCTCCTCTGGGGTAGAATAATATGCTTGAATAGGAAAGGGTTGGTTTTTTTGTGGTTTCACTGCCCATGACGACGAGCTCCATGAGTCACCGGCTTAAGCATTTCAACAATCCAGCTTTCAGTGACAAAAGTGAGACTGCATCAGTCATACAAGCAGCCAACTCTGGAGGCACAAATGTTAATCTTGTAAAAAACACCATTCTCTCCCTCTGGGCGGACGGCACATACTCATCATGAGTCACACACCAGCTGAGAGCTGAAAAAACATCAGTTGACACGCAGAGAGGATGGTGACGGATACTTATTCGTGCCTTAAGTGTTTATTTAAAAAAAAAGTTATTTGTAGATGCTCCCTTGCCAAAACCCTTGTGTTGACATTCTTAGTACACTTCCCAGGAGTATCCCACAATGCTCTGCTACAGACGGGTGTTTCCTGGTTACAGCGTTGTGTGCATGCAGCGCCAATGGATCTGGTCGTATATTAAAACTGTGTGCATTTGGCCTTTTTTCATTAAAATGGACAGAAATGTCTAAATAAAAGTTGAAATTCACACATACTAAATCTACAGTATGTGCTTATATTCTGGAGCATGAATGTGCTCCGTCATGGGTTATTAATTTGACAGAGAGAAGCCTTTGTGACCTTATTTCGGAGTGTCTTTCTGTGTGTCCCACATTGAGAGGTTACACACATGAATGACTTAATTATACTCCTTCGATTGGGAGTCATTCCACAGGTCAAGAAAGATCCTGAGTTTGTAATCATTCACGTATTCCTCAATTCACCCATCTCCCTGCATTCTTTTCTCCTTAATTTCCTGCTCCGTCATGCAGCTGTGCATTAACCCTTGCTTCCTATGTTATAAAAAAAAGTCACTGGGGGAAAGGCTTGCAGAAAGACAGAAGCAGAGGTGGAGATAAGAGGATATTGGAGCTATGTGGTGGTGGTGGTTGTGGATAAATGTTACACTGTGGGAGCCCTTTCTTTTGTGTTCGATATATTGATGCTCTATTTGAACTCAGAAATCAGATTTTCCAACGACCCAGTGTGAAAAACCACAAGATGCCCCCGCTGATTTCCGATTTCTAGCTAGAAAGGTTGGAGGTCACCAAGCAGCCTGAGTTAGGCATCCAATATGATAGCACCACAATTAGCAAATAGAGCCCATGATTAGCAAACTGGACCTCACTCGCTTCTTCTCTCTCTTGTGCTTATACCAACCTGTGATAACAGAGCAGCCTGAATGCAGAGCCATATCACCCATACCACCTCTCTAATTACATTGCCAAATGAATGTGTGAGGAACTTACATGGTTGTCATTAATCATGCAGAAGCTCATGTCTAAATTGTGCACATTTCATTTGTGTAATTTAAAATCAGACATTGTGATACTTTTTGCTATATTTGTAACTTTAGTTCAACTGTAACTCTGGCTTTGCTGAAGCTTGACTACAGAACTTCTGAAAGGTCAAATCTTGGGTCAAACATGGAGCAGGGAATGACATCAAACCGTAAACAGTGATTCCTCCTGGTGATAAGTGATGAGATTATCTCATATATTCTCATGTCTGATCATCAGCAGAAAGCTAAACCAATCATCACTGACCAACGCTAACACAGCATCTGTCTCCCAAAGAGGATTATGAACTGTCCAAGAGAAGAGGCAGTCATGGATTGTGAAGCGATATTCAATAGACTGTGCAGGCGCATTAACAACATGGCACCAAAATGTATGAACTGTAAGTTCATACATTTTGGTGCCATGTTTCAGTTTTTAGTGGTTGTCTGCATTGTGTGTGTTTGTAAGAGAGCTATACAGACTAATAGACCTTTAGGTGTCCATAGGGATGTTTGGGCCATTCCCTTGCTGGGAGATGAAAAATTATACCGAGTCCACATCACATTTATCTTTTCAAACACCATCTGTGAGCTGCCACACAAGCACATCAGCACACGTACACACTCATCCAGAGGTACAAACGTACCCTCAAATACACTGCTCCAGAGAGAGACGAGGTCAGAAGGTCTGTGCTCTGATTGAAAGACCACATGGTGCCACAATCTCATTTAAGGTTCAGATCTTCAATAAAGTCTCAGATAGACACGTTGATCATGTTACCCTTGGTTGAATCTATGTGAATTCAATCATATGGAAAACAGAACCTGTAAGGATAATAACTAATATTCAGCAGGGAGAACCATTGAAAAAATTTCATCATTTGTTTTAAAAGTACTGAACTACATGTTTATTTTAATGCACACTTGTACTGTTTTTCACTCCGACGTCTGTGCACAAAATGAGAACCATTAACCCACTGTTCCTTGGTGTACTTCTTTCCATCTCTCACCCCTCTGACTTCCCTAAACTCTTTACCCTTCAACCTATTTCCCTCCAATCCCCCACATTCTAAATTACAGTGATTATGATGTCAGTCCACCCTCCGTATAAATGCATCTTCAGAGGACTCTAACACTTCAGTTCTGTTTCTAACCCCTGCTAGGGACCAATTACAAGGCCACAATCAACGCCCAAAACCAGCCCCCACCCCACACCCTCTTCACAACCAGCTGGTAGAAACCTCAAAGAAGGTTTTTATATGTCTTAATTACCAGCAGTGCGAGTTGGGTAGCTAGCTGTATACTGACAGGATTTATACAACAGGACTGTTTACACAATAATGATATGAATCCTAATAACTGATGTCTGGATGCTAAACAAGGCAATACAAAAATATATCTATGAAGAAAAAAGTAATCATTGCCAACATGGAAATAAAAGTTACTCAATTCTTTGGACTAACACATTAACTTATGAATATACATACTCTATGGAGGACAAATCCTGCCATAATTAAGAATACATATAGAAATAAATAAATGGCTCAATAAAATAATTAGTGGGCCAAAAAGTAGATAGAAATGTCTATTAGCGCACCATTAAATGCAATAAATGTATTCAATTATTGATCAATTAATCAGATATAAATATATATTTCTATTTTATTCAACCTATTTATTTCAACCTCTAATTTTCAAATCATTTATGTTTTTTAACTCTGTCTTTTTCCTTGGTTTGTTTAACGCAAGTGAATTTCTTGATGTTTTATTTTTTTCTAGCCCTTTTACATCTTTCATATTTATTACCACCCAAAGTAGTAGAGAGAAAGAAGGATAAAGTGAATACAAGATAACACCCTAGAAGCCTGCTTCTACACCTACAGAGAGAGGAAGAGAGAGAGAGGAATCAACAAACGCATAAATAATGTCACTGAAAAGTACACAGTACTTATTTATACAAGATGTATTTAGTGACAACTGCAGCTCAATATAGGGTAGATCTGTGTATCTGTAAACACCTGAATCCAAACAACTGTAGGCGTATGTGTCAGCGCACTTGTGGATCTAAGCTTTCTTTATAAGAATTTTTAATAGCGGTCATGAGGAGCCTCCAGTCTCCTAGGGGCCGAGGCTGACACGGAGGAGATCAGAGTCACAGACATCTAAAGGCCCCCCAGAGCACGGGAGCCCCGGTAGGACTGCCTCTAGGACCACCACACCCCATCAGAGAAAAGCAGAGGAGAGCCCCGTGGGAGCCACCCGGCAGCCACAGTGCAGAAGCAGAGACCATAGGCCCAGCCGGAGGCCGAAAAAGCAAATCCAGCCATGGACCCAGAGATCCGAGACTCAAGGGAGTATATATACTCCCTTCTATACACTCAAGGGAGTGTATAGAAGTCACTATATTTCATGTGAGACTTCCACTTTTTCTACTATAAAAAGATTATTAATATGGTGCATAATATTGGCCATATTTACAAGGCTTTACTTTTGAAAAAGATATATCTGAATATTATTCAGGAAGTATCACTATAAATGTTTAAAGACCCCAATATAACGTTGAAGTTTGTGAACAGTCTGTGAAGGAGCCATGCTTTGATTTTGAAAGCGGGTCTGTAAACATGAATGTCTCATAGTACTTTGGCAAACTAAAGTATTCTCTGAGTCAACAGGATACAGTAAACTATCTCGACTAACAGCACTATCTACCACCAAATCCACAACAAGCCTAACTTCCTTAGCAACAACATGACAGAAATTAGCCATTTCTGCTAGCTCAATTTCAGAACCAGGCAGGCAGCCATAATAAGTGTCAGCATCTACTTCCTAGATGTAGGAAGTAGCTGCTGACACCGCCAATAGGAGAAAAGTTGAGGCGGTGACGCTGTTCTATCGACCATCTCTGTCCCGCCCCTTTTGTTTTAATATTACAAGCTGCAGGCTGAGACGTAAAAGACAATATAGCAACCAAGAAATGTAAAAAAAGAGAGACGGTAATAAATAGGCTCAGGGAAATCTGTTGGGTAAAAAAATTTAAACAGGGATACATCAAAGGAGAAAATATATCACTGTGTAAAAATTAAAAGGACAAATTATTTATTTCTGAGGGAAAGAAACATGTTTTAAATATATTTGGTTGATAATAAATATGAAAGAAATAAAAAGGCAAGAAATTCACTTGCATAAATAAACAAAGGAAAATGAGTTCGAGAAAAAATAAAAGTTTTGAAAATTAGTAGTTTAAATGAAACTATTGGATTTAAATAAAAATATATATTTATATCTGATTAATTCATCAATTACTGAATAACTCTTTTTCTTTTTATCATTTTGTTGCATTTAATGGCACACTAATTTACATTTCTAGCTACATTTTGGCCCAGTAATTATTTTTTTGAGTCATTTATTTATTTCTGTATGTATTCTTAATTATGGCAGGATTGGTCCCACCATAACTGGCTGCCTTTTTAATCATCACTCTCATTCTGCATTCCTGTTTTTACTCTCCAGGCTAAAATAAACAAGTTATGAGTGAAAAAGAATTTGATGAATCAGTCTTAACAAAGTACATGACTTTAATATTTTGCCACCAATAAAAAGGGACAGCTGCGTAATTTGAGTAACAAAAATGTAGATTCAAAGATGTGTTAAATTTAATGACATGTTAAAGAGAAATTTATTCTGAACAAAAGAAAAAAGAATCCATCCATCCATCTTCTATATCCGCTTTTTCCGTATTGGGTCGCGGGGGAGCTGGTGCCTATCTCCAGCAGTCTATGGGTGAGAGGCGGGGTACACCCTGGACAGGTCACCAGTTTATCACAGGGCAACAGAGAAACACACAGGACAAACAACCATGCATACATCCATTCATACCTAAGGGCAATTTAGAGAGACCAGTTAACCAACGGTGGTGTTTTTGGAGTGTAGGAGGAAGCTGGAGTACCTGGAGAGGACCCAGGCATGCACGTAGAGCATGGATGGTCATAGAGGCATGAAAACATTCAACAACAGGTAGGCTGTGGCATACAAACAATTATTATGTGGTACTAAGGGGCCAAAAGTGTACCATGAAAATAACTCTGACACCATTAAACCCTCCATTTCTGCTACCTGTGCGACCCCTTCTCTTTTCCAATGGTTATAATCAGTCTGACAGAGAGAGGTACCCCCAATCCTTGTGGTTTTTAGTATAACAATGGCCACCAGTGGGCTTTATATGGACAAACTTTATCAGTTTATTTTTTACTTAGTAGCCCTACACATAACCCATTCTAAAATAGCCCATTCTAAAATTGCCAAACTCTAACACTCTAACACGCTAACACTAGTAGTTTAATGTAACCTCCCCAACAAACCTACACCATTCCAAGCCCTTTGTGAAGTGCCTTGAGACGACATGTGTTGTGAATTGACAGTGAATTGCAATGACAATAAATAAATAAATTGGCACTATATAAATAAAACTGAATTGAATTGAACTGAACCATTAAACCACCACCACGACCAGCCTAAACTACAAGGGAAGATACAAGGGAGGATTGATCCATGCTTTTAGACCAAATTGGGACACACCCATCTGAATGTAGCTAAAATGGAGACTCATCAGAAGGTTTTTCCATTCTGTTACTGTACAATTTTGATTAGCCTGTGTGAATTGTAGTGTCAGTTTCCTGTTCTTAGCCAACAGGAGTGTCACCTAGTACTGTCTTCTGCTGATGTCTTCTGCCCATCTGCTTAGAAGTTTGACATATGCTGTGTTCAGAGATGGTATTCTGCATACCTTGGTGGTAACAAGTGGTTATTGCTTTTGTTGTTTTCTACTGAATGCAGGACAATCCTGATGCTTCAGGTTACAAAAACAAGTCTGCCCATTTTCCTCTGACCTCTGACATCAACAAGGAATTTTCATTCACACAACCACCACTCACCGAATACTTTTTTTTTTTGACAATTCTTGTGTGATGGTTGTGTGTGAAGCTCCCAGTAGATAGAGCAGTAGTAGTAGATAGTAGAGCAGCCATTTCAGAAATACTCAGAATATCCTGTCTGACACCAGTGACTATTAAAGCATTCAAGGTAATTTAAATCCACTTTCTTCCACATTCTGATGTCTATTTTGAACTTTAGCAACTCGTTTTCATGTTTAAATGCCTAAATACATTAAGATTATTTAAATAATTAATTAATTAAATATGAAAAACTAGAAATAATTCCTTTAATACATGTACTAATGGCCTGGATTTCTAAACATAAAATGTGGTCAACATAGTCTATCTGCATCTGTTTGACTGACTCCACATGAACAACAATGATTCATCTCTAGCTCACTTCTAATAAAGTAATATCTCACAAGCATGTCCTTCTCTGAGTTCAGAAAGCCACCACCCTGAATGTCTGTAGCTGTGGACACACACAATTACTCAATAGGCATGGAAGCGAGACAAAGAGGGGACTTTTTAGGTCAAAATAAGAGGTATATGAGGGAGTGGAAGAGAGCGAGCATGGGACATGCAGTTAAAATGATAGTCATGTACATATAATACAGCCTGGCAGCAAATTCAGAAGAACCCTATTTCCTACTAGTATTGGCCCACATTACCACCACCACTGCCACTCATTTTTTCACCCTAACCCCCCTCTCCTAATATCTATTCATTAAGAAAATATAGATTCCCCAAAGGCATGTCCTGCAGAGTCCCAAGCTAAGACATAAAGAGAAGCACAAAGTTCAATGGACTAAGGAGACAGAGATGTATTTTGCTCTTGCAGAAGTTGTAAAGACAATAAAAATTTGTTTATTTTGGATTAATATTGTATCTTACCTGTAGTTAGGTCATCGCAGCACACTTCAATAGATCCAGATGAGCAGTCACTCAGTTCCTCCTGAGAGAAATCGCTCTCCTGTATCCTCAGCCTGCCAAACACATAACCGTCGCACATTTCTGTTACTGAACATGCAAATTCATTCCAAACTGTTGATTACAATCAAATGCACAACTTATTCTTTATGTTGGAAGAATTATTTTTTAACATTTCCCTCTACATTTAAGGCAGTCATTTCGAAACGTCTGTATATTGACTGAGTCGTTTTTTTGTTTTTTTTTGGTGTTTCTCTAAAACAAGAAACCACTTCACAGTAAATGACAGATACAGACATTGAGCCTCTTATAAACCTAAAAAGTAAAATGTGTATTTTGCTTTATCGTATATTACAAGAATGCTCATTTGAGAGAAAACACAAATCTGAGTCAGGCCTGAGGCTGTCATGAGGGCACAATGGGCTCTGCTTGAGAAAAGTGAAAGTGTGTGTTAATGCAAGAACAAAAATGCATCTCTGGAGGAGATTCAGGTGAATTAAATTAGCCTGAAATGACTGACCAAGCCTCAGACTACAGTCTGAATTTTTCCGCATAGATGTCAGCATGTATTTATATACAGGGAGTGATTGTGGTGAGAATGAGGAAACAAAAGTGATCATAATGTTATTGCATGCATTGGTATTCGGCCTACCTTTATTCAGATACCCCAAAATGGCCAGACCTAAAGTTACCTCAAAATAAGTGGCAAGACTGAATACATGCTGTTTAGAGGTGCGCTCCATCTAATCTTAATGAGTCTTTAGATGTGCAAAGCTAGTAGACATACCTCAAAAGACTAATTAATGCAAAATTTGGCTGTACAAACTATTGACCAGTGGTGCTGAATTTTAAAGCATGCCAGACTTTATTGATTTTTGTTTCCAACACCGGCATCATTGTGTATGAATCATGTACAAATTCCCTTCAATTTCCATACTTTTTTAATGGTCTATCACATAAAATGATCTTAAAATCTATTGGAGTCTGTGGTTGTAACCAGACAAAATGTCTAAAAGTTAAAGGGAGTTAGTATGTTTTCAAGGAGGTCAGATGTGACAGATGACAAAAATTATTTCAGTTACCTGTAGCTGAACGGAGCCACAGCTGCCATGTTGATTCTGGTTATGTTTGTCTCTGTAGACTCTTTGGGCAAGTGGTGTTCCTGTTCATAAACACTGGATATTACTGGCATGTTAAATGTAATGAGTGGAAGTGGGAGAGGATCAGGAGAGGAGGCTGAACTGCTGTCCTCAGGAGTCCCCATCTCCTCGTCTGACTGGCTTGTGGAGCCACTGTGGCCTCTAAAAGATTGTTTGCAGCCTGATTGAGCAGGACTGGAATGAATGTTCCCGTTTTTTGCAAAACGGGACTCGATTGGCTGTTTTTTATGGGGATTTCCTCCCCTTGCTGGCATACTTTGACTCATTTTCTGAGTTGTGTTGGAGTTTTCACCTCCTCTGAAACGGAAAGGTGGATGCAGGTTGTTGGCTTGGTTCTTATTAATGATGTTACTTCTGTTATGATTCCCATCATGCACTAACTGTGAAGGGATGTGAACTGGAAAGGTTTTTTGAAGATCCATGGTGTCTTTAGAGTGCGAAGATGATACTTTGCGCTGGACCACCGGGCTGCTGTAGGCTGAACGTGACACGTGAGTCCGTTGATAGAGTTGGTTTTTCAGGCCCCCATCTTTCTGGTGCTCCCTGGAAGAAGGGCCAGGAATGACAGAGTTTCGTGGACAAAGGGAAGGAGAGTGGGTAGGTCTATGCGTAGGGGTGTGTTTTGGGGACTGAATTGAGGGCCTGGGCAAGTCACGAGTTTGGTGACGGGGATCTGTTTTCGGAGAATTGGTCACAAGACTGCAGGGGAGAGGGATTCCTGATGAGGAAGACCCACGGGGGGCTGATTTCACATTGACTCCTCCACTCATTCTGACCTGCATGAAGAGATCGAGAGAGAAATATTTTTAAAAACTGAAGGGAGGGCTACACTAAGAAATCATTAGCCATTAGGCCTTTCTAGAAAGGTTTGGTTAAACATTAGCAGGTAATTGCGCACTGTTAATATTTTACTTAAGATCAAGCTGATCTAAATGAATCAAACAAGATGTTCAAGTTACCAACATTGAGCTTTGAACAATGGATACAAGGCAATGAAAAATAAACCATGAGTCTAACTCTTTGGTAAATTCTATTGTTTATTATCTAGCCAAGTATGTTGATGTGTCTAAAAAGGTATTTTATGTGGGTCTAAATGCAAAAAATGAAGTGATTTTTTAAACCTCATGTTCAGTTACGAATATTAAGTATGTGTATCATTTAAAATGTGCTCTCGTTACATATATTGTGTGTATTGCGATGAAGGGTGGACATTTACAGAGTGGTGCTGTCTAATGACATTAATGAGTAATGACATTCCGTAGCATTACAGTCTCATTATTTGCCCGTACTGAATGGTTACCTGACCATCTTGAGCTGAAAGTTCAGCACTCTACAGTCAGTATGAGCGCCTCCAACTGGTTAGATAATTACTAGCTGAAATAATCAGAAAACAAGTCAAACAACTCTGCTATATCACCCACTGTCACTCAGCAAACTAGTACAGGGTCTGATTAGGTCTGTGTGTTGGTGATTCAAAGATTTTTACTGATAACATTATTTATTTTATTAGCGGGATCCCTGGGTTTCCTTCCTGAACCTACCTCTGCAATCTGATTGGAAGAAGATGGATGGATGGATGGATGGATGGATGGATGGATGGATGGATGGATGGATGGATGGGTGGATGGATGGGTGGATGGATGGATGGTTGGATGGATGGGTGGATGGATGGATGGTTGGATGGATGGATGGACGGACGGATGGGTGGGTGGATGGATGGATGGATGGATGGATGGATGGATGAATATTTTTTCTGCCACAGTTTGTGGACTAAGCCAGCTATGTGAAAAACATTGGGGACTAAAGAATGCATTAACTAATGAAACAATAAACCCATTGTTCTGTTTGTCAGCCTTTTCTGTTTATTAAGCACATTAGATTGAGACTCCCTCATCTGAGTGGATGCGCCAACAGAATGCTGACCTAAAGGTCATTCAGTCAACTCGAGATTACATAGATAGAGCAGCTATCAAGACAAAAGAATATTGATTTGGCCTCATCTGATTAAAGATAGCACTTGAACTCAAGGCATCAATAAAAAAATGGTTCTTAAAGCATCTGAACTTCTATATATACCACACTTATGGTGGAATTATAAAAAGACCACCCTCCACAGATTGCAAGTGGCTTATAATGACGCATTAAGACTTCTGTTAAAAACGCCCAGATGGACAAGTGCTAGTGATTTGTTTGTGTCAGTTCATTAATGGCTGTTTTAAACTTTATGTATAAGTTTATTTGTCGACTGAATGAGTCTGATAATAGTCATCTTGCTACTGATTAACACTGAATATAGTGCAGTTCGGTTTTCTTCTGTACTTTGAAAACATTGGTATAACTGCCTCCTAAAAGGTTAGAGATTATGTATTTTTGGTTATCTATCTATCTATCTATCTATCTATCTATCTATCTATCTATCTATCTATCTATCTATCTATCTATCTATCTATCTATCTATCTATCTATCTATCTGTCTGTCTGTCTGTCTGTCTGTCTGTCTGTCTGTCTGTCTGTCTGTCTGTCTATCTATCTATCTATCTATCTATCTATCTATCTATCTATCTATCTATCTATCTATCTATCTGTCCTATCTGTCTGTCTGTCTGTCTGTCTGTCTATCTGTCTGTCTGTCTAGACAGACAGATAGACAGACAGAATGTTAATTAATACAAAAGACTCCTTTTTTAAAACCTATGATTCCAGATATACAGAAAAAGAACTGGAGAATTTGGGTTATTTTTGGTCATCCTCTATTGTTGGGTCACTAATAATAATGACATCATTAGAGATGCAGCAGAAGGTAACCACAGAATCTATCTGTATGGAAATTGGCCTGTCCCTGGGGATATGCTGGGGTCATACTGGTACTACAGCAGCCTAACATACAGCACAGAGGCTCAGCTGCTGATGGTAAATTAGCTGTATGTGTGTGTCCATTTGAGAAAGAGGGAGAAAAATTAGACAATGAGAGATATTAGGCAAAATCCAAATTCTGTTTTATCAATTTTATTTGTATAAGTGTATGATTTTTATCTGTTTAATGTTTGAGTATCTATTTTTTAGTTGGACTGTTCATCTGTTGAGATTTGCTTTCTATCTGCTTGTGACTTTAAAGTTGGTAGATAAAATCCTGTTTGAAAATTTGGAAACTATTGAGTGTCATTAAATACCATCAGATTTCCCCACAAGTCTTAAGGGAAAGTGTAGATAACTCTAGTTTAAAACAGCATTTTGTGTTTTACTTGTGATGTTTTTGACTAATATTTAAATTTGCCTGATGATCTGAAACAGAAGCTAAAAGAAATCTTATCAGAAATGTTCCATTTATATTTTATGTAAAAGTAAAGGTTTAAAATTTGAAATAAATAATGCTCTTTCACATTTCTATGCTTAGGATCTTTGCTGCATTGGATAGATGAAATTTTAAAAACATATATGTATACCATAGTTTTTTTTGTTATCTGATGTGAACACCAGCAGCTTTTTAGTTATTCCCCATGAATCTCCTGGAATGGCAGTTTTTTCTTCTCTCGTCTGTCTTTTTGCTCATTTGGCAGTGATAAGAGACCACCTGAAACAGCTGTAGTCCACAGCTGTAGCTGTGTCTGCAACTCTGACATAGCCTCAGGTCCTGTGCCACTGCAGCAGTGTTTCCTCCCCGCACTCTCAGCCTGCCAGTCTCAGGCTATCTGATCATTCAGTCTTAACATCACCAACATTCATTATGTTCTGCAAACTAACAATAAATCTCCGTCAAAACATCTAAAGCAGTCTAAATGTCTGCTTTGTGTCCAGCTCCCAGAACCCATGTAACAACATTAATCATCGTCGACCAACAGATTAATTAGTCAATAATTAATACAAAATCTATCTACAATCATTGTTCTTTTTGAGTCAACGTTATGATTGGATGAACAGTATTATTTTACAGCAAAGAAACGGAAGGAGCCCTATTTTTTCGGCCTAGATTGGGCTGACATCTACTGGATATTACGTGAAACTACAATATAAAGAACATGACGCGCTTCACTACTTAACCTCTGTTCTTTTCAATTACATTTTAAGATATACACTACCAGTCAAAAGTTTTAGAACGCCTTTCTCATTTAATGGTTTTCTTTATATTAATGACTATTTACATTGTACGTAGATTCTCAATGAAGGTCTCAAAACAGTGAATGAACACATATCCAATTATGTAGCAAGCCAAAAATTGTAAAATAACTTTAAATATGTTATATTTTAGAATCCTTAAAACACCTGCCCTTTGCTGTAATGACTGAAATATTAACCTTAGGCTGTCTCTCAATGAACGTCTGGGAAAGTTCTTTCAAGACTCTTTGGAAAACCATTTCAGGCGACCACCTGATGAAGCTCTTGGAGAGAACGCCAAGAGATCTTAGCAGTTATCAAATCAGAGGCTGACTATTCTGTAAAAAGAGTTATTTCACACTTTTTGTTTACGACATAATTCCATGTGTGTTCATTCACAGGTTTGATGTCTCTGGTGAAAATCTACAATTTAAATAAACATGAAAATAAAGAGACCCATTCAGTGAGAAAGGCGTTCTAAAACTTTTGACCGGTGGTGTATAATTGAAATAATTACTACCTATGATCCTAGAAACATTTTTTCAGAAAAAAGATGAGCATTATGTGCGAATTCTCTTTAAAACAAGAATGATAGATATGGCATCCTGGATCTTTGATTTTAACAACCTTAGATCATTTCACCTCTTTGCTACAACAGGGTTTCATAAAAGTAAGTTACTGTATGTTTGATCAAAGAGACATGTACACCCTCTCTCTCACAGAAAGCACATGTTCCCCCTTGTGATGCACACCCTCTGACTCATCAGAAAATCAATACATGAGGTGGTAACACAGTCCTCTCTGTCTGACTGAAGGACATTGGCAGTGCCTTTGTGCTTGTCTGTGTTACAAAGACTGGACACTGCAGGATTTATTATTATTGATACATCAGCATACCGTCCAATGAAATATCAGCTAAAAGATCACAGTGAATGAATCTAGCTAGAACGACTAAGTCCAGTGAAGTTACCAACTAAAGAAAATTCCCGGAAATATAGTTTTCTTAGGGAAAAGTGACCACACTCTATAAGTAACACTAATTAAAGCCAATAAGTCCCTCATGATAAAATTAGCAAGACTTGGAGACTCACATGAGTACCTTGCTTGTCAATGGGCTTTTCAGTTCTTTGGTGTGCCGCAGGGCCAAGTATGGAGAGAGCCGGCAAGTAGAGAGAGGTCACACTTCTTCGACTTCCCAGGAACAATGGTCTGTTTTTTCCTGGATCACAGTTGCATCCTCACCACTGGTCTCTTATTGGTTCACAGTTCCCCATCATTCCCCAAACACAGGAAGCTGTGACAAACAGGAATGACAAATCCAGCCAATCAGTGGCGAACATACCGAGGTGATTCATTTTCAAAGTCACTTTTGTGTCTGAAATCTATGTTCTCATCTGCTGGCATAAAAAAATAATAATTTCAGGCATTTAAAGGAACTTATGGAACAATGAGTCAGGGTCTGCTTTTGTGATCATGAGTCAGTGACCCAAATGGATATTCATTTGGACAACAAAGAACCTCGATGACACATATTCTGTCATATTCAATAAAGGCTGCAAAGTAATATATGCCATTAAAACCCTGTGTTTTCAGATCATATTTAGCATTGAAAACATTTAATGACTTCTGCAGGCAGATATTTTGAAGACATAATAGAAGACAAAGTTTCAAAATGCAGAATAAAACAATGACGAACAGTCACCCATCGCAACTATTACAGTATCACCAGATATTGGTATATTTTAATTAACACTCCTCATCATATATGCTGGATAAGTATGGAAAAAGACATGCACCCACAAACTAAACATGATTAAACATAACTAGGCTGCACAAAAGGTAAATGTCAAGATATGCAAACAAATTTGGTGCCTTTTACCTACACATCATTCAGTACTTATTAACAGTGGCAGTTCTTACATGCATGGTGCAAGAATCCTGTGTGCGCCTTCTGCATCCTCCTCCCCTCTCCGCTCCAAAAAATATATATTTCGACGCGACCAAACGCACACATACCCCAGTGAAGAAGTCCACTCTGCAAAAAACTGTCTTTTGACAATATAACATAACACAACCATTAAGAACTAAACAAAAAAACTGTAGTTTTTTTCCTTCGTTAGGTCTTGTGTTTTGTCAAAGCGAATTTGCAATAGATATAGCTATATAAAACCCACATATATTTAATCTGTGTAGAATGATTCAACTCCAGCTTGACCCATATTGTACTTATCACACTAAATTCAAGGGTGCTTCTAACACTGTAAAAAAACTTAAAATTCTCATTTGCTTGTCAAAGCTACAATATGTGTTTATAAATCTGAAGTTGTGTCTCAATGAAAACTAGGTTTGACCTGTCTTACTATTTTTATTTTACTATTTTTTAACCAGACAAAATCAACTACTGTATGGATTCCATAAACAACATGTAAGGCTGTGCTAGCCTTTGGATATTTCCTTATTCACATAGAGTTTTTAGTGTGCACTCCTCATTGACTGGACATGCAAATAAGCAGCAGAAAATTGTCTTGTTTAGGGCTCAACTGACAGATAACCTTTTTATTATGTGTGGCACCCCCAGGCAATGGTGCCGTGGGCAGCGAGTCATATCCCTCATATCAAAAACTACCAGTGCTCATCAAGAGTAACTTATGCCACTGCATGAATACAAAGAGTCCAGAACTGAGTCACTGGGACCCTATAATGCTGACTCAAGCTGATCCTGTCATCCCTGGTCATAAAATTTCACCAACTCCCTTGCTTTTCTGTCTTCTCCCTTCTTTCACTTTACTCCTGACAGTCATACCACTGTGATCACATTCATCTAAGAGAAAACTTGTAATTATTTCTGCTTACTGTGGGCAAACAGGAAAACCTACAATGCATCAAAATTAACTATAAAAAGGCAAAGATGTGAAGTTAGTAAAATAAGAATAGGGCTGACTTACCCTCTGCCACTCTTCTTGTGTCTGGCTCAGTCTCTGCTTTTGCCTCTGTCTACTTTTGTGAGGCTGGCCTGCATACGTACATGTGTATTTGTGTCTGTAATCTCACCTTCTATTACGTCATGCCGCTCTGTTGCTGCCGCAGTACGCCTGCAGCCATGTCCCCGCCTCTCTCTCTCTCATCATTACAATATGTCTCACTCTCTCTCTCTGTCTGAGTAATGGACCTGTTGGCTAGGGTCCTTCACTCTCAGCGGTGAAATATAAACCCAGCTAGCAAAGACATGCTGGTGCATTAGCTGGATGAGTGTATTAGTTTGTGTGTGTGGGTGTGTGTGTGTGTGGAGGTGGGTGTATGTTTCAACCTCAATAGTGTGAGTAGCACATGAGAATTAAAGCAGATGTGGCTGCAAATGTGAAAAGCCTGACCCCAATCATTTGATTTTCAGGGTCTAATTGTAGAAGACGGAAAGGACAGAAAAAAGGCAGGAATTCAACAAACTGGAATAAAAAGACATCTGCTGATGCAAGCTCATAATTATACTTAGGCACCTGATGTCTCTATGCAGAGGAGAGGGAAAGTCGTTCCATCTATCAATCCTATAATTTGTCCCACTCCTCTAATGAAAAATAAGGGGCAAATGAGAAACAGGGGAGACAAAACAAGGAGGAAAGGATGAGTGATACCAGCAGAGAAAACAATGTACCCCCATCAGGCATGGGCTAGTATGAGATTCTCACTGTAACCTACAATAACCCACAATTAAAATATCCACGTTTTGTGTTATCATAGTAAATACACAAAGATTTACAGCTAAGATGTATAACATGATCAAATTATTTCTATTTAAAGCAGAAAAACAATGATTATTTTTACTTCTGCCAAAATAGCATGGTATGTTGAGTACTGCAGGTATAATAATGTTAAATGTAATTTATTATGTATTTATTATTTAAAATTTTGATGTATAAACCTAAGCTCAAATATAGACTACACCTCCACTAAACTTGGTAGTAGTTTTCAAGTAAACCTGTTTATTGTGCAGAATTTTAGACCCTTTTGCTGTTTAAATCTTTACAGGCTTGGCACACAATTCTGTGTCTGTACATAGACAGTTTTTTAGCTCAGCTGAACAACAACGTTACACTCAGAGATGAACGGTTATCCTTCAAGTCTCATGGGGGGCGATAATGGGCTTGTCTGCATTGCGACTTCTCAGAAGAGAAGGAGAAGAACAGAACTGGAAAGAACAGTAAAGAAATTTCATATCAATGCAATTTTTGTATCTTTGTTGTCACTCAGAGATAAATTACCCTTTCTAGGGAAATGATCACTGTATATCTTTAAAACTGGCTTTGCTGTTGGTTTTCTTATTCTGCTCATGACCTGACCTGATGTTTTTGTTTATCTGTTGTGTGTTTGGCACCACCCTCTGACTGGGACTATTTTTTGACAGCAGTTATAAAAATTTGGCTAGCATTTAGATTTCTGCATAGATCCCAAGTGGAACCTGGGGGATGGGTACAGATTGTTGAATTTTTGTCATACAGGAATGGGACTCCAGTGCACATTAGAGCTGACTGGGAGGTTTGAATTATTAGGCTTTATAAAGAAACACAAGTCAAACAAGCTAATAGCAGCTCATTAGTCTGAGTATTTGCTTGGGTTGGTAGCTTGAAGCCATCTGCTTATTTGTTTCATATTTCTAGTTTTTATATTTTTTAGGTATATCTTTGTTATGTTATTGAGTTATTTAAAGTTTATTTAATTCCGTGTATACCTTGGTCCATTTTACTCAATCATTTCCCCTGTGTTTACATGATTCCTAGGTTATTTCTAACCATTGTCTCTCAGTATTTCAAACCATACTCCTCCACCACTGCAGCACATTTACTTTATTACTCTCACCTGTTTCTCACTCCAGTTGTCATTTATCCAGTATTAAAGCTCCTCTTTTCAACCCCATCTACTTGGATTCTGCTATTGTTCCTTGTTCCTGTTTTGAACATTTCTAATTTATGAAAGTGTCTTTCTTGGCTGCGGAAAACCTATAGGACCCTTGTTTAATCCAGCTGTACTGGCAGTGTGCAGCAACAAGTAGGGCAGGGTCAGCACTGCGCTATCCTATGCCTCATATGGTCTGACAAAAATCTTTGCCACTTCCTGTGCCATCTCATCAAAATGATTTTAAAACAAAGAAAGGGAATTATGGACTTTTGTGGATTTAAACTGGTTCGTCTTGAAATCTTAGTATAGCTTATTGATGGTAACTTAATCAACATTCTGCTGACTATATGACATAGCTCAAAACTGTCCTCATAAATGGCTGAGTAACAACTCTCTCTGAACGCATTGCTGGACATGGAAATGCCCTTTTTTGTGAAAGATGCCCATTCTTCTGAAACGCACTGCTGCATAACCACAGAAAAAAAGGCAAATCTTATAAAATAACACTTCTCATGAGCTATTTTGACTACCCTGCCAAATTATATCTTATATTCACAATTTCTTTGAGAAACCTGGTTATTTTGTTATTTCCTTTTCTTGTGGCATCTTTTCCTGTCTTTAATTATAGTTCTGTGCGAAGCCACATTTGTGTTTTGCTCTGTGTCTCCGTCTCTCGCTTACTCTTCGCGACTCTGTCTCTTGTCTCATATTTCTGCTATGCTGGCTTCAGTTTTGCACACTGGCGCTTGAGCCCTTGTAGCATATTTGCTATGATCCATAACAGAATCAATTTGTAACAATCCCCCTTGCAAAATGCACATTTATCATCTTGTGATATATATGATTTCTGAGAATCTAACCTTTTTTTTGCTTACTGTTTGTGTGTGTTTGCTGATCCTTCCTCATCCAGTCTCAAAGCTCTCTAACTGATCACATATTGATCAGGCTCTAACTTGGTCTACGAGTCTCCAACACAGAGACACATGCATAATGCAGTGCCTGCTCAGTGAAACTCCATTATGCAAATAAATATAAAGCTCCTCAAGCAAGTATGATGATGTGATGCTTCCTTTTAGAACACAGCATGTTTACCACTATGCACAACCCCTCCCCCAACATGCATACTGTACTATACACATGACCTCCTCGCTCTACTACCACCCTATGCTTCTCCATACTGTAAATGTGAGATGCTCTGCTATTAATATTTACCACATTACTCACCTATTAATCCTAATATCAACACCAGGGTGGCTCCTCTGTTTCTTCAGCTCCAAAACACATGAATAAAAACTGTAAAACCTCTGCGACTACAAGTATAAAAGAAAAAACACTCACATGATCTGTTGCTTTGTCCCTGTGTTTCATGAAAATGGGAAGTGACTTGTAACAGAGGATTATGGGTACTGGTGTGCAAGTGTCTGCAGTGAGCGTGTGTTTGTGTGTGTTGAGGAGGGTTGCATGGGAGGGGGTAATGTCATGGCTAATCTTCAGATGTCCCCCAAGGCATGTCCCCTCCCTGGAGAGACAGACTCTGTGACAGACGCTGTTTTGACAAAGGGACACTTGTGTCACCATCACACTGAGGGACACACTGAGGGAAAAAGGGGGGGACAATTCCAACATGTTTACTGTCTGGAGGTCTGGGCCTCACACATACAGCCAAAAAAAACTCTGCATATATGTTGGATCAACAGACAAAAAAACATACAATCATGAGAGATTAGTTCATGCAAAATTTAAAAGTTCTCTGTGATAATGTACACCTTCTTAATGAGCTTAGTTCTCCAGTATTGGGGCCCATCATCTTTATCAGTTGGTCTCTAGCTTTGTGTTTGACAGCCCTGTCACCACCAGATAGCGCCAATGTGTCTCATTCTGTTTTACAGAGCATCAGTTGGAAACAAAGCCTTTGAACCAAGATTTTGAAAGGCTTCACACAAACAAAAGTTGTAAATCACACAGTCAAAGGTCATACAATGGCCCCCAAGAAGATTCATGTGCCTATTTTACTTCTCTGTAGCAAGACGTTTTAGTGAAAAAGGTCCATATTGTGATCATTTCTAGTCGGTAGTATTTGTGCATAAATAAATAAAAAAAATTAATTACTTAATTAAGGTTTAGATGAAGCATTGTCATTTGCAAAAAAAATAAATCTGATAGACAGAATAATTTCATAGGTCTTCCTTCTCTTTTGCACAGTTTAGCATGTTTGCTTACTAGGAAAAATAACACTGATATAAATAAAATGAATGATTAATATCCCAGAGGTTAACAAGATGAATGTGGTGCAAAATCTGTTGAAACTTTGAGAACAGAACAAATGTTCTACATTTATGCTTGAAAGATTAGATTTTTTTAATTAGCCTAACATTTGCAAGACAATAAAACAAAAAAATGTATCTAAAGATTACTAACAATCCTTTAAAATGCACAAAGCTTTGATTGTAGTGGTGTAATCACATTGATTCAAATATGTTTATTTATAGGGAAAAAAATCCCAAATTAGGAAATTATTGGTTTACTTGCATAATTATATACTCAGTGGTGCCACATTTATTGACAGCCTTACAATCCCTATAAAATTCTAATTTATCAAATTTTTAAAATATACTTTACAAACTCTCTATACTTCCGAGGTGATTTTTTTTTTTCCGTGATTATGTTTTAGACCTGCAGACGAATTAAGAATTTGACACCATTCATCAGCTCTGCACATTTTCAGATCTGTCAGCACTAAATGCCACCGATATCAAACGGCTGTAGGACTACTTCAGCTTTGTTGTTCCAATTGTCTTTCTGCTAATGAGTCCTTATGGGTGTTTAATGAAAGAGTTTATCTGTGCCTTTATGTCCAAAATAGTTTAAGTTTTTTTTTTCCCAAATCAAACAGCATTAAAGCAAATTGTTTTGTTTCTCTTCTGTGAAAATACTGCATGCAGCTAAAACAGAATCACCATGAACCATAAACATGAAAACTTGGTTTTCAGGGTGGATTTAAGATTAAAGCAGGTGTCTCTTAAAATTATTAAAAGGTGTACGGCTTTATCAACACACCCATTGTGTTTGTTGCAATAATCAGACAAATGAAGTCTGAGTTTGCATGAATAATGTGGCCCATCTCTGTTACATAAGAGATTTAATCCTGATCCAGATCCACAAAGAATTAGACACTATTCTTCAGCTTTTAAATACACCCACAGTTTAACTAACCTCTTGATCGCCATCTTGGGTGGCAGCTGCAGCTTGTTTTCATTGTTTTAGCCTGATCACTGAAGCAAAACTCCGGACCATTCTACCATAACTATGGTGAAAACTTGCTAGATTGTGGATTGTGCTGTGCGTCATGGTCAAGACAAACGTTTATTCTATCGTCTGCCAGCTGTGATAGAAAATCACAGTGAGAAAACAAAAACAGTACTCAATGTCAACTACTGTGGCTCACTCATGCATGTGTGTGCAGTACACATTTTGTGACAGGTAAATAAATAATGTTCATCTACATTTATTGTGATAATATTCTGGAAAGTAGTCTGCCAAGACCGTGAGCTGTTCAGGGATATTGCCAGGGACAGCCTAACCCGAGGACAGCTAGTCTAAAACGTGGACTAAAATCAGACATTAGGGATGTTTGTTCACCCTTTTTCAAAAAGGTTCAAACTTAATGTTGCATATTTTAAAGTGTTGATGACTTGATGACTTGTTGATGGCAGCAATTTTCTCGCGGTACATGGGCTTATCAAGTGGCCGTAACGACTCTAGATACTTATCCATGGGCGAAAAATTATGCAATGTTGCAATTTTGGGAAGAGCGTGAAGCGACACTGAGCCACCCAAGATGGCGGAAGTGAGGCGGGGACTTCAGTGTCATCAGTGAAAAGGGTATTGTGGTATTTAATTCTCACAATGACCACACGATGGCACCAGAGACAAACCGCTTACATGCTTTTTGACTTGTCCTTCGGGGGCCTGCTCAGTCCACCCGACAAATATTTAGATTTTTTCTTTGACTCTTGCACCACTTTTGAGACCTTGAAGAATAAAGTTAATACTAAATGTGTTGCAATAGTTGGTTGCCTCAGCTGGCTTTTGACACCAAAAATAATTGCAACATGATTTCAACCATGTGTCCTCATTCAACCTTGTTTTGTTTTGATTTGTATTCGTTAACAGCTGTAGTAAAAGATAAGATAGAACCTAAGTTTTGATCCAAAAAATAATTTGCTGAGCGGTGTTGAAAATATTTTGCAAGTTTGTAATGTATTGTCATGTATGGTCATTTCTGCTATGCACTCCTCGGTTTAGTTGGGCTTAGTATAATCAACTGTATAATCAAAATCTTTTGTTTTACTGTCATTATTTGTGAATTGTTATTATTTGTACTGTGATGACACCACATCATTGAACAAAACAAATATGCCTCAGGTATGTGTCTGTTCTGATAGTTCACCTTCTGTTGTTTATTAACCTTTGAACATAATTTATTTCATTGTATTTTAACATTTTTTGCTGTCTTGTTAGTTTTTTTTTTGTCCCATGTAGCTATATACATTTTATTGCTTTATTTTATAATTATCTGCTATAAAATAAATTTTTTCTCCTTTGAAAACAGAGAGACCTAACACTGGCAATGTTCTATTCCATATTAACAAGTTGCTTCAGTGGGCTCCTCCTTATTACTTCTCATCCATTAAGCATATTTGAGCAACATTTATCCTCTAAATGTCAGTTAATGTTGTGGCGATAAACTTGGAATTACTTTAAAATTGCATTGTAAAGTCATTATATTTTAAAGGTTAACATCTGAACAGAGTTACAATGACAAATTTACTTAAATTAACTGCATTGCATAATTACTAATTATATATAACAAAAAATCAACATATAAAGTTGATTTGTTTTTGCTCCCATTAACTTATTAATATTCAACTCTTTTCATTGATTTTAAAACAATAGTACAACCCACAGAACAGTGACAACAACAGTAGCTCACAGATCACAAAGACAGCAAAAGAAAAAAAAGTAAAATGAAAATAAACAAATAACAAGATGGGGGGGGGGCTTCTTTTGCTATTTAAAGACGTCTACAGAAAATCATATTATAAACCCTAACCAACTATAACATAACTACAGGGGTTGGACAATGAAACTGAAACACCTGGTTTTAGACCCCAATAATTTATTAGTATGGTGTAGGGCCTCCTTTTGCGGCCAATACAGCGTCAATTCGTCTTGGGAATGACATATACAAGTCCTGCACAGTGGTCAGAGGGATTTTAAGCCATTCTTCTTCCAGGATAGTGGCCAGGTCACTACGTGATACTGGTGGAGGAAAACGTTTCCTGACTCGCTCCTCCAAAACACCCCAAAGTGGTTCAATAATATTTAGATCTGGTGACTGTGCAGGCCATGGGAGATGTTCAACTTCACTTTCATGTTCATCAAACCAATCTTTCACCAGTCTTGCTGTGTGTATTGGTGCATTGTCATCCTGATACACGGCACCGCCTTCAGGATACAATGTTTGAACCATTGGATGCACATGGTCCTCAAGAATGGTTCGGTAGTCCTTGGCAGTGACGCGCCCATCTAGCACAAGTATTGGGCCAAGGGAATGCCATGATATGGCAGCCCAAACCATCACTGATCCACCCCCATGCTTCACTCTGGGCATGCAACAATCTGGGTGGTACGCTTCTTTGGGGCTTCTCCACACCGTAACTCTCCCGGATATGGGGAAAACGGTAAAGGTGGACTCATCAGAGAACAATACATGTTTCACATTGTCCACAGCCCAAGATTTGCGCTCCTTGCACCATTGAAACCGACGTTTGGCATTGGCATGAGTGACCAAAGGCTATAGCAACCCGGCCGTGTATATTGACCCTGTGGAGCTCCCGACGGACAGTTCTGGTGGAAACAGGAGAGTTGAGGTGCACATTTAATTCTGCCGTGATTTGGGCAGACGTGGTTTTATGTTTTTTGGATACAATCCGGGTTAGCACCCGAACATCCCTTTCAGACAGCTTCCTCTTGCGTCCACAGTTAATCCTGTTGGATGTGGTTCGTCCTTCTTGGTGGTATGCTGACATTACCCTGGATACCGTGGCTCTTGATACATCACAAAGACTTGCTGTCTTGGTCACAGATGCGCCAGCAAGACGTGCGCCAACAATTTGTCCTCTTTTGAACTCTGGTATGTCACCCATAATGTTGTGTGCATTTCAATATTTTGAGCAAAACTGTGCTCTTACCCTGCTAATTGAACCTTCACACTCTGCTCTTACTGGTGCAATGTGCAATCAATGAAGACTGGCTACCAGGCTGGTCCAATTTAGCCATGAAACCTCCCACACTAAAATGACAGGTGTTTCAGTTTCATTGTCCAACCCCTGTATATTCCATACCTTGACGACTTAAAACTTTGCAAAACATTTAATCAGAATCAGAATCAGAATCAGAATTCTTTATTTGTCATTGCTCCACATGGGTGCAACGAAATTTCCAAAAAAAACAAAAAAAAAACAGAACAAAACAGTGCAGGCAAGTAGTGCAAATTTAAAGAAAATAAATACAAAAAAAGTTTAAAAAAGGGCTGTGCCGGTGGAAACAGATATATATATATATATATATATATATATATATATATATATATATACAGAATATTTACAGGTTATTGCACGTGAGGTAGCATAATGCAAAAGGAAAAATTGCACGGAATGTATTTAGTGTTTGTCATTATTGCTAGTTACAGTTGTTACAGTGTACATGAGTACATGAGGCGTTCAGGGCAACAACAGCTCTAGGAAATAAGCTGTTTTTCAGTCTGTTTGTTTTTGTCCTTATTGCCCTGAAACGCCTCCCAGAGGGGAGCAGTTCAAAAAGATGGTGACCAGGGTGTGAGGGGTCCCTGATGATGCTGCGGGCTCTCCTGAGGCAGTGGGTGGAGTAAATCTCCTCCAGGGAGGGGAGAGGGCAGCCAGTCAGTCTTTGAGCGGTGTTGATGACCCGTTGGAGCTGCTTCTTCTCTGCTGCAGTGCAGCTGGAGAACCACAGCGAGATGCCGCAGCTCAGCACCGACTCCACCGTGCAGCGGTAGAAGGACAGCAGCAGCTCTGGTCGTAGGTTGTTCTTCCTGAGAGTCCTCAGGAAGTACAGTCTCTGCTGCGCCTTCTTCAGGATCGCCGTGGAGTTAGAAGTCCACGTCAGGTCCTCGCTGATGTGGGTGCCCAAGAACCTGAAGACTGGCACCATCTCCACCCTGTCCCCGTTGATGATGATGGCTGTGTGTCCTGTTTACACCTCCGAAAGTCAACGATGAGCTCCTTGACTTGGAGGTGTTCAGAGTCAGATTATTGTCCATGCACCATGCTGACAGATGCTTCACGTCCGTCCTGTAAGCCGTCTCATCCCCTCCTGAGATGAGCCCCACCACCGTGGTGTCATCCGCGAACTTGATGATGCTGTTGGTGGGGTAGGTGGAGGTGCGGTCGTGGGTGTAGAGGGTGTAGAGCAGGGGGCTCAGCACACAGCCCTGTGGAGAACCTGTGTTGGTCCTCAATGGAGAGGACAGGTGGTGTCCTACTCTCACCCTCTGGGACCGGTCTGTCAGAAAGTCCATAATCCAACTACAGGTGCTGTTGGGGAGACCCAGGTGTCCCAGTTTGCTCACCAGCCGGCTCGGGATTATGGTGTTGAACGCCGAGGTGAAGTCCAGGAAGAGCAGCCTCGTGTAGCTCCCTCGCTGCTCCACGTGGGTCAACGTGGTGTGCAGGGCGGTGGCGATGGCATCCTCCGTGGACCGGTTGGCCCTGTAGGCAAACTGGTGGGGGTTGAGTGTGGGGGACAGATGTGAAGTTATATGACCCCGTACCAGTTTCTCGAAGCACTTCATGACGATGGGTGTGAGTGCTACTGGCCGGTAGTCATTCAGGCTGGTGATATTTTTCTGTTTAGGCAGAGGGACAATGGTGGAGGACTTCAGGCAAGGTGGGATGGAGCACTGGGAGAGGGACTGGTTAAAGATGGCAGTGAAAATCCCCGCCAGTTGGTCTGCGCAGTCCCTCAACACCCTCCGAGTCACCCCGTCGGGTCCAGCAGCTTTGCGTGGGTTCACTGCTCTCAGGACTCTCCTCACCTCCTGTGTCTCCACAGCGAAGGTCTGGTTGTCGAGGGGTGTAGCCTGCAGTGTGGACCCCGCTGGTGGTTCAACCTCGAAGCGGGCGAAGAAGTGGTTGATCTCTTCCGCCAGTGAAGCGTCCCCCGAGATCACGGTGGTGTTGCTGGATCTGTAGTTGGTCAGGTGCTGGAGTCCCTGCCACACCTGTCTGCTGTTTTTGCTGCTGAAGTCGGCCTCGATCCTCTGCCTATAGTCGATCTTGGCCTCTCTGATGCCTGTCCTCAGCGCAGCACGAGCACAGCTGTAACGCTCCCCGTCTCCAGACCTGAAGGCGCTGTTCCTTTCCCTCAGCAGTGCCTTAACATCCTTGTTCATCCAAGATTTCTGGTTAGGAAACACCCGGATGCGCTTCTCCACTGTGACAGTGTTGACACAGTGGTGGATGTAGCAAAGCACCGCCGAGGTAAACACCTCCAGGTCCTGGTGGCTGAATACGTCCCAGTCTGTGCTTTCAAAGCAGTCCTGCAGCTGCAGAGAGGCACCGTCGGGCCAAGTGGTCACAGTCCGGGTTGTGGGGGGTGAACGCTTCCTCAGCGTTGTGTAGGCCGGAATCAGGAGCAGGGACATGTGGTCGGAGACTCCCAGGTGGGGCAGCTGGATGGCCCTGTAACCATGCTTAGTGTTCGAGTAGGCCTTGTCCAGAGTCCTGGTTCCCCTGGTGGCACGTTTAATGTGCTGGTGGAATTTCGGGAGCACTACTTTCAGTTCAGCATGGTTAAAATCCCCTGCGACCACATGCACAGCTTCCGGGTGTTTGTTTTGTTGCCGACTGAGCGTGTTGTGAAGGTGGCTAAGGGCCGAGCTAGCGTTAGCATCCGGTGGTATGTACACAGCTGTTACCAAGACTACGGTAAACTCACGGGGAAGGTAAACAGGCCTGCATCTGACCGTGATGAACTCCAGGTCAGCGGAGCAGTGCCTATCAATGGTGGACGTGTTTGTGCACCAACTGTTGTTCACGTACATACACAGTCCTCCTCCCCTGGTCTTACCGGAGTCGCGGCTCCTGTCGTGCCGGTGAGCTGTGCGGCCTGCTAGCTCGATAGCCGTGTCTGGAATGGATGAATGAAGCCAGGTCTCCGTGATCAGCAGGATGCAACAGTCCCGAACGAACCTGTTTGCTTCCAGCTGGAGCTTCATCTCGTCCATCTTGTTTGCGAGGGATCTGGCGTTGGAGAGGAAAACGCCGGGCAGCGACGGTCGGTGTGGTCGCTTCCGCAGTTGGACGAGGACCCCAGCCCGGCATCCACGCTTTTGCTTCCTCTCCCTATGCCGCCTCCTCCTCCTGCCCGCGGGGATGAGTGCCCAAGGGGGGCCCGGTGTCCGGGCTAACTCCGGTGGTGTGTTGCGTGTGTCTGTAGACTCTTCAGATGTGGACTGTTCGCACCGTAATCCGATACGGAAAAGATCCTGTCGACTGTAGGTGGTCAGCGCGCGACAGGTTGAGCAGAGAAGAAACGAGATAACTAACAAAAACACTAAAAAGCACTGTTTTGTGTGAGAGCTACGAGCCGCTGCGACCATGCGCGCCGCCATCTTGCTTACCTTACCAAAGAAAATAATAATTCATTAAAAATAATGAATAGTTCCTAGGCACAGTTCATATCGTTTAAAACGGGTTTCTACTTAAAGGGTATTAGCAGTAAATAGCTTACCTACAGTTGAAAACCCTTTAAGCATTTTCAGTTTTGTGTAAAAAGCAATACAACATTCCTATGCCCATTTTCCACTGGCTTGATTTGGCCCTACTTGACTTCACTTTCTATTACTGTTTGCTCTGTACCACAACCTGATTTTTTGGTCCCTGCTCCTGAGCAGGTATGACCAGAGCTGATTCGGGACTACATGTGACTTGAACAGACTGCTGTTCAGTTTGCCCATGGAACCAGGAGAAATGAGAAGGTCTTCGCTGAGGTAGTGCAGGCAAAAGTTAATAAAACTCAAGAGCGACTACAGTAATATTAAGGGCCACAAAAGCTAGAGTGGGTCAAAAAGGAATGAAATTTTACAATTTACTAAACATAAACCATGGCTGAAGGCTGAGAGAAAAGAAAAAGGACACCATGTCAGCTTTCTGAATTACATGCAGGCAGGGCGCCTTATTTAATAACATCGTAAACCAGCTGATCCCACATAAAATCAGTGCAAAACACACAAAACAATACCACCTCGAAACAGTGTGTAATCAGACTGCCTTCATCAGATCAAAGAGGAGGAAGACCTTGCTAAATCCACGGAGCATGAGTATGCAATATCCAACCCTAAAACTAAATTCACCATGGTTTTGCACTTTAAAGTCCCTGTCTTTGTTATTGCCATGACTGAGACAAAAACATGACCATAAAGCCCAAAATTGTAACTTCTTCAGGCAAACTTTGGAGTTTTACTTGTCCAGACAGCAGCGTCTCTTCTCTCTGCTTCTCCTGCTACACAAACTGTATTAACACAGAACTGTAACAATAATCTTTGTTTTCTGCCCAGCTTTATATCAGTAACAGGCTTCAAATGCTAAACCACAGGCCCTGTCGTATGTTGAATTAGACCTCAAGCTGAATTTGAATTAGGTGCCCACTTCAGTTAAAACAGTTGATCATCAGTCACCACTGTACCGTCCTCGTTTATTGTTTGCATATTGTGCATTTAACATGTCTTATCGTTAACTAGTAAACCCAGAATGAATTCCCAAAATTGCTGTTTGTCAGTCACATTAGTTTTCATTAATAAATAACAAATAAAATGTTTTGGACTGTGGAACCTGTAAAAAAAATGGTGGACATCAGGCCATTTCTTTGACGTCCTCATTTGCTCTTACAATACCCTTTTAATTATTTTAAATCTTAAATTACTTTATGTTAAATCAGTTAGATATCCAGGATTTTTTTTAAATCTGTTTTTCTAAAGGAATTGAGCAAATTAAAAAGTTAGCTCCTTCATGATACACTTGACTTGAAGCAAAGGTCTCAAAGTTTTAAGATAAAATACCATGTGGGATTTCGAAGGTTCTTTGGTGCCCCCTGCTGGCCTGGGGGTCCTAAGAAATGTCTTAGTTTGCTTATACTTTTGGTTGGATCTAACTAAGCACATAATGTTTTGCAGTATGTGTTAAACATGCATATACATAACCATCTAATACAGTCATGTCAGTGAGTTCATAAATGGGAACTTTGACATGTGTTTTTTTTTGTGATGATAAAAAAATACTTTTGTTATTGCTCCAATTTGGTAGGCTGTAAACCTTCATCTCTAAAAACAAATATTTGCTTTGAAGATGATTAAAATGTTATCTACTGCAGGTAAGACAAGTCATAACCTCTTAACAGATCCCCACCCCACAATCTAAACTTTCCCTAATATTAAGGCACAAAGACTGAGATTTATAAGAAAGGTGCCTCACTTCTGAGGCACCTTTAATTTCTTTAAAGGCAAAAATATAATTTCCATTTAAAAGACTGAACAGAAGACTGCCTCTCTTAATCACCTCTGACCCCACCCACTTTCACTCTCGTGTCTCTCTCGCTTGGTGAGTTACTCAGAAACTTCCCTCTTCCTCAGTACTTTACACGTTGAAGCCACAACAACCAAGGTTCCTCTCTTTCAGCACATCTGAACGAACATAGAAGAGAAGCACATAACTGCTTTTTGCTTTAACCTCCACCACTGGGGAATTCAGCGAAACACACAGGACCCACATTTCTCTAAAATTAAAAGAGCAGTTAGTGTTTGAAGGACTGGTTTCCTGAACACACCCTCTTGCACTGAGGCTGCATCCAACTTCATTTCATCTTACATCTCAGACCAACACCATCTACCAACTTTAGGTGAGTAATGTGTTTGTTTTTCTAACACATCTCTTTTTATGTCTGCTTCTAGCTTCAAAGCCTTCCCAATAATGTGCTAATACATGTTGGAAAAACAACACAAGGCTTATTTATGCTGAAATCCCCTGGAGGAAGCAGGTATTGAAGTGATAAGTTACTGCAAATAGTAACAGAGCGCTATGATGTGCATCTATAAAACATAAAGCAGTGAAGAGGGGGAAGTAATCACAAGAAGTAGTCACAAGAAGCCACATATAATTTGTTAGCAAACTTCCTGATTTGTAGCTGTAACTCCCTCTGTTTTAGTAAAGCATTCCCACACAACTGCCTGTTCAGCTACATGTCTGAACTTGCAGCATTAAACCACCAACATGTACTAGAATTCAATTTCAGCAAGATTCTCTAAACCATGTTTTCCAACCCTGATCCCCTTGGTCCACGTTTCTTCAAATATGGCCCTGCACCCGATCCTGTTACAAATGACTAAATTACCTGCTAAGCAGCTCATCGAGTTGAGCAAAGGATTGTTAATAATGCACAGGTTTTAATCAAGTGTGTTGTATTAAGAGAAGTTTATTTCCTGAGGAGTAAGAAACAACTGACTTTTGGTACTCCGTTCTGATAAGTCCTGTGAGATGCCCAGTTGATATTAACTCTGAAAATCTAGGTATATCAGTTAAATTCAGTTTATTTATGTAGCTCACTCAAATATCATCTCAGGCAGTTTACAAAACAAACAGATCCATTTATATATAGTCAATTTAATCCAATCACATAGACAGATTTAAAGTCAACTGCAATCATTCCAGTTTGATTCTCATTGTAAAACAATGCACTCCAGTTCTATTTATACTGCCAATTGGTAAATAGTTGTCCAAGGAAAACCAGCTGATTGCATCAAGTCTGACTTTGCAGCAATCCCTCCTCCTAAATGAGCATTTGGCAACAGCGGACATTTAATTGCACCAAGTCCGTAACTAGGCAAAAAGTCCTCCATAATGAGCATGCATGTGGTGATATTAGAAGGGAAAAGTCCCTTTTAACAAGATCAATAATTATATAAAAATAGTTTCAACTGCCTAAACTACCCTTAGGACAAGTTGATTTGCATTAAATCAGCAGCCCATTTATTTCATGATTATGGTATATAGCAGTTTACAGCAACTCCTACAGAATATATTTGGAGGAAAAATAAGTTCCTGTTTCTCAAAGCCAGTAAACTAATTCTACAAAGTGTTGGCACTGATGGCACACCTACATCAAGGCATTAAACACTCCAGCGTCACATTTGGCTTGGGTGTAACAACCTACACCATGATTACATTTAAATCAATAGCATTTAACAAGTCCCATTTAATTTGAGAGTGTTATATTTCCATCTGCAAATACAGATAGTTTCTTTGGGTGTGTCACAGTTAATAATATAATGACTTGCTCTGAAAAAAACACACATAGTGTTAAGGGTGATAGGAAGTGACTAAAGAGCTCTGCCCCCCAACTGATTAGAGAAAAGGAAGTGATCTTAGTGAAACTGGACTTTTATCCTTCTTAAATAAACAAACAGACAGGGCAGGGATGTAAAACAAGACAGACAGTCAGGACATGATGTGAACAGAGGGCAGAGAGGTGGGAGGGTTTACACAGTCAGGAATGTGGAAGTGGATACACAAGGACTGATTAGGAGAGTCGTGCCGGGAAACGCTCAGGGTGGAAACAGGCTGAATTCCGGAGTTGCATTCTGAAAGCTTCAAAATACCTTAGAAAGTCATGTTTTCCTGTTAAATTCACACTATCTGTTTTTCCAACAGAGGGACTTTCATCTGTTGCCGTTTAGCATACCTTTTTTAACTTTCCATTGCTGGTTTGCTTTTTCTTCTCAGAAGCCACAGCAAATTGTAAGGCATGAAATTACAGTCTTGAAACAGAATTACAGACGACCAAATATAGAAGTTTCAAATAGAAAATAAATTGTTTTGTAAAGGAATTTATTAGTCCTGCAATCCATCTGTTTTTCTCTATCAGATGATTTCTTTCTTTCTTTCCTTTCACAGGCATTAAAATTGGGTAATGGATCGTTTTCCCTAGAAAAAGACATAAGATATGTTATTTTGCACCATGTTTGGTAACAGTTGGGTATTTTTTTATTATGTTTGTGAAGGTACCAAATCTTTAAATGTATCTGTCTATTACCACATAATATCTGGAAAAATAATAAAAAAAAACTTAAAACTACCTGTCAGACCACAGTCACAGTGTTGCTGAGAATTATGAGGGGAGGCAGTGGCATGGAAAGTCCACTGTCATCTCCACTGTCTTCATTGTGTGCAGCTCTAGGTGAATTTGACCGCACCAGTGGACCCGCCAAACCACCTCCTGTCTATAAGCCGCCTTGTGTGACCTTTTGGGCCATCTGTGACAAACTCTGACTCAAACACATAAGCCTGAGCCACTTGCAACTCAAATTCAACTTGAAAGCATCAGAATCTATCTCAAAATCTAGTAGCTGATCAGTTTAGTTCTTGTGGGTCATGTGATGTCATCAGTTCAAATATACTAAAACGCAGACTTAGCAGTTATTTTCTTCACAGCACTTTAAAAACCTGCAACATACAACATTGTATGTTGTAGAAATCCATACTTCATTACCCAGCTGTTTTTTTATTATCAGTGAGAATTTGGTGCCCCCACTTATTTACCACTCTCCGGTGGTAAAAAATTACCACCGGAGAGTATCTCTAAGGTACAAACATAAAGCTGATTACATTCTGCTTTAATGTCTGTTTTCAATTTGGTTTCAGTTGCAAGGATGCCTTTGGGTGGAGGAAATAAATGTGGCCGCTGTTCGAAGACTGTTTACTTTGCAGAGGAAGTCCTGTGTGATGGGCAGAGCTTCCACAAGTCCTGCTTCCTGTGCAGTGAGTACACAGTTAGCTGTTTCCTCTGATTGTTGTTATGGAAACCAATTCCCTTAATTATTGCACTGAATCATTATTTTCTAATGCCTTTGTCAAACCTGAAAATTCAAAATGGCGAATTTCTTAAAGCAAATAAAAGGACATATGAAAGAATATATTTTTAACTTTTGTTTAATGGATAAGATCGTCACTCACCATGATATTAAACTTTAGATTTCAAACTGTGGTTGCAAAATCAGTCCATCATTGTGGGTTCATAGAGTTCTAAGTCAATATTTGTGCTCCCACTTTGTTATCAAACATTCCTTAGATGGAATTTAGATGAGAACATGCTTCTTCAGAAAATCTGTCCCATAAAAGGAAGAAAGAAGGGGCCTGTCTAAACACATTAAGACCACACAAATATGAAAAACAATAACATGTGCATTTCTGTCTGTCCGTGAATGTGAATATATTTGTGTAGTGGTGTGCGGAAAGAACTTGGACAGCACAACCATAGCAGCCCATATGGATGAAGTCTACTGCAAGGCGTGCTATGGCAAGAAGTATGGGCCAAAAGGCTATGGGTATGGTCAGGGTGCTGGGACCCTCAGCATGAACAAAGGAGAATCACTGGGTATTACACAGGAAACGTGAGTAACACACAAGCTCAATACTGGATGTCAGTTTTTAGGCTCTTAATCAACAGTTTTGTCCTTCTCATCCTTCAGACCTGCCCCTCATCGTCCGACCACCAACGCAAACCCCTCCAAGATGGCTCAGAAGTTCGGGGGGTCAGACAGGTGTCCCCGCTGCGGCAAGGCTGTCTATGCTGCTGAGAAAGTGATCGGAGCAGGGAGTGTAAGAAAGGCTCACTTATGCAGACGCATGTTCATACAAATGATGACCGTTTTAACATTAATAATCCACCTCTTTTCAGGCCTGGCATAAGATTGGATGTTTCACCTGTGCCACATGTGGGAAAAGCCTTGAGTCTACCACACTAGCTGACAAGGAGGGAGAAATCTACTGTAAAGGTATAATCCTTGTATTCAACAAAATCGGGAAATACATTTATAGAGCTTTAAGTTCACACTGAAACCATGTGTGTGTGTAAATAAATAGCCACATGCTGGTATGGAAGGAACATTTCTGTCTGACAGTTCAGGAGTGAATCAGTGTTTTAAACATTTCAGGATGGAATCTCATTATCTGCTTCTTTAGGCTTATGATCCAAATAGATCTTCAATTAACTTTCAACTCAATTACATCACTAAATGCAACATAAAGTGGGTTTACACCTTACCTTGATATTATAGAAATGCCTGTAAAGTAAGAGAAAAAAATTGAAGACAAAGACAAATAACTAGTCCTGAAGGATGATGCATAATAATGAAGCAGGAGTGGAAGTAGATTTTTGAATAACAAAATACAAACATACTTCCTTCTAGGTGCACCTCAATACTTTGTTTTGTTAAAACGTTTTTGTTAGAAATGTAAAGAACAAGAAATGAGGAAGAGAAAAAATGTAACTTCTGGAATGAAACCAAACCTGATTACATTTACACTACTACTACAAATAGTGGGAGAAAGAAATCAGCTACAGTATGTGTCTATAATGAGCTTTTATTCACAAATACTGAGTCCTGCAGTTATAAGAAACGTAGCTTCAACAATAAAATTAAACTAAATTGTAGGGCTTTCACGTTTATATTTTCTCTTAATTGCAATTGTTTTTGTTCAATGAGTCAGTTATTGCAGAATCATAACAGAACATCCCAAAAACAACAGCTTGGTTGGTTTTTAGACTTTGATACAAAAAAGAAAAAATTACACACTCTCGGACAGAGGCTGTGAAGTCCAGGCTTGCCCTGAGGGCAAATAGAACCGGGACAGTCTTTAAACAAGCAATCAATGTCAAACGATGCTAGAGCAGAATAGATATTGCTTCATCATTAGACTGCCTACCAGAACATATCCTACACTCATATCATCACATGTGATAAATGAACATTCTTGTCTTCTTTTCTTTGATATGGAGCTGTAATAAACACAGAGCAACAGCAGAGGGCTGACTAATGCAGAGAGTTATCTTCAAGTACACAACAATGATGATAGGGTTAAAACACATCTAGTGGTGTATAAAAATTATTGTGCCATTTCAGAAAGAAACCTGGTTCTGTACAGAAAAAACACTACATCAAGATAACCTCTGTACAGTTTAGATATAATGGTTGTTATGGAGACTTGGTGAGCTTTGGAGATTGTTTTACATTCCTTACCATCCTCCTTACAAAGTTGCTGATTACTAATTAAAAGTTTCAAATCATCTTAAAAAAGTAAAACATCTTAACTTCATTTACATCGTAGGGATTGTCAGGGGTACCAATAATTGTCCTAATGGTTATTTTAAGGCACTCAAATTAACTGTTGGATTTTTATAGCCAATCAGCCTTCAGTCAATGATATGACATTGATACTGAAGTGTGGAAATTGATTACACTGTTTTTACTTCCAACAGGCTGTTACGGCAAAAACTTTGGTCCAAAGGGATTTGGGTATGGACTAGGAGCTGGGGCATTGGCACACACCCAGTGATGTCCTGAGTGGCACGTCTCCATTATACTGAGCTGCTTTCCATGACTGCAGAGGCAAGGCTGCTACAGTTAATACAGAGAAAGCATCCTTCATACAACACTGCATTAGAATACCTATAACTGTCATCAAACAACACAAAGAGTGCAAATGCTATTTAATCCTAATTATTTATCTTTTGCTGGTTATAGAATGATTAGCCTACATTTTTTGTCCTTGAAAAAAATGGGCATCTTGTTCCAAAGAAATGGAAGAGTAGCACCAACGATGTTTAGGCTTGGAAGGGGCCAAAATCCTTTATTTATCACACTTTATAGCTATTCAATCAACTATCTAGTCATAGCTGTATAGTGACTTGTGCTAATGCTTTGAATTAACTTTTAACATTTGAATTAGAGTGAGATGTTTTCTTTTAATGAAAATTAGAGATAAAATGCAGTAAATGCTTTTTGTCAGTGTATATTCCAGACCAGAAATGAATAGTTTAGTTTCAAAAACCTTTTTTTCTTTTTTGTATAATTGTATGCTGTAAATAAATCTGTATTTGCACACGTTCACTAAAAGGGAAGTAAAGCAGCCAGGTTTGGATGTGTTTAGATTTTATTGTGATGTCTCCTTTACATTTTATCCATTTTCTCATAACATTGCAATGACTCTCATGCTGCTCACATGATCACATGAGATAAATCCCATATCTTGTCAAAAATGGGAGAATAAACATGGCTTTAAATCAGTACTGTCAGAATGTGAGAAAGAATTACACGCATTTTCCTTTTTTTTAAGATGTTTGGATTGGAAGTGTTCATGTAGCTTTGTTGGCAGTATTATTCAGAGTGTTTGATTTGTCACACGAATCACATACAATAAAATAAGATCGCACTGAAAATGTGTCCATTTTCCCTTTTTAAAAAGAACTTTTCAAAAAAGTGAAGAGTAACTGCCTCATCTTCTGTGTTCTTCTAAACATTTTTCCTCCTGAATTTCCTTTCTCTCTCCACCCTTTGAGCTCTAATTCATTTTTAGCCTCCCACTCTGTGTAAAAAGGCGAGGTTATGATGAGCACACATTTTAAATTGTATGCCTGCATTTTATTAAGCGAGCTATTTTAATTGCCACTCACACCGACTCTCTGACGCACACACATCAAACAGAAGTGAATTTCATAAACAGCCCGGATCTCTTCTTTCCGTCACCAGCGAGGAGGCGGGCTGCTGCAGCTGAAGTGGTAGAAGGTCCACAGAGGTGCCGGGGCATGTCCAAACATATCTGGGCAGACCAGCCAGCCAACCCCCACGGTGAGCTGTCACTGCGAATAGGCTGAACCTCAGAAGGTTGTTATTATCAGTACAGTCAGGCTGCCTGAAATCGGTATGTTTTTGTAAAGGGGCTTTGAACTCAAGTTAATGGATTCATCAGCTGAAGACTAGAAAGTATAGGTCTCTTCGTGCGGTTTAGGTCATGTCCTTCCCGGTGAAAGTGATAAGAGACGGGCTGTTGGAGAAGCGCAGTAGCGGGCTTCTCCAGCTGTGGAAGAAGAAGCGCTGCGTGCTCACGGAGGAAGGGCTTCGCCTGCACAGCTGCAAAGGCGGCGGCGGCAGTAATGCTCCGGGTTCGGCGTGGAGCTCCAGAGCCAAGGAGCTGCGCTTCGAGCGCATGGAGACAGTGGAGTGCGTGGAGTACAAGCGAGGGATGGTCTACTTCACCGTGGTCATGGCTAAAGGAATGGAAATAGACTTTCGGTGTGCGCAGGAGGGGACGCTGTGGAACGCGGAGATCGCCTTGGCGCTGGTCCGGTACAAGAACCAGCAGGCCCTGCAGACCAGGGGAAACCGGCACCTGTACACGGCACCTTTAGGCAGCACAGGGGAGGATGAGGTGCTCTGATTGGACGGTAAGGCTAATTGTGATGAAGGTAAACTCAGCAAGCTTTTAATAGGATGTTAATATTATTTAGTTTGAGAGTTTTTATAGGGGCCTTATGGGTAGTTGCTTCAGGGCCCCATTAGAAAGGGGCATGCATAGTATTAACGATGTAATGGTCCTCTTTCAGCCAGCTGAACGTTAGTGCACAGCGACAGCAGGAGGTAGTGTTACATTATATTCTATACAGCTAGATAAAATAATGTTCATTCTAGCTTGATTCTGGCTTCTTTTAGGAAGGACTAAACAAAAAAGGTATCTGGGAACATTTTGGTGGTTAGTGAGCATTTAGCATTGTTTTTAACATAATTTACACACATACAGTGCTGTGCATAATTCTTTCTATAAATACTTCATATTTCCCTTCTAAATAGTCAGTTTGATCAGGAGTTTCAAAAGGACACAGAAATATCCTTGGGTATGTGCCCAGGTATAAAGAACCTGACTATTCCTACTCCTGCTTTTACTCAAATTCAATTTTCATGTATTTTATTATGTATTTTATATGTGCAGCACATTGGTCAATATTCTAACATTGCTTTACAATATGGCTTACTGTAGTTCGAACTGAGGTGTAAACACTTGAGTCAAATGTGTAACATTGTATCACCACACCTACTCATGTCCAAATAGTTTATTTCAGAAGAAGCTGCTAAAATAAGGTTTTCTTTTCTTCTTAATTCCAGAGGTTCTGCTGTCAACAACCTAAAAACCACCAATCACTGCAGCATCCAACAGTTTATTTGAATAAAAAAACTCAGACTCTTGGGAATAAGGCATCACATGCTGACAGTCTCTAACTAAGTTCCTGCCGAGGTTATGCATATGCACCATTTGAGTGTTTAGATGTTCCAGTCACTCCCTATCAACCATCTAAGTGTTTCCTTACTATGGTCATCAGTCTTCTGAGGACACACACCACTCTTACGCATGGACATAATTAAAATGCAATGTGAGCCTCCAGAATAACATCTGCTTGCCTCTCCCTCAGCAGGCAGTGGAGTAGTTTTACGTATACACACTGAGATACACATACACACTGTTTTTATGCTTTTGATTAAAAATGTAGGCAAAACAATGTGTTATTTATTCCTAGTTCTCAGCATTCATGTTATATGCTAGAGTTTTACAGAAACCAGTGCCTGAAACCTCAAATGAACCAAGAGTCTGAAAGTCTGAACTATGAGCTCACAGATCAGGAATCCACAGCAATGCTTCCTTAAGCGAGCTTGCTGGAGCCAAGAGCCTAAATTAAACTGTGTAGCTGTGGTAACGGTATAAAATAAGTTAGCACACTGTTGCAGATCCTCAGCTGCTTGAACGTTGAAAATATCATTTGAGTAGTGGATCTTAAAATTGTTTTTTCTTTTTTTTCAGCCTCCCTACCTCCTGAGTTTTGAAGTAATCGAGGATGAGGAGGAATCCCCACATCCACTGTCTTCTTTCTTTGCTGCACAGCATTCTGGGATGTGAAGAAAATGCAAAAGTGACTATGGATCAAAGGACCAAGTGTACACTTTTGAAGTTTTAACTATGGATGGCAGTTTTTGTCTATGATAGCCGTTCAGAGACTGCTGCAAGATAAAAATATTAGAAACCATTGAGCTTGGATATATTTTACCTTTTGTGCCTTATAGTTTAAAAAAATATTACTTAAAACATTACTTTAAATGATTTTGACACTGGAGTAGAAAAGTCCTGTTTTTGTTACAAACTGAACAGATCCATGAAGTTTAACATGAAGAAGAAATGTTTCTTTCCTTGATACTTGTGGAAAATTCTCTTAAATGTGTTTGCTAATATGATGCACAGTGTTACAAATATATAAATAAATTCACCCTTAAGAAACAATTCTCTAAAATTTCTTTTTTTGCAGTGGTAATCAAAAGTCTGTTAAAATTACAGGATTTTGAGATTTAAAGAATTCTAGCTCTGATAAGTGTTGCTAAACTTTTTCCACCCTTATTAGTTTGTTCCAACACCTTTTAATTTGAGTGTTCTGTCACAATTGTCAAATTTTTAGGTTTTGATATTCTTTTTTGTTTTAGTTTGATCTTTTCCTTGTTGTTATGATTCCTTGTTCAGTTCATTTGTCTGTGTTCATCATTGTTTGTCAGGTCTTTCCATATTAGATCTATCATTTTGTTTAGTTTCTTAGTTTATTCTTGTGTTTTCTCCATCCATCTTTATTAGTCTCCCTCTCTCAGTTGCCCTGCTTACCTGCTGCCTCAGCTGCTCCACATTATCTCCTGATCAACACACCGACATCCAGTGTCATTCTGCGGTCCTCCCTCAGCATATAAGCTCTTTGTTGCTCATTGTTCTATGCTGGATTCCTTCATTTCTGTTCCATTTGAAAAGAAAAATTTACTATGCCTGTTTCTTTCCCCTGTGGTTCTGCCGGTTTTTCCATCCATGCTCCATGTCCTTTTTTCCCCGAGCTCCAAGTATGGTGTTGTTTTTGGTGATGTGCTGACTTTTTAGAATAGTGGCCTAAAGGTTCCAGCTTAGTTTTTTCAGATGACAACACAGTGTCTCACAATGTTTTAGGAGATTTTAGCCAGCCTGGATGTGTTCTTTTTAAGGGAATACTCCTGCCCTGCTACCCTCCTTCTTTGTCCAGACATATGGAGAAAACAGGAGATTGTTGTCACATGTAGAATACAATTAGTACTTGTTGGAAATAGCTGCAGCCCCTTCAGTATTGCTGTTGGGTTCTAGGCAGCCTCCCTGACCAGTTTCAGTCGTCAGTTGTCATTCATTTTGGAAAAACATTGTGTTTTAATTTTTTCACTCCCATATTTTCTCCAATCATAGATGAATTCACTGCATCATAATGTTAAGGAATCTCCTTTTTTTGCTCTTCTCCTCACTGATACCTTTGTACAATGAGATCATTTGTAACGTCTTTGCAAACTATGTCACTAGCTAAAGGATGCAAATGTCAGAAAGATCTTACCAAGGATGGCAGAACTTCACTGTAGTTTCAATAGATTTATAGTTGATGGCAGGTGATGTAACACAAGATGTAATGCTGAAGTCAAAGGGTGCTCCAGTATGCACACTAACCAAATTCTTTAATTTTCTATTTTTAATTTTTATATCTTACCTTCTAACAGATTGATGATTAGTCATTGTTCCACTTGTTTTAAGTTTCCAAACCCTGCAATTTTAACCAGGATATGTACATTTTTGACAGCCACTGTATGTACATGCAGACACAAGTCTGTTCATTCTAAACAACAGCAGCTTATTTTACGTTCAGACCACTCATTTGTAAGCTCATCTGTTTCCGGTTCAGCAGTAACTGCCTCCAGAAAACCCTCACATTTGTACTCATACACAACAACAACAGAGCGTGCAGTTGTGCGTCTGCCAGAGTGAGGACACCTTTTGTTCAGAGCTGTGTGGAGGACTAATGAGGAGCAGTGTGAGCCTTAGGCATGTGCACGCAAACATCCACCCATGATAAATTCACCTATAACAGCACACCCAAAATGAAATTCAGCAAGTCCCACGCATTAGCAGACTGTTGTTTGCAAGACAGGCTTTTATTGTTCATGTAAGGGTTGTTTAGTGTGTGTGTGTGTGTCTGTGGTTTAGTCAAGAGTTTAAAATCTGTGTCTGTGTGTGTGTGTGTGTTTTCTTCAGGAATAAAGGCTTGGCTGTGCTGTGACTTCTCTTGTTACTGTGGAAAACCCCAATGCAAGCCATACCACATGAGTCAGCAATGGACGAAGAGCAGCACAAGGAGCAGGGAGACACCCACTGATGGATCTTCATACCAAACCATGTGCACTGCGGTGCTGTTTCAGAGACAGGTGTAAATATTCGCACAAATATGTGACCAAGGCTTTCGCAGATGCAAAAAAATGTGTGCTCAGTGCTCACAGTACATTCTTGAAATCATGCTCTTCTGTGAAAGAGTGACATATTTTAAGACAGTCATGCAGGGTTGGCTTACTTTGCAGAATCCAAAATGTGCACTAACATGCAATTACATAAACTAACTCAATAGGTTACAGCCAAAGGTGGGCAGTAACTAGTTTTATTTACTCAGTAACATTTACTTAAGTAACTTTTTGAAAACAAAAACTTCTAGAAGTAGTTTTACTTTACCATACCTTTTGCTTTTACTCAAATAATATTAATTTGAAGTAATGCTGCTTGTACTTGAGAAAAATTTCTGTCTACACCACCCAATGCAAGTAACTTCACTGAGTGAAGAACAAGCTTGTTTTAACCAAAAACAAAATCCCCAGACTCATCCAGCTACAGTACATTGAATATTATTATTTATACAAAAGCTTTATTGTTTTAATGTTATTTTCTATCTGCTTTGCCATTTGAAGGTTAAGTGAAGATAAAGTAAACAATATGTATTGTCACAAGTACTTTACCCTGTTCTAACAATACATTACAATACATTTCGATACTGTAAGTATTTTATTGTTTGAATTTGCACATAACTTTGTATTTTGTCTGTCTGATTATATCATTTTTTAATACACTGCAAAAAAGGAATACTTTGAAAACACATCACATCTAAAAAAAATCATACTGGATATCAATACTAAGGATTTCATCCCAATGCCTAATGGCAATCAGGATGCCGTTGTTTATCATGTACAGGTCTGTGCGTCCCTCCATGGATAGGCCTCTTCAGACCAACACTGACCCACCACCAAACCGATCATGCTGAACATTGTTGCAGGCAGCATAACATTCATTGCAGCTTCTCCAGACCCTTTCACGTCTGTCACATGAGCTCAGAGTGAATCTGCTCTCGTCTGTAAAAAGAACAGGGAACTAGTGCCGAACCAGCCAAATTCAGAATTCTTTGGCAAATGCCCATTGAGCTCCACGATGCCAGGCAGTGAGCACGGGTCCTACTAGAGGACATCAGGCTTCCAGTCCACATGAAGTCAGTTTGGTCAGAGACATTCAAACCAGTGGCCCACTGGAGGTCACTTTATACGTTTTTGGCAATACTAATTCTGTTCCTCCTTGCACAAAGAACTGGATAAGAACCTCTGATGGCCCTGTCCAGCCCTGCGGTGGCCCTGAAGTGCAAACCACATCAACAAGTTACTAAACACAACTACAAATCAAAAAACACAAAATTTTAAAAAACACAAAAACATTTAAAAAAACACAACATTAACTAAGCACAACAACAAATCAAAAAACACAACTACAAATCAAAAAACACAACATTAACTAAAACACAACAACATTTCAAAAAACACAACAACATTAACTAAACGGAAGAGGTAGGTCCCAGTGGGAAAACCTGGGAAATCTCTGACTGGATGACGCCACTTTTGGCTTTTGAACCGGAAGTTAGGGCTTTAGCTCTTTCAATGTTTGGATAGGCGGGAAGACAGTCACAGCGCTATATATTGCCCAAGCTACGGAAAACAGTTGGTTGAGCTGTCACCGAACTTTTGCAGCAGCTGTGGGAAGAGGATTCAAGAAATATGTGTTGGAGCTACTCCACGGCCTTCAAGTAAGTTCATAAGCATGAAAAATTGTTTATTTGTCTTATGGATGTGGTACCTTGTTAACGTTAGCGGTGTCCAGACTGTGCCCCTAGTCATTTAAATGGGCCTGGTAAATTCAAATGCTGAATTAAACGTGTACCTAGGTTTCAGTCATGCAGCAACATTTATAGGTAAAATATAAATGTCCGTTGCATTCGTGGGCGCTATTTACCAGGGAAATCGGTGATGCTCTGGTTAGTATGGCATGGCTGCATATGTGGTTATGCATCTCTCTGATGTGTGACTTTGTCATTTTTTTCCCCCATTGACTTTAGCACGACAGGCTATCCCACCCTGGCCGACTCCAGCCTTCAGCACCTTCCTAGAATACCGACAAAAGAAAAATGAGGATTGACAAAAGTATTCTCTAGGGAGAAAGGGGTTAAAGCACAAGGGAAAAATAAAAGTTGGGGTAGGTTAGCTATGGCTCCGACTGAAAACAAGCAGCTTTTATGAAGGATTCTGGTATGAAGAAAGTTCAGCGTAACAAAGCTACGCAGAATACTTGTTAACAGGTCATAGCAAATTGTCAATTCATGATAAGTCAAAATAGTAAATCAGCTATTGATTAATAAATTACCAACCATTATTATGATCTGTTTGTATCCAAATCTGTGGTTTAAAAGTAAAGGTTTCCATCATTCTTTGACTGATATTAGTATTTAATTGGTCTATTTGGTTGTTATTGCAAAACGTAACAATAATTAAAAGCAAAAAGAACAATTTTGACAATATTTTTAAACATTTCTCAGTCTTTCACATCTTTTTTCTTTCAGATAAATGTTGGCTTGATGGTAATTCAGAAGGGTGGTCTAAGGCCACAGCGTGGAAAAACTATTTCTCTTACAACAGACCCAGATATCTCTGCCACAACTCTGCTCAGTCAGGCTGTTAAAAAATGAAGGACTTCAACAAAGAAGTAAAAGATGGCCCTTTCCTTCTTCTTTATCCAGATGGGACAGAGGTCATTAATATCCCTGGGACACAAATACCTTTTACCCTTGCTGCTTATAAGGCTGAAGTTGGCAATTCATATCAAAGGATTACTGTTTTCATCTGCTTGAAAAGGGACTTCAAAGAAGGTAAGCTGTGATGTTTGTGTGTGGAGTTTGGCACACATTGCCTAAACTTCAACAAATGTAAATTTTGAAGTTGTACAAGTAAGCATCACTGGCATAAACCAATCAAGTCAATCGCATACATACATTAGCTCCTACATGTCAAGTTACTTCCTAGAAACTTGAAAGTTTTGGGATCTGCCGAGTCATGAGTTTTTACCAATGCTGTATTTATGCATTTGGATATGACCTAACATTGTTTAATGAATATAGTATTATCACTTAGTAGAAATTTAAAAAAAAAAAAAATATTTTTTTCTATGTTTTGCTGTTGGAAATTTGTCAGACTTGTCTGACTCTGACCCAGAGATTGTTATTAAAAAATCCTCAGAGTTTGATCTTGCTGATACACTGGTAAGTACAAATTAAAATGTATTTGGTCTGTGCTTCTTGTTTTGGTTTATGGATGATCACAAGTTACAGTTACCTTTTACTTCAGCTCCGTAGAACTATGTAACTGTTTTTATGTGAAATGTGTTGTGTGTCTTTACTTCAGCCATGGGAACCTCTGGATGAAAGCAGTCCTTTACAAAAAGTGGCTGAAACAGAGTAAGTTATATTTTAAGAATATGTCATAGCATGATGTGTGTATGTGTACCAAAAGTATTTTAGCATTTACTGTATTTGCATTGTCCTGTATGTGGTTATTGGAACATATCCTCTAAAGTGCTTGTATTGCTTGTTTATTTTCTGTATGCTTGTTTGTTTTTGAAGTGTCAAATACACAGGCATGGAAATAATTATTAGACAACCCTTGATTTCTTCAGCGTCTTGTTCATTTTACTCTCTGGTTCAAGTAAAGGTACATTTGTTTAGGCAAATACAATAACAAAATAGCTCATAAGAGTTTACTTTGAAAACTTATCCCTATTAATTTTTTTACAAAATCTGTTGCAAGAATGACCAAAATCACTTTAATAGTTATGATATTGCACTCCCAAAAACAGTGCTTTTAGGCATTCCTTGTTTGTTTCTTTTTTTCTCTTTTGTTTTTAGTCACATGATGCACAGAGGAGTTATAGGGCAATAAAATAAACAGAACATAGAAGAAGACGGGGTGGTCTCATAATTTATTCCATGACCGCATATTTTTGTAATATGCAATGATATATGCTTTTCTTTGCCCTCTAAGGAATGGTGTTGGGGATCTTGTGCTTTCAAATGATGCACAACAGGTACTAACGCTCTAAGTCAGTTTTGTTATATTTGTAGCATTTACAGCAATTTTTGGATGGGAGCAGCGGAAAATGCAGAATGTGAACTTTTTTCAACTGACATTTATCTCGCACCACAATCCACAGATTTTCCTCTCCATCCTTTTAACTGTTATATTAAAATAGGTGTAAATTGGTCAAACATTAATTTTCACTCATTTTTGTGTTTTCAGGTTATACGTTTGAATAACAGAAACATTCCAGGCACCCCTGAATGTCTCACTGTCCAGAGCTCCTGTTACAGGCTGTTACAGTGTAGTATCTCCTGTAATTAATACAGGGGATAAGACGTTTTTCATAAATTAAGTGTTTGGTTCTAGAAACTGCATGCTTACATCTACATCTATACATTACATCTATACATCCTGAGAGCGCCAAGCCGAATGGCTTCAGTTTGTCGTAACCATCTACATGCCATATGTAATTGGGCCCCATGGAGTGATACGTGTGTCTCGTAAATCTCCTGCGAGTCCTCAGGGCGATTCCTTGAGGATTCAGCTGTCTCAGCAGTCTCATAACCCCATCACGTTTGACACCTAGCTTGTGTTTTTGTTTGAGAACTTGCCACATGGTCCGATAGCCGAACAATTGCCCTGGTCCTCTCAGCTCTATCATAATGGCATGTCTCACCTCATGAAGTGGTGAGTAATTGCGTCGTCTGTACAGTCCAGCTTCTTTTAAATGTGTCTTCAGCGTACGCACACTAACTGAAACATCGTGGTTAGTCCTAAGCATGTCCAGTATCACCTCGTATGTATGTCCTGACTCAAAATATTCGTGGATAGCAGTAGCTACATCTGGATAACCAGTAATATTCATGTTTACAAGAAACGCGCTAAAGCCCTAACTTCCGGTTCAAAAGCCAAAAGTGGCGTCATCCAATCAGAGATTTCCCAGGTTTTCCCACTGGGACCTACCTCTTCCGTTTAGTTAATGTTGTTGTGTTTTAGTTAATGTTGTTGTGTTTTTTGAAATGTTGTTGTGTTTTAGTTAATGTTGTTGTGTTTTTTTGAAATGTTGTGTTTTATTGTTGTTGTACCACTTCAGGCAGTGGTACAAATTGATTTGCAACCCTGGTGCAGTTGGGCTGCCTTTGCAGCATCTGTAGGGTCTAGGTATTGCCTCATGGTACCAGTAGTAGCAAAACTACTGAAAAGCCATCCAAAAAACTGAGGAAGGAAAGAATGTCTGTGGCCTTCACCTGCAAAACCATTCCTGTTTTTGGGAATGTCTCATTGTCGCCCCTTAAGTGCACCTGTTGTTAATTTAGTTAACACCAAAACAGCTGACAATGATTAACAGCCCCCTCCACTACTTAACGGGTCAGATATTCTAGAGGTTTAACTGACTTTATTATTATATTATATTCTGATTAAAAAATATTCCTTGAAATTTTTAGCACTGTTTTTAATCATGTTATGATCAATTACTCAGTACTTGAGTAATCTGTTAAGCAAATACTTTTTTATTATTAATTGAGTAATTTCTTGGATGGCTACTTTTGCTTTTGCTTGAGTAAAAATATGTTAAAGTACTGCAACATTTACTTGACAACAATTCTGAGTAGTCTACACACCTCTGGTAGCTTCAGAATAAGGGTTTGTCTAAGGTCCGTCTAAGGGTTTGGACTCTGTTTAAGATTACCCTTAAAAAATAAGCCTCTGTTACAATGTGTTGAACCACTAGAGGTCAGTCTCTCCCATTTCATGCAAATATACAGGGGTTGGACATTGAAACTGAAACACCTGTCATTTTAGTGTGGGAGGTTTCATGGCTAAATTGCACCAGCCTGGTAGCCAGTCTTCATTGATTGCACATTGCACCAGTAAGAGCAGAGTGTGAAGGTTCAATTAGCAGGGTAATAGCACTGTTTTGCTCAAAATATTGAAACGCACACAACATTATGGGTGACATACCAGAGTTCAAAAGAGGACAAATTGTTGGTGCACATCTTGCTGGCGCATCTGTGACCAAGACAGCAAGTCTTTGTGATGTATCAAGAGCCACGGTATCCAGGGTAATGTCAGCATACCACCAAGAAGGACGAACCACATCCAACAGGATTAACTGTGGACGCAAGAGGAAGCTGTCTGAAAGGGATGTTCGGGTGCTAATCCGGATTGTATCCAAAAAACATAAAACCACGGCTGCCCAAATCACGGCAGGATTAAATGTACACCTCAACTCTCCTGTTTCCACCAGAACTGTCCATCGGGAGCTCCACAGGGTCAATATACACGGCCGGGCTGCTATAGCCAAACCTTTGGTCACTCATGCCAATGCCAAACATTGGTTTCAATGGTGCAAGGAGTGCAAATCTTGGGCTGTGGACAATGTGAAACATGTATTGTTCTCTGATGAGTCCACCTTTACTGTTTTCCCCACATCTGGGAAAGTTACGGTGTGGAGAAGCCCCAAAGAAGCTTACCACCCAGACTGTTGCATGCCTAGAGTGAAGCATGGGGGTGGATCAGTGATGGTTTGGGCTGCCATATCATGGCATTCCCTTGGCCCAATACTTGTGCTAGATGGGCGCGTCACTGCCAAGGACTTCCGAACCATTCTTGAGGACCATGTGCATCCAATGGTTCAAACATTGTATCCTGAAGGCGGTGCCATGTATCAGGATGACAATGCACCAATACACACAGCAAAACTGGTGAAAGATTGGTTTGATGAACATGAAAGTGAAGTTGAACATCTCCCATGGCCTGCACAGTCACCAGATCTAAATATTATTGAGCCACTTTGGGGTGTTTTGGAGGAGCGAGTCAGGAAACGTTTTCCTCCGCCAGTATCACGTTGTGACCTGGCCACTATCCTGCAAGAAGAATGGCTTAAAATCCCTCTGACCACTGTGCAGGACTTGCATATGTCATTCCCAAGACGAATTGACGCTGTATTGGCCGCAAAAGGAGGCCCTACACCATACTAATAAATTATTGTGGTCTAAAACCAGGTGTTTCAGTTTCATTGTCCAACCCCTGTATAGTGCTATGAAAAATGGTGCCACCTTACAGACTTCTTTTGGTTTTGCTTTAGTGTCACATTTAAATCTTTTACACAAATACCAGCATGCTGTCGATCGTTGTATTGCTGCATAAGAGTGTCTGACCTCAAGGTCAAAGACTGAAGGCTAGATTTTCTCCTTCAGGATTATCTAGTAAAGAGCAAAATTAATGGTTCCATCAGTTCAACCAGGCCCAGAAGCAGCAACTTAGACCACAACACTACCACCACCATGTTTGACTGCTGGTATGATTTTTTATTTTCTTATGATGTTTTTTATTTATTTTTTTTTTTTTTTGGATTGCTGTTTTCCACTCCAAACATAAAAGGAAGCACACTGTCCATAAATTTAAATTTTTTTATATTAGAACATGGGATATTTTTTTCCAAAAGTCTCTTACATCAGCAGTGATTGTGCCTTGGAACTCTCACATGGATGTCATCTTTGTCCAGTCTCCTTCTTATTGTTGAATCATGAACACTGACCAAACTGAGGTTAAAAGGACCTGCAGTGCCTTAATGTTCTATTGGTTTGGAGTGGACGGTGCACTTGTGGAGTAATTTCTGACAGCAGTCAACTCCTGAGAAGGTTCCTTACTGTTCCATGTTTTTTGTACTTGTGGTTGGCTGGAGTCCCAAAACCATACAAATGGTCAGTCAGTCAGTCATTTTCTACCGCTTATTCCATAGTGGGTCGCGGGGGAGCTGGTGCCTATCTCCAGCAGTCTATGGGCGAGAGGTGGGGCACACCCTGGACAGGTCACCAGTCCATCGCAGGGCAACACACAAACAACCACATACAAATGGTTTTGTAATAATTTCCAGACTGATAGATGTTAATGACTTTGTTTCTTATCTTCAGCAGCATTAATGCAGCATGATGCATTGCCTTTTGAGGTCTTTTAGCCTGCTTCACATGGTCAGCCAGGTTCTCTTCAAGAGATTCATTGAATCAACAGTTAAGGAAATTATCAGGGCTGACCACTGAAATTGAATTCAGTTGACCAAAAAAATGTGGTTAACCACAGATAATTCATGGATGATTTTTTTTTTCCTTTGTGTTTTCACTTTGGGTAATCTCTGTATTTTCTTTCAAGAACAATTCTATTGTCATGTTCAGCTCTGTTGTTTAGGTGTTTTACAGTTGTGTGTCTGGTATTTTTTTCCTTTTAAAACTTCTTGTTTCACTTAGTGCACTAATTTCCTGTTTCACTTCAGACAACTTAACTTCCTGAAATTCCCACCTGTAATCACCCATCTCCTTATCCTAATTTTACCCACCTCTGTCTCATTGTTTTCCTTTATTGTTTGTCTTTTCATACCTCACCCTGTCCCACTTCCTCTTGCCAGTTCATCTTCATCCCTTTTGTCAAGCATTTCAATCTTAATCTGAATTCTATTTTTCAGTGATTTTGACCCAGCTTGTATTCTGGACTTGCCTTTGTTTTGGTTACCTCTGCTGGGATTGTTTTTTTTTTTTTTGTGTACTGATCTTGGACTATATTAAAGAATTACTGATTTTATGCAACTGTGTTGGGTCTTGCATTTGGTTCCTCTATTGCTGTTCTTTTATGGCATGCATTATTGCATTTGTATTAGTTTAAGTAATTTAATTATTAAAATAAAAGGTGAATATGCAAAGTTGTTCCAAGTTCATTAAAAGGGCTTTCACACACCTGTGGGATGTGAGACTTAATATCCAGGTTTTATGTGGTTCGTCCTGGTTTAACTATGTAAATCTGTGAGAGACGAATGGATTGAGCAAGATTACCTTGGAAGAGAAATGGTCTTAACTAATAATAGCCTCCACTAGAAAAGAAGAGGGTGCCAGACAATGGGTGGTACAGTTAAATAGAGGGGTACAGAACGACTGGGCTCATCTCTGATCTTTCCATTGTACCTATTTCACGGGAGCTGCTCTTTTGTCCTATATTGGCCACTGGTAAGGTCCCTATGTGTTTCATAAAATCTATTAGGTGTATTTTTAGTCTGATTGCATACATTTGATGGTTGACAGGAAATTAACTCTGAGAAGCTGATATCTTGCCTACAGACTGGTGTAATGGCATTTTTTCTAGTTTAAGATATGATCTTTAGATATCCTTGTATTTTTAAATCTAGTTTCTATCTTGTTGCTGTGGCTTCTTGTAAACACTTACCATACACAACAGAGCTCCATTTAAGTGGATTATTTAAAAAATAATGTTTAACTAGATCAGAATGAACTAACGTTTGCACTCTTCAAATGTGGGGCTTTGTTTTGTTTTGCATTGCCAAGCTGGCTTCACCAGCTTGTGAGGCTTGTGAGCATCCATGAATTTCTAATAGTGAATCCCTGATCCAGGCTGGGCAGCACAACACCCCTCCACAGCTGTCTGGTCTATTTGGGGAGACTGTCCAGTCCACTCCAAATTCTTCTGATACAGATAATCCTTAGCAGAAAGATGGGGATGAAGGATATAAGAGCAGAATCAGGCAGGGTGTTTACTCTGGAATTTTCCAAATCCACTGGAGCAGCTTGTAGCTCTGGTAAACCAAAAAGTCTTATGTGGTGCCATACATAACTTGGGCCTAATAATGAAAAGGGTGAGGGAATGTTGATAAGGGGAGAGACAGAGATAGTGGGTCAGTGATGTGAATCATTGCTGGATAAAGGGAGGAGGCTTGTCGAAAACCTGAGAAAAAAACCTGACAAAAAAATTATTTGAAACTGAAACATATCAGTTAAATATATCAGAATTACCTCAGGAGGAGAAAGTTAAAGGAAATGTTGTCTTAGAGCAGCAGCTAGATCTAACAAACTGCCACTCTACTCAGGGATTCAAAAGCTCTCTTTGATGAACTCAATATGCCTGTGATTCACCACACTGTCAAATGACCACTTGTGTTAAAAACTGTTATTCCAAACACAACAATTCTGGCAATAATCCGATTGATAAAAGACAATAAATCAGTTAAATTGGAAACCAATTGTACTTACACAACTGCAATTGCTTAAATTTAACTATTACGACAATTTTGCTCATCTGGTTTGACACAAAAGTAAGAATTGGTTTGATTGAGGTATAAAAAGTAAAAAAAAATAGTAATCAACGTTTAAAACATATTTCCTGCCAACCACAGCTAAGCAGTGCTGTTCAATTGTAACAATTTCAGTGTTGGACACAAGTTGAACATCAGCATTAGTGCTATTGCTAATACTGGTACAACTTTAAGTTATTTCTTAAAGGTTGTAAACAATATGTTTTAAAACAATTCTTAACTTTTGCTTAGTTAATCTATCCATTCATAATATAACCCATATAAACATATCAGCCTTACCATTTCCCGATGAACAGAGTAAATGAGAATAATTAACTTAACCACCTAAATGCTAATCAAAAATGTTTTAGTAGGATTTATTACCAAAATAAAATATGCTTATATTGTTAAAAATTAAACCATTATGGAACAATACACTCACAAACTAATATGTTTGATTAAAAGTATTTAAAACAGTTAATGACAAATGTTTAAAAAACCTCAAAATGTAGTAATGTTTGACATTTAAAGGCCAAAAAGAGCATTAACTGGCAGAAGAGTCCCTGTTAGTCTCTGCGCCACAATCAGGCATGAAGAGTGTGGACAGATGAGAAGGCCCATCAATGACTGAGAGACAAACACCGACAACTGCTAAGTTTCTAATCTCTTATGTATCTCATCTAGACAGACCTCATCAGCAGGATGCCTGAGCATGTGTGAGTGATTAAACTTTGTGTTATTATTGTAGATCATTTACTCAGTCACAAACACACAATCACAAATCAAATATTGCTGCTTAATTCTGGGAGCGTTGTTAAACTATGTCTAATCTTCCTTTACAGACAAGAGGTAAGATCATTTCTTCACAGTGAAATAATTTCAACGAGAATGCCTTGGTGTTAATGCTAATAATGTCCTGCCCATGCAGAGGAAATCAAAGATATCAGCCTCAAGGAAGCTGATGCTGAAGGTGAGAATCATTATTGCCAAATATTACTTTCTGTTTTATGTAATAAGGTAGTTGACCACAAGAGAGCAATAGAGGTGGACAAATACCATTAGGTAAATGGCAGTGTCACCCTGGACAGGTTGCCTGTCCATCACAGGGTAACATAGACACATCAGGATGGAAAAGAACATATAAAAGAGTGACCAGTTAACCTTACATGGTTTTTGACTGTCGGAGGAAAGCGGAGTTCCTGGAGAAAACCCATTTTGCATTGAAAAAATTTGCAAACTCAATAAATAATGTCCAATGCCATGATTTTAACTTAAGACTTCCTTGCTGTATGGCAACAGCGCTGGCGTGCAGCACTGAATAAATACCATTATAAATTATTAAATATCAAGTTTAATTTAAACAAAGAGTTTCTCTTTGTGCAGAGCTTGATGGTGGCAAAGGCAAAGGAGGAACTGGAGCAAGAGATTCTTGTCAAAGAGGAAGAAAAACAGAAGTATCTTGCAGAGAAAGCTCCTCCTCTGAACATCGGTGGTCTAAGTTTTGCTCAGCTGCAGGTACTAATCCCCAAAATCTGCTTTCTCCTTTCTACTATAAATGACTCCAAACTAGTCAACATGTGAAATGCTCAGAATTTTAATCTTTCTCATATAAATGTTGGTTTTATTGGGCATTTCCATCTGTGTATTGTGTGTAGGATCTCTGTAGAGCACTCCATGCAAAGATCGATGTGGTTGATGAGGAACGATATGACATTGAAGCCAAAGTTATGCTTAACACACGTGAGGTGGGCAATATCATTCAAGCTTATTTTCAGCCATACATGAAACCATTTGAGAGTGCAGCCCCACGAGAAATCCCTGCAGCTGTCCCAGTACATATCTCTCAATTCTGTCTCGCTGGATCAGATTAAAGACCTAAACATCAAGGTTCTGGACCTCAGGGGGAAATTCAAGAGGCCTAATCTTAGACGCGTTCGTGTGTCTGCTGACGCCATTCTTCGCTCGCTGCTGGGCTCCAAGCACAAAGTCTCCATGGACCTCCGAGCTAATCTCAAGTCTGTCAAGAAAGAAGACACTGAGAAGGTGGGTTTAGAAATAAAACACTGCACAAACTGACAAAACAGCCCAAGAAAGATGTAAAACTTTCCTCAGGGTGCAGATTTATGAGGTCAGTGCTCAGTATTCCATGAAGCACCTGAACTACGTGTTTATGTGTGTGTAAAAAGGTGTTTGAGTAATCCTATAGTTGGCCAGTGCAGGATGGAGGTGTGGTACACAATACAAAGATCCAATTGTACACTTTTGTGACTGATTCTGCTCAATGGACGCTATTTGTCGGTGAGTGTGTACATTTTTGGATTAGCCTGTTCAGGTGTGTACCTGTGTGTCCCTGTGTGATTGCACTGATCCGTGAATATCCAACAGCATTACATCAGGAAACCAGTTCCACGAGTACGGTTAAACACTGTTCTCTTTGGGGATTTCCGTTTTATAGCACAAGTCTCTAAGACTTGACAAACAATGAGGTTTCCTAAAGCTACTCGTCTTTACAGCATCAACAAAGAAACTTGTTCTTGGTCTTTGATAGAGGTTCTTACATTACCCGTTTGCCTGTCTTTCTGCAGAAGAGGCCAGTGGAGGACAGCGACTGGAGGAAGAATGTGGAGGCCATGTCCGGGATGGAGGGAAGGAAGAAGATGTTTGATGCTGCTAAAGGTTCTGCTCAGTGAAGACAGAAAAATGCCCATCTTCTAAGATGTTGTTGTTGATCTGCCGCTGTTCTTTGCAGCCTATATGGTTCCTTTTCATACTTCAACTTTGGATATGATCCTGTCTTGATTATGAGAATATTTCCTCATGTGTGAGATTTTCCACCCTTTGCTTTGTATGTAAATCAATGTTTCTGATCGAAGTAGACTTATTTGTCTGGTTTGTTTAGCTGGTGTTTTTTTCCTAACCACTCAATCAACCTCATGGTAGTAATTCACACAATATTTCTCTAAAGGAAACTTTTCAACTAATATTTTTAAAAACAAAATTAAAATTTTGTTTTAAAATGTACAGCATACTTATTCGAAGCAAATTAAACTGCATGTTTGATGTGGTTGCCTAATATCTATATCTATATCTATGTGCTGTGGGTTTGTGAACTGTAACACCATACTTTAAAGGAATAAAACAATTACACCAACATGTTTTATTCTTGTGGGATTTTTCAATATTTACACATGTTCAGTTATTGTCCCCATAAATATTGCCTTCAGTTTTTCTCATAAATGTCTAAAATGTATATTGGTTCCTAAGTACAATCGAGTATTAGGGGCAGGCTAAGAGAATGTTTTTAATAAAGTCGGAATATTACGACAATAAAGTCGTAACATTATGAGAATAACGTTGTAGGTGAATATTACGAAAAATAAAGTTTCAATGTCACGAGACTGAAGTCATAACATTATGAGAATTAGGTTGTAATATTACCAGAATAAAGTCGTAAAAATATGAGTACAAAATCATAATGTTACGAGAATAAAGTCATAATATTATGAGAATAAAGTCGTAATATTATGAGAATAAAGTCGCAATATTATCAGAATAAAGTCGTGACAATATGAGAATAAAGTCATAATGTTACGAGAATAAAGTCGTAATATTATGAGAATAAAGTCATAACATTATGAGAATGAAGTTGTAATATTACCAGCATAAAGTCGTAACAATATAAGGAATAAAGTCGTGACAGTATGAGAATAAAGTGGTAATATCACGAAAATAAAGTCGTAATATTATGATAATAAAGTCGTAACAATATGAGAATAAAGTCGTAATGTTACGAGAATAAAGTCATAAGATTATGAGAATAATGTCATAATATTACGAGAATAATGTTGTAGGCTAATATTACAAGAATAAAGTCGTAACAATTTGAGAATAAAGTTGTAGTATTATGAGAATAAATTCATAACATTATGAGACTAAAGTCAGAATATTATGAGAATAAAGTCATAAAATTACAAGAATTAAGTCATAGGCTATAATTACAAGAATACAGTTGTAATATTACCAGAATAAAGTCGAAACATTATGAGAATAAAGTCGTAACATTACGAGAAAAAAAATGACAGCTCCTCTTCCACAAAACAAGCAATGTCTTCCAAGTCTGTGTGGTTCTTTCTTCGAAACAGACACAATAGTTTCCACAATCGTTTTAAAAAATCCTGATACTGATAATAATTTGATGTTGATGTGCTAAAAGATTAAGAATGTCCTTATTTGTGAAACTGATACTGAAATATAATCTTACAACTTTGCTTTATTGTAAGAGGTCTTATAAAAATGACAACTTTATTCTCGTAATTTCCCAAAAAAATTCTCTTAGCCTGGCCCTAATTCTCTGTCATACATAAGGGGAAGATCCTATATGTATTTTTTAAATCCTGTAAAATGCCTCCACTTAAATTGTGCACATATAACGTAGCTGGACTACGTAGATGACCGCGGCATCAGTATGTTATAAATAAACAATACGCAGCATCAGAAGAAGTGTTCTTTATGGAGTGTGAGGTGTGAATGAAAACAAACATGGAAAAATTAAACTTGCTGTGTAAATATAATAAAAATTTTAAACAAGTAACAATAAGGAGGGTTCAGGATTTGCATTATTCTGAACAATTACTCAAATTTATGGACCTAAATTGGGGCCATAAAGTTTGTTCAAACGAAAAAAAATTGAACCTGAAAAATAAAAGTTTGTTCAAACGAAAAAAATTTAAACCTGAAAAATAAAAGTTTGTTCAAAAGAAAAAAATTCGAACCTGAAAAATTATTTTGAACCTCCCCCAAAAAAATTTGAAAACTGGAAAAAAGTCTTGCAACTGAAAAAAAAAACAGATGTGAAACAGGGAAAAAAAAAAGTTCAAAACTACTTTTCAGATTCAAGTTTTTTTTTCCGAACTTGCAGATTTTTTTTCCGGCTTCAAACCTTTGGCCCTAATTTGGCGTGGGGGGCGGGGCCTCACATCACGGGGGTTAATCATGACTAACAGCTCAACACAGCGGCTGAACAACATATTCCCAGTTTTTGCATTCAGGGACCGTGGGTACTGGAATTATCTGTAATACATCATCGATATTCTATATATATGTGATTGGTTTTGAAAGACAACACGCTTCACCGAGCTTACGTGAATACACGACGCGCATCTTAGAGGAGAAAATATGATCTTTACAGATTTGCACAGCATTTTAAGTCCGTGTTAGAGATTTCCCATGCTCTCAACATAAAGCAAAAGAACCGCCAGACTAAGCGACAGTATGAAACCAGAGGCAAAACAAGCCAGTATTTTCCGAATATCCTTGCATAATTAAGCCTGGACTTGTTTTCACATGCACTGGACTCGGGTTTCGGTTTCTGGTGCATTTTTGATTTAAACGAGTTTGGTCTTCATTTAGTGAAGTGACTCACAGCCAGGGACAAACTGGCATACGGGGCAACTGGGGAAATCCCCGGTGGACCGCTGGCTTAGGCATTTCTTATTTTGTGAATGTTTAGTTTTTAATAACCGCCTTTCACAGACGCAGGGCGGTGGGCCGATGGTTCACTTCAGCCCGTGAACCACCGGCCCACGAGCTGAACCACCGGCCCTCCGCCCTGCACAGACGGAGGGCGAGCGCGACATCAAGTACGCAAGAGGCGACAGTTTCTGGGGCGCTGATATTTTTCTGGACCGTTGTGCCCTAAACAACCTGTTAAGGATAACCTTTATTTATATGACTCTTAGCAGTTTTTCCCACTTATACCATAATGATATTAAGCATAAGTTCTAATGTTTCCTTTTTGTTAGAATAGGACAAGAATGCTCATTGACACACATTACAAGGATAAATGGCCCAAGGTTTGTCATGAATGACCTGTGGCTGGGCCACTGGGTTTGATGGTGGAGCAGGCTGTAATTGGTTTAATTAGAATGCAGCAGCACACTTAGATTAAGGATGGACACCCGCTACTACACAACCTACCAGATAGACACCACAATGGTGACACATAGTCTACTGATAAACACTGAGGGAGGGTACATCCATTGCATTGGAGTGCCAGATATAAAACTATATGTGACCTTCTTTCGGGGCTCTTTGTCATCCTTTCACAGACGGCAACGGTCCAAGACGGGAGTCTCGGCGCTGATCTCTGTTATCATTCCTCTGCCTAATTTAGATTAAAGGAGCTGAAAGTTAGAAACTGTTTGAGAGTCAATCCTTTAAGAGTCAGTGTTATCACTTCTGGGGACCAAGGACCGGTGGAACTCCGACAGGTCTGACCGCCAACAGGCTGCGGTAGCTCGGACAAACCTCTCCTCTCTTCCAGTCAGACAGATCAGCTCTGCTGCGCGCTGGCGAACAGCTGATCTGTAACAAATGAACATGCGCTTCAGGGCGGCCAGCTGAGCTGACAATGAAGAGCGGAGATCAGAAAAAAAGCCGGGGCTACTAAAACAAACAGTGGCACTTATTAAAAACTATATATATATATCTATATATAGATATATATATCTATATATATATATATAGATATATATATATATATTTATCTATATATATAGCAGAAAGATGCACTGCACACCTCTCTGCTGGATGCCAGACACAAACGGAGATTTATATATACATATATATATATTTAGTGTGGGAGGTTTCATGGCTAAATTGGACCAGCCTGGTAGCCAGTCTTCATTAATTGCACATTGCACCAGTAAGAGCAGAGTGTAAAGGTTCAATTAGCAGGGTAAGAGCACAGTTTTGCTCAAAATATTGAAATGCACACAACATTATGGGTGACATACCAGAGTTCAAAAGAGGAAAAATTGTTGGTGCACGTCTTGCTGGCGCATATGTGACCAAGACAGCAAGTCTTTGTGATGTATCAAGAGCCACGGTATCCAGGGTAATGTCAGCATACCGCCAAGAAGGACGAACCACATCCAACAGGATTAACTGTGGACGCAAGAGGAAGCTGTCTGAAAGGGATGTTCGGGTGCTAACCCGGATTGTATCCAAAAAACATAAAACCACGGCTGCCCAAATCACCGCAGAATTAAATGTGCACCTCAACTCTCCTGTTTCCACCAGAACTGTCCGTCGGGAGCTCCACAGGGTCAATATACAAGGCCGGGCTGCTATAGCCAAACCTTTGGTCACTCATGCCAATGTCAAACGTCGGTTTCAATGGTGCAAGGAGCGCAAATCTTGGGCTGTGGACAATGTGAAACATGTACTGTTCTCTGATGAGTCCACCTTTACTGTTTTCCCCACATCCGGGAGAGTTATGGTGTGGAGAAGCCCCAAAGAAGCATACCACCCAGACTGTTGCATGCCCAGAGTGAAGCATGGGGGTGGATCAGTGATGGTTTGGGCTGCCGTATCATGGCATTCCCTTGGCCCAATACTTGTGCTAGATGGGCGCGTCACTGCCAAGGACTTCCGAACCATTCTTGAGGACCATGTGCATCCAATGGTTCAAACATTGTATCCTGAAGGCGGTGCCGTGTATCAGGATGACAATGCACCAATACACACAGCAAAACTGGTGAAAGATTGGTTTGATGAACATGAAAGTGAAGTTGAACATCTCCCATGGCCTGCACAGTCACCAGATCTAAATATTATTGAGCCACTTTGGGGTGTTTTGGAGGAGCGAGTCAGGAAACGTTTTCCTCCGCCAGTATCACGTTGTGACCTGGCCACTATCCTGCAAGAAGAATGGCTTAAAATCCCTCTGACCACTGTGCAGGACTTGCATATGTCATTCCCAAGACGAATTGACGCTGTATTGGCCGCAAAAGGAGGCCCTACACCATACTAATAAATCATTGTGGTCTAAAACCAGGTGTTTCAGTTTCATTGTCCAACCCCTGTATATATATATATATATATATATATATATATATATATATATTATATATATATATATATGTTTGTAATATGTATATGTATATATATATATATATATATATATATATATGTAAAACGGTGGTTACCACCGTCCCACTAAGCCAGCGGTTCCACCGGGGATTTCCTCAGTTGCCCTGTATGCCAGTTTGCCCCTGGCTGTGAGTCACTTCACTAAATGGAGACCAAACACGTTTAAATCAAAAATGCGCGTTGTGTATTCACCTAAGCTGCTTCTATCAGTGAAGCATGTTATCTTTCAAAACCAATCACATATATATATATATAGAATATCGATGATGTATTACAGATAATTCCAGTTCCCAAGGTCCCTGAATGCAACAGCTGGGAATATGTTGTTCAGCCGCTGTGTTGAGCTGTCAGTCATGATTCCGCACTGCCGTGATCTGAGGCCCTGCCCCCCATGCCAAAACAGGGCCAAAAGTTTGAAGCCGAAAAAAAATCTGCAAGTTCGGAAAAAAAATTTTATCTGAAAAGTAGTTTTGAACTTTTTTTTTTTTTTCCAGTTTCACATCTGTTTGTTTTTTTTAGTTGCAAAACTTATTTTTCAGTTTTCAAATTTTTTAGGGGGAGGTTCAAAATAATTTTTCAGGTTCAAATGTTTTTTTTTTTTTCAACAAACTTTTTTTTCAGGTTCGAATTTTTTTCTTTTGAACAAACTTTATGGCCCCAATTTAGCTCCATACAAATTTATTAATCCCAAAATCCATAAAATGGAATCGGTTCCAAAAAACCATAGAATCAGTTCATGAACATAAAAATAGTCCCAAAATGCAAAGCAAAAGTTTAAACCCCGGAGGGAAATGTAATTTGTTTAATCGTACAGCACAGGTAGTATAAGGTAGCTTGCCATCTTGAGTTTAATTTCCCTTTTTTTCAGTCCATGATGAAAAACTGACCGCTGGAATTGTGTTTCAAATTAAAAATTTTTAGTAGTATTGCATCTGTTTGGACCAGACAATGTCAAAGCCACAGTGGAGAGGACATGGAGGAAGTTACCTCTGTGACCCTGCAACATGTAGGAAATGAGGTCGCAACAGGAATTGGCCAGCAACAATAAAATGATGACCAGAGAAAATACGAATGTGTTTAAATGAAAATTATTCTTTTTGGTTCATCAGATTCACTACATTTGAGGGCTGGCATGTCCAAAATAAGACTGGATCCTGAAATTAAATCCAAGGGTCAAAACAACAAAAATATTTATCACTGCACCTTTTTTATTTTATATATATATATATATATATAATATATATATATATATATATATATATATATAATATTATATATATATATATGGTAGATGTCAGACAGAAACCTTGTATCTCCAAAATGTAACTTTTCATGAAATTAAGGAAACATTTTGCTTCTAAATGTAAATTCATATTGTTTGTTCAAAGCTGCATGCTCTTATTGATACTTTTCATTGGATTGTGTCCATACCACTCCAGACAGATATGAAAGGTGATCAATAAATAAAATTTTCACAAGAAAGAATTAATGACTAAAAATGTAGATACCAGGTATTTGCCTGACAGCAACAATTTTTCTGAAATATTGTTTGTTTTGAAATTAGTTGAACGAGATATATGTGACCTTGAAGGTGGGAAAATCTATGTTTATTTCTTTTTTTAAAAACATAAACATAGTATAGTTCTTACACAGTATAAAGCCACTGCATCTTTCGGAGACTATCAAGCTGAACATTTCTGCTCATATGCTCATATGTCTGCTGCTAAGAGGAATGCATCCTCACCACAGTTGCTAAACAGTCCTTTTAAACAGCTGTTTGCTTTGCATGCCCATTAAAAACAAGAATGTCCTTTCATCCTTTTCTGAACACCTTATCTGGTTAAATGCAAAAAGTATTGCCATGTGGCAATAAATTCATTTCTATTAACTGTATTTTATAATAGAGCTATAATAATTTAATTAAAAATCTAAACTCTGGGCCAGATACACTTTTCTGACTTTACAGGAGTGCAAGCACACAGAGGTCAAAAGTTAGGCTGCAGAAACCTACTAAAGAATGATATTCAAAGCAGTTTAATTAGATAGCATCTTACTTTCACAGAAACGTTTCTTTAAATGTGAGGGAGGAAGATTCATGTTTGCCAAAGCACAAAAAAAACAGAAGACTCTAGACTTCACTTAGTTAACCCATCAGCATGTTTACTGCAGACTCAAAGTATTGGTATGAAAGTTGCAGGGTTAGGGGTGGTATATTAAAGATGAAGTGAACAGTGTGTGTGTGTGTGTGTGTGTGTGTGGGTGTGTGTGTGTGTGTTTCTTTTAGACCGAGCGTGGGTCAGAGTCCAACACACAACAAAGGAAGGTGTGGCCTCCAACAGTAAAGCAAACAGTCTCACTAACATTGTGAAAAGTCTCACTGCCACTTATAACAACATACTAGTTAATTAAATTAGAACATTGTTACACACGTGTACACACATGCATATAGAAAAGCTGAGTTAACCATTGTTTTTGCCTTATGTATGTTTTGTTCTTGTCAATGCTTTGTATAAAATTACTTAATTTTTTTTGTTGAAGTCCAATATACCAAAAACAATTTAGTTAGCTTTGGTGTAAATGGTATGTACATATGTTATACATGTTTAATAATAGTAATAGTAATAATGATGATGAGAAAGCATGACATGGCCACACTTTCACCATACAAGGAGAGGAGAGACTTCCTCCCTCACCTCCCCCTCTCAGTCAGGTGGAAAGCTCACCTCTGTGGTCATGTGACACCTGAATGAGCTGCACCCGGCTAAAGGTGGACTGCTTTGTGCCTCACCACCTCTAATTTTCCTGCCACCGTCAGAGTGTCAGCCTGCTGAATTTTTCTTGCTGTCTGCGAGGGAACTGTAATTTTTTTTTTATTTTCCTCCCAACATGTCTATCAGTCGGAAAAACTGGTCCGCTTTGTCCAGGTAAGACTAACTCTGGCTTTTCTTTAAAGGTGACACCTGTTGTGAAGCGATAGTGACAATTTACACACTTTCACTTTAACGTAAGTTCAAGCTTTGGCCTTACTCCGAACAAGACGATTGGATCTTTGCTACTAAATCATCTGAAGACATCTTTTCCTTTTTATTACTTTAACAATTATTTCCATGTTTTACAGTTTTTAGTCTTTGGAAAACGTTTTTTGAATTGGAATTGGTGGAAACTTCTCACTTGTGTTGCTCTCCGCCTGCATTGTAATTTACTGAATGTATTGTTATGCTAGGCTGAATTGATTGATAAAATTTGCCTACAGAACTGCAAAAGCTGAACAAGTAAAACAGGTTATGTGTAACGGTTATTTCTACTATAATCACTACTTTCCATGTAGTCAAAAACAAGCAGCTGGACTGGTGTTGACAGTGTTTTGCTTTGAATGTCTTCCTGTTTTTAAACTCTTTGTCTCACTGTTTCATAATCAGTTTAATATTCGCTGACGTTATCATATCATTTCTCCCATGTGCATTCTCAATCAGCCTAGCCCGTCAGTGGACAATGGAGGATGAGGAGGAGGCGGAGAGGGAGAAGAGGAGGAGGGTGAAGAGCAGCAGCACTGCCGACCAAGATGGGGACTCCAGCCCCCTACCAAGGACACCATCAACAAGTGGTGGCTCCACTGGGACTGAATCTTCCAGTGAGACATCTCAAGGCCTCAGCAGGTTGATTTGATACTTTATAAACCAAAAGATGCAGTCTGTTATAGGCCCCATTTCTTTATTCTTCCTTAGTTCTATTCATGTAAAAAGCTGAGCAGCCCAACACACACTTAAAGGGGTTAGGATCCCTTTATTTTGACTGAACATCTTCTTGGTGGGTAGATTTAGTGCACACAGGACACTTACAATTTTGCCCCTCTGAATTGTTATCTGTATACTTTTCAAACACACAAAAACACATTATACCATAAAGCATGAAAAGTTGCCAAAGACACCAGTAGCTGAGTATCTGGAGCACAAGCAGCCTTCAAAGAGAGGGAAATGACTGAACAGCCCTTTGTTATAGAAACCTGACCGGACGCCAAGCTGACAGATCTTTTCATCTCTGGAAACCGTCCTGACATAATCATGTGTGTGTGTATGTGATGTTTTTCTCAGTGTTGAGCAGATGCAGCTGGACTTTGTGGAGATGCTGCGAACACGCGATGAAAAAAGGAGAATGAGACAAGTTGAGGTATTGAGACAGCAGAAAGAGGAAGAGGAGGGCAATTCAAATGCAAGCAGTGAAGGAGAGGCCAGGGTGGTGCTTCTTGGGGAGTTGGACGTGGAGAAGGGCAGTGTGTTCAAGCCGCAACCACCAGCTAAACCATCTTCTTACAGTCCCAACAGCGGAGGCAACAGCAATGCCAGAACCAACAGTACAAAAACAAAAGTAAGTAAAAGGGCTTTTTTAAAAGTGAAACCAAATTTGATTACTTTCCTGTGAATTAGTGTATGTTTCTTCCCTCTCACCAGATGCAAAGGTCTACACACAGTTATAGCTATGTTTTTATCATCCAGAAGTTATCTCTCAGCCAGAGAAGAAGGGTGGAGTTAATGCAGCACACCTGCTTCAAAGCTCAACTTTTTGAAGCCTTCTGTCATGTTTTTCTGTGTTGCAAAAGATTATGATGGCCAAACATGCAGACTTAGCAGTATGGAAAAAGATGAAAACCCAAAGCAAAAAAATCGTTTTTAGGAAAGATCAATGTTGAAACAAATAATGTTGTATAGCTAGGTAGCTGCCAACAGAGTAATGATGTCGTTAGGATGACCTCTTGCATAGTTCTGTTAATGTTTTCTCAATGCAGAATCTGAGGGATTACCACATAAAGGTTAAGTACATTGGAAGTAAGGAAACATTTAGGCTTGCTTGAGCTGTACTTAAGTCCCAATGGACACAAAAAGAGATGGAAACACCTTCTATTATTTTATGAAAAAGGCATTGCATACTGGAAAAAATAAAACTACATTGAACTCACACAGGAACTGACTCAGCCTAAAATATTGAGAGCAAACTGTCAATGCAATCAAAAAATTCTGATCTGGTAAAAGGCAGCTCAAGACTGAAATCAGGCTAAAAACAAAGAAACTGTCCACAAAACCTAGCAACCGCATGACACATTTGAGGGTTTGGAAGCAGGACCAAAGCACAGACCATGGCGAGGAGGCCGCATAGTGAGTAGATGAAAAGGCTTACAGGCAGGCAGAGTACAGAGCACGGAGCAAACTATCTTCTCAGACCAGGACTGGTAGAACAAAATAGGAATAGACAAATAGCAAACTCGGGAGAACACAAGGTAATTAGACGAGAGGAACCAGTGGGGAACAATGAAAACTAGAGAGCTTAAATACAAACGGGGAAAACAGGGAGAACCAATGAACAGAAGGACAGAGTAATTATGGGGAACATGGAACAGGTGTGGAACAGGGTTGCAGGGAGACTGAGGGGAATGTGACCAATTACAACTAATGAGACCTGACAGCAGAGGAAAATAGACATGAGGAACCGAGTAAAAACAGACAAGACTAAATAACAAAACTTAGGGAAAACAGATCTAAAGGGAAATATAAACAAACACATGAAATCTATGAACAGAAAACACCTCACTAAGCAAAAGTAAACAAATACAAAACACTAAATGGCAGATCGTGACACTCGGTGGTTCCACTTCAAACTCTGGTTTTACACCAAAGGCCTGAGAGCTTCTACACAGTATCTTAGCAGGTTCTTAGCTGAGCAGAGATCTTAGAAGTTGATCCTGGAATCTGCTAAGGCTAGTTTCCCAGGTTTACTGTCACATCCTTTAATGCACTGATGACCACTGGCACTACTGAAGCCCTGACTCAACCATCTAGTCATCTTTCTTCTTGATGTTGCTGTTGCTTGAGCTTGACAAGTCTACCAGTACTACTCTCTTTTCTACTTTGACTATCACTGCAGTGTCTGGCTGGTTAGTCATCACTTTTTTAGCATACAGGATATAAAGGTCCCACAGGATCTTTGCCCGATCATCATAAACCATTCCTGGTGATGTCTCCCATGTTGACTGTTGGACTTCCAGCCCATACTTGAAAGTTTTTCCTACACACTGTTATGCCTCTTAGTCATGGTGTTCTGTGTATTGTTTCCCTGTCAGCATCTTACAGCCAGCTGCAATGTGCTCTACAGTTTCAGGGGAATTTGTACACACCCAGCATATAGGGTCTCATCTGATGTGGTAGACAAGCCTTACTAACATGCTCAAACATGTTTAATCTTTTATCTTAGATGGTGGCTATGTTTGCCATTTGTTGACCTCCTTTCTCTGATCATTCCGTCTCTTGGAGCTGGACTTAGGGTCAAACCTCCACACGTTAGAAGGTGCTTCCTTATCTTAATATGAATTACTTCTGGCCAGGTTGTTTTAACAACAGGCTATTTGAAGATTGGCAGGGGGTTTGCATTGGGCCCTTGGACTTTGCTCTTATCATTCAGCTGACCTCTTATACTCTGTGTAGGTACTTGGTTGATGGTGACATCCTTGCAGCCTCTTCAAGGCTGCTGTTTTCTTGTGGGATTGCAAGGTATTTGTAGCTGTCTTGAACATCCGTATTGTTGCCTTGGCTGACGTCTAACCTCTCCTAGGTACCACTCGGCTACACTTATCTAAAGTTACTGACATTCAAATGTGCTTGCTTTGTATCCTGTCAGGTGGATGAGTGACTTAATGTCTTGCTCTTTCTTGGCATATAATTTCATTGTTTGAGGTGATTTTTCACTTCGTTTCTGTAACCTCATTTTACAACGATCTGGTTGAGAAGAAGCTGTCACTGGCAAATATCTGGGACCCACATATATGTGAATCTGTCATCCAAATTGTTGATGTGCTTCTGACTCCTAGCAGGAAAAAGAAATTGGATGCTTTCCTGTAGGACAACAGGTTGTTATGAAATGTTTTCCTTTAGACGTCTGACTCCTTTGACAATCTAGTTACGCTGGCCAAACCTTCACTAACAGCTGTCCTATTTATGCTTCACACAGTTCTGGCACTGCTCTGATAACTACAACCCTGCAGTGTGTCTGATCTCTTACCCCACGCAAAGGGAGAGATGTGTTAATCATTTGCCAAATTCTACAGTAACAGAATCTCAGTATGTTGGATGTTGATCGCTGTTGCAGGCCAACTGAGACCAGGTGTCACCTTTGGGTTGTGTTCTGGCTGCAGCTGTCTGAGTTAGTTTTGGTTGAGCACCAGTTGAAAGATTTTACTACAGTCTTTTGTGCATTTGAGCCAATTGAGAAAGACAAATGTACTTACAAATATGTACCATGTGTGGTGTGTAGACAAGGTGCTGCACAGTTATGTCACATGGAATCATAACATTAAGCACTATTTTGTACATTAACTGTGTTTCTCCTCCGACTTGAAGGGTTTGGGGCAATGTGGAGCCAAAGCCTTTCAGTCAACTGGCGTCTTTTACCCACAGTGCAAGAACAAAAGTGATAGGCAGTATTTATAGATAATTTAACATTTGCGTTGACATGCAGCCTTTAAAAAAATTACTGTTGCAGTACGGTAAGAAGCAAAAAGGTCTAGGGTTAAATATTGAATAGTTCTGCTCAGTTACTGGACTTGGACATTTTCTGTGAAGCAACTGTCCATGCAAAACATCTCTGAAACCTAGATAAGATATATTTAAAGCCACAATTTGAGCCTTATCTGGTCTTGCACAGACAGTACTCTTTCTTACAGCATAACTTCAAATTAGGGCATAACTCCACTGTGTTATATGAATAAAGGTGTGTCACAGGTACATCTGTGCAAAACCATTAAAGCATTCAGTGTGCTCTGGCTAATTGTGTTTACTGTATTTTTTGTATTTTTTGTATTTTTTCTAGCATGGAAATGGAGAGTCATCAAGCAGAGACCCTACACCAGAACCCAAACCAGCCTCAAACTCAGCTCGCAAGTTTGTCAGGTTAATAATGGGATTTTATATTGACTGAAATCTAGGTATTAATGAGATGAGCATAAAATATATAAATATTAAATAAATATTTATTAACCCTTGAACTTATACACATTTTTGGTATTTTACATCCACAAACTTTAATTCCATTATGATCTTATGTGATAGACCAGCACAGGAAAGAAGAAAAAATGGAAAAAAATGTGATGCTTGCCATTTTTCAGCCCCCTTAACTCTTATATGCCTACATAACTTATTGTGCAACTTATTGATTTCAGACGTCACGTGTTCAGCTAATAGATTCCACTTTTGTGTAAACCATTTAAGAAGTTTACAGCAGTTTCATAGATGAATGATAGAAAAAGGATTCCATAGCTGCAAGCCTAACAAGATATGGCCATCCACCATTCAGGCCTGGTAGTGGGGGCATTATTTAAAGAAGCAGTCAAAAAGCCCACTGTAACTCTGGAGGATCTGCAGAGATGCAGATCTCAGGTGGAACATCCTGTGGAAAGAACAATTATTTGTCATGTATTCCAAAAGTCTGGCCTTTATAGAAGAGTGTCAGGAAGAAAGGCATATTTGTGTAATTCAAACTTCCTCAAGCCACATTGAGGACAAAGAAATTAAGGAAGGTGGTCCAAAAGTGAGGTGGAAAACTAAAACTGCCCATCATCTCCACAGTGAAACATGTTGGTGGCAGCATCATATCAGGTTATTCTAATAGTAAAGAAGAATGGGTAAAAATGTCAGTCTCTACATGGGTAAAACTGGTTGGCAAGACTGTGACTGCAGCTGAAGGTGGTTCTGCACTTATGCTGATTGGCTAAATACAAACGCAAGCTACCGTTTTCAGATTTTAAGAGCATTTTCTTTACACTTCAAAATTATCAAATAAAATAAAACTGCACTTTAAAACTGTACACTGCACTTTGTGGCTGTAATGTGACAAAAAACCAAAAGTTCAAGTTCAGCAAAAGTGGTATAAATAATTTTTCAAGGCAATTTAACCAAATGAGAGCAACTATATCCTAAATCAAAGCTGCAGCTAGTAATGATACATTTCCAGCATACTTTTATTTGATGTCTTAATGTTTTATATATGTTTTATTAGTTATTTATTATAATAAATTATTAGGAGATTCTCACACAAGCAAAACATTTATTTAAGATCTGATTGTCTGTGGAAAGACAGTGAGTCAGTCTGACACCTCTGGTTTTCGCTTTAGTTAAAAAAAAAAAAGTTCTGCGGATCAATTTAATGTTGAGAGACAACATTGATTAATGTTATGCTTGTCTCTCACACAACTGTTCATTTCCTTATCCATTTAGGAAAAACATATTATTAAACATGATTTATCAGAGTGATTGTCTCTAAATATTGAAAAAAGCAGTTGAAATCCCTTAAAATAGCGTAATAGTGTAATGTCTCTGAATGTCATATTTATTGTGGGGTTTTTTAGTATGCATCTGAATAGTTCAATCAAATATTTCTAATGCACATACAAGGTTGAGTTAAATGTGGAGATTTCCTAATCAAAACAGGGTTAGAGAATTTTCAAAAAAGCTAAGGCCTCCTGAAAAGTCATTGCAAAAGGTTACATCAGATTGCCGCATTTATTCCAAAATCATTTTGATTTGTGTTTGGGATTTTTATGAGTTAAAACATATTTTTCACCTTGAACAATGATGGCCCAACAGTTTCATCTAAGGCTTGAATCTTGGTGGTTCATGTGTTGTTTTTGATCATCCTAACCAATTCCAATTTATCTGAAGGTAGCAGTTTAGGGTTTTGCAATGCCCTGACCTCAACTGTACTGAAAATGAGTGGACTTTGCTTTAAAGTTTGTTCTAGAAAACAATTTTAATTTAGTAAGGTAAATTAAATTAACTCACCTAATACTGATCCACAGTAAATCAAATGTGTGCATAAATTCTTATTTTTAAAGTTTGTTGAATGATCATTTCACTCCAGACCAAACAATTATAGTAAATCATTTTGAAGCCTATTTCTGACCGCAATGAATGTATGCAAACTTTATTACTGCTTTTGTTCAAAGCAAACATCTCTGTTTTAAATATTTCTTTATGATGGATGTAAGATTAATCTTTAAGTTCCTGCATGTTTCTGCTGTTGCAGCTCTATGTCCATTTCTCTCGACAAGACTCCATCAGGTCGCACAACTCCTATGAGCCCTTGCTCTCCGTCAGCCCCCTTGTCGTCCCTGGATCCCTTTCCCTCACCTTGCCAGAGTACATCCTCTCATGGATCTCAAAGCCCTGTCCAGAATGGACACGCGCAGGAGGTAGTCCAACATGGACACAAACACACACTAATACATATAGGCCTACAGCTTTTGCTCAGCCTCCTGTTTTGCTTGTCAAATGGATTGCAAAGTGCTCACCATGTGCTACTGCTGAACCTTTTGCTTTCTTTGTAAAGCAGCTTGACTTGATATTTACTGCACATTGGCATAACATCAATGAAATTGAACTGAATTTAATTTTAAGTACCGTCCATCAGTCCAATTGAAAAAAACAGCACCCCCTGGTGGTGTAAGAGTATAGGTTTAGACCTTACCAGGCAAAACACAGAGGGCTCATTTAAAATCTGACTAAATGTATCCGGCAGCTCACCTTTACTTTATCCCAGATCAGTTCAAACGGCTCCTCCACCACTGGAGACTTTAAACAGGCGGCCAAACCTGCCTTCGTCAGACAGAGCTCCAGGACCATATCTTTCAGGGTAAACACACACGCACACACACACACACACACAGATGCACACGCTTATGAATGCACACATTCTTCCTGCTAAATGCCAGCATTAACTTCTGCCAATTTGACTGTTAATCTCACATTAGCTTGGCAGTCTATCAGCTCAGCAAAATTTGCTTGTGCAACACAAAGCTTTGGCCTGGCGTTGATATCCGAAGCAATATTTACAAGCTGACTGCCTGCTTTGTTAACACCCAAACACATCACAAGAGAGCATATGCATGTGCAGAACATTAGTATTTAGACACTGACCAAGGACTGCTGGACACACAGACACTCACTGAGGCTTGTTTTAACGTAGATGATGAAAAAGAAGGAAGAGGAGAGCACGCCCCTCCAGAGGAGGTAAGGAACCAACCCTGACAGTTAATTTAAGATATTTGTATTTGTTTCTAGGTATTTAATTGATGATTGCTTTGTTTTATTGTAGCGCAAGTGTCCGGATGGCCTCCAAGAATTTTGAAACAAAGACAGTAAGATGACAACTTTATTTTATTTTTTTTTCTTGAAGTTATGAAACTGACCAAACATCTTTAAATTAAAAGTTAGTCATTATTAGTTGATATCAACTTCATATACATAAACTAATCCTGCAAACTTAGCAAAGGCACATCAATACCAGCTCAAGGAAATTAAGTGATGACTTTGTTACAAATACTTTATTGTACTCTGGCCATAACTCTGTTTTCTGTTTGGGTTTTAACTAGGACCAAAATGAAGATGAGGACAAGGGATCTTTCCAGAGAAAGTGAGTTAATTTGATTTTAACTCATTTTATGTTTTTGGTATTTCCAGTTGTATTTTTTTTTAATCACTGTGTTTTTTGTGCATGTTCAGCTCTAGGCACAGGATCTCATCCAGATCCATCAAGGAGAAGATGGAGCAGCTTGCTCAAGCAGCACAGGTCAGAACCTCAGTCCCACAGACTGACAGCAGCTGTTACACAAAAACTGTTTATTTGGTCCTTTTCCATGTTGTGGTAGAGTTGTTATACATTTAAGAAGATGCTGGAACAATTTTTAGGTTTTTGTTCAAGTTGCAAAAGTTGAGCGCACCAAAGTCCAAAATAAAATATTAGTGCAATAAACGGAATTAAGTTGTTTTGGATGAACAAGGTCCCAGCTACAGTATTTATATTTCTTCCACAATTGTTTTGTTAAATCTTTATCTACAGTCTGTAGGATTCCAATCAAAAAACACTACAATACTAATGCTGTACTGGCTTGTAATGATGACATTCAAAAATAATGACTTCAAAACTTTTTCAGCCTATATTTGAAGTTTAATGGAAACAGAGTCAGAACAAAGAAAGACCGATTTGGAAAAGCCAATAAAATGGACCTCCGGGCCTACTTAGTAATCCTACAGCTGTAGTTGAATTGCAGGTAGTTGCCTACTAAGTGTAGCATAAACAGCTTATTAATATTCCTGTTGATTGTTTTCTTTTCTACTTGTCCGCCCTTAGAAATCTGAAGTGTCACGCTCACCGGATGTGACCCAGAGGACCCTGTTCCTGCTGGAAGAGGTCTCAAGGAAAAGAGGCCTGTTTGAGAAGGATCAGACGGCACAGAGTCCCACCAGCCCTGGAGTTTCCAGAAGTGTAATTTATTATTTACTACAAACACCCTCCATTTTTTATCATATCTATGAGTGTGCTCATGTAAAAAAGAAATATTTTGCATTTTTGTTTTTTTCAGGAATTTAGGAGTTTCACATCGGGGATGTCAGATCGGATCAACACCTGGCTCAATAAGACAAACCAAGCAGGGTCTCCACTGAGTCTTGTAAGTTTGTGCTTTTATTCAGACTGTCAGCCCATGTCTCTGAGACTTACAGCAGCTGGACGCCAGGGGGCAGCAACACTCGTAGTTTCTACTGCTCACATTTTAGTTGTTCGGTTTATTGTGGAGTATTTCTTGTTAGAATTATCTGTCATGGAAACTTCTTTCATATATATATATATATATATATATATATATTATATATATATAATTATATATATATAAAATATATATATATATATATATATGTATAACATTTTAGGTTTTTTTTTAGACTTCTTTAGCATCTTGCAGTCTGCTTTTGCAGTGAATGGCTTGGATTACCATACCTGGGCACGCTGGCAGCTCTTTTAAATGTTTTTCACTCTAGGCTGTTATCCGTACAGTGGAAGGATAGGTTTTTTTACTAGGTTGAGACCACTTTAAATCTGTTACCTAAAATCCGTTAGACTCATAAGCTGCTATCATCTTCATTCTGATGGCCTCAGAGCAGCTCTTTCAATCATTCCCTGGTGTTTACTCTCACTCCAACAGACAGGGCCACACCAAACTAGATGTCTAAGGTTCAAACAGGGTAAAACTCTTTCATATTTTTGAGTAACAATGTTCTTATCAGGTGCTCCAGATGTGATATGTCCATGAGTGATTTTATATACATGTGAGGGTGTCCTAATTTATTCCTCAAATTGCGTTTCCATTAAATTTTACAAAATAAAAACTTTAAAATATATATATTTGTATAGTTTCTGATTGATAAAAATATCAATATATCTGAATATGTAAAAAACATACCTAGTGTCTTAGGGTTTCCTAATGCTTGTAGATGACTTTATACCACATCATTTATTATTTTCTTTTTTTCTGTATTATTATTTGTCTACTGTCTGTTTGTAGGACCTGAGACATGTGGACATCAGCAGCAAGAGGAGCCTCTTTGAGAACAGAGGGGAGGAAAGTGTCTCGAAAGTCAGCCCTGGAAAAACCCAGAAGTGAAAGGTTGTCACTTCTACTCCTCTTTCTACTCCTAGAATAAAATACAAAATGAGCATACCAACTTATACGGTTATTAGTATGACAACCGCTGCAGCAAAGTAAAGGAAACTAAAGCAGGATTAAATTTTAAATCTCTTTAATAAATTTGTCTCTGTATGTTTGCTTTTACAGGTGAGGCAAAGTTCTGGATATTTACCGGACCCCGTGGCTGACCTTTTGCTTCTTTATTTTATTTTATTTTTATTTTATTTTTTTCACTGCTGAAGCACACAAGCGGGAAAGAAATTAAAGAAGTATACTTCTTTTCGACTTATTAGGCTTCTATCTTACACTTTTGCATTGCCTATTTGCGTATGAATTGTTTTGCATAATAAAATAAGAGAAATATGCTTGACTGATGTTTAAAGACATACATTAAAAGCAAAAATGATGTGGTAAGTGAGAGCAGCGCCACTTGTTGACATTCTTCAGCTTTTTGCCTTACTTTTATTTCATTTTTCAAGCACTTTAAACTAGGCTAATGATGTTTATTGAACGCCAGAGTTGTAATTTAAAGAGTTTTGTCTTATCTTATATTTGGACTTGTGGACCATTTCTGCCTTTCTGAGAAATAAAACATTTTCCTAAAACAAACTTCTGCTGCAGTTTCCTTTAACTAAAATTAAAACAGACACCTTTATCTGGAAGGACGGAGAATGTAGATAAGAGCTGAATGCCTGTGTGTTTTGTTAGTGGCAAGGTGCCATTTAAACTCGTGTGTGTGTGTGTGTGTGTGTGTGTGTGTCTGGGACTGTGAACAACTACGGCTTTATCTGGTTCATTTTGGCACGTAGACCCTACGGTCGTGCTCACAGCGGCCTTTTTTGGTGTTAAAGGGAGAGAACATGCTATCTGTGAAGTTATTAATAACACAACAAGGGGGTCCTAAAACCTCTTCCCCTCATTATAGTCCCCTGTTTCACCCTCAGCAGCACTCACCAGTCAGTAAAGGTTAGGAGCTGCACCTTGAGCTTTCTTTCTTTCTTGTCCAACTCACTGCCTCCTCAGGTAAGACTGCACGATTATACAAGTGAAAGGTGTTTTCTGGCCTTATGGCCAACAGGTGAATTAACTGGGTCTGCAATTTGACGTTTAGAGTCAACTGAGCGCGCCCAACCATGTCGGACAATGAGGAAGTGATGGAGGAGTACGAGTAGGTTGAAACCTGTTCTTTTGTTGTGTCTGTCGTTTCCTCTTAACAAAACTGAATGGCTGCACCCACACAATTCGACATTACTAACACAGAGGGTTTTTTTTTATTTTCTTCAAAGCTAAAGGTTTAAACTTTGGGTGTAAACTTTGTTTGTTTTTCCACAGGGAGGTCGAAGGTAAGAATCCATAAATCATGATGCACAACGATATTCTAGGAAGATCTCATCTCCTGTCTAAATGGAAACCCCACATTGTACAAAGCAATGTTTTGTTAGACTAATCCTGCATGTCTAATTTGTCAGCATGATGCCACTGTACTAGTTCATCACACTTGCTGTTATTTTTTAACTTTAAAGATATGTCTTTCAGGCCTACAGGTATACCTGCTTTGTCTATGCACCACAAACTGTAGCTTTACTCTCACTGCTGTGGTTGATTTTATAAGTCTTTTTATGTTGCACAATGATTATCTTTTTCTTTTTGTGTCACAAGTCCAGATAGTATCACTGGCATTATTCCAAGTACAGTAGTTGCACTGTGTATTACTACAATACTCTGTATTTATCTTTATCTACTTACATAAATTCCTTCTTTGTCTCGACTTGGTAAATGGGATGAAGAAGAGGCCATTGAAGGTATTTTCTGCCTTTTAGTCATGAAATTGACATATGATGCTCAGGGTTCATGATGAATGATTTTTGTTTGTTTCTAAAGGGTTCAAAAATTTCTTACTAGGTCAACAGGTAGAAAGAAAATCATTGTTCCTCCTGAGAACTGTTGTGTTTTTGTTTTACATTACATACATGAAAGTGCAAAGGTTTACAACTAAGCCCTAATTTCTTTATGTTATACACTTCTTATCCTTCTCTATTTTACAGTGATGTTGTTGAATATATCTCCAAGCTTCAAGCAGATCTGTTTTTGTGGTTCATTTAGTGCTTAATAATGATGACAGTAGAAAGGTAGGAGAATGCAGGAGTTAGAAAGTAATGTCATTAGACATTTTTCAGCTCTTGCTTTTGGGGCCAAATGTTTTTAGACCTCTGGCAGATGTAGGTTTAAGTAACCTTTTAATTTTACAAAGATAATTCTTCTGCCTAGAAGAGTAACCCAGACAGAATCTCCACTTTATTTTGATAGACAATCTGTGGACACAGCTAAAGATTAGGGTGATGGTACAGAGGTCTTCCAACATCAAAGACTTATAGCTGAAAACCAAAGATAGATCATCAAAAATAAGTGGAAACATTTAAAAACATCTAATGCTAATGATTTTTTTCCCTTTAATTATTGAGAATTATTTTTTACATTTTATTTTTATACATTTATATAAAACAGATTTGTTTTTTGGTGATCTATAGCATTTGAAATCACCCATGTCAGTCAAGCCATGTTATCTTTCGTATTCTTTGACTGAGTCAAAGAAATGGGAATAAACTCTGTCTTTGTACTCTGCTGTTAACAAAGTGTCGAAAGTTTCAATTCAAAATCAATTCTTTGCTAAGTTTTCTCATAGGTAACAAGAGTTCATCTCTTGAGTTTTTGGAGTTTATTTATTATTGATTCATAGAGTTATGAGGCTTTTAATACAATAAAACAACCTATTAAAACAGTCAAGTGTACTGGACTTAAAATCTGAATGAATATTGTTGATTAGGACCCTAGAGCAAAAAGGTCTGTTTCCTTGGAAAGAAAACATTCTTACTAACAAAATATATAATTGGTACAAATCCAGACCTCTGATGTTAGATGTTATGTATGATGTTAGGTTTGCAGGAGCTGACATGTTTAAAAAGTGCACCAAGGTGCTTCAGTTGTAGCATCACGAGTGGAGTAATTGAGTTATCATGCAGCTGCAAAAGAGTTCAACAGTCATTGACAGAGTTTGCCAAGCGATCAGTGTGAGTTTGTGCTCCCACTGGTACACAACATGCGGGCTACCTGCATCTTACTGACGTCCTTCTGTGGCTAACCAGGTCACACTTGCATGCAATCACCTAAAACAGAAACTTCAACCCAGTGCTCATTTACTTGACCTCAATGGAGAGTTACAAAACTGGGAGAATTTGCCTCAGGGGAGAGCACAGCAATGGTATGAGTCAGTTGTGCTTCAAATTGGCATTTATATCCAGGACTTGTCAGTAGGCTGGGTGTGGCACCCTAATGACATGCAATGTGCCTGTGCTACAAATCAGCTTCATCTTCAGGCTTTCACCACATGCAGTCTCATTGAGGTAACTTTTTTCTTCGGAGAGCATACACAGACATGGGGGATGACATAGGATTTTTACACAGTTCTGTAGATATGAATGGGTGAATGGTCATAATAACCAGCCTTGTGCTTTCCTCTGCAGGGGAGCAAGAAGTAGAAGGGCAGGAGGAAGAAGAGGCTGAGGAAGGTACAACTTGAGCTTGCAGTGACAAACTTTATCGATAAAAAGCAGCTACTGAAATGACCAGTCAAGGTTAAACAAAAACCAGAAGTTGGTTTTATTTCCTCTAGAATTAGAATATGTTTATGGTTATGACTCTTCCTTTTTTATCTTGTAGAACTTTGAGATTTTCGTGATTAAAAATACTTTATAAATTAAATTGGTTATAATTAAAAACTAGACAAAATCTATGGTTAAGATTAAAGAAAAAAAGATTCACATTTTTAAAGAAATAAAGATTCAAAACATTATTCTAGGTGCTAATACTCAACTAAGTGTTTAATTTATACTGCCATAATCTGACATGTATCTCAACTCCTTCCTATTTATTTAAATAATGATCCACTCAGACTGTCATAACAATCACAGCTGAAACAAGATATTACACCATAAAAAAAATGTATAGAACCATTTTTTCCTCACTGTCTTAGATGAAACCAGACCAAACCTGTGAGATCAGGGCTTTGTGGTGGCCACTCCAAAACAATAACTTTGTTGTCCTTCAGTCCCTTTGTAATAGTATGCTTAGGATCATTGTTCCGTAGGAAGGCAGATTTACCTCCTGGCTTCAGCTCCTGGCCGATATCTTGAGATGTTGCTTCAACATTTCCACATGTTGTTTTTACCTCATGATGCATCTATGTTGTAAAATGCACCAGTCCATCCTTTAGAAATAACCAAACAACAATGTGCTGCCCCTCATATTTCATAGTTCACAGAAATGTTTCCAGGCTTGCAAACTTTACAAAATATAAAGTTCTTTATTCCTGAGTGCATTTGCAAACTATATGCTGTTTTTTAATGTTGGTTTTGGAGTAATGGGTTCTTCATCTCTGAGTGGCCTATCCGAGCTACAGTACCCTGTTGGTATTAAGACAACTCTGATCTCCCCCGAATCCTTTTTCCCCAAAGGCGTCTCCACTGTCTACAAGCACTTTCTCTTAAGAGGAATGACTCTCAAACTGTTCTATACTCTCAACACTTTTCTTCTAAATAAGGCAGAGGAATGGTTACAGATATCAGCGCTGATGGCTCCTGCCCTTAACCCGCTCGGTGATTGAAGTGACGAAACAGCCCTGAAAGAAGGTCACACATGGCTTTTATGTCTGGTATTCCACACAAGGGATGTAGACTCCCTCAGTGTTTATCAGTAGACTATGTATCACCATTCTGGTGTCTATCTGCAATAGCAGGTGTCTAAGTGTGGCTGCAGCAATCTAATCGCTCCTGTTACAGTACATCCCACAATCAAACCCAATGCACTAAACTTTATCTCAAACTGTAGGTCACTGAGGATTATTGTCCGATCCAAAGAAAAGTGAAAACATTAGCATTCATACTTTATCATTATGGTGTGTGTGTAAAAGCTCATCTATAAGTAATAGTAAGCAATGTTATTCCTAACAGGCCTTTCAGGCCATCTCAGTACAGGACCTGTTTCACTGTGGATAATAACACCATCTTACCAGCTTCAGCCACCACCTTAACAAGGTGTCTCTGCTTTTTGTTCTGCAGTTAATACACACAATTCACATCAAAACAAGTTCATCTCTGAAACACAGAACCCATCTCCTTCCTCAGCAGTACGATGGCTGAACATTTCCATGGTGTTTATGCTTGGTATAATTCTTTGAGCATATAAACGTGGCCTGGAATGGATGAACCAGTTAGGCAGTTCACAATTCTCATTCCGGTATCTTGCTTGATTTGTTTTGAGGTCTGATTTAATGTCAGACAGCAAGGACACAAAAGGTTACATTTCTTTTTGTATAGGCTTTGCAAATATATACTTTCAACTATACACACATGTCCAAAATACAAGCAAAAACTACAGGACATACTTTGCCAGCTTTAAAGATTTGGAAAGTTTTTTTGTTTTTTTTTTAAACATTTTTGTTTTTCTTTGCTGTCTGTCAGTTAGACTTACTCAACACAGAACATAGAAATGAGGTGCATCAGCCAAAAAAGCTAAATTTGGGATCTGTTCTGATTTTTTTTCATCCTGCCTTGTTCACCATGAACTTCTGATATAATAAAAAGCGATAGTTCAAATGAGGTAATGACCCTGCTACGGTGAAAGTTTCTCACTGACATGTCATTGCAACGTTCTGTGTGTGTCAACAGAGGCTGTGCAGCAGGAAGATCAACCTCCCATTGAAGTGGAGGCTAATGAAAAGCAAGGTGAGTAAGTAAAAGTTTGTTGACTGCTCATGAGGGATCTCGTGATTGAAAATCAAGAAGCAGAGCATCTATGTGTTGTATTTGTCTTTATTTTGACATCTAAATGATGATGAGTATTAATTGTCTTCACAACCAAAAGTCACCACAGGCTAGAAGATGATCTAATGTCTTAGTTCTTATCTTGGTATGCAGCAGTCTGCAGGTCCTGAGAAGTCACATGGACATATATATATATATATATAGTCACATGGCCATTTTGTTAACCAAACCAAACCAGACACAGTGACTGTAGAGTCATTTACAGGCATCCAAACCCTTCCGAGCCCTAAGGCTCTTGAACATTTGTCAGATAACCTCGTTTGGAATTTATCTATCGCTCAGGTTTGTCATTCTGTGAAAAGGGAGGCACGTTTCTGAAAATCTGTCTCATCTTTATGCCTAATCTGCACCTGAAAACTAAGAAAACGCCCAGTGAGACATCTGCATGTATTGACATGATGTGTCACATTCACAACAGCTGGAGAGAGTAGCCTTTTAACAAGCTAGGAAAATGTGAATGTAATGTCAAAACTGAAAAATTAGCTTACAGTGCCTTGCAGAAGTATTCATACTCATTGAATTTTATTACATGTTGTCATGTTACAACAATAAACTTTAATCTATTTTACTGGGTCTTAGGGATGGACCGATACAAAGTTTCTACATGAATTAAATGCTAAAGAGCATCATGAAGACCAGGGGGATGGATGGATGGATGGATGGATGGATGGATGGATGGAGATAGATAGATAGATAGATATAGATAGATAGATAGATAGATAGATAGATAGATAGATAGATAGATAGATAGATAGATAGATAGATAGATAGATAGATAGATAGATAGATAGAAAAGATAGATAGATAGATAGATGATGATAGATAGATAGATAGATAGTAGATAGATAGATAGATAGATAGATAGATAGATAGATAGATAGATAGATACAGGGGTTGGACAATGAAGCTGAAACACCTGGTTTTAGACCACAATAATTTATTAGTATGGTGTAGGGCCTCCTTTTGCGGCCAATACAGCGTCAATTCGTCTTGGGAATGACATATACAAGTCCTGCACAGTGGTCAGAGGGATTTTAAGCCATTCTTCTTGCAGGATAGTGGCCAGGTCACTACGTGATACTGGTGGAGGAAAACGTTTCCTGACTCGCTCCTCCAAAACACCCCAAAGTGGCTCAATAATATTTAGATCTGGTGACTGTGCAGGCTATGGGAGATGCTCAACTTCACTTTCATGTTCATCAAACCAATCTTTCACCAGTCTTGCTGTGTATATTGGTGCATTGTCATCCTGATACATGGTACCGCCTTCAGGATACAATGTTTGAACCATTGGATGCACATGGTCCTCAAGAATGGTTCGGTAGTCCTCGGCAGTGACGCGCCCATCTAGCACAAGTATTGGGCCAAGGGAATGCCATGATATGGCAGCCCACACAATCACTGATCCACCACCATGTTTCACTCTGGGCATGCAACAGTCTGGGTGGTACGCTTCTTTGGGGCTTCTCCACACCGTAACTCTCCCGGATGTGGGGAAAACAGTAAAGGTGGACTCATCAGAGAACAATACATGTTTCACATTGTCCACAGCCCAAGATTTGTCCTCCTTGCACCATTGAAACCGACGTTTGGCATTGGCATGAGTGACCAAAGGTTTGGCTATAGCAGCCCGGCCGTGTATATTGACCCTGTGGAGCTCCCGGCAGACAGTTCTGGTGGAAACAGGAGAGTTGAGGTGCACATTTAATTCTGCCGTGATTTGGGCAGCCGTGGTTTTATGTTTTTTGGATCCAATCCGGGTTAGCACCCGAACATCCCTTTCAGACAGCTTCCTCTTGGTCCACAGTTAATCCTGTTGGATGTGGTTCGTCCTTCTTGGTGGTATGCTGACATTACCCTGGATACCGTGGCTCTTGATACATCACAAAGCTTTATGTCTTGGTCACAGATGCGCCAGCAAGACGTGCACCAACAAATTTTCCCCCTTTTGAATCTGGTATGTCACCCATAATGTTGTGTGCATTTCAAAATTTGGGCAAAACTGTGCTCTTACCCGCTAATTTAAACCCCTTTCCCCTCTGCTCTTATTGGTGCAAAAGTAGGTAGGTGGGGGTAGGGAGGTAGGTAGGTGGGAGGTAGGTAGGTAGGTAGGTAGGTAGGTAGGTAGATAGATAGATAGATAGTTATAGATAGGTGAAATAGATAGATAGATAGATAGATAGATAGATAGATAGATAGATAGATAGATAGATAGATAGATAGATAGATAGATAGATAGATAGATAGATAGATAGATAGATAGATATGACAATGTGCCAAGTTGTGAACATCCTACTGAGCATTGTTCAATAAATCATCGTTAAAAGTAAAAAATATTACATCCCTGCAAACATAGCAAAATATGACCACATACCCCAACTGACAGGCCAGGTAAGCAGGTCAGTCTCTCTCTGGGCTGCCTCTGGTCATTCATAAATCACAAAACAAGGAGGAGATAACCGACCCATTTGTGAGCTTTCAGACATATTGGAACCAAAGGAAGCATGGAATGGCGCCTAGAAGGGTTAATAGCAAAAGTCTCAGAAAACTCCCAAAGGGTTCGACACATATTTTAGCAAGCTTGGTAGTAATATGTCTGCAGTGTTATGACATTTAAACCACGGCACTTACACTCTTTCAAAGAAGCAACTCTTTGGACTGCCTGAAACAAGGTCTTGTTGCCGGCTGAAAAACTGTTCCAAGTGTGTCTTTCCAGAAGGTACTTTAGCCTGGGAACTCAAACAAAGTGAGAGAAGTTTGTGTCTTTCTTCAGCTAGGGGCTTAAAGAGACAATAAGAAGAGGAAAAAATGGACTTTTACTTGGAAAATATGCTGCTCCAATGTACAGTGCGGACCATGCTATACCATGCTATACTGTATTACTGACTGTGTAGATAGGCTTGTGATGTTTCTTCATGTGACTTAAGGCATATTAAATTTTGCTAACTGACTTGTAACATTACAGTCCTATCTAAAATTAAAATGAAACTATCCCCTATTGTGTTTTTTCACTGAACAAAATAACCCAAGTCAAAGATAAAGAGATAAGCACTCAAACAAAAAGCTCTTAGGGTTACATTGGGAATACAGAATCAACACGTGACATCTACAGGTTGTTTTTGTTAAAAATCAGCACACCAGCATATTTCCCTAATCAGGACAGAGCAGAGAACACAGCAGGCTGCTAATATTCAAGCAGAAGAATTGGCATAAGAAGGGGGTTTCTTCTAGACAGGTCCCCAGTCCATCACAGAGACACACTGGACAAACAATAATGCACGCACACAGTCAGACTTAAGGCCAATTTAAAGAGACATTTATGTTTTTTGGGTTATGGAAGGAGGCCAGTGTGCTTGGAGAGAACCCACATGTGCACAGGGTGAACACACAAACCACATGTAGAAACCCCTAGCCAGGTTTTAATCCAAGGACTATCTTGCTGCAAAGCAACACCACCCCAATCTTTGTTTTAGTGTAACAGACGTAAACACTTTATCTCATACTGCAAACCTACTTTCTTTCAGATGAATGCTTACATGTTCTGTTTACTATTGCTTGCACCTCTGCCAATACAACAGAAAGACCCAGAATGCATTGTGGCTAGCGTGGGTTGTCATTTTAATCCATCAGTGCTTTTATTGTTAAGAAGCTGCCTCATGATTTTAGCTGGTGCTGCTTCCCTCTTCTCTTCAGAATTTGGAAGCTACAGCTTTAAGTTTGCAAGAGTCACATCTTCTGTTTTCATTGATTTGGGTTAAATAATTTACAAAATGTCTGTCAATACTGACACCTTTAAGTCTTTATGTGTCTGGATACTAAACACAACATAGCTGTGGCTTGGTACATGGAGCAAGCAAACTGTGGCTTTATCATGGCAGAGGGACTGTGAATTAAATTCACTGTTGTGTGACTGTGGAGAACATAAAACCATCACACAGCAGGGAGGGAAGCAGTAGGCCAACCCTGATGTGGCCAGTGGATATTAAATTAATAAACAAGTACGTTTCTTTTCTCCAAAATATTATTCAAGTTGTAAAAACAAACAAAAAACCATGACCACTCAAACACCTCCTTCATGCCTTTAAAATAAACAAGCATAGACAATTTGAAGTGTAACATTTTAATTTGACAGGTTGTCCTTTCAGAGGTCACAGCATTTATCAAGACATGTCACTCTAAACAAACATCCTGACCTCAACAAAGCGTATTTATGGGATGTGACTCATAATGGAAACCTTCACTTCTATCAGCACAGAAAATAACTCAGTACTTGAGTTTATCAGTGTCCCGTTTCTCTGTTATTTTCTAGTCCTTTACTTTAATCCTCGGTTATTCCAAAACATTTCTGACTTTTGCAGCCCCAATGTCTCAGAAGCTGTTTTATTTTGGTTTCAGGTGAAGAAGAAGAGGTGGAGGAGGGAGAAGGTAATGCCAATCATTCAAATGAATGTTGGCACACATTGCATCTTCTCTATTTTTCGTTGTTTAGATCTATTCAGACTTTCTTTTAGTCTTGCCAGAATGAATTTCCTGCTAAATTAAATTCTCCAAAAAGGCTTCTTTGTTGAGACTTGGTTAAGTTTCCTGGCATGTTTTGGTACATTCTCAGCAAATTAGTCAGTTTCTGTGTGTGTGTGTGTGTGTGTGTGTGTGTGTGTGTGTGTGTGTGTGGTCTAGTTTAGCTCATCCCTCTAATCTCTTCTATTTTTTTGTTTCCCAACTCCACAGAGGAGGAGGCCAAACCAAAATTCAAGTAAGTAACATTCATGGACTAGCACACGTGTTTTTCTTTTACAGTGATGTTAATGAAAGCAACAACTTAGCTTTTGTTCACATCTATTGTAATGAATGCACAACGGCCACTTTAAGTAGCTGAAATACTCACTACAATCAGTTTGACTTTTTGCTTACTGTAGACTTTGCTATCTTTTTACCAGAAGATGTTTTAATCATTTTTGTGGGCATTTTTAGTCCTCAGCGAGAAAAATGCAGCTCAATTAAAATGAGGTTAACTGACGGACATTGCTATCAAAGAACATTCCTCTTCTATATATTTATAAACCACGTCCTTGCTACTGCATTTTAGGTAATTACCCTTTTGTACTGTAAAGCAGCAGAAAATAATAAAAGCAGACACCACATCCCAGAATCATGTTGCAATTTTTCTGTCATTTCTTCAGTCATTGTTTTGATTAAGTCATTTAATTGTGGTGCATAATTATATGTTTTCTTTTGGGAGTTCTGTAGTGTGTTCTTATTTTCTTTAAAAATGTCCATCGGCTAATCTGGTTATTGGTTAAATCTGATTTTGAAGTTTCCTTAATAACTTTATTTTCATTTGCACTAACAGATGTTTTGAAGCAATGTTGTGAATTTAACACCTTTTAATAGAAAATGTCTGACTTGGAATCCACCACTGTCATTGCACATGCCCTGAGAGATGAATAAAAAGCTGTATCTTTAAACCTAATCTTCCAGTATGTGTGGAAATACCCCCAAGTTAAAGCAGAGAATGATATATTTCAGTTAAGTGTTCAAACATTTCTGCCCTTATTAGATAATAGGAACAATAAGACCCAAATTAGTGACTATGTAAAATTAAAAAAAAATGAAATTTGTTTTACAAAGCTAATGTTGTTTATTTTATTATTTATCCCTGGTTTTTGAGGGTTTTTTTCAAAGTGTTGGAATATTGGTAAATAAATTAGAAACAGTTAAAAACAATTTATTTCAGTAATTCAGTTCATATATGCATTCATTTGACAGAGCATGATAGATTGGAAGCATTTTTTTCTTTTAATTCTGACTATGCCTTACAGATAATGAAAACCTCAAATTCAGTGCCTCAGAACATTGAAATACCTTACAAGACCAATTAAAACTTATTTTTGAAGTAGAAATGTTAAACAAGTGAAATGTGTCCATGTACTGTTACATTACATGCACTCAATGAAGAAGCTGACTGTATTAGTGCTATATCTACTCATATTTTGGATATTGAATTAAAGGAAAAAGGTGTGGCAGAAAAATTGTGCACAAGCAACAGGGATACCTGTAGTCTTGAAAAGATTTTGAAACAAAGCCCATTCAAGAGTTTTGGGCTGATTTACAATGAGTGAACTGCAGCTGTTGTTAGTGCTTCTAGAGCCACCACAAACAGACATATTCACGAGATGGGCAACCACTGTCACATTCCTTGTGCTAAGCCGATCCAGAACCACTTATAGACATCAGAGGCATCCTACCTGGGCTAAGGAGAAAAGAGACTGGACTGCTGCTCAGTCATACAAAGTCCTCTTTTCAGATAAAAGTATATTTTGCATTTATTTTACAAAGGTCCCAGAGTGGGGAGTCACCAGTCAGCCAAAATCAGTGATCATTTGGAGAGCCATCTCATCTGCTGGTGCTGGTCCGCTGTGTTCTATCAAGTCCAAAGTACAGCACAGATGTCTATCAAGAAATGTTTGACCACTTCATGCTTCCTTCTTCCGACAAGTTTTATGAAGATACTGATACAATGTTCCAGCAGGACTTGGTACCTGCACAAACTGACAAATGTACCAATACTGGCTATAATTACCATAGCATCAGTGCAATGGAGTGGCCAGTAAACTGACCTGACCTAAACTATATAGAGAATGAAATATTGTGAAGATGGGAGACACCAGACCAAACAATGCAGACAAGCTGAAGGGCACTATCAAAACAGCCATTACACCTCAGCAGAGCCACAGGCTGACTGCCTGCATGCCTCACTGCACTGATGCAGAAATGTATGCAAAGGAAGCCCTGACAAGGTATTATAGTACAGTATACTGCATAGTACATGGTCATACTTTTCAGTAGCCAGACATTGCTGAATCAAAAATCATTCTTAATTAACCTTAGATTTTATTCATATTTTCTGAGAAACAGATTTTTGTTTTTTTTTGTTAGCTGTAAGACATAATCATCTAATTCAACAGAAAAAAATTACTTTTAGTATTACAATTAACTGAGATGCACACATAGTGATCACACAGTTTTTCTTTTTTAGGCCTTTTATTATGCCCAACCTCATCCCTCCTAAGATCCCAGATGGAGAGAGGGTGGATTTTGATGTGAGTTACACACACCTGGATTCTGCTAGCTGTTTGAAAACATTGCTTTCAACTTCTTTTTTATTTTAGCAAAAAAGCATATTTGGTTTTTGATGCATTGAACAAAGCACTGCAGTTTTGGTCCTTCTGACTGTGTGTTTCTGCAGGACATACACCGTAAGAGGATGGAAAAAGACCTGATGGAGCTTCAGACTTTGATTGAGGTTCACTTTGAAAGCAGAAAGAAGGAAGAAGACGAGCTTATTAATCTCAAAGAAAGAATTGTGCGTGTCTTATTTACAGTCAGGTAGAAGCTGAACCAATTCAATCATGCAACAATAATGGCAAGACAATACAATCTGTTTCAGGAGAAACGTCGCTTTGAGCGTGCAGAGCAGCAAAGGATCCGCAGTGAACGAGACAAAGAACGTCAAAAGCGACTTGAGGTAGCGATGTGTTTCTGTTGCTTATAAAGCTTTTTACATGTGCAAATGTTTCACTGCTGCTCATTTTCCATGTTTTTGTTTTCCAGGAAGAGAGAGCTCGCAAGGAAGAGGAAGAGGCAAAGAAAAGGGCAGAAGATGATGCAAAGAAGAAGAAACCCTGACCAGTCTCCACTTTGGAGGCTACATGCAAAAGCTGGTGACTAAATATAGGTTTTCTAAGATTTTTATTATCAAATCTCAACAGAGCCATAAAGTGTTTCATTTTCACAGAATGAGAAGCGGAGCGGTAAGAGGCAGACTGAGAGAGAGAAGAAAAAGAAAATTCTAACTGAAAGACGCAAATCTTTGGACATTGACAACTTGAGTCAGGAAGGACTCAAGTAGGTGGAGAAATACTTTGTCATGTCACTCAACATTTGTTCTGCTTTTTATGAGCGTGACAAAGTAATAAAACAATTCCTAAGAGTACTAAAAATACAAACATGCAACCATACCTCGCAGGGAGAAAGCTAAGGAGCTGTGGGAGTGGATGTACCAGTTGGAGGCGGAGAAGTTTGATCTGCAGTACCAGTTTACCAGGCAGAAATATGAGGTGCGTGTGTGCATCAGCGTGCAACGTTTTAAATAAAACAAAACACAGTAACATTTTAATGTTTACTTTCTTCCAGATTAAGGTGCTGAGAAACCGTGTGAGCGACCATCAGAAAACGTGAGAATTTATTACTCTTTTAAACAAATGCCAAATCGATTTATTAGATAGACACGCTGACCTCATGTCAAGCCTCCATTAGCTGGGTGAATGGAAAGTCACCTGACACAATTGCTGCAGATAGTGTGTTGCAAAAGCAGCCTGGCCCCTTAAAACTTTTCACATTTCCTGGTTTTGCAACCACAAACTTCAATGTATTTTACTGGGAATGTATATGATTGACCAACACAAAGTAGCATAATTGTAAAGTGGAGGAAAAATGCCAAAATTTACCCGAAGAAGTGTGGCGTGAATTTGTGTTCAGCTCTCTTAACTCTAATACTACCAAAAATAATAATAATCCAGTTGTTTCCAGAAGCCACCAAATTTGTCTAATTTAATCTAATTATAAAAACAGATGTTTTATGAAGGCCTCAGGTTTGTTAGAGAACACTAATAAAGAAATGACGATGAGAAGATCACAGGGCACACCTGACAGGTCAGGAAGCACAACTGAAAATTTTACAGAGTGCCGTTCAATCCATTATCCGAAAATGGAAATATGACGGCACAACAGCAAAACTATCGAGATCGTCCACCCTAACTGAAAGATCGGGCAAGGAGAGCATTAAACTGAAGAAGCAGAAGCCCTATGTAACTCTGGAGGAGCTGCTGAGATGCCCAGTTCAGTTGGAATAATCTGTCCACACAACAACAATTGGTCATGCACTCCACAAATCTGACTTTTATGGAAGAATGGCAAGAAGGAAAGCCATAAGAAATCCTGTTTGAAGTTTGCAACAAGCTAATGTATCTGTGGGGACACAGCTAACATGTGGACGATGGTTTTCTGGTCAGATGAGACCTAAACTCTTTGGTGTTCACACAATATGCTACTAGTGGCCACACCACGTATCATATTGGTCCTACAAAGTATTAACCTAGGGGGACTGAATAAACACATTTTTAAGGTTTTTATCTGTAAAAAAAATTCAAAATTTATTGTTTTCCTTCCAATTCACAATTATGTCCTACATTGTGTTGTGTATTTGTAACATAAAATACCAAATAATGTAAAATAAAATTAGTGGATGTAGCAATGCTCTGTGTAGACAAACAAGCTAAGCCTCAATCTTTAACCTTACAAGCTGTTATTTGGTTTTCACAGATCCAAGAGAACCAAGAGAGGCCTTAGGAAATAGATGATCTGCTATCCTGAGTGAGCATCACATTTGTCCATTCAAACCAAAACCTGGCTTTCTCGTCACACCCTAGTTACTCCTCTCTCCTCAATACAACCCCTTTCCCGTGTACTTTATTTTATAAAAATAAATATATTTATATATATATATATATATATATATATATATATATATATATATATATTATATATATAATATATATATAATATCCAGTTTTTCCTGCTCCAACTGAATAATTTTTCTTCCATTACCTTCTTTTGGATCAGTGAATAATGTTTAGGTGTAAATAAACCTAATTTTCTTCACTGGCTTTGGGCTTTTTTTTCCAAGACAACTGCAATTGCACGTTTTCATTAAGCAGCCCCAAAATAACTGCTTAAAGATTCAAGTGACTCGAGATTGTACATTTTCAAATTAGGTTGTGTATAACGTAAATAAAAACAGAATACAATGATTTTCCAAATCCTGTTCAACCTATATGCAGTTGAATACACTACAAAAACAACATAATTATTGTTCAAATAAATTTTTTTGCAAGTATTTACTCATTGTGAATTTGATGCTGGCAACAGCTCCCAAAAAAACCTGGGACAGGGGCAACAAAAGACTGGGAAAGTTACGGAATGCTCAAATAACACCTGCTTGAAACATTCAGTGGGTGAACAGGTTAATCATGACCCTCACCTTTTTCGGTGACATGATTGGGTATAAAAGGAGCATCCCTGAAAGGCTCAGTCGGTCATAAGCAAGGATGTGGCGAGGTTCACAACTTTGTGAACAACTGTATGAGAAAATAGTCCCAACAGTTCGAGAACATTTCTCAACTTAAAATTGCAAGGAATTTAGGGATTTCATCGTCTACAGTCCACAATGTCATCATCAGATAAAGTGAATCTGAAGAAATCTCTGCACGTCAGCAGCCAGGGCAAAAACCTAAATGTTTGTGACCTTTGAACCCTCAGGAGGCCCTGCATTAAAAACTGACATCATTCTTTAACAGATATTTCTACGTGGGCTCAGGAACACTTCAGAAAACCATTGTCAGTTAACACAGTTCATCGCTACTTCGACAAATGCGAGTTAAAACTCTACCTTGCAAAGCGAAGGCCATATATCAACAACACCCAAAAAGGCCACCAGCTTCTCTGGGCCCGAACTCATCTGAGATGGACTACAAAGTGGATTACAAAGTGGAAAGGTGTGCTGTGGTCTGATGAGTCCATATTTCAAATTGTTTTTGGAAATCATGGCCGTTTTGTCTGCCAGGCCAAAGAGGAAAAGGACCATCCGGATTGCTATCAGCGCAAAGTTCAAAAGCCAGCATCTGTGATGGTATGGGGGTGTATTAGTGCCCATGGCATTGGTAACTTGCTCATCTGTGGGTCACCATTAATGTTGAAAGGTACATAGTTTATGAAGCAACACATGCCGCCGTCCAAGCAAAATCTTTTTCCAGGGACGTCCCTGTTTCTGCAACATTCTGCAACTATTAAAACAGCGTGGCTTTGTAGTAAGAGTGCAGGTATTAGACTGGCCGACCTGCAGTCCAGACCCGTCTCCCAATGAAAATGTGTGAGGCATTATGAAACGCAAAAAAATATGACAACGAAGACTCCAGACTATAGAACAACTGAAGCTGTTCATCAAGCAAGAATGGAAAAGAATTCCACCTGCAAAGCTTAAACAATTAGTGTCCTCTGTTTTCACATGCTTTATGTGTGTGAGTATTGTTAAAAGGAAATGTGTAACACAGTGGTCTTTGTCCTAGGTTTTTTGGAAACTGTTGCAAGCATTAAATTCCAAATGATTGAATATTTGCCAAAAAAACTAACTTTATCAGTTTGAACATAAAATATCTTGATTTTGTTGTATATTCAACTACATATAAGTTGAACAGGATTTGCATATCATTGTATTCATTTTTCTTCTCTTAATGCAATGTTCCAACGTCATTGGAATTGGGGGTGTAGAAGCTAAAAGCAAAGTCAGGAATAGACAATTTTCTTGCTGTAAGACAGGCTCAGACATGAGCAGCACTGATGCAGCTTGGACTAACGCCCAGACATCCACCCTTTATTCCACCCCCCTCCGACATACACAGTTGAAAGAGAATGAATCATTCTCATATCCATAATCTGGGTGGGAAAATCCTTTTACAAGAAAGTTCCTCCTCCAACAACTTTCCAATATATCAACAGCATTAAAAGTTATTTTGTGTGTCAGTGGACAGTTGCAAAATTACAGCATTTTTTTTTTTTTTTTTTACTTGCCCTGAAGTATCTGAAACTAAAATTAAAACAATCAGGCACACAAAACGATTCTGAAAAAAAACTAAACATGTCTTCCATTTGGTCTGACATGGTTGCCGTCTTAGTCAGAGAAAGGCATGCACAAGCCACAAAAACTTTGCTGGAATGAGAGCCTGAAGCTCAATTAGATGAAACCTAAAACAGATTCTAAGATCCTCCAACATAAAGGATAAATACAGTTTTAGGGTTATGTAGTTGCTTGATTTGAAAATACTTCACAAATTATCCCCGAAGAAATTGACAACCTTCATAATGTCATCTGCACAGCTGTTTTTATTGCATGAATGAACTGATTAACAAGCAATGCAGCTAATAAAATGCAACACATACAATTCTCCAAAAAAATACAATCCAAAACAATACTGAATGTGATCCACCATAAGGCAGAGGAACTTCAAGACAGCTGAGCCAACCACCTTTAATCATGACTAGGATGTATATTTTATTTGTTATGCAATCTACACCTACAGGAAGCTGAAAAAAATGCAGTAATTCTGTAGTGAAAGCAGATAACCCTGTAATGACCTCCACGGTTGCAAGAGACAGAAAAAACATGACATGAGTTGAAAAAAAAAACAAAAAGAAAAACTGTATCAAACGTTATGTCTCAGTGTGCTCCTTTTGCCCGGGAATTTGAGCTTAGCTCGTAATTCATTATGATTACATAAAAAGGGCACAGCCTTTTAATTTTTAGCTTAGTGTTTAGCTAAATTAGATCAAAGAGTACTAATAAAGTGTAGCCAACATTCAACACAGACTGCTCCACCCACTGTCAGTCAGTGGTTGACAGGACTGACTATTTAATGTTGCACAAAACTTCTTTACATGCATAAATGACTCATGCCAACACTCAGGCTACCACTGTCTCATTTTTTTTTGTTTTTTCCCCAAAATGCAAGCCAATGTGAAAAACACAAATATAAATTGCATGATATGCACATTTTATGACAGAGCAATAAAAAGAAGAATGCTCCTCAGTACTGCACATCTAAAGAAACCTCAATACTGGAAATATCTAATGAAGACATTGAATGTTCCTATAATATCTGTATGAGTAACCAGAAGTCACTGCCAGGACAATGAGTAATATAAGAAGTGGCATATTTATCACTTCAAAAATAATCCACACGAAGTGAGGAATAAAAGAGGCTTTGTAACACATATACCCTGTGCAATTACAAAAAGTTATCATGACATGCCTTTTTACCTGTCCTTTGAACAAAATTGGCAACATGTCAGTGAAAGGGTTTAGCTGTACAATAACTTTTAAAAAAAGGAACCAAGCTGTTCCTGTTTGTTAATACCTGTGTTAAGAGCCAACAAGAAGCTAACATCAGTTTGCTCCTTTGCCAAGTCATGCTTCTAACCTGTAAACTAACCATGATTTAACTTGGACATGTATAATTCTTCTGCAGCTAAAATGAATGATTTTTATGTTTGTAAATCATTTAGTGCAGAGACTTTAAAACAGATTTTTGCATAAAAATTTGCATTAATATTTGTGAAGATGTTAAATGGAGTCATACTTTAACAACATGGCTACGATATCATTAAGTGTATTGATAAGTGCTTTCAACAGGCCTTTTTTGTTTTGTTTTCATGGTGAACTCTATTCCTACCTCTTCTTTATGATTGGACCTCTCCAACTGTTTTACATGGGTGTGCACAAATCTAGTTAGCAGCCCTGAGTTGACTTATCCTGCTGATAACAAGCTTCACAGCTAGGCTTGAGCACGTTCTTCAATGTCAGATTCTCTTCAGCCAGGTCCCTTTAAGAAAACCCATTTTGTAATATAGGACCTTGAAAGGGGAAATATTATCAATAATATTTAGACAGAACCTCACTTCCAAACAAACTAGGTATTTTAATTAATTGTGGAGCTAAATACAATTTCTCAAGTCTCAATTTAATTTTATATAATTTTCTGAAGATTTTGATTTGATTCTGATCACTGTTTGGGTCAATTGACTCTTCATATATATGACTGCCTCTGAGATATGTCTAGGTTGTTTTTTTTGACATCTTTGCAAATTCATTTTGTTATGTGAACTGATATTATTTTCGTATTATTTTGCCTGAAAGTAATAAAAAGGAACGACTGAATTCCCACCAATTTCACCACTGCACACTTAAAAAAAATTTTAAAACAAATTTCTTTTATTTTTTTCATGTTTGCAATCTGTCTGCCTAGACTGCTCAGCTCTTAACACCACAATAGTTATTTTAGGTTCCAGACACTAGTAACTGATACATATTACAGTGATTTTGGCATTTGTGAATCTTAAGAATCTGTGCAAGGGACAATCCATGAGGTGGTATAGGGACGTCGACTTCAGCATTAATGCACAATCACCCTCACACTTCACCTACCAAAACATATAGAAACATTCTCAAATTAAATTACAAACAACTTTTGATTATTGATGAGACTACAATCTCTTAACTCTATATACACAGTGTATGAAGGACATAATTGATAGGCTCTTCCAACAAGATTATCTATGAAGACTTTAAGGTTGTGGCTGCAGAAGCCTCTAATCAGACCGGTTTCCTGCTGCAAGCACAGACACATAGAAACAAAAACAGAAAGCACAGAAAATAAGCTGTAATACTTTTTTTGGCTTGTGTCATCTACATAGTGTTATTAAATGTGAATGAATGCAGCCAGGAGCATTCAGAAGCAAGCTTACCTCTTATTCATCATGTTGCACCTGTTAAAGTGATTAATCAGAACCAGGTGATGAATTGTTCGGCTTGGCAGCTTTTATGGTTTTGTGATTCACAAAGTACGCTTTGCTTATTCCCATCTGCAGAGAGCAAAGTTTGACAATCAGTTTGACCTATTTCACTGGTGCCATAACATGCATTACAACTTCAGTCTAAAAAGACAAATAATGTACAGTGTCATTTTGGTAATTTATGACATCTAAGTTTTGCTAATAAGTCTCTCATGTAAATAGAACTACTTGCACTTGTGCAAAACTGTTGTGTAGAATGTGTTTCACTTTCTTCCAATCTGTTTAATTTCCCTAACTGCTCACACGTCTTCCTCATTTTACCCTTTTTTCCCCCATCCATTAGGACTTTTCTCATAAGTAACAGACAGCCTTGACAGCCTGTCTATCTGTTTCTGAAATGACCAAAGTCTTGGGTGTGGTAAAAGGTAGGAGAGAGTGACTCCATGAGTCTAAGGAGTAATAGAAAACCCCACCAATTTAAGAGGGGCCATCCCACAGCTGACCCAGTCTTTAATACAGTAAGGCATTGATCTTCAAAGATCCCAAATAGGGGATGATAAATTGCTTGTACAAAAACAATTGCACATGCAATAAGTGGGTGTGTTGAGCAGGACTGTCAAAGATTGCACGTGCAATGGATAACAGGTGTAAAGAGGTGCAGACCACCATATTTAAATGAGTAAATTGTGTGTGCTACTGGCTGGTTGCTACTGCCCCGAGGGGGACTAGAGGGAAAGTGAACAAAAGCTGTGGTGCTTGAAACATGCAGGGGTTGTTTTTCTGAATCGTTATGAATGATCCAGTCGCTGATTTTTTTTCCTCCTGTTCCGTTCTACTTCTGCTTTTCTGTACTGTTACAGTCTGTTAACTTTTCTCATCACTATTCACAGCAGCAGGTTTGTCATCTCAGCCTCTGCCCTGACGAGATCATCTCTCCTCTCTGTACATTTGCACAGGGCCCCTCTGAGTGGGTAATTGCGCATTCTGAAGGCTGAGTTTGAAGTTGTTCTGCGAGCAGATACTTTATGTTTGTAGTCCAGACCCAGTGGGGCAATGACTACATTCTGCTTCGCCTTTAATCAGAATGATGCATTGCAGGCCATTGCGCAGGAGGGCAGAAGAATGTAATCTGCCTTATAATGTCGTTACTTCGTTCCTATTAATTATATCAATAACCTCAAAGCACAGTGGGTCCTTTATATGATGTGCAATTTTAGTCAACAGTGCACTAACAGGTGCTTCTCTGGTGAATGATTACTTATATGTGCACCTCTGCATGATCAGGTTGGTGGTTCAGCAGCAGATGATCTCACTTACAGCAATGGTGTGCTGAAATGATCCAGATGCAAGAAAAAAAAGTGTTGCAAGGAGATTTATCATAGGAGAATTGTCATGGCTTATGTTTGTGATTCGGTCCAAATCACATCTTAGATAATCCTACATAGAATCTTCTATTCCCATCTAATTTTGTTATTTTTATTTTTGACTGTGCAAATCTGTTGACACATGTACAGAAGATTCTCTCTCCCCGTCATCTGTCATTCTACCTATACTTCCTTCTGGCCAAAGTGACAGCAGACATTTCTGCATCCCAGTTAGTACCTGCATTTCATACATGCTAAATCTAGACACAAAAACGGCACCCGCAATCCGTTTCAGGTTTGATAAATATCACTGCGGGTGGTAAAGGATTACATTTGCATATATTTTACCTTTTTTATGATCCTTTGCAAATCCTTATCTGACCACATGTTGTATAGCAGCTTTGAAATTGCTGTAGTTCCTTTGTTATCAGGCCTATGATGAGCAGAGAAAATTAATAGTTGGGAAGAGCCAAGTGACATTTTACCAATACTACAAAAGAGATGAAAACAAACTCACTCTTTCATACTCATGTCAATTAGACTCAAAACCAGTTCTTTAGTGATGGTTTTCTTGCTGATCTCATAGTCTACTGGCAACAGTCTATCTATTGTGTTAGATGCAGTTGCAATATTTTCAGCACAGCCTTTATCTTTCCATGGTTTAGAAACAAACAGTGTTGTAAGGTGAGGCAAGATTTGCTTTGCTAAAGAGAAAAGAAAAAAATGAAACATCATTTGGCATAATAAATCAAATGTATGATAAGGATTACAGTCAATGTATGCCCCATTAATATACAGGTATATGTTAATAAATTAAAATGTCTAAAATTTGTTTATTCCAATAATTAAGTTTTAAAAGTGAAACTCATACTATATATTATATAGATCCACTACACAGAGTAATATACTGTATGTCAAGTATTATTTTGGATAACTTTGATGATCATGATTCACTGCTAATGAAAGACCAAATTTCAGTAACTTAGACAATTGGAATATTATGTAAAACCCAAAGAATATTATGAATGCAGATTGCTGGGTTTCAATTTCATTGTGGTGCCCCACCACAAGCAAAAAAGCCAGTTATGTGTTCTCCATCTTGGAGACTGGACTGGAAGTGTAATGCAGTTTTCTTCACAACTTCCCCATTCATCAGTTAGGCTGAATAAAATAAATTATCTGCTGCCTTTCAGGACAAGAGTGCTTTATCAATACACTTCAGCTCATCTGTGTTGGTGGGTCTGGCTGTCCTAATCTTCATCTTGATAACACTCTGTAGATTCTTCACAGGGTTCAGATCAGGCAAGTTTGTTGGCCAGTCAAGCACAGTATCACCAGGGTCATTGAAGCAGGTATCAATTATTTTTGAAGTGTGGACTGGTGTCGAGCCCTGCTGGAAAATAAAATCACCATCTCTGATAAAACACAGTGAGCCAATGGCAGCAGATGACATGACTCCTCAAACCATCGCTGACTGAAAACTTCACACTGGACCTCAAGCAACTTGGATTCTGTGTCTTTCCACTCTTCTTCCAGACTCTTCATCTTCATCTGAGAAGAGGACTTTTCACTACAGTCCAGTCGGTTTACTTCTTAGCTAAGGTAAAACAAAACTGACGTTGTCTCTGGATCAAGAGGGGCTTGACACATGGAATGTGACAGTCGTAGCCCATCTACTGGACACGTCTCTGTGTGGTGGCTCTTGAAGCACTGACTCCAGCTGCAACTCATTCCTTGTGAATCTCCCCCAAACCTTTGACTGGGATTTGCTTCACAATCCTCTCAATACTGTGGTTATCCTTGTGACTTGTGCATCTTTTAACCTCACCTCTTCCATCCACTCAACTTTCCATTTATATGGTTGAAGCCAATTCTAAAAACAGAGACTCAAAGACTGATATAGAACATTTTTTTACAATACACATACTTCTCAGTAAGGGTTGCACAATATATCATTACAATATCAGTGTGTCTACATTTGGAGATACTGCAACGAACTGACTGTAATGCAGTATTTGTTGGTTGTTAGTTAATTGAAAATTATTTTTTACTGGTCCTGTTGTAATATTCTAAATTTATTTTGGGTTTTTATTAGGTGTAAGCCATAATCATCACAATTACTGAAGAAAATTTTTTAAATAAAAAACCCTTAAAATGAATCGATCCTGTCTGGCTTTCACATCTTGAGTCAAATTACTAAAATACAAGTGTTTTTCTGTCAATTATATTTTAATTTATTCAGATACTCCTGTATAACGACAAATCACTCCAGTTCATCCTTGTTGAAAATAAATGTTGCTTCTTACCTATCTGGAACTGCAAACTGGGTTTGCAAGCCATGTTTTCCAGAAGAGAAAGAGCACTCTTTTGAATAGCAATGTTAGGTGATTTCACCAGAGAGGGCAAGACTGTCTGGTCAAATTGAAGCTTCTTTAACACAACCTCACTCACAGCTGCAGACTCCTGAAACACATGACAAAGGCGGCATTTCAGCTCTATGTACTACTTCACTGAAGTTATCCACATACCACTTGTGCAGTGAGATGCCAAATCAAGCTTTGTATTGATTTAGTTTCTAACATTTCTTAAAATTGCCATCACCTTGTTGGCAGTGAGGTTCTGCAAGGCTCCACAGCAGGCCTTCAATATGGTGTCATTCTCGGACAAACTCAGCAGTTCCACGTAGACATCTATGGCTTTTTGATCACACAACCACTCAACCCCCGTACTGCCTTCTTTCACACTTTTGGGCTCATTGAAAAAAATCAGAACAGAGAAAACAGCTTAGGCCTAAAACTGTGACCTAAAATGCGGTGATCATGATTTGGTCAAAGTTTATGGTTAACACCCACCTTGTTTTTAGCTTCACTGCTTCTGGGGCTGAAGCATCCAACCATGGGGCTTTTCTTGCTCTCAGATTGAGGCGGTCTTGAACTGACATATTTGTCTGACATTTCCGGACACTCTTGCCATATTTGGAAGGTCAAGTTTTGGAGGATACACACACAGTTCTCCACAGACTAAAGGGTGAAAAGGGAAATAACCACATCTTACCTGAAAAAAAGGCTTAAAGTCTTTTTTTAGCTGTTGGTTGAACCATGAAGTAACAGATCTATTTCAAAAAAATAAAAAAAAAGGCTATAAAGGGTCCCTTAACCAAGATTAAAAAAGAAATTACACAAATAAAAATAAAAATAAACGGATTTTACACTATAATAATGAAGTACCTGCTCCAACTGAGCAGGTACAGTTAAGCCCAAAATTATTCATACCCCAAGCAGATTTAGATTTAAAGCAATCTTTGAGTTTACCAATAAGTTTCTTCTGACTGGGAGTAATATTAATGCTCCAGAGTGGCCCAACCAGAGTCCCGAATCAGATAGAGAATCTGTGAAGGGAGCTAACGTTTAGGGTTATGGCAAGGAGCCCTTCCAACCTAAAAGACTGGGATCACATCACAAAAGATAAATCATCATACCCATGGAAACATGCAAAAAGCTGGTCAGCAATTTGATTTCCATGTTGATTATTAAGAAGGTTCTGAGAAATCTTCTACACACCATTTATTTATAAAAATGTTAAATAAAAACAGACCCACTATTTATTTACATCTTAATCCACCAGGGGTATGGAGAATTGTGGGCCTAACTGTATGGAAAAAAGGCCTCCAGTTTTAATTTTCTTATAAATGCATGTCTTTAGACATGTGACCATGATGATCTACATACCAGCAGTACTTTCCCAGGAGTATGTCCGTATATATTTATTTTTCCTAGTATGAGTGATTGCAAATAAAATACTTAAGATGAAGACCGAACACATTCTGTGTAAAACTTGTGAAGCATGTTCTGCAGAAATTAGGAGAGAAGTGGGAGGTGTCTTAAGAAGTGAGTCATCTGAATTCAATGGAAAAGAAAAATGGATCCAGAAAAACAATCTCTAGTTTGATGAACAGATAAACTACATTTGATTCTAAGTCAAGTGAATGGATAAAAAAATAACAATTGCTTGGCTAACTGATTAGTTTTCTCGCTGCAAAAATCACACATTTACACAATTATTAAATAGGTTGCTGAATAATTTTTCCTAACTGATTGGCTACGTTCGTTCTATTGGCTAATTTTGTCGACACTGACAATCAGAGTGGAATGGAAGGACAAATACTTGTGATGAACTGTGTGTTCGTTTAAGCTTACCACGTCACCTGGTTTGTTCTCTGCCACACAAGACAGAACGTATTTTATTAGGGAGGCGGCCAGTCCGTTGGACTCCCTCATTTTTTTCCTGTCCTTCTCCTCGGCGAAGCTCAGGTTCCTACATGTACATCATTAATCTTTGCTCATTACAAGGTTTAATTTAATTGCTCCAAACAGATTGTTAGAAAATGTGATAACACACCACCAGGTCAAACTAATTTTAATGTCAAAAATAACCTGAGTAAAGACAAAAGTCAGCTTTTCAATGATTTAATTTGTTAGGGTGGAGAAACTATACAACCCAACCTACCAAATATAGAAAAAAGCTGTGAACCTTCTCAATAGTAGCCAGCCAACCACATTTATTTTTGGAGTGCTTTAAGGACTCATCCAGAAGGTCATAAATAAACCATGAACAACATGTAAACCACAGCAGGCCTCACTTGTCTTTACTTTACAAATGCCTATCTTACATTAACCAAAAAGTTTTTTTATGATCCCCAAGACTTAGGAGAAAACATTAGGTAGACTGACTAGACAAAATTTGTCTGAAACGTGTGCATTCCAATATGTTTGGTGTGTAACTAACAGCATTTCATAAAAAGAACATCATGACAACAGTCAAAAACGGTTGTGGCAGTGTGATGGTCTGGGACTGCTTTAGGCCTGAACAACTTGCCGAAACTAATGGAACAATAAATTCTGCTGGAAGCGAACGTCATCAGTTTGTGACTCGTTTAAAACGAGGTTATCCACAGCAATGTAACAGACTCATTGCCAGTTACTGCAGTCTTTGCGGTCAAGGGTGGCACAATCAGTTTATAGGTTTAAGAGGCAACTACTTTTCCACATAAGGCCATGTTAGTTTCAATTCCTTTTTCCCCTGATAAATGAAATGATCATTTAAGTGTAACAAAAGTAAAAACAGAACAAATCCGAAAGGGTGCAAATACGTTTCAGGAAATATATTTACCTCAGGCAGCCAGTGGCATAATGGAAAACAGTTGGATCTACAGGTATGTTGTCATCAGTTTCTGACCAGGAAGTAAATGGCACCACCACATTCTTAGTCAAACAAGGAAGTGCTGTTTTCATTAGGTCAGGCTTCAAATCATCAGCAGAAGACAGGTTCCAGAGAAGGCCTTAAATAAATAAATCATACTGTTAAATGCACCTTTATTTTTACACGTTATCCGCTACCAAAGCCCTTTACTTAATCCCACATTTCTCTCTGTTCTCCTAATGTTCCTTTTCATGGAGAAACTGCATCATCATTTTAATACATTTTAACTGTTAAGAGTAAAGGAAATACACGTCAAAGAGAAAACCCAGATATCAGTGCGTATTTTCGTACCTTTAAATAAAAAAAATACAGCATTCTGAGCAGAGCTGCACTATATATTAAAGTGCTTGGGTCATCATAAAGGACTGCTGTGATGCAATATTTGGTAAGCTGTATTTTTATGCCCACACCTCATATACATCTTATTGACTGGGATGCTAAGAATTACTGTGAGTGGTGGAAAATAAAGAGCAAAGTAAATGTTGATTAGTCGCTATCCATATTATCATCTGAATATTCAACAGTATTGCGATGTCATATTTTCTCAATACTGTGCAGCCTCAATGTTTGAGATCCTATTACAATCAAGTGCTATACCAGTGAGTTGTTTCTTTGTCTCGGTACACTCTGTCGTCTTCAGTAGGTTCAGGGCCTTAGCTGTACCACCACAATGATGAACCTCCATCTTGTTGTCCAAGTTCTTGTATACGAGATTCCTCAGGGCCCCAGAAACAGCCTGGGTTATACATTGGTTTTCGCTTTCCAGGAGTTCCACCAGAGGTGGAATTCCCTTAAACTCTAATACCTGCAACACACAATTGTAGATGTCAGTGACTTATATACATCCTTTAAATGTGACCAGAAACTTATAAATATTTATAATGGATGATTTTCTGAAAGTAAATTTCTACAGCATTCACACTCTTTTAAACAGTAGAATGATTATTATCCCAAGATTTTATGTTGCTGCCATCTCAGAGAAAGTAATGCATTTCAATTAAAGAAAATTAATTAACCGTTTCCCAATTCACATAAACTTTGTTGTTCAGAGAAACTGGAAAATTATTGAAAGTCTCATGTTTCAGTAATTTCTAAATAAGCATCAATAAACTGACATTACAATAAATAAGAGTGCCTTGCAAAAGTACTTGTACTCCTTGAACTACTTCACATTCTGTCATGTTACAACCAAATACTTCAAAGTATTTTCTAACATTTAATGTGATAGACCAACATGAAGTTTGTGCAGAACTATGAAGCAGAAGGAAAAAGATAGATGGGTTTATTATGGTAAAAAATCTGAAAAGTGTGGCATGTTTCTGTATGCAGCCCCCAAGTCAATATATCGTAACACCATCTTTTGCCATTTCTTTTTGAGGGTACGTACCAGCTCTAAACTGAAATGTTTCCTCATTCTTCTTTGTAAAACAACTTAAACAGCTGAACATGATATGTCAAGTCATCAGAAAAATTAACAATTAGATTTAGGACCAAGCTTTGATTGGAAAATTATAACAGAAATTTGTTTTATCCTGCTGAAAGGTACCCTGCCTCCTGCCCAATGACCTCTGGAGATAGGAACAAGCCTCCCCGGACCCTGCATGCATGGATGGATGGATGGATGGAAGATGCTGAAGGTAACCCTCTAGCCCAGGAAACAGGATTTTTATAACTTTCTTTCAACATGGGCTTTCTTCTTGCCACTCTTCTGTAAAAGGCATATCGTCCCGTCAACAGAGTGCCCCACCAGAGCTAGCAACTCTGGGTGTCTTGGCCATTGCCTGGCCAGTCAGTTTAGTTGGGCGGTCATGTCTTTTTATGATCAAGGTTTTACTGTACTCTCTTCACGTTCCATTGCACACAGGTTATTTTGGTCTGTCATATAAAATCCTAATACATTTTTGTTTGTTGCTATATGACAAAAAGGGAAAATGTTCAAGGGATATGAATACTTATGCAAGGCACTGTACAAACATGAAGGGCAGCCATGAGTGGTGGTTTCTTTCCTCTCGACAGGAGGGAGAAAGGATCTTTACAGGTCTACAATAAAGCTTAATAAAACCCAACCTCCTTTTTAGCAGACTCTTTATTGTAGCAAAAGTGCTGGATGTAGCAGGCACCACGTTGCTGGGAGTTCTCATCAAAGTCTGACAGAAGCTGAATTGCCATCGGTATGGTCATTTCTGCTATGCTCACTGTAGAGTTCCCCCTATCAGAACAGGCATGGGAATTAAAGAGAGTTCAGGTGTTCAGAATTCACAGGAAAATGTTTTTGATGCATATCAAAGCATAACGAGTCAAAGCTGAAGGCAAAGAGAAACGGGAACTCACATTGATGTCTGCTCTACTTTGGATGTCACGACACTCCCCAAATTGCCATCGGTTTGTGAGTGGCCAGAAGGTGACTGGACATCGTGCGACTGGCTCTTAATGATTGTCATGTCATTAGTCATTGAACGGGACACTCTACCACATTGGTTGTGGAGAGTGTTTTGTCTTGAAATGGCCTGCCCCTTGACTTTCTAAAGAACAATAGCAGTTTACAACATTATTTAGGTATTACTTTAAAATATGGCAAAAACTCTAAAACAAACACTAATCACCATGCTAGGTGCTGGAGAAATATGAGAAACAGGAACCAAACCAGGGTCACTGCGACTGGGTTTCAGCCCTTTGGAACATTCTGGCCAGGCGGAGATGCTGCCTTGCCGTTCCATGTTGGAGCTGACATTTCTTCCTCTTGTAATTTTAGTAGTTAGACTTCGACTCTTCTAAATATTTACATAAAGTGGAAAGCAGAAGAGAGATGTTACTGGTATTGGTCCCATAAATGTGAAATAGGACAAAAGAATTCAACTGGACTCCATGGGGCTGAGGACTGTAAAAAAAAACCTAGTTGTCATTATGGATTCAGACCTGCTTTTCAAAAACAACCACATTAATATTATTCATGAAACAGCCTAATAACACATTAAAAACATTGCCAGAATAAGGGGTTCCTATAAAAACAGGACACAAAAAACACGTGATGCAATTTTAGAAGGTTAGATCAGAGTACTGACCAACGTCAGGATAATGGATCCTATTGCAGCAGTTTATATATCACCAGCTGGCTCTTGGTTTGTAAAATGGTAGGATTTAAAGTCTTGTTGATGGTCTGGTAAGGTCTTGGGCCCAAACACATTTCAGGGTTGCTGGTCAGATATGAACCATGTGGACCCCTCAGGTCATCACAGTTCTCACTCGGTTTTCCCAGTATAAGAACTATTCTCTTCAGAATATTTTTTTCTTAATGGAGAGAAAATATTACACATTAATATATTTATTTCCAAACAAATCATATAAAATAAATGTTCTAAAAGTATTTTTTTAAATAATCTATTCTCTTTTTTAAGCCAAGAATGTTCCGAGTATCTACGAACTTTTAATTAGTGTTCTATGATTTCCGTTTCCCTGCTGTATAAATAGGACTCAGAGACCTATTACTCTTAGACTCTCCTCAAAATGGAAAAGACAAGAGAACATGCCATTACAGTAAGACCGATGTCTGTTGACCTCCGTAAGTCAGAAAATGGATACAGTAAAATATCCATTTACCTAATCTTGCTCATGTCTTCAATCAGACCACTAATTCAAACGTTTTAAACAACTAAGTGTCCATTTTGACCAGCGGAGGCTCAACGTTTAATGGAGAGATCAATGAAAGGAGATTTCAGGTGGATTTATTGTCGAACTCCAGGTTATGTTTACACCAACGCCATCTGACACTGAAAGCTACTGAAAACAACTAGCTGCCTTTTATAACCAGTCTACCCTGAGTGATTTGCAGGAAGAAAACATAAAAGGGAATAGTGGTTTAGTGCAGTATTATTGTCCAAAGTTCAGTAGTCTGACAGCTTGTGGATAATAACTGTGGTTAAGTCTTACTGAATATCCTTATATTTAATGCCGATTTCAAAATAAACTCAATAAATCTCAAAAACGGGTGCAGTGTTTGTTCCATTACGCAAAAAGTATGGTGTGGGGACGCAAAAGAAACAAAATTCCCCCATGTCCCCTCGCGGGCTCCGTATGTTTGAGACGGTTATAGACAAATCAGAATCAGAATCAGAATCAGCTTTATTGCCAAGTTTGTACATACAAACAAGGAATTTGACTCAGGTACACTTTGCTCTTTGGTTTTTGTTTTTCCACTACAGAATATACATATTTACAATGTACAAATATACACATATATAAATAAAAAGGTGCATTTGCAACATCTGTCTGCTGTTGTTTTGTACTCTATTGAATGTTCAACAGAGAAACAGCCTGGGGGAAGAAACTGTCTCTGTGGCGGCTGGTTTTAGTGAACAGTGCTCTGTAGCGTCGGCCTGAAGGTTTTGAATTTAAAAAGGGAACAGTTTCAACTCATCTTTAATGTCTTAATGGGATAAAACTAAAATCAATTAGCTGGGGTTTTTTTGCCCCAAAAAAATTTACGCAGACACACACACAAAATTTGTATGTTTCGCAGTAAAACCGAGTAAATCAATCAGGCATATTACACAAAAATGTAAGGTTTGGCAGGGACAACGTTTCTAGTTAAACTTGACACAAAGAAGACAAGTGAAGAAAGAAGGGACCTTCTCGTTGCCGAAACATCATTAATCAAATCCTCCATCAATGCCTGAAGCTGACATCTTGACACTGTTAATTTATCAGGAAGCAGAACTAGGTTTTGTGAAAGTTGAAGCAAGAAGCACACGCAATTAATTCCCTTGTGTTTTAAACCAAACAGGGGGTGGAAAAACCACAAAGGGATCAGTCAACCAACTTGGCAGAAGAATTGTTGTGAGATGTGTTAACAGCATACCTTGAGTGTTTACTGTCACTGTACTAAATGCTCCTTTTCCATTTCTGACTGAAACAGCACAAACTTTCCTTACAACAGAGGATGGACAAAAATCAGGAAACATAAATGTAAGATAATAAATAAAAACAACTATTCCATGGTTTTTGTAATAACTTAAAATTTAGCATAGTTTGTCATTTAACTTTTTGACTCTAATTATTCTTCAAAGCTGTGTTCCAGTGCTCCAGTCTACAGATACAGACAATGGTCTTAAGTGGGTTAAAGCAGGATCCACTCACTTGAAAATGTAACTGCCAGAATGAGAATTTGTGGTTAATGCAATAAAGTGAAGCAATGCAGCACTGGAGTAAATTCAAGGTTTTGATTAAGCCAGTTTAGCAGCCTGTAAACACACCTCCTCTTAGGTTTGTGTTTCTCAGCTTCGGGCAAGATTTCAAATTAGATAAACTGTCATATTCTGCATAAAACTCAATTCCAAAGCAAGTGAAAATTTAAAACATATGCTGTCATCAAATTATGTCAAATGTACATTGACATTCATATTTTTATATCAGGAAACTACAGAGATTACAAGATAAATGCCGATTATCTTTCTAGCTCGATTAGTTCCTGAAGGCAACACTGCAGCTGAACAAACAAGACAGCTTAACTAAAGTGAAATATTAATTACATGTATTTTTTTAAGCCAGAAATGAGGGTATACATTTTTGTGAGATGATAAATCATCAATGATGGTGATTTACCAAAGCAAATGATCATCCTTCCTTGGTCCCACATGTTGTCTCGTATAGTTGAATATATTCAGCTGTGGTTTTATTTTTTGAAAAAATTGCCTGCTGTGCATCTTTACAGATCGACAAAATGTGACAAATATATCTCATGATGTGTTGATAATGAGCCTTCATCAGAATAGGCAACACCAACATGTTCCCTAGAAATGCCACACTTATGTGTAGGCAGGTCAGGTCAGACCAAATCACCATAAATACTTGCCCACACCCAAACATAAACAGACACATAAACACACAGCTGCAGCCAACATCACTCGTCTTCAGATTACGGTAAAGTTCAGTTTAGTTCCTCACTGTATCTTTAAGGCTGAGTTTGGCCACCTTATGGAGGAAGCTCATTTCAGCCACTTTTTTATAATCTTATTATTATTATGGTTATGATCAATGATTCATGGCCATAGGTAAAAGTCTGAATGTAGATAAGACAAGTGAATGGAGACCTTAGCTTTTTTGTCAATTTGTCACACCTTCTTTTGGGAGAGAACTGTGGCCTGAGCTGACTTGCCTGAGCCGAGATCACATATTGGACTCCTTAAGTTTCCATTCTCAGAACATTTTTATTCAATATCTAATTGCTTCTCCTAACTAAGACTAGGGAACAATACAACCTCTCCTACCAGGTGCATATTGATGACACTAAAGTGCTTATGTGGAAGTATGTCTACAATATCAATGATTGGATGGGCCAGGATGTCCCTCAAAAGAGAGAAGTAATTGTTCATGGCCACAAAATAAGTCAGGGCCCCAGATCAGCACTCAACCAGACTTAGTTATCTTGTGTATAAATGACGCTACAAAGATAAACTTGCTTTTCATAGCAATATAAATTGGCAATCAATTAAGAATACCTTAATGTCAACCCAGAATGTTAGATATTGGTTTCTTAGCAACACATTTTGAAAATCAGTCTTGCTAATAATTTCTACCACTGATTTCTGTTGATGGCAACATATTTTCTGTGTGAAAATATTTAAAAAGCCTCTAGTTAAAAAAATATGCAGTTGTTTGTTTATCTTTAGGCTTTCTTCAATACAACCAATTAGATTAGGTAGTTGTAATTTCAGTCTAGCTCATCAGTCCAAGTCAGCTTTCACTGGAATGTGACTGCTGTTGGTAAAACCTTTCCTCCCACCTGAGCACTATGAAAATAGTCTATCCACAGCTATATAGTGCTCTGTCATTACCTCTGCTTTACCATCAACCATTAGAGTTTTATTGTTTGTCCAATGCCATTGCTTAGCCTCTCTGCTAATTGGGTTGATTTGTAATTTGATGAGAAGCATTTGGAAACATAGTTGGCAGTTAAGTGGAAAAGACACCGAGGCATGAAAAACAGGCAACTAACGTGATCCTAAACACCTGACAAATCGATAGGGTTTTAGTCTGTCATTCTGCATGATGAAGCAAGACATATAAGAAATATTTGAAAAACACATTTAGTATTGAGAATAAGAATCAGATTAACCAAATATTCAACAGAATTGCTAAAACTTTGCCACTGTAACAAGATCTGTAATCGTTTTTTTTTTTTTTTTTATTGTAGAGTCTGTGAAAGGGACAGAAGTCTGTGCTCTGATTACCGACACATGACGCTGATAGAGAGAGAGAAACAATTACCGCTCTGTTGCCCGCTGACATGGTAGAGTTGGACCGGCTGTAGTTGATAGATCCCCTGAACTTGGATGTTCCAAACTCATAAATCTTGAAAGTTTGTGGAGGAGGGCCTGTTGAAATAAAAAAAAAGAGAAACAAAAACCACCAAAGAATTATGACTGCTTTAAAAAATACATTTCGACATGTTTATGCATAATTATTCAGACTGCACATCCTAGATTTAACTTTTATTTCAGCAGTGTGTTACTTCTGAAACTAGAAAGAAAGACAGACATGAAATCATGTCACAATTAAGAGGCTAAGTGTTGTAATTAGGGCGTTAAAAGACAGTCATCGTGTCTTATCCCTGTAATTGTTTGGCTCATAGGCTCATTCATCAGGACCAAGGACTCACGCCTGTTCCGTACCAAGTGACAAGACGTCTGCTCGAATAACAGTTTCTTTATCTTAGCAACAACACAGACACAAATCTTTTAGATTGAGATTAAAGGTCCACATTGCAAAATATGCCTATAGAATATGAGCAGTGAAATACATTTTTTTCATGAAAAATTACTGACCTATCATTGTTGTGGATAATTTAAAAGAAAACTATTTTAGTGGTAGAAAAACTGCTGTACACTGAAAATAAAGCAACGCAGAGGCAATAATGCAATTCATAGACATTTGACTTAAACAGAGTAAACACTGCTTGCACAGACACACTGTTTTGTTTTCGTTTATGAATAAGCACCAACTGGTTTTCCTCCACCTACCAACAGCAAAGCAAAACACACGCCGTCAGCTTAGAAAAGCAACATCTAAAAACCTAAACAGAAAGCAGATTTCAAATTCCCTTTAAGGCACAAGGAAAAATATTTCTTTCCCCAATCTGACAGACTGACGCTTATGTGGTAGAAGAGTTCCGAGTCAGAGACAAATGTCTAATATGTTTGTTATTACATCCTCATTTTGTATCTATTTACTCAAACTGCATAAAGCTCTAAATTGTTATGGTTTGTGGCAAAATATTAAATCTAAAAGCAGCCCTGCGTGCAGCTCAAACATTTGTTACCTCCCATAATTCAAAGTTTTAGAAATGTGAGCACTTTTGAAAACATTATAAATCCTCCTTAAAATGCAAAGCAACATTTTTTGACAAAACCTTTAAAATTAATGATTCTTTTTTAGCTTCCTACAAAAACGTAACTTTAAAAAACATGAAATTGAGGAAATTACTGCAGCAGAAGCACCTTTAATACTTGTCCAGTAAATGGTAATTTCAGGAATAAACCGATGGGATCTAATTTGACATAACATGAAAATGTATTTACCTTTTGTGGCATGCATGCAAATGTTGACATTTGCATGCATGCTCAAAGTGGCAGTAAAGCACTAAAACTGCAGGTTTGTATTTAAACAAAAACAGACTGCACTAAATATGCTGCCCTCTTTTGTCAGATTCTTTCTCATGTTATTACATTTCAACATTTTAGCAGATTAGACCTTTGCATATTGCAGGAAATCCTAATTACAGAAGTTTTGTATGCCTGTAAACGATTTTTTAAGATGTGTCTTTATTGACTTGCTACTTGCTGGAAAGCGTCAGGTAATTATGGTGGACTGTTTGACATGACATTTATGAAGCGTAAGCAAGTCTTAAAAAGGTGTATTTTGTTGTCCTTAATGACCTTTCCTGCAATAATACTGCCCCTGTTACCTTAACAGCAAGGAAATCGTATTTTTAAAAGGCTGGAAAAGCCTCTTGTCAATCTATTTTCGCGTGCGTGTGTGAGCGTCACATTCTCACACAGATCTAGTTTGGACAAGAAACCGCAACGCTTTATGTCACCAACCGTTTCGATTTAAGTTAGGAACACATGGAGCGAGTATCTATCCGTATCATGAAGCTAAAAACAAAGTCTGGAAAAGCAGCCAGTTTGGCGAGGGACACCTCTGGAAATTTGTATGACGCGCTTTTTTTAAAAGACAAATAGAAACCCTGCAACTGTCTAAGAAACTGTTTTCCGTGAGATTCTACAAATATATTTAACAGAAGTCTTGAAAGAAAGCAGTTTCCATACTTGTGGGACTTGTCGTGTCGTTCTTGTTGTATTTGGACCTGCCCCTCCTAATGCTGTGGACCTGGTTCAGCACACGCTGCTGTCCGGTGCACATGCTCTTGTCGGACGGCATCGCGAGCGACGTGTCCTCCGCGCCCCCGATGGCCGTGGGCGAACGCATCGGATCTAGTGCCATCATCTTCCCAAACTCGGATCCGTGACCTGGAGCGGGGGTCCAATGAGTTCTCCTAACCAGAGTGGGGCCCAAGGAGAAGAGGCGCAGCAACAACGGGTGCAGCGGATGTGCCAAGAGCGCACATAGGGTAAATGTCCCAGAGCAGTGAGCAGGAGCTGTGGACTCCACCCTACGGGGACCGCGCCCCTTCGAGGACGGAGGAGAGTTCACATGCAGGTGTGGGGATGAAGGGTGGAGCCGAGGGCCCGAGGCAAGACAGAAACTCGCGGCAGCCCACGTTTAGCTTCAACGCACATTTAAATACTTAGTTATGTAATTAATATTAGCAAATAGAATGGACCTGTGATTAATTTGGTCTCAGTATAAATCCATCTGTGAAGGCCTCAGAGGTTTGTTAGTGAACATTAGTGAACAAACAATATTGTGAAAACCAAAACAGCCCTGGCACCTTTGCAAACTCTTACGTTAATATTTAAAACTGTGTATCATTATACTTGCACTTTACAGTTATGTTTTATTTTTTTATCATTCTTTACTACGCAAATCTAAAAACTGATGCCTCTAATTACTCTGTGTACTTTTTCTATTCAATGAAATAGTCTAAAACAAACTTAACTGAAAACACCCCTGCAAATCCTGCATTGAGAAGTGGGTACAGAAAATGAATGAATGGAAAGCAACATTATATGACTTTTAATATTAACCTCACACCTCAGAAACAGGGAAAATCATTTAAACAACCAGTCAATAATTATCTTAACTAGCTATGTACTAAGCTACATTTTTCTAACTATAATTTGTTACAAAAGTAGATGTATAGCTTTTGAAAAGCTGTTTACTGTGTGGATATCTATCCTGTTCTTTAAAAAAAAAAAGTATTTTAAAACCTTATTTTGGTATGAAACTACTAAATGTATACAACAGATATTTAAACAAACTTTAAAAAGGGCATTGCTAGGAATAACCTTTATTAATATGCTCATAGCTGTTTTTCCCATTTATGCAGTAGTGAAATAAAGTATAAGTACTAATGTTTCCCTTCTGTTACAATAGAATAAGAATGCTCATAGACACAGTACAAGGATAAATGGCCCAAGGGTTGTCATAAATGACCTGAAGCTGGGGCACTGGGGTAGATAGTGGAGCAGCTGATATTACTGGTTTGATTAGAAAGCTACAGCACACTTAGATTAAGTATGGACACCCGCTACTACACAATCTAACAGATAGACACCACAATGGTGACACATAGTCTACTGATAATCACTGAGGGAGAGCACATCCATTGCATTGGATTGCCAGACATAAAACTGTATGCGACCTTCTATCGGGGCTCTTCGTCATCCTCTAACAGACGGCGACGGTCCGAGACGGAAGCCTCAGCGCTGATCTCTGTAATTATTCCTCTGCCTTAACTTAGAATAAAAAGAGCTAAAAGTTAGAAACTGGCTGAGAATCGTTCCTTTAAGAGTCTTTAGATAGTGTGATCGCTTCATGGGGAACAAGTACCGGAGGAGCTCCGAGGCGTCTGACCGCCAGCAGGGTGCGGTAGCCGGACAGCATTTATGTAGGTTTACTTTATTCCTAGGCTATAAGAAACTTTTCTACAAATTTTCCAAGAGCATGTGCGTTTTTGAACATGAGAGAATAAGCACACTGTTGACATATTTGCAGTAGAATGTTCTGTGGGGTTTGCTGCAAGGACTTGATTTGCATGAAAGAAAAGATTAGGACAGCATGAATCAGACTGGGAGGAGAAAGACTGGAGAAGGGAGGAGTCAAAAGATCAAGGAAAAAGAAGAGAAGTTGCACGGGAAACTACGATGAACACATGCTTCCAGACTGTTTTGGCAAAGGTTCTACTGGTGACAGTTTCCCACCACACCCTTCACCTGAACAGTACCAAGGTAATGAATGTCTGGGTTTCTGTTACTTACCCACATGTAATTGAATCTCCAAGAAAAAACAAAAAAAAACAAACTGCAGTTGATGCCAACAAAGTAGGGTTTTATCTCTGCCACTGATTCTTTACAACCCAGAAGTAAATGGAACTGTATATAATATACATTACATGATTTCAAAAGTGTCTTAATTTCATGTTTTGTCATACTACCTTACATACAGTACATCAGTTGCTGCATATAGGCCTGTAAAAGACTGTTAGGAAAGGGCCAGTTAGGTGCTAATGATGACATAGAACGTCACTTAAAAACAACAATGCCAATACATAGAAAAAAACGGAATCCACAAAAGGTTGGGAATTTTATGTCAACCAGTGGTGGTTGCTGCATGGATGCTTTCCTGGATGAACCTCTCCATCTGTGTCCAAAGCAAAATACAAACACATATTGGGTTCACAAGAATGAGATGATGTTAGTGGCTGATATGACCACATGGACGAGAATTGAATGTAGAAAACTTTTAGGAAACAAATGACCTTTCATTTGCTAATAAGAAGTCTTATACATTTGCATCATCAGTGTTCTCAGATTCTGAGCCTCATGGGATGGATCATCACACTATAAAAAGTAATGTGGAGACTTTAATATCTTTTAGAATTTGACCGACATGGTTTGTACCAAAAGGTATATCCAGATCTTGAGTAATGTGTATATATATATATATATATATACAGGGGTTGGACAATGAAACTGAAACACCTGGTTTTAGACCACAATAATTTATTAGTATGGTGTAGGGCCTCCTTTTGCGGCCAATACAGCATCAATTCGTCTTGGGAATGACAGATACAAGTCCTGCACAGTGGTCAGAGGGATTTTTAAGCCATTCTTCTTGCAGGATAGTGGCCAGGTCCTACGTGATACTGGTGGAGGAAAACGTTTCCTGACTCGCTCCTCCAAAACACCCCAAAGTGGCTCAATAATATTTAGATCTGGTGACTGTGCAGGCCATGGGAAAATGTTCAACTTCACTTTCATGTTCATCAAAACCCAATCTTTCACCAGTCTTGCTGTGTTTTTGGTGCATTGTCATCCTGATACACGGTACGCCTTCAGGATACAATGTTTGAAGCATTGGATGCACATGGTCCTCAAGAATGGTTCGGTAGTCCTTGGCAGTGACGCGCCCATCTAGCACAAGTATTGGGCCAAGGGAATGATTTGATATGGCAGCCCAAACCATCACTGATCAACCTCCATGCTTCACTCTGGGCATGCAACAGTCTGGGTGGTACGCTTCTTTGGGGCTTCTCCACACAGTAACTCTCCCGGATGTGGGGAAAACAGTAAAGGTGGATTTATCCAGAGAAAAAACATGTTTCACATTGTCCACAGCCCAAGATTTGCGCTCCTTGCACCATTGAAACCCACGTTGCCATTGGCATGAGTGACCAAAGGTTTGGCTATAGCAGCCCGGCCGTGTATATTGACCCTGTGGAGCTCCGACGGACAGTTCTGGTGGAAACAGGAGAGTTGAGGTGCACATTTAATTCTGCGGTGATTTGGGCAGCCGGTTTTATGTTTTGGATCCAATCCGGGGTTAGGCACCCGAACATCCCTTTCAGACAGCTTTCTCTTGCGTCCACAGTTAATCCTGTTGGATGTGGGGTTTGTCCTTCTTGGTGGTATGCTGACATTACCATGGATACCCTGGCTCTTGATACATCACAAAGACTTGCTGTCTTGGTCACAGATGCGCCAGCAAAACGTGCACCAACAATTTGTCCTCTTTGAAACTCTGGTATGTCACCCATAATGTTGTGGCCCTTTCATTATTTTTGAGCAAAACTGTGGCTCTACCCTGCTAATTGAATCTTCACACTCTGCTCTTTACTGGTTGCAATGTGCAATCAATGAAGACTGGCTACCAGGCTGGTCCAATTTAGCCATGAAACCTCCCACACTAAAATGACAGGTGTTTCAGTTTCATTGTCCAACCCCTGTGTGTGTATATATATATATATATATATATATATATTTATATTATCTCTCTTCTAAAGTGAAACGAGGATATAACAGTGCAGTTAATATCAAAGGCGACAATAAACTGCTTAAAAGAAAACCACTATTCAGGCTTATTCAGAGGTGACAGTGTAGAAACAGAGTGTAGGCATAGAAGGTAGGTGCTAGGGTAGGAGATGTTTTCTGAAGAGCTGGGTCTTCAAGAGATCATAAAGGGTAACCGGTACCCTGAGTACGTCATTCCACCATCGTGGAACAGTGCATGAAAAGAGTTTGGTTTGTCTTGAGCGTGGTGTAGCCCCAGCAAGAAGACTGGAGTGACTAAGCTGTGACCCACAGTAGGCCTCTGCAAGAGCATTCAAGTAGATAGGAGCCGTTCCATTAAGCTCTTTAACGGTTTTAGACCATACTGAAAAAATATACTTTTTTTACATTTATCTTTTAAAGTAGAGACTACGTGAAACAAATTCTGGAATGTAAGCATTTTCCCCACATTGACTATATAAGCTGTAATACAAGCAGCCTCAATGCTTTTGTTAAGTCTGTCTTTGTTCAGCGGCTTTAAAAGTATGGTGTTGGCGGGTGTGGCCACCCAGACCACAAGGACTAATGCCTGCCAACACTAAGAAAATGTATTTGGAAATTTTGAAAACAATAAACACCCAAACACCACTACCTATAAAATTCCACCTAATGCCCTGCCACATTTTCTGCAGTTATTTAACACTTTATCTATTGCTTTAATGTATATGTATCCCTGCACATAAATTTAAATTGACTTCACACTGTAGGTAAAAGTTAAAAGTAAAATTTATATGAACAAGATTAACTTCCACAACTAAACCACAGCTAAAATGTATTACATTTACTTTTTTTTAATAACTTTGTCCTGAACAGGAAATAAAAGTTCAAAAAATTAATAAGTGATTCATTCATCTACACCACTGAACCAAGACGTTGAATCTTTTCAAACTTAAGGAACGACAACAGTAAACTTAGTTCTTAGATAATGAATAAATACACGGACGAGAAGGGGGAACAAAAATGAAGTTGTAAAATCTCAAATAAGACATGTTAAAACAATGCATGTAAAGAAAGTAAATTTTGAAATGCAAGATGTATTTGGAATCATTGTTTAGGTAACCTGATGTTATAGCACCACCTTGTAGGTGAAAGTACGTACTACACTTTCAAAAGACAAACCGGTAAGAGGATTTATTTTAATTATTGATTCAAACTTTCATTTCTGGATTTCAAGTTGAATGATTTTACTTAGCATTTCAATTTTAATGTAATTACGTTTTAATCACAATTTATCATCTGTAGTCATTTTAGTTTTAATTGACTTAAGGTGTCAGAGAAACCCATTTTAGGGTCTCTTAAAGCCTTAGGAGACATACCTTTTACAATACACAAATAAAAAATTAAGCTGTGTTGTTTGAAATAACTTTATTTGGATTTGCTTCTTCTATAAAGTTAACAAAGCCAAAAATATTTTACTATAATTTGAATTTTAGTCTTTTGGCACAAGTGTTTAATTTAGTGTTCACATTTTTACAATGTAAAAAACTAGTCTAACATTTTCCTTCTCCAAATTAATGGTATATTGAGGCTGTTTTGAAACCGAGCTATGATGGGTCACTTAATTGGGGTCAAAGCTCATCTAAGACATCTAAGAATGATGTTCAATCTGTAAGCTAAGAATAAAAATAATGTACAACTATAAGACTTCTGAGACGTGGTCGTCAACCTACAGAATTAGAAAATCAGCCAAGAGGTCCATGGTAACTCTGGAGGAGCTGCAGATCTCACAGCTGGCGGGAAAATCTCTCCAGAGGGCAAGTACAAATCAATCACCTCCTCAAATCTGGCTATTAACGAAGGACGGCCACAGTCCATGTAGGAGGCACAACAAGAGGACGAAGGTGCACTGCTCAGATGAAAAAAAGCCTGGACTTTTTGACCTTAATGTGGGTGAAAACTAACATAGCACATCACTCTGAACATACCATGTTGATGGTGAAACATGGTGCTGGTGGTATCATGCCGTGGGGATCCTTTAGTTCTCCAGGGACAGGTAGGGTGGTCAGATGTGGCAAGCTTAACGGGGAAAAAACTGGAAGACATGTCCCAAAAGCCTTCCAGCTGTAAAAACAGTCTATCGCCATCTTGTTACTACACAAACGTTTTATCCGTCTATCCAATAAAGTACATAAAGCCATGTGGTTTTATCGTGACAAAATGTGATCAAGAGGTTTGAATACATTTACCTGGTACTGGATACCAACCCGGACAATTTGATATCAAGTATTCATTTTGCTGCCAAGATAGAGGTTTCAAACACTGAACACTAAACAGAATATAGAACTTAATTTAAGATTTTTATTTTAAAAGTCGTTAAAAATGATAACTTGTCTCCTCCTTCCGACTCAGACGTGAATTTACTGGTACAGCATAAAGGCACAGATTTTATTCTGAAATTGTGATTCAAAGACAGGAAAAAAACACAGCCCTTCTCTTCCAAGCCAGAATAAAAATTGAATTTCAGCCATATCTATTTAAAACAGAATCAGTCGTCTTCTGTTTTAGTTTAGGTAATCAAGCCAGCAAATATATATGTATAGAGATGTATATAAAAAAAAAAAAAAAAAAAAAGAGGGTGAAAGCCATGCGTACCAGTTTACTAAAAGTTTTACAAAAAGGTAAAAGTGTCAGATGGACAGTTCGTTAGTGTTGACAGGTAAAAATCTACCCCAATGCACTTAGGGTGACGTTAATGTAGTCTGTACCATCCATACATCAAGATTAAACCTATACATCCGTCATTTATCATGCTTTCTCACTGTGTTGGTGAAATATAAAAAGAAATACCTTACAAAACACATGTTATTGTTTTGGCTTAAACATAGTACCAATACAAATGTAGTGTACACATCCTATACATCAGTGCTCCTCAGCTTAGCACATTCTTATCTTTAACTCAGGTGGAGGTAGAAATACTCCAGCAAGCCCACACAGTCAGAGTAAAGATAGCCTGTTGTTTATGAACCTTTAAAAAAAATACATTTGAACAATAAAAAGTGTGAAACTAATTTGAATTTTGTTATTTCCTAACAGTTTGAAGCCCAATATTCTGGTACATTTTACCTCCGCAGTGTGCATCACTGAAGACAAACTAATGCTTCTATAATATTGCTCTCTCCTTACATTATTATAGTGTTTAAAAATAAATACGACATGCACATCTTTACATGTAGTGCATTAATGTCTGAGGCGAGGCAGACTCTCTGCAATAAGATAATCCTATCTTTGATCAAACTGATTAAAGCCCATGATTTTCACGTAACAGAATTTGTACCTTTGAAAGATACAGAAATAGCAAAAAACGCCAACATGGCAGGTTACAATGACATTCACTAAAATCACTTGTTTAGAAAAGTATATTTAAACTCGTCTCCCTTCAGTCTTTACTACGATATATAAACATGCCTCACCACAGCTTTAATCCCATTGTTTAAAATGTTTTAACCATGCAAGAAAAAGTCCCTGACCAAAATTCCAGCCAGTTTTGCTTTTCTTTCCTGCAGCGTCAATAAATCAAGTTTCTAATTTAGAAAGCAAACAAAACAGACACCGAGCAAACATTTCAGTGACCGCTGGTGCATTCTGGGATGTGGCTTCGCTTACCAACTGTAAAATGTAGACATCAAACAAGCGAAAAATGTGACTACGGTGTGACGGTTGGTCTAATTTAAAACAAAATAAAAGAACAAAAATAACGAGTGTGTTCAGAGTAAAGGAGTTGGGGCTCTGTGTGCCGAGCTGGAAATAGTGTTTTAAAGTCGGTTGTATCAAAAGTCCGATGAGTCTCTGCACCAGACGCGCGGCTAGTCATTGACGAGGCGATAAACATGGTACTGGGCTCCGTGTTCGCTTGTGGACACTTCGAACACGAAGGCAATGCACAGCAGAGTCTCCTGGGTCTCTCTGTTGGACACCACCTGACAAAGGTCAAAAAGGACAACAGGATGGTAAGGACTCACGAGTTTATGGTAAACGGTAAATATACAAGAAACATAAATTACTAGAAAAACAAGTTAAGTAGGTTAACTTTATAACTTAACTTATTATCTTAAATTAAATATAATTTTAAATGATCTTGGTGTCTTTTGCTTCTGGTATGTGATTGATTTTGCACTTAACTTGCTGAACTAAACTTGGGTTTTAGTGACTAACCTTTACAGGCAGCATCAAAAGCTGCTGGCAACAGGCTTAAGTCGGCTTATGAACCCTTATTCCAGTTTAACAAAAAGGTAAAAAGAAGCTCAAAGTTAGTCGAAAGACTAATCATAAAAAGAACATCAGCCCTAGTAGGGAGAACATTTTGATTTAATTTCCTTAAACAACAATAAGTCCGTTTTACAAGCAAATTTCTTTTGCATGTTTCACAAAAATAACAACTAGAAACAAATACACAAATGTAAGATGCATCAATGAATGTAGAAATGAAATTTAATATCTAGGATGGAATATTTCTAACCTATTTAAGACTTTGAAGCCTAAGATTGAGATGATCAAACCTAAGACTCTGTATGACTAAGATGCGCAGAGCCCCTGAATGACACCAACAGAGATCCGATTTAGAGGATGGTGATGAATTATCCAACAGATTGGTCAGAATCCATTTTAAAATCTACTAACTATGCAGATCTTAGAGAAACATTGTATCCTAAATACTAAAAACGTGAACACAATAAAATTTGTTAGAAGAGTTTGGTAACGTAGTAAAATACCTGCAGAATAGTGAAGTTCTCGAGCACACTGTTCATCATGTATTTCTCTGGCAGATGTTTGAGTTTGTGGATAAAGTTGATCATATATTCACACATAGGTGAACGATGGATGCGGAACATGTACTTTCCTCCTTCTAATCGAGCGTATTCGGTCTGCATGGGGAAATCCACACGTGTTAACATCTACTAAAGCCCATATCTTAAGTTCTTTCTATGCAGCGGAACAAGAGTTGATTATCTCACCTCAACCTTTTCCACCACCTGTTTTCCGAAGGAGCAAACCTTGGTGGAAACACTGATGGTGATGTTTTCGGCACCGCTGTACTGGCTGCTCACTCCGTAAAAGGCACCAGAGCCCTCCTCAATGTCACCGCTCAGGTCCGCCTGGAACAAGAATGTGACCCACAGACGGCAAAGCTTAAATCAAGAAGCTGCTAACGTGAATAATAACAGCTACGGTGCTGATTTATAACACTGTAAAATGTGGATCGTGATTAGTGTGTTTTTCCACAGCATTTCTTTCTGACTTTTGATCAGTTAAAACATTAAAGACATCCAACTTAAATGTTATCCGACTGGTACTATCTGAGGTCAGGTGATTAGCCTCCCATTGATGTTCCTCCTAATTCTCATAGACAATAACCGTCTTTATGCACTAACCCAAAACTTGACGAGAAAGAACGCATTGTGAGGCCCCTTTTCATACAGCTCCTTCAGACCTCCTTTCTTTTCCGAGAACTTGTCGTAAATCTGCCTCACATCTATAGACTCCAAAACCGGGTCGCTGTAGCCTGGATTTGATGGTCCGATGTGAACAAAAAGGTGTTTATACTGCCGGGAAAGAATGTGAAAGTGAGCGAGAAGAACAAAACAGCATTTGACACAACAGTACACATCTATTTAGTAATTTCTTTCAATTACTATAAGTACCGTTTCCCTGTCTTTTTGAGTCTCCATAAAAGCAGAGTACTCAAGCAGGCGTAGTTTTCCAGAAGCAATGGTTCTATCTTGCCATACAGGAGCGGCGATGGCTGTAGGCCGAGGAGGCGGCAACGTCTCATAACCTGTCATACATTTAAACATGATAAAATGTGCCTGGGTGTATCTACATGTATTACTGAAATCAAGGATTGGGTTTCGAGTCTTACTGATAGGTGGAGGGACAGGTGCTGGTAGTGTAGTGTACGGAGGCTGTGCAAAGGGCTTGATGCTAGAAATATTAGGAATTAAAAAATGAGATGCTGCTGCTAAAAACAGCTCAAAGGAAGATACTCATCCAGTTTCTAACCTACAACCTAAACCAACATACTTACTCCTGAGAATGTCCAGGCTGTCCTGGAACAGGTCCGGGCCAGTACTGAGGAACAAAGAAGAAGAGAATTAAGTCACAGAGTGTTTACCAAGAAAACCTAAAGAAAAATCAGATGAGTGTGTCTAGTTTTTGTTTAGGGTGCTCCAATCAGGAGTTTTGGGACCAGCTGTCGGTTACTAAGAGCATGATCTGCTGGAACAGATACCCAATGCAGACGCATCGTTCCTAGATTGACTTCATGTCGTTAAGACATTCAGGTTTTAAGTCAAACAAAGCCTGATCAGATAAGTTCGAGACATCTCGCAGCTCTCCTTTAAACCAATATAATTAGCTGGGAAATTTTCATTAAACTTAACAGGACGACTTAGTTAATGGGACTAGTAAGCTACATACAAACACAAAAACTGAACTGTTCTCCCCTCATTAAACAAATAATCCTACATCTTGGCTCAGTCCTTTTCTGTACCACTTTATTCTGCTGAGATTATTCAGGGCTTCCATACGTTTTATGTTAAAATTCCACCCTTTTCCAAACTCTAATTTCCAGAGTTCTCATTATGTTTAGGACAACTTCAAAATCTATAATGCTTAAAAGTTATACATATTTAAATATAAATATAAAGCTTCACTCAGAAGTTAGATGTCAAGATATTCAAAACCAGGAAATAAAAAAATTAAAGTAAAATCACAGACCGTAACTTGGATGGATGGATGGATGACAGACAGACGGATGGACAGACCAGCAGTCAGTTGGATGATAGAAAAATATACAGAAGATAGATGGACAAACAGATGGACGAACACACAGTTGGAAGTGGAACAGAAATGGATGGATACAAGGACGATTCAACGGTGGACAAAAGGATGGAGTGAGGGACGGATAGAAGGACATACAGATGAATGGATGGAATATTTAGATAATGGGACGAGGGTTTAAATACAAATATTTTCCTGTTAAAACCCAGGCCTGGAAAAGACTAATTCCATACTTCTCCAGACTCATTTACATTTGTAGGATTTTTATAAAGATAAGATCTATTGGTAGAACAAAGTAAATAGAAATAATGGACATAACTCTAGTTTGAGTACTTTTGCTGCCCTCTAGTGGTGTCTAAAGAAAGGCAAATATGCACAGTTTTTTTTTTAAATACCTGCCTGGATTTTCTCATCAACATGTTCAGTGACCATGAATAAAAAAAATAAATCAATCAAGACGAATATTTGGCAATATAGACTGATGGCCTGTTAACTGGAGCACCCTTAGTGTGTGTCTCACTCTGACTGGTGGAGGGAAGGGAGTCTGAGGTTTCATTACACTCGTAGAAACAATCTGAGCTGACGACAGGTTGGCCACTGTCTGGAGTGCCTTGTCTTTGGATACCTGATCCTAAATGAAATGAGAAACACACACAGAGTAATACACAATGGTAAAAACAACCCATCGCTTATAATGTAGGGTAACATTGTAGGGTCATTTTATACAGTAGGCCAGCCAACATTCACTTCAATTCAGCATGATGCATTTACTATATAGGACAAGACATGAAAGACAGCAAAGCACAGCCAAGAAGCAAAAGCTGGAGGCGTATCAAGTTGGAACAGCTATCCATCACCAGCACTTAGATAAAGCCACTAAAAACAAAAGAGCAATGAGCAGAGTTTTTAAGTTTTGCACTAGAGCTGCAATTGGAGCTACCAGTAACATAATGTAATGCCAGCCACACAGCACAACAAAAGCCTGAAGCAGAGAACTGGAGTTGTGTAACCAAAACTTACCAAGTTCATGGCCTACGGCAAAAAAGACATGTAATAAATTCAATTTAGTACACTCAAAATGTAGGGGACAGATGTTGGGCAACACAAAAACTCTTTGCCTGTTGTGAAATTCATTCGGGGCAGTTATCACTCTGGATTCCTCTGTACTCTTCACAAACTCTGGGATTTGAAATGGCTCATATTCTGCCCAAAGAGCCCAAAACGTGGCAGAAATAAAGCAACACTAAACAGAAACTTTTGGTACGAAAACTACTACTACTACTTAATCTTACTAATTAATCTGATTGTGATTAATAGATTAATCAATTATTTTAATAATGGCCAACTAATTTAGTAGAGGAATAATCGTTAACTGGAGTATACAGTATCTAAAACATGCCATTTGCTGAAAGAACAACCAACTCAGAGCAGCAGTTAGGCCAAAATTGTACAAAAAATATAAACATTTTGCATTTGAGATGAAAACCCTTCTTTGTCTGTAAATATGCTCTATCAATTAGCAAAATCATTGTTAGTTGCAGCCCTAGTATTGTTGAAATAATGTACCAACAACCTGTAAATGATGGACCACAAAATGCTCTAAAGAGGACAAAATATTTCACACACAGGTTTAAGACTGGACTCAACCAGACAGTAGGGCTAAAACAATTATTCGTGATTATTAATTTAGTAATCGAATAATCGTTAACTGGAGAATACAGTATCTAAGACATGCCATTTGCTGAAAGAACAACCCACTCAGACGATGAAAAACCTTTGTCGTCTGTGATTATGCTCTATCCAGAACTCCTCAAGTGAAATGGCTTTAGCTTGATCTGGTTTAAATTCTTTAAAAAAAATGAAATCTCCTTTTAAGCACCTTTTGCTATCCGATTATTAATCAATTAATCGAACAAAATTGTCCGATTACCAAAATAACCGTTAGTTGCAGCCCAACCAGAGACTAAACTAAAAAATCTTTTATCTTAAAAGAAAACAAACATATCAGAGCTAAATGATTTTTATAGCCAGAAATATATTCAACTTTGATGGTAGAACGAAAGCTCAAGAGTTAAATAACAGGAAAAATGAGTAAAGAAAGAAAAGAAAAATATATGAAAGAACGGGAAGACGGATCACTGTTGCATCAGGTTTTTTTCCTTTAGGTGTAACCCTCAGCGAGAGGAATGTTACAGCATCTCTGCTAGTGTGTGTGTGTGTGTGTGTGTGTCTGCAGGCATGGATGCACTTTATCATACACACAGATAAACTAACCAAGCAAAGTAATCTCATGCAATTTTCTGCCAAATACCAAAGATGTCCTGAACTAAACGAGCAGGCTGGCAAAATCCCAGGCATAAACAAAAACATTTTAACGCGAGATCTAATCCCAGAAAATCCACCAAGCAAACTTTTTACTTTACAATGGACGGCAATATCAAACCTAAGCTACAGTCAGCAAGCAAACACAAGACGTATGAAACACAGAAAAACTCTGCATGCAAAAAAAGCACGACTTCACTTGTGCATCGTTAACAGATACTGAGAGTCCAAGTTAAGGCTTGAATTTCATGCAGCTAAAAGCAAAGGCAGCGATAGCGCAGCGTCGCCACAGAACCTAAAAGAATTTAGTCACACAAATTAGTCGATTATCAATTAGTCAAAATCTGTATTTCTCTATTTCACAGCATGCAGTGTTAGAACAGAAAAAGGTTTGCAAGAGCTGACCAGTGACAGTCCATGTGGTGTGAACTATGACCAATCTGCTAGGTGCAGTTGGAGCTTTAACAACCAACTGAAAAGCAGCAAGCATTTCTAAACCCCATTACAATAAAATGGGTTTTAGTTAGATCTGAGCCACATGCAGAACAAAGCTGCTAGCACTGCAAAGTCAGTGAGCCTGTGTACCTTCAGCTTAGACTGAAATTCACGAGACTTTCGCTTGGCCAACACTTGCAGGTGACTAGAGACCTGAAGAAAGACAGTATAAAGGGGAAAGGATGGGAAGAAACGGGGAAAAGAAGGACTGTAACTACAGAGGATAGGGAGAGTTGATGCAGGGGGACCCACCTTGATGCTTGCTTGGTATTCACGTACCCTCTTACGTGCCAAAACTTGAATGTGACTAGATACCTTTGGGGCCAAAGTTTACCCCCAAGAAAACAAAAAGGAGTCGCTTTCAATTTTACAAACAACCAAGATTAGCTACATGCATTCTTGTATACAGCTAAAAAAAAAACATCTGTGTGTATATCTAAAAATACAGCTGGAAATACGCAAGTTGTCCAGTAATATCTGTACATACCTGTTTGCGGGTACGCGTCTTCCCAGTTCGGAGCTTTATGTAGCGAGCTATCAGCTCATTTCGACCTAAAATTTAAAGAAATGCGATAGAAAAAGAACCTGAGTACATTCTTTCCATTATAATAAAGTATCAAGTAATTCAATCTTTATGCTGTGTATCAGTCCTCCAGAGCCGGTGTCCAGCAACTTTTCTACTCAAATAAACACAAATGGAATCATTTTGTTTTAAACCGTTGGATGTTGTTCAAAAAGAAACCGGTATAACATTACTGTGGCTGCACTTTTAAGTGTAAGATTTCTCTTGTAGATCTAATCCAGCTCTCATTGCATAATTATAATATCTGTCAGTCTTTGCATATCTGTGGCTTCAACAATATTCCCATTAAAACTTAATGGGCCTGGTTTGGCCTTCCCTGCTGGCAGAGCTTCCAAAAAATGACAAATAAGATGCATGTTTGGAAAAAAAAACTAAGTACTGGCTGTCTGCATGGGGTGACTGTAGTCTCCCTGTTCACCACTTTCTTCCTCTGTCTCAACACCTACAAATCCGTCCTGACGATCTGCTCGTCTTTGACCGTAACCGGTGAGCAACACGCTCTGCTCCAAGGACGTTAACTGGAGGTGTGATGGTTGATCACATGTATGTAGCAACGTCCATCGGCAACACCACGCGCCTTTCTGGGAAGCGGCTGAGCCCCCCAGTGACTTCGGATGAGTCACATCAGTTAAGCTACCACAACATGAAATTCCCCTAGAATTCACAAAAAGAGGCTGACTCAGACCACTCCAACTCCTAAGACATAGGGACACAAAGTCCTCTGCTGCCCACTAGTTCTCCAAATAAGGCCAGTGACTTTTCTTTTAAAGTAACTAACTGAAGTACAAGCGTTGACTGCATAACTGAAAAGTGAGACGAGTAGGACATGAAATCTAAGCCCCAGAAACAAAACTGAATTCATGGAGGATTTTTAACTGGAAGACATTTTCTTCCAACTCCCTGGAACCCCTCAAAGTTGTATTCTTACCCCTGGTTCTACTCTTCACACACACACTTCATCTGAGAGTGTGCTGCCACTTAAAGAACATCATCATCTTCAGATTAAATGAAGATTAAAAAAAAAACACACATTTTACAGGGGCTGATGTAGAATTGACCACTAGAATTTAACTCCTGGGAATCTATGCCAGTGATGATCTCCCCTGATGAGGCACCACCACGCATCTTTCATAGCCCCGTTATCTAGAGCATACTCACCAATTAGCACTGCTGTGTGGCATGTGGGTAACACAGCAAAAGGTCTGCTAGCCACTGGAACTAGTGGTTAGGGCTGGGCATGGGCTGGTTAGCAGCTTCAAGATATTACAAACTTACAGTAACGAATATTAGGGACACTATAATTAAAACACGTACAGTGGGCCAGTGGCTACACTCCCCACACTAGGGTTTACTCATCTTGTATCAGATTGGAAAAAAATATACATATTTGGAAAATGTAAGGTTGGACCTCAAAGAAAACTGAAAATCGATATCAGCCAGTAAGAGCCTGATCAATCCATCTTTAGCTGAATATTACAATAACATCATTCCTTGATTATAATTTATTCTTCTTATAGTTTACGTCTAAATAAATGTTAGTCTCACCTATTTTGTCAAAAAGCAACCAGCAAAGACTCTGCTTGCTTTGAAAACAGTGCGTATGGCATACCCATCTGAATTGTTTGAATCATTAACAATTCATGTACGAGATAGCAATCTGACACCATTATCAAACATGATATAACAACATTGAGACTGCCCCTCCCACTCCGACTGCGTCATTTCTGGCGTAGGAGTAAACAAGGAGTGGGAGCAGGAGTGCTGGCTCAGAAGGAAGCTCCCCAACTGAATCAGCTTCTGCTGATTATTTGTCAAGATGTCTGATCCTGTTATGTTTCTTGATCAAGTCTCGGATCCAGTTGCCTTTGCAGCATTTCACCCTGATGTTTGAGCTATTTTCATGGCATTGTCTTTATTAAAATAGGCAGAGCGTCCACCCCGTATCCTTTTAAAGCCTGTTTAACTTCTTAGTGTAAAAATACATGCTTGACACTGCAGTCTAAGAGGAGATCTCTATAGCAGGATATGAATGATAGCAAAGCCATCCTGGAGACTGACGTCCAGTTACAACTAGTGTAGGGTTAGAAGACAGAGATCCCATCAAGATCCAAAAAAAGGAGGAAAAATAACTTGCGAAAACAAGCTGAAACTCACAGATTCTTTGTCATTTGCTTAAACTGCCCGAATTTCAGTACATCTTCCGCTACACAGTTGAAAGCAGTGAGAGAATAACAGAAGACAGATAGGGTGAGAATAGTACAGTTTCTATAGAGTCTGAACTGCCTTGACTGAATATGATGCCACAGGTTTTAATTTACAAATATAAAATCTAATGTAATTTCCTGTATTACTATAAACTGCTAAATGTAATTGAAACACTAAAAACTGACAAATTCTAAATATTAGATTTTTAAAAATATATATTTTAAGTAGAAGCAGCAGTGTTACTTTGCTCTCCTTTGAGCCGTTTAAACGACAAGCTGTTGTATTAATATGAATGTGGCTGTAACATTGCAAACGTCAGTGCATGAAACATGCAAACATACAATACAATTGTGGGATTTTCCCCTCACAGCATGTCGTCATGCGAATCCAACTAACGTATGAGAGGCTGATGAAACTGCCAATAAATTCATGGCCGATCAACAATGATGGGACTAAGCTTTCAAGACGAAATGAAGAAGGCTTTATTTCACGAAGCTCTTCTGAGGGCCCTGGATGCTCCTAGTACAAATAATCAGAGAGTACAATGAACATGCATTAAAACCAAATAATGCACACCAATGTAAACAAATCTTTAAGCCACCGGTCCATAAACAAAAACAAAAAGCCACTTTGCGTGTTAGCCCCTACTTGTCGACTCACTCTATCCTTTGATCTTGTTGCTGCTGGCTGCCCTCTGACCCCAAAGCCAAATAGTTCTCTCCCAAAATACATGCAGGTGGATCACTTGCTCACAAACTAAGAGGTCGCTGCAAGAAGGGCCAGTAACGAACAAGGTTCTAAAGTGCAGACTTGATCGATACGGACCCTTGCGGAAGGGAGAAGCAGAAATCAAACAAACAGGGTCTAAAATTAGGACCTGCTGAGGTCCAAAGGAAGCTCGGTTTTGGATTACATAAAGCGACTGATTATTATTTTAAAATAATTTTCTGTTTTAATATTTTTGTTTCAAATCTAGAGCAACTTGCAGGTAAAGAACAGGATTGACACATTAATGCAAAAGTGGACGAAACTACTAGGAACAATGAGAGCTAAGAGAGCTAGATGTTAGAAATCTTTACATTTTCATTGATATGGTACAGAATCATTTTTTAATCATGATATGACCCAACAAAGTGTGCGTAAAATGAGACGGTATCCAAACACAGGAAGCGCCTTGATAGGTCAGACCATCGTTGAATAGTTCATTTATTTTAGTAATTAAAACCAAACAGTGATTGTCCTTTATTATATAGATTTACTACACACAGAGTGAAAATGTTGCTCATGCTCTTATTTCTGTTAATTTAGCTAAATATGGATAACAGCCAAAACCCCAAATTCTGTTTCCAAGAAAAAAAAAAAACAAAACCAACAAATGTTCTGACTTGCACAGTAATGTAGAAGACTCCTGACTTGACAGACACTGACACTCCCCACAAGGAGGGTCAGCCTCACAAAGGCCTGTATTCAACCATATTACTGGAAAGTTTGGTGAAAGGGAAAAAGGTACACAAGTAACAGAGCTAACTCAAGCTTTGAGAGGATTGTGAAGCAAAGCCTGGTAAAAACATTTGGGGAGATTCACAAGGCATGGACTGCAGCTGGAGTCAGAGCTTCAAGAGCCACCACACACAGACATACCCAGGACATGGACTAGAACTGAACCAGACAACATCAGCAGTGTCTTACATGGGCTAAGGAGAGAGGATTGGACGGTTGCTCAGTGGTTCAAAATCTTGGTTCATAGAAAAGTAAATTTTCCATATCAGTGGAAATCAAGATCCCAGAGTAAGAACGGAGAAGGAGAGAATGTAAGTTAACTGAGGTCCAGTGTGAAGTTTACATAGTCAATGAGGACTTGTGGAGTAATCTTATCTGTTGCTCCACTAAATGTTACCGGCTTCAAAATCACCGTAGCCGTCTACGAGGAAGTTTCTCAGCACTTCATGCTTCCTTCTGCTGATAAGCTTTATGGAGACGCTGATTTCACTGTCCAGCAGGACTTGGCACCAGCCCACATCGAAAAACGTACCAATACCTGTTTTAATAACTATGGTATCACTGTGTTTGATTGGCCAGCAAACTTGCTTGATCTAATCCTCATAAAGACTCTGTAATATTGTCTCGCAGAGTATGAGCAGCGTGTCACTATTAAAGGAACCTAGGCTTCCTAAAACCTCAGTAAAACCTTCTTTGTCACACTGCACTGGTGCAGGAATTAGTTTAAAAAGGAGCTTTTCATTATGTCAGCCCAAATTAATGAAAAATAATAAAAAAAAACTATAATCACTAAACATTATATGCTGATTTTTTTCCTGCTCCACAAAATATGAGCAAAAAAAAAAACAGTAGTCAGATGTTCTGTAGGAAAGGGATGTTTAAACCATTGCAGATCCAAAACTTAAACAGGATTTTGCATGTTTGTCTGAATAAAAGAGTCATACAGTTTCTAAGGGTGTATTCACACCAGGAAAGTCCTTCGGTCCGCTTGTTTGGTCCGGACCAAAAGCGAACTTTATTTTTTTCATTTAGTGCGGTTTGTTTTCACATTGTACTTTTTCCAAGTGAACTATTACTTGTAAACTAAGCCACGCGGGTGATGATCATTGTTCCCATTGGACAGAAATGACGGGGGCGGGACAGAACACAGACCCGGAAATGTAGGAAAACAGCTGTAGACGTGCTGCGTGCAGCACCTCTGTTCTTCATATTTGTGCCGTTATGACAGCTGCAATATTATTGTGAGTGAAGAGCAGCTCATTCAACACAGACTTTGAGACATTCCATTTATAATTTGGGAACCCCGTTGGAGAATGCGTGCTGAACACCGACGTTCTCTACGTGCCTTGTCACACAACAAGCCAGTAGCGTTGCTAAGCAACACACAGCTTATCAGGTATGATTACCTTAAAACACACACCTTTGCTACCGGCTACGGTGGCTTTTTATGTCCAAAGCGACGTTCGCTTTTTGTAGTTGGTTCAGATCGGGGCCGGTTTGTATTCAGACCATAAGCGAACCGCACCAGAGTCCGTTTGGAAGCGGACCGAGATCGCCTCAAAAAGTGGGTCTCGGTCCGCTTGTTTGGTCCGGACCAGAGTTCGCTTGAGTGTATTCACATCTGCACAAAAGGTCCGGACCAAAGGGGGAAACGAACTCTGGTCCTTTTAAAGCGGACCAAAAGTGGCAAGTGTGAATACACCCTAAATTCTTTTGGGCTCCATTGAAAAGTTTTTTTTTTCTGTCTATTCTCAGCAATAACTGGATGTGGTTCTGCTTTGGAGTACAAGTTGTTGGATGGATTTGGTCCTATTTACTTTGTAAATAAAGAGAATGTGAACAGTGTGGCTAATCAAAGGAATACAACATCAGTTTTTAAGAAGATTTTCACTTGTCTGTAATAATTTTGCCCTAATTAGAAATAAAAAGTCTTCCTCTGCATCGAGCACCTGCGCTGGGGGGCCAAATCATTGTTGAATAACCAGTGGGTTGCCGGTTCGAACCCCTTCTCCATCCGTCTCAGTCGTTGAGTCCTTGGGCCATTTTATTAACTAATCTGTTTAATTTGAATAAAAATGGCACTTGAAACCAGCCAGTCCACTATTTAGTACCCAAGTTACCCAGATTAAAGAACACTCATTTCCAACAGTTTTGCGCGTAGGAGATTCTAATCTAGAGTGAAAAGAAAGCTGAGCATCAATATTTATCTTAGGACAGAAATTTCCTCACCATACATCTTGCCCTCATCTGAAAGTATGATCTTTCTCCGCCCGCATGGAGGGTAGATAGCCAGCGCTTCTTGAAAGCTCTGCTCGATGTCTGGACTCCACACGCCTTCAGGGTCACCGTCCAATCCACGGTCAGCCCCATCTGCCAGTCCCTCTCCATTACCACTCTCCTCCTGCGCCCCATCAGGGCTGCTTCGGCAACTCCACTCCGACGCAATGATGACGGTTCCAGCTACACACTCACCTACAGCACAGCAGATGAAATATCAACGTACAGTTTATTCAGTATCTAGGTAAAGAAAAGGGCTAAAAATATGTTAAGTGCAATACGATCTGATGGATTTGGCATGATGGTTACAAGTGATTTTATGATTGGTGTACAAACAAAACCTAATGGTATCATAAACACTTGAAACAAACAAACAAAAAAAAAAAGACAACTTCGAGTGAGTTTCTTCCACATTAAAAAGGATCGGACCAGCATATACCACAAAACCAGAGAAAAGAGAAGTAATTATTTCTGTAGTGGAAAAATTTTGACTAAAACGTCCCGCAATCAGCAAGGTTTACAGAAATAGAAGTAATTGTCCATGAATGCTTTCAAAACAAAATCAAAGGAACAAAAATAAAATCAAATAAAAATTATGCTTTTACAGAAAGGGAGGAAAAAGATCCTAAATTTATAAAACCAGTTTGTGCACCAACTGCATTTAATGATGATTTCAAAGTAGAAGCAATCACTAACAAGCTTGACAATTTTAAGAAAACAGATTGAGATTTGATGAGGTTTAATAAGTAAAACACCCTCATTGGCTTGGTTTTGTCTGAACAAACAGTACATGGTTCAACACCATCTACAGTTGTGTATAAAATAATAGTTTGTTTAAAACCGTTAGTAAAGTTCAAAATCCTTAGATGAGTTTGTATTTGCATGCACCGGAAACACTCCACATTATATTCTAAATCAAACCATGAAGAAAAATGTATCAGTCTTTTAATAACATCGCAGAAAAAAAAGAAAGATGAACATTGGGCTTTTCCACAAAATAACAGAGTCTGCAGTTTTCTTTAGAAACTTGAATGTTTACTGTATAAACAGAAAAAAAAAATATTTAGTTGAAGAACCAGTGTTTCTGAGAACTGCTTCACGTCTGTGTTCCATGGAGCCGACCAACTTCTGGCTCCAGTGAGCAGGTGTTCCAGCCCAGGATGATCTGGCCATCCACAACCTCTAGGTCTTGGGTTTGGCTCAGAAACAGTTTTTTTGATGTCAGCCCACAAGTTTTCAACCAGATTAATGTCCGGGGATCGGGCTGGCCACTCCAGAACGTTGATTTTGCTAGTCTGGAACCAAGGTGCTGCTCGCTTACTGGTGTGTTATCTTGTTAAAACACCATTTTAAAAAGGGAATTTCCTCTTTGGCCTAAGGTAACATGAACTCTTTAAGTATTTTGATTATGTAAACTGATCCATGATCCCTTGTATGCGATAAATAGGCCTGACACCATAGTAAGAGAAACATCCTCATATCATGATGCTTGAACCACCATACCTTAGTGACTTCAGAGTGGACTGTGGCCTCAGGTCAGTGTTTGGGGGTCGTCTGACAAACTGTGGTCCTTAGACCCAAAAAGAACAATCTGACTTCTATCAGTCAACAGAATGTTCTTTGACAAATTAAATCCTCTTTAGCACATCTTTTTTTTGGCCAAGGGACTTTGTGGGGGTTTCTTGCTGGTAGATTAGCTTCACATAGGAGTCTTCTAATTGTCACAGTAATCATCATTAACTTCAGACCTTCTTTGATCACCCTGGAGCTGATCATTGGCTGAGTCTTTGCCATTCTGGCTATCCTTCGATCCATTTGAATGGTAGGGGTTTGTTTTCTTCCACGTCTCTCCAGATTTCTTTTCATTTTAAAGCCCTGGAGATCATTTTAGCTGAGCAGCCCATCATTTCTGCAGTTCTTTTTATGTTTTTCCCTCTCCAGACACCCGTTTCTTTACAGAATGAATGACAACAGTAATTGAACTCGCCTCTTTCGAACAATTCAATCACACAGACTCTGGAGCATGCATGGAATGGATGTTGGTTCTGTTGGGCTTTTATGACTCTACTACATCTACTAGTAACTTATTTGCCATGTGGTAATATGATTTTTATATGATTTCACTAACCAGATACAGTGATTAATCTGGTTAGTCCAGTTGACCTGCTAATATTTTGAACAACTGTATATACTATTTCTACCAGGGCTTCTGACCAAGTATGATTTAACTTACTCTAAACTTACCATGTAACTTGGGTTTCAACTTATGTTTGCTTTGGTTAGATGACTAATTTGCCAATATTTTCTCAAATTAGTTAATGACTATTTTGATCAATCTCGGCTTATTTGGTGCAACATCTGTGCCAATGACGGTATATGTTTTACTTAGAGATGCACTGAGAAATAAGCTGTTGACTGGATTTTTTTTTTTTGGCTTGATTGGACCTGACTGGTGACTGGCAGGTCAGAGGTCTTTAAGCAGTCTGTCACTGAAGGAGCGCTCCGGTTTTGCAACGGCGTCAGGCAATGGGTGGGAGACACTGTCCAAGAATCATGTTATTTTTGCTAGATTCCTTCAGTCCTAATATCCCAACAGCTGTAGGGAATGTTGTGGGCGTACGCTCATATATTCCAAGTGTCGTAAACACATTTTTTATGCCGAAAAGCTATTTAAATTGTTGGATGAATCTTTAGAGTCCGATAGATTTTACATCGTTAATGCATGATTTTCTAATATCATGCAACCATAGTGTACCTCTGAATTTTATCTGCTGTCTCTTTATTATCAGAAATTTCCAGGAACAGTTAGAGTGATGATTTGCAAACAGAATTTTAAAACTTTGGTAGATAGACAAATTAAAGACCGACTTTGAGGCTGTTGTCTTGTGTCTAGAAATATTTTCAAACTTCACGAAATTAAACTCTATTTCATCTAAAAGTGTTTAGAACTTCCATGGCGAGTAGTAATAGAGCTGGGTATACAGATTCAATGACCTGACAAGCAAAACAAGTTGAGAACAACCTCTCAGTACTGCTTTATTATATTATTGGGGGCTTGCAGATGTATTAATAATTCTTCCCCACTAAGATCAGCTGACCTAGCTAATGATATTACAAAATAAGACAAATGATAAGTAATCTCACAAATACTAAATAACGATAAAAGCAGATATTTTCTTTAGCTCCTCATTATAGAGAAACCTGAGTATCTCCACAAAACATCTCAAAAGCCAGTAAATTACAAAGAATGGAAATGAAACTCTCTTGTCATTGTTATGGATGCCCCAAGTCGTCTTTGAACACAGACACGCATTCACAATGTGAAAGCTACAGGGGTTGGACAATGAAACTGAAACACCTGGTTTTAGACCACAATAATTTATTAGTATGGTGTAGGGCCTCCTTTTGCAGCCAATACAGCGTCAATTCGTCTTGGGAATGACATATACAAGTCCTGCACAGTGGTCAGAGGGATTTTAAGCCATTCTTCTTGCAGGATAGTGGCCAGGTCACTATGTGATACTGGTGGAGGAAAACGTTTCCTCACTCGCTCCTCCAAAACACCCCAAAGTGGCTCAATAATATTTAGATCTGGTGACTGTGCAGGCCATGGGAGATGTTCAACTTCACTTTCATGTTCATCAAACCAATCTTTCACCAGTCTTGTTGTGTGTATTGGTGCATTGTCATCCTGATACACGGCACCGCCTTCAGGATACAATGTTTGAACCATTGGATGCACATGGTCCTCAAGAATGGTTCGGTAGTCCTTGGCAGTGACGCGCCCATCTAGCACAAGTATTGGGCCAAGGGAATGATTTGATATGGCAGCCCAAACCATCACTGATCCACCCCCATGCTTCACTCTGGGCATGCAACAGTCTGGGTGGTACGCTTCTTTGGGGCTTCTCCACACCGTAACTCTCCCGGATGTGGGGAAAACAGTAAAGGTGGACTCATCGGAGAACAATACATGTTTCACATTGTCCACAGCCCAAGATTTGCGCTCCTTGCACCATTGAAATCGACGTTTGGCTTGGCATGAGTGACAAAAGGTTTGGCTATAGCAGCCCGGCCGGGTATATTGACCCTGTGGAGCTCCCGACGGACAGTTCTGGTGGAAACAGGAGAGTTGAGGTGCACATTTAATCTGCCGTGATTTGGGCAGCCGTGGTTTTATGTTTTTTGGATACAATCTGGGTTAGCACCCGAACATCCCTTTCAGACAGCTTCCTCTTGCGTCCACAGTTAATCCTGTTGGATGTGGTTCGTCCTTCTTGGTGGTATGCTGACATTACCCTGGATACCGTGGCTCTTGATACATCACAAAGACTTGCTGTCTTGGTCACAGATGCGCCGGCAAGACGCGCACTAACAATCTGTCCTCTTTTGAACTCTGGTATGTCACCCATAATGTTGTGTGCATTTCAATATTTTGAGCTAAACTGTGCTCTTACCCTGCTAATTAAACCTTCAAACTCTGCTCTTACTGGTGCAATGTGCAATTAATGAAGACTGGCTACCAGGCTGGTCCAATTTAGCCATGAAACCTCCCACACTAAAATGACAGGTGTTTCAGTTTCATTGTCTAACCCCTGTATGTTTTCCAGATTGTGGCAAAAATGATCCAAACCACAAAACCACCACAGAGCATCAGTGTGGTCTCTGAACTTCCCCTGCTGTGGCGGGCTTATACTATGCACTGTGCTTACAGTCCTCCTAGATTCAGTTGCTGCTGTGAGGGTTGAACAAAAGTGAATGCATTTAAAGTTTTGTTGTGTTATA